>CM062818.1:1812396405-1813129541 GCA_031772625.1 Pinus tabuliformis
TACTTGGTATTTGTTTTTTGCAAAATATCATGAACTTGTTATTGAATGCACTAGCCCTATTTAACAAATTTGGTTCTTGTATTAGCCTCAACCTAAGAAGGGGATGATTCTTCTGGTATATATTTAATTGGTAAATCCATGTTAATTAGGGTCAATGGTTGGAGCCCCAAGCACACTTGAAAGGGTTTTTTCCAATAAAACCATGAATGGTTTTGTTGTAGCTGCGTAGAATATAGGGAAGACTCTTATCTCATTCTATGGACACTTGGAGTTGTACACTCTCATCATATGCACAATCATCATGTCAACAAAATTTATTTATCCATTAGTTTTTAGGTGTAAGGTAATCAATTTGACAAGCATGTTGTGCATCATTGATCACAAGCTAAAATAGAAAGTACTAAAGAACCTACTGTCCTATTTGAAATAATTATATTGGAAGCTTAGAATGAACCCAAACATGATTTAAGAGGAGCTTAGAAATGACCTTTATTGCGACACTCTTCTTATAATGTTTCAAAATGACCATCTTAGATAATCAATCAACAACCACAAACACACAATCATTTCCATTCTTAGTCAAAGGAAAGCTTGAAATGTGGCCCATGGAGTGAACTCCTAGGGCTTGTTAGGGTAGGCAGAGGAGTGTACAACCCCTACTTCTTAATGGAAGTTTTGGAAATGGAATAGCTAGTGCATAATGTAACATACCTACTAACATCCTATTGGAGCTTTGGAGAGTAGAAGTATTTTTTCAATACTACCACTATATTCTCCATGTCGAAGTGTCTTGCCACTATATTACAATACACCTCCCAGACTAGCTTCTCATGCCCATTTGAAGGAACACAAAGATGGACCAAATGGCATAAAATTTTGTCTTGGAGATGAAAGTCTAAGACTAGTTGACTCATGCTCATTATCCAATAAGTATCAAACTTATGGTCATTATCATGTGATTTCCTCCTTTGGGTGCCTCATGTCCATAAGAGTTGACTAGTACATCAACACAACAATTAAAGGTTAGCCGAGGAAGTTCAAAACTTGATTTATGCCACCCTTCTTGTCCTTAACATTTAGGTGGAATTGTTGTAAGTATGTAGACCACTTTTAATGGTGATCATTACATAACTTTCCTAGTGTTTTCATGAGCTACAAGGGCTTGTGATCAATGACAACCATCTCCTTCCCTAAAATGTAATGGTTCCATCAGGGTAGGCCTACATAATGGAACACATCTCCCTATCATAGAATGGGATCCTAAAAATCACATTAGAGAGAATTTCACTATGATATGCCATTAAATGTCCATATTGATTAAGGATTGCATTGATAACATAATTTGAAGCATCTATCTCAATATCAATGGTTTATTGTAGGTCTGGAAAAGTAAGTGTCGGTGCCAAACAACGTTGATTTTTTAGATCCTTGAATGCTTTATGTTGTGACTTGGGCCAAACAAAATTAGCTTTGGGTCCACCCTTGGTAACTTGGCTTAGGGTCCAAGCTATATGAGAGAACCTCAACACAAACTTGTGACGAAAATTGGAGAGGCCTACTAATTACAAATGTGACTTGGATCTTGGTCAAATCCATATGTACCTATATCTCAAATGCTAAATTATTTGGATGTATAATGATAATTTCATCATATTAAGATATAATTTGTGCTATTATAGGGTGCTTAAGGCCCGCTGAATGTAATGCAAATGCCATGCCAAGTTTTGATGAATATTAGGATATTATTGAAATATATGACCACAAAATAATTTATGAAAATTTGTAAGATATCACAAATCATCCTAACAAATTTTGTTGGAGCATTAGTCAAGCCAAAAGACATGAAAAACCACTCAAAAAGTCGTCCTTTAGACTTGAAGTAAATCTTCCATACATAAATTTTCTCAATGGTACCTGGTGGTAGCTTAACTTCAAAGGAATCTTATTGAAACAATTAGCGTCCTTGAGCTAATATAGAAGTTCATCAATTAGGAGAATTGGATATTGGTTCTTAACTAGGATTTTGTTATAGCTTTGTAATCAAACACCAAGTCACCATGTCCCACCCTTCTATTGAACCAACATAATTGGGTTCTCGTAAGGTGAGGATCTTGGTCAAATGTGGCCCACTTTTATAAGCTCTTCAATATGGCACATAATATCTTCATTCTCTCTTAGAAGGGAAGCATCTATATACTAAATCATAAGATAAATGAGTTACAAGTATCAACTCAACAAAATACTTGACCGAGCAAAGCAAAGGTACCCTTACAAGTGAAGTGAAGATATTTATGTATTCTTCCATTACCTTGTCCACCTACTTATATTATGTAGAGAAGCCTTGCAAAGGATATGGTAGTTGCAATGATCTTCCATTCACCTTTTGATTGAATCATGAATAGGATAAACCTCTTAGTCTAGGAGATTTCCTTCTTACACTTATTCACTCAAATCAAGGAGATCATAATAGTCAAAAATACCTTTAGAACCTGTAGAGTTGAACCCATAAAGTAATAATGACATTGATATGGTTTATATAGTGAATGGAATAAGGATGAAATCTAAATGGAAAAACACCAAGCTATTAGAGAGAGCATAGTAATACAATGAAACCCAAATTCTATTAATTAATGAAATAGAGAAAGATTGTAAAATGCAAAGCAATACAACCTAGCTAGAATAATTGTACCTCATATTTGAAGAGAGATGTGTGTGAGATTCATATTTACAAGAAGGCATTACAAAAGTTAGAGACTATTATTTTTAACACAAAGTATGAAGATCTAAAAGGAAAAAACCCTATGATCCAAAACACTAACCCTATGAGATGATGTGACAAGAGGAATGTGGGCCTCAAGGACACTAGTTGATATGCCAACTTCCTAGGGCTACAACTTTTCCATACAAACTCCATTTAGGAAAATGTTTGAACCATTAGAAAGCTTAGTTGTTTGGTATGGCCTATGCAAAATTGTTCATAATATTAAATATTTTAGATATTTATAAATACTAATTATCTATGACAAAAGGTGAAGTTTACAACATTAACATTAAGTTTAAGAAATGTCCTTTTTAGAAAACCAAAGCACTTCCCAATATTTTAAAAATGGCATCTCGTGTAAACACATCAACATTGAGTATGGTGTTTTACCTAAGAATAATATGAAGAATTGACTCCAAATTAATAATATGAAGAATTGGCTCCAAATTACATTACATGAATGTCAAAGCACTTAACCATTTGAATTAATCCACCAATTTTAAAATATATATCTTATCAATATTATAAATAAATTATTTTATAACCAAAATTACTAATATTTAATAATTTATCTTCATACTTTATCTTTAAATTTAATAATATACAATATAAAAGTTATTCACTCAAAAAATAAAAACAAACTTTTAATATATACTTAAGAATTAAAAAGTATATATTTGAAATATTTTTCTAAAAAAAATGTTAATACATTTTTTTTTTCATATTTTTTTTAACAAAAAGAAGATGATTTTCATATTTTACTAAATAAATATATTCTTTCACATGTGGGCTTAATGGTTAAGAGCAGTGTTTCCTCTTAAGAGGTCACAAGTAAAATATGTATGCCTTCATAGACTTACAGTCAAATCACACTTGAAAAATTATAATATGATTATAACAACACGTGTATTATGTTCACACATTGGATAGCATGCCCATAATTCTTTCCAACATTATAATATTGATTTATGTCAGTATTAATTTACGCAATACATAAAATTTTATTAAAAAAAAAAAAAAAAATAGTTTATAACATGGGACCTTTTTTTGATAATTTTTTTTGTTGAAATTTCTTTTTTCATAAACTTTCGATATTAATCCTCATAGAAGGAAAAATGATTTTAAAGTAATGTATTTAGAATCATTTCTTGAAGTTGATGCAATTCCGCAATCAGACTTTCCTGACAAATTTACTATGTTAGTTCACCCCAAAAACCCCATCATCTAATTCCTTCCAACAACATAATGAGCAGTTTTACGGTGTTCAGAACATAACACCATTGCTTGAGAAAAAGAGTTAGATGCTCAAAACTTTATATTATGGGCCAAGTGTCGGTACTCATATTTTTTTCAAGTTGAAAAAGCTAAATATTGGATTATCTGATAAACATATTCAAAAGCTTTCATATTGACCTAAAAAGAGAAGCTTAAAATATCAACATACACTAATTCTATCTTCTTTGATAGAGGCACAACACAAATTATTTACACAAGAACTATTTTCTTTGACAGAGGCACAACACAACTTATTTACATAAAACACAAGAACTATGACTCTTCTTTTATTTATCACACAAAAACTTGATTCAATTTGATTACAATGAACTCATCATGTGGTCTTTACGCTTTTCATCTAGCCACAATCACAAAATAACTTCAACATGCAAACATTCACTAAATTTGGACTTCTCCAAATTTAGACTGAACATAACCTGACTCACACTTAACTCAGTTAACTCACACTCTAAATCTGGACTGCACTTAACTTGGCTTATCTCTTCCTGCATCACTTGACTTCACTCAGATAACTGACTCTCCTAAATTTATCCAATTTTTACAGATTGAAGTAATTGCAATTTCTAACATAATAACCAGTCACTTTTGGAAAACAAAATAGTAGATAGATTCTCTCAAAACCCTGACCACAAAGTGCCTGAATACGATTAGTCAAAATTTAAATCCAAAACTAATAAAAAATTATCTAATCTATTAGTTCCACTGAAAAAAACCCAAGTAGATTTTCTCCCCCTTAAGGAAAGCCAAGAACTTGATACTTCTAAGGCTCATAGCAATCCCACCCTTCCATAAATTCTTTGCTACGTTGGTGTATTATATTCCCTCTTCACGTGAGAAAAGGTTACCTCACTCGAGTTTTTTTATTCTTTGAATTCTATACATCCAATGTGCCATCTCAGATGGAGCAATGTTTGTTTCCCTATTCATTCAATCAATCACTGGTGATATAGGAGTCACCAAAAAACATGCAGAACTTCCAGATTTAATTGTTCGGCACAATACTTAATTTAAACAATGACAGAGCACCCATAGATATTGTGATTATTCTTGATGTAAGTGGGAGCATGTTGAGTCTAGATATTCATAGCAGAAGATAAATATTAACAAACAATAGTAACATAGATCAAACAGAGGGCAATGACAGAGCATTACTTGAACACAAACAATAGAAGAGATAAAAGAATGCTTTAAGTGGAGAACACAAGTTATACATTTCTATTACACAACAGGTTTGGGCCTTGGATTTCCATGCTCAAGCTAAGAAAATACAAATTTATAGAGAGAGGGGGGTTTAGAATCTTGCATGTGATTCAGATGAAGATCTAGAAATTAATGGTAGGTTGGTAGGTTCGTTATGGGTGTGACGGTGACATGTTGATTATTGGGCATGATAAGAATATGATAAATAGGTTGAAGAAGGCTTTGGAAAGCAAATTTGCAATGAAAAATTTAGGTTCAACACAACATATATTGGACATGAGGATCATGTGTGACATGAAAAACAAGAAGTTGTGGTTGTCACAAGAAAAATATATCAAGAAGGTGCTTGACAGGTTTAATATGAAGGATGTAAAGCTAGTTGGTACACCCCCTACAACTCACTTCAAGATGAGTATTGAGTTATGTCCTAGTGATGACAAGGAGAAGGAAGAGATGAGAAATATTACTTATGCTTCAGTAGTTGGTAGCTTGATGTATGCCATGGTATGTACATGACCAGACATTGCATATTCAGTGGGAGTAGTGAGCACGTTCCTTGCCAATCCAGGCAAACAACATTGGCAAGCAGTAAAATGGATTATGAGATATCAATAGTCGAGACTGAGTGGTAAGCCTTAGTTGAGACCAAGACCAACAGGCACCTTAAAGTTTAGGTCATCGTAATTAAGGGGAGGTGTTAGAGTATTAATCCCACTTCGTTTGTGATTATTTAGGTGATGACAACCCTATTCATGTGACGACGAATTCAGTGTTAGTCGACAAGGTAATCAATAGTCGGCAAGAGTCTGTGGAGATCATTGTTGATTCTCTAGCTCATAGATGTATAAATAATGGCTATGTTTAATGAAATAAACAAGCTCACTTTGTCAGTTTCAACAGAGTATGGAAGGTATCAAATTAATATTATTGAAGTGTGCAATTTCCCTGAAAATCATGGAAATTCCTGCAAGATTTTGATCAAATCTGGTAGGGATTTTTGTAAATCCAAATTGCAGCTGTCAAACTTCAATATTTTGAGTGTTTTGGAAGTTTTTGATAGCGTTGAATCCATTTCCACCATCAAAAACATAATTCAAACACTCCTAAATTTTTTTTGGCAAAATATTTTTCTTGCCAGATTCCAATAAATGACGCCCTTTCTGATAAGGACTCTTATCTCCATAGATCGTCTTTCAGTCATCATGTTCTCTTCCACTGCAAGAAAATTGTTCCTCTTCATGGCATGGGTGAGGGAGGCCATGAGGGAGGCCGTTAGAAATCATTAGATTTACAGTGGTGGTGAATAGTAAAATTGTTAAGCTCCTTTACGTTTTCCCAACTGCTGCCTACAATTACGGAAGTAAACTGCAGTCATTTCCTTAATTTTTGGAAACCAACTGCAGTAATTTCCTTAAATTACGTAAATCAACTGCAGTTAATTAATTTCTTGTTGGGAGCTTCTGGAGTGGTCCATTACTCCCATTACTCCCTCTGTAGTTCTCTACCATGATCTGTGGAACACTTGACACATAGCCAACAGAAGCTTGATGGAAGCTTGGCTATATATACTTCTGTTTGGTCCCCAAGCTTACTAACTCAATCCCCTTTAGTTTTACACCATCAGGTTAGAGTGAGCAGAGCTTGGAAGTGCCACACAAAAAGCTTGCTTGGTGCTTCCACGGTGAAGTTTCAAATGCTGGTATTTTCGAGGAACTCATTGTTATCTGTGTCTAGATGAAGAGGCAGTTGCGTCTCCGTCCACCAAATTGACGAGAGTGCGAACACTGTGTAGTAGATTCGTGGAGGTCGTGATGAGACTGAGCATTGTTTTGTTACTTCTTCTCGCATTCATTCTCATTGCTTTCGATTCCAAGGACTACCAAGATCAGTTATGTACTTGGCCAAGTTACTCTCAATTCACTTACTTTGACACATTCAACTTGTGTCGGAGCTTTATCGCATGCACACAGGAGAGGTCTTGATTCCGGAAAATATTATTCTATATTTCAACTTTATATGTGATCAGACTACCATTTTTTTTATCGAGCAAATGCTGTCGTAAACACATCAGAAAATAAAAAGGGAAATTCTAGTATTGGAGTGTGAGTAGCATCAATGGCTAGAGGTATGATTTATTGGGCATTAAAGATTTCAATTCTTTTAAGTGTTAATTCCACATTGTAGAATCATTATTAAGCTTACATTTGGTATCAGAACAATTTTTATCTCTGCCTTGATGTTTATAGACATGCTCTATTTGGCTAAATTCCATATTTTGAGAATTTTCTGAATTAAGGCATTTATTTGGAAATATGTCTAATTTTTGCTCAATTTTTTTTATGCTTATAATATTTATTTGGTTTAATTATATGCAATCTGTTGTGCAAATTTATAACTATAATCATAGTTAATTTGCATGAATTAATTATTTCTACTCTAATTAATACATGCTATTTTGGATGAGTATACTCGTTGAATGTTATGCATAAATATTATAGTTTTATTTATGCAATTTATAATTATTCTCATATCAAGTTAATTTTTATGCATAAAAGAAATAATGTCTAGTGATCCATATAACTTTAATTGATTAGAGAATAGCCACAACATCTCTAATTAAATAATATTATATATTATGATTGATTAGGATCACATAAATAATATTTAGACGTTAATTGTAATTAATTACACTAGATATAATAAATTTTTTCCCACAGGAATTTTTATTATATTTATATAATTAATTAGGATAAAATATTAAATTATTCATAATTTACCCATAGGAATTATGAATTAATAGTTTTATCATAAAGTTCAAATCTAAGATAGAATTTATATCAAATTATAATCATAATATACCCTTTAGAATTATGAATTAAGTGAATAATTTGATAAATTCAATCATAAAGAATAATTGAATCTGCATGAATTGGAAATTTAGCCCACAGGCAATTTTTATGTCATTAGATTCAATTTTAAGCATGGTTTACATTGGTAAAGCATGAAATTTTATTTAAGCCTCAAATTTAACATAAGCATGTGATCTTTAATTTTATGCAGTTGTACAACTTGCAAATTTCTCTAAAATTCATTGTGATATCAATGAACTTAAGGGAGATAACTATAAGGTTTGGAAGGAGAGGGTTCTCCTTCATTTAGGGTGGATGGACATAGACTATGCTATTAGGAAAGATGAACCACCAACACTCACTAATACCAGCACTGCAGCGGACATCACGCTTTATGAACGACGGAAGCGATTTAATCATCTAAGCATGATGTCCATTAAGACTAAAATTTTAGCTGATATTCGTGGTTCCGTTGATTAGCATGAAAAGGTCCAAGACTTGCTGAAAGCCATTGATGATCAATTCGTCACTTCAGACAAGGCACTAGTGAGCACCCTAATCATGAAGTTCTCATCCCTAAGGCTCACCAATGTGAAAGGTGTGCGCGAGCACATCATGCAAATGAGGGACATTGTGGTTCAATTGAAGAAACTTGAGGTTGAAATATCGGAGTCTTTCCTGGTGCACTACATCCTGAACACCCTTCCGCACCAATACGGACCCTTCAAAATCTCATACAACACACATAAGGATAAATGGTCAATTAATGAACTCATGATCATGTGTGTTCAAGAGGAAGAGAGACTGGTGATGGAACTGGGAGAAAGTGCAATGTTGGCAATGCGTGGAAAGGGAAAATCTCAAGCCAATCGGAAAGAGAAAGGTAAAGCCCCTCCCCAAGCTGATATCAAGAAGGATTCCAAGTATTTCTTCTGTAAAAAGAAGGGACACATGAAGAAGGAATGCGCTAAATTTCAAAAATGGCTTGCGAACAAAGGTAATCCAATCTCGTTTGTTTGTTATGAATCTACTATGGTTAATGTCAATATTAACACCTGGCGGATTGATTCTGGATCAACAATTCACATTTTGAATTCCTTGTAGGGTTTTCAAAACCTAAGGAAGCCAGTGGGAAGTGAGAAAAGCATCTTATCAGGAAACAAGATGGGCTCGCATGTGGAAACTATAGGAACATGCTATTTAACTCTAAGTAGTGGCTTTGTTTTAGAATTAGAAAAGACCTTTTATGTTCCAAGTTTTTCTAGAAACTTACTTTCAGTTTCAAGGCTTGTACCTTTTGGATATTCCTTTAACTTTTCAGAAACATCTTTCATTTTATTTTATAAATCTGATTATGTTGGGAATGGTATTTTGTCTAATGGTTTTTATTGCATAAATTTACAAGACAATGTCACTTATGATTCAATGCGTGTTCACACTGGCACTAAAAGATGTGTTATTTATGAAGATTCCTATAAATTATGGCACCGGAGACTAGGTCATATCTCCATAGAAAGAATTAAAAGATTGGTAAATGAAGGGGTACTTAATACTCTGGACTTTACTGATTTTGAGACTTGTGTGGATTGCATAAAGGGAAAGAAGACCAACAAGTCAAAGAAAGGTGCCAATAGGAGTTCGAACGTATTAGAGATCATACATACTGATATATGTAGTCCAGACATGGACTCACATGGTCAGAGATACTTCATCTCCTTTATAGATGATTACTCACAATATATGTATCTCTACATGCTTCATAAAAAGAGCGAAGCATTAGATGCCTTTAAGATCTTTAAGGCTAAAGTAGAGAAACAATGCGGCAAGCAAATTAAGATCGTGAGATCAGATAGAGGTGGAGAATATTATGGTAGATGCACAAAAGATGGAAAAGCACCTGGGTCATTTGCAAAATTTCTTCAAGAGCATGGGATTTTTGCCCAATACACCATGCCTGGTTCACCCGACCAAAATGGTGTAGCAAAAAGAAGAAACCGAACATTATTGGACATGGTGCGAAGTATGCTTAGCAGCTCCAAACTTCCTAAATCCTTGTGGACTAAAGCACTTAAGATGGCAGTGTATATATTAAACTGAGTTCCAACCAAGGCTATTCCTAAAACGCCATTTGAATTATGGAAAGGTTGGAAACCGAGTTTGCGACATATGCACGTTTGGGGATGCCTGTCTGAAGTAAGAATATATAATCCACAAGAGAAGAAGCTGGACCCAAGGACCATTAGTGGGTATTTCATTGGATATGTTGAAAGGTCTAAATGTTACAGATTTTATTGTCCATCTCACAACACTAGGATTGTGGAATCAAGAAATGCAAAGTTTCTTGAAAATGACTTAATCATTGGGAGCGATCAAACCAGGAACATAGTTTCTGAGAAGGATCTTTCAAAATTTCAACCTTCCACCTCAAGTGATAGATTGGTTATTGTTCACAACACCCCTCAAGTAAAAATTGGTGTTGAACAACCAATTGTTGAAGTTCCACAAGCTGCTGACGACATTCCAGTAGATCAGGTAGTTCAAGAGTTTCCAAGAACTTTTGAACAACAATTTGAACCACATACTTCTTAGGAAGATGGTGGTACAACATTAAGAAGATCTACTAGACCAAAGAGATCAACAATTCCTGATGATTATGTTGTGTATCTGCAAGAATCTGACTATAACATTGGAGCTGAAAATGATCCCGAGTCCTTTTCAAAAGCCATGAGTTGTAAAGAATCAGAATTATGGTACGATTCCATGAAGGAAGAGATGAATTCTATAAATAGTAACGAAGTCTAGGATCTTGTTGAGTTTCCTAATGGTGCAAAAGCCATTGGATGTAAATGGGTCTTTAAGACAAAGAAAGACTCTTTGGGCAACATTGAGAGATACAAGGCAAGACTCGTTGCTAAGGGATTCACTCAGAAAGAAGGAATCGATTACATGGAGACTTTCTCTCTTGTATATAAGAAAGATTCCTTGCATGTTATTATGGCATTAATAGCCCATTTTGACTTGGAGTTGCAACAAATGGATGTGAAAACGACATTTCTCAATGGAGATCTAGAGGAGGAGGTTTACATGAAACAACTTGAAATATTCCCCTCTAGTGATGGTGACCAATTGGTTTGCAAGCTCAAGAAATCCTTATACGGTTTAAAACAAGCATCCCACCAATGGTATTTGAAATTTCACAATTTAATTTCTTCTTTCGGTTTTGTAGAAAACATTATGGATCAATGTATATACCTGAAAGTCAGTGGGAGTAAAATCTGTTTTCTTGTTTTATATGTGGATGACATTTTGCTAGCAACCAATGATAAGGGTTTGATGCATGAGGTGAAACAATTCCTCCCTAAAAATTTCAATATGAAGGATATGGGTGAGGCATCTTATGTCATTGGCATTAAGATCCATAAAGAGAGATTTCGAGGCATCTTGGGTCTGTCTCAGGAAACCTATATTAATAAAATTTTATAGAGATTTTGGATGAAGGATTGTTCACCAAGTGTAGCTCCCATTGTGAAGGGTGATAGGTTCAATTTGAACCAATGCCCGAAGAATGACTTTGAAAGGGAACAAATGAAGAACATTCCATATGCTTCTACTGTCAGAAGCCTAATGTATGTCCAGGTCTACACAAGACCTGACATTGCATTTGTTGTGGGAATGTTGGGATGATATCAGAGTGATCTAGGTTTAGATCACTGGAGAGCTGCAAAGAAAGTAATGAGGTACCTTCAGGGAACCAAAAACTACATGCTTATTTATAGACGGACAGACAATTTGGAAGTAATTGGCTACACAGATTCTGACTTTGTTGGATGTGTTGATTCACGAAAATCAACATCAGAATACATTTTTATGATGGCTGATGGAGTTGTATCATGGAGGAGTGCCAAACAGACTTTGATTTCCACTTCCACTATGGAAGCCGAGTTCGTCTCCTGTTTTGAGGCTACTTTACATGGTGTATGGCTTAAGAGTTTCATTTATGGGCTTAGAATTATGGATTCTATCTCTACGCTATTGAGAATGTATTGCGACAATTCAGTTGTTGTTTTTATGGCTAAAAACAAAATAAGTGGGAGTCGAAATAAACACATCGACATTAAGTATTTAGTTGTAAGGGAACGTGTTAAAGAAAAGAAAGTGGTCATTGAGCACATCAGCACTGAGTTGATGATCACTAATCCTTTGACTAAGGGCATGCCACCATTTAAATTCAAGGAGCATGTAATGAATATGGGACTTGGTTCCATTATGTAGTTTCTCATTGTATGGACAATGTTATTTTAAGAAATTCTTAATTGTTGTGATGTTTTTCTCATATTTATGTGCACCTTAATTTGATTTGAGAAAATTCATCTGTGTAGGACCAAGAATAAACATAAGGTTTATTCATTAAGAAATTGTACTCACATAAATTTTAATAGAAATAAATACTTAGTAATACATCTAAGATAATACTCGTCATTAGAGGACTTAGCCATGATTCATGTATCTATTACTTAATACAGATTATCAATGGGTTTTAAGATGAGACATTAAGATTGGAAGTATGGACCAAGTGGGAGAATGTTAAGCTCCTTTACATTTTCCCAACTGCTGCCTACAATTACGGAAGTAAACTGTAGTCATTTCCTTAATTTCTGGAAACCAACTACAGTAATTTCCTTAAATTACGGAAATCAACTTCTGTTAATTAATTTCTTGTTCGGAGCTTCTAGAGTGGTCCATTACTCCCTTTGCAGTTCTCTACTATGATCCGTGGAACACTTGACACATAGCCAATAGAAGCTTATTGGAAGCTTGGCTATATATACTTCTGTTTGGTCCCCAAGCTCACTAACTCAATCCCCTTCAGTTTTACACCATCAAGTTAGAGTGAGCAGAGCTTAGAAGTGCCACACAAAAAGCTTGCCTAGTCCTTCCATGGTGAAGTTTCAAATGCTGGTATTTTCGAGGAACTCATTGTTATCCACGTCCAGATGAAGAGGCGGTTGCGTCTCCATCCACCAAATTGATGAGAGCGCAAACATTGTGTAGTAGCTTCGTGGAGGTCATGATGAGACTGAGCATTTTTCTGTTACTTCTTCTCGCATTCATTCTCATTGCTTCTAATTCCAAGGACTACCAAGATCAATTATGTACTTGGCTAAGTTACTCTCAATTCACTTACTTTGACGCATTCAACTTGTGCCAGAGATTTATCGCATGCACACAGGAGAGGTCTTGATCCAAAAGATATTATTCTCTATTTCAACTTTATATGTGATCAGACTACCGTTCTTTTTATCGAGCAAACGTCGTTGTAAACACATCAGAAAAAAAAAAGGGAAAGTCTGGTATTGGAGTGTGAGTAGCATCAATGGCTAGAGGTATGATTTATTGGGCATTAAATATTTCGATTCTTTTTAACTGTTTATTCTGCATTATAGAGTCGTTATTAAGCTAACAAAAAATGGTAAAATTGCAAGCCATAATGTTGAGAAGATGGTATAATTGGGAACGTATGTGGCCGCACATACCACGAATGAAGTGAGAGCAATGACAACGATAAATTATGTGTTTATATGCCTATCATTCTCCTGCAATTGTTGTAGAATAGACGATCCACAAGGTTCCATGCCCGGGAGTCATCTTAGGTCAACGGTGCACAGGGGCACTAGCTCTATCAAACTTTAACGTGGGGTACGGTCCCGTGTTCAATAGTTTCCTGAAATAAGCCATCAAAGGATGAGCGGACCAGATCAAAAGTGACACCCCTCGTATTTCCAAAACCACTACAGGGAGTGTCGCATAGTTGTTTTTCGTTTTCCCAAAACCACTAGTTGTTTTATACAGGGGCACACACAACTCTTAATTTTAAACATGGTCATACACATACATTTATTTATGTTTGTTAAAATCCCAACGAACAAATTTTATAAATTTTGTAAAAGGAATGTACTACATTTTATAAAGGGTTTATTAGAACTTTGTAATATGAGTTATTCTAAAACTAGTCTAGATCTATCTTAAGCTCAGATCTATAGAGCATCGAGAGGGATCAAATCTTTTGAGGTGGAAACCTTTTTTTTGAGTGCAAAACTTGAGGAAAGGTTTGCACCTCGAGAGATTTTATCACTCTCGATGCTTGATAGATCCGGGGTTCAGATGGATCTAGGATGGTTATATAATACTATATAATATCTATGTTTGTATCTATGTGTATCTTTCTCATTCCCTCTCTCTATCTCACCCCCTAAACATACAAATTTTCTCTCTCTCTCTCTCTCTCTCTCTCTCTCTACCTTATCACTCCATCTCTCTCTCCACCTTTTTCCCTATGTGTCTTTCTTCTTCGCTCCCTCTGCCCCCCCTCCAACACCATCTCTCTTTCTCCTTCTCTCTATTGATTCCTCTCTCTCTTTCTTCCTCTATATGTCATTCTCTCCCACCTCCCTCTGTCTCCCCCCTCCGCCATCATTCTCTATCTTCCCTCTAACTTTGTCACTATCTTCCTCCCTCTCTCCTTCTCTCTCTCCCCTCCATCTATTTGTATCTCTTTTTCTTTGTTCCCCTTCTCTCCCTATCTCTCTCCTCTCTCCCCATCACTCCTTTGTCGCTTCCTTTATTTCTCCACCACTATCTCTCTATGTATTTGTTCTTTCCTACATCTCTCTCCCCCTACAACTCTCTCTCTCTCTCTCTCTCCCCATCCTTTATGTATTCCTTCCTTTCTCCCCCTCTCTCCCCCACCTCCCTCTCTCTCTCTCCCCCATCACACTCTCTCCCTTTCTTTCTCTATCTTCGCCCCCAATCTTTGTCACTATCTCCCTCTCTCCCTCTCCACCCCACCCCCCACCCCAACCTCTCTTAAATTTGATTCCATGATATTGTGTTTAAGAAAGTATCTAAATTAAAAAAACTCAATTGGTTGTAAAACATTAAATGTGTATTTTGTATTAATCATGTCAAAGAAAATACAATAATGAAAAACTTATTATTGTTAGTCAATTTATTTTCTCTCATTGGTTGGATCTTTAGTTAAAATGGATCTATGTTGGTTCTTAGTAATATTATTTATATTATATATTTTCACATCTTTATATATAAAAGTATTCTCATTTTTAATTAATTTCTACAAGAATATTTTTAGTAATTGTGAAGATAGAAGGTTTAGATGTTTCTCAAAATTAATGATAACCTTTGCCCTTTTAGATTTAATTAATTTTTTTTATAAAATTAAATTAAATTAAAATAGTTATAAATTATTTTGATTTTGAAATAAGTTATGTTTTTTGGGCATGCAGTATTGATAAGCCATGGTAGTAGCTCATGGTATTGTAACAAATCAAATTTACATGTTAATACTATCAACCTTAAAGTGGGGGTGAATATCCATGGTTAAGAATCATGTCATATTGCTATAAAATATTTTTATTATGAATTAAGTTATGGTTTTTGGGAATGTGGTGTTGATAAGCCATGGTATTGGTCCATGGTATTGTAACAAAGCCTATTCAAAAGTTAAGAAAAAATCAAAATATAACAAATTGACTTTAACTTTTTATTATTAATTTAGCAAACATTTAATTGTTTACATGCATCGGCCTTGATATTACTTTCAACTTTTTATTTATTACTTTTAACTTTTTATTTATTATTTTTGTTGTTTTATTTTATTTTTAAATTTAGCTCACATATAAATGTTAAATGTTTTTGTTAAATGTTAAACATTTACACCTACACATCTACCGCTATATTGGGTACATTAGATTAAATTTGTTAAATGTTAAATGTTAAACATTTACATCTTAAACATTGACATCTAGCCCAGTAGAGCACCTCTGGGCGCAATAACTCAATGTTATTTGTATTTCTTCTTTAAAATGTTTTGTTATCAATATTATATAATCATTTAATTTAATTTAATTTTCTTATTTATATTACATAATCATTTTATTTAAATTAATTTTATCTATTTTTATATTTGTTATTAGATATCATTTTTTGGGATTCAACTGCGTTCTCAATGTTATTTGTATTTCTTCTTCAAAATGTTTTATTATCAATATTATATAATTATTTAAATTTATTTATTTTTCTTATTTATATTACATAATCATTTTATTTAAATTAATTTTATATTTGTCATCAGCTATAATTTTTTTGGGATTCAACGTGCGCTCTCAATGTTATTTGTATTTCTTCTTCAAAATGTTTTGTTATCAATATTATATAATCATTTTTTTTTATTTATTTTCTTATTTATATTACATAATCATTTTACTCACTAATTTCTCATGATTTTTGAATAGTTCACTTAGCACTCATTGCATCAGGTGATGCTCATAGATTTCTCATGATTTTTGAATAGTTCATTTAGCACTCATTGCATAGGGTGATGCTCACAAATTTCTCATGATTTTGGAATAGTTCACTTATCACTCATTGCATCGAGTGATGCTTACACGGGTGAAGAAGTGGGATTGAAACTAGTGAAATGAATAACATAGCGTTAATCATCACTTCAGGGGTGGGGTTGAAACTAGTGAAACAAATGATATAGCGTCAATCATCATTTTCTGGGGTGATGCTCACAAGGGTGAAGAAGTGGGATTAAAACTAGTGAAATGAATCACATAGCGTCAATCATCACTTTTGGACCTTGCACCCGGTAAGCAGGAATTCCCCGGAGGTCACCCAGTTTTCCCCACAATCAAGCCCACTTAGCTTGCTACCCCATTTGGAAAACCTTAGCAAGTATTGTGCCTCATGAACCACTTCAGTAGAGTTGCCTTCACTCTTTTGAATTTTAAGTATTAAGGGGTTTTAACAATGCATTATCTTAGATATCATTTTTTGGGATTCAACTGTGTTAAGTAAGTCATTCATCTATGACCATTTCCATGAGAGGTAGCCGTAACTGACTAATTTATCATGATTTTTGAATATTTCATTTAGCACTCATTGCATCCGGTGATGCTCACATGGGTGAAGAAGTGGGAATGAAACTATTGAAATGAATCACATAACGCCAATCATCCCAGATTTTCTTTGGCTCAAGCGCACTTAACTGTGGAGTTTTCCCCACAATCAAGCCCACTTATCTTGCTACCCCATTTGCAAAAACTTAGCAAGTATTGTGCCTCGTGAACCACTCAAGTAGAGTTCCCTTCACTCTTTTGAATTTTAAGTATTGAGGGGTTTTCGTAGTGTAGTATATTAGATATGATTTTTTGGGATTCAACTATGTTAAGTAAGTCATTCATCTATGACCATTTCCATGAGAGGTAGTTGTAACTGAATAATTTCTCGTGATTTTTTAATAGTTCACTTAGCACTCATATGACTTATATTTGTTAATTGTTTTAAAAAAATAAACATGTGATTGTAATTTTTTATATTTGATTTTCCTTTTAAGATAGATTTTTAATATAAACATGTGATTGTTACTTTTTATATTTGATTTTCCTTTTAAGATGGATTTTTAATATTATGTGTGTGTGTGTGTTAATTGTCTTTAAAAAATCATGTGATTGTTTATTTTTATATTTTTTTCTTCAATATGGACTTGTAATTTTAGAAAAAAAGGTTTTTTTAATAGATGGTGTTTTGTTTAATAACCATGTTAATCATTAAAAAAAAATTACAATATAATTTTTAAATTTATTTCAAATTTTATGTTTTAATAATATTTTATTTGGAAAGTATTTATTAAGAGAAATATCTATACAAATTGAAGCATATATGAACAAGAGTTACTTGGTGGCAATGTCACTACTTTTGCTTTTTTATATAGATGTATTTTATGCATGTGTGGTACATGTAGAAAATACAAAAGCAATGACATTGCCACCACGTGGCTCTTGTATTACAAGATAGGATAATTTTTTTGTATATTTTCTTAGTAGATTGCTATAGATATATATATAGATACATTGAAAGGTGTTCAACAACACATACAAAAAGACATCCAAAATAGTGAGCTTGGGGATCTTGTCTACCACCAGGGATAAGCATAGGTATCAATAGATCTATATACGACCAAAAATATGAGTTGAGAATAGCCTACTTCTAATACCCGAGGGCTGGAGATTATGATAACTTTTCATTTTTCCAATCCCACTAGGGCTTTGTAACTGAGCCAAGTAAATCTAGAAAGGAGCTACAATCATACATAAACTCGCTAAAAAACTAAGTTTACAAAAACATCATGATCTTGTTTACACAAACAAACACAAATGGCCACCCACGACAAAACAACAGAAAGAGCGCTTGGTGGACTTGCTAGTCCATGATGATTAGTGGTAATGTGGCAGAAGAGTTGGCGTGAGGAGAGGCTTGAGCTGGAGCGTTTATAACCGCTAGCACGTCATGTCGCTCATTTGATTCAGTGTCTGAATCAGAGACCACATAATGTTCTTCTCGAGACAGACAAACCACTATATCATCCAAGTTATATATGATATCCCTTAGAATTACGTTGATCTCCTCATGTCCTATGAACAACTTGTGGTTGTCTACTTGCTTGTCTCTAATGACCATGCTTAGTAGAGTTTCCAGTTTTCGATGTAGGTTAATGGAATGAAGGAAGTGAAGCCCTTTCTTGGGAAAATTCCCCAGCTTTGGTACCCACTTGAGGTTGTTACCTCCTATCTATGAATATGAGAAATAAACATGATCCCCAAACTCTTTTGTATCCAAATTGATAATTTCCTTACGCATCTCCAGAGAAGATGCCTCAAAAAAGTTGGCAAAAAAATCCCATCTGAATAGACATCATCATTGTGTTGAAGGTGACCCAAAAGTGTCACCCTACGACTGAGAAGGCATTGTCGAGGAGCCATAAAGATGATTGACAAGTAATGCAAAAAAATATAAAATGTGGTATACTAACCAACTTTGATGGACGAAACCAAGGGATAGAAAGGTTGACAAATGAGAGGGGCCCCAAGCACTAAGGGAACACCATCGATAGACTTACGTGAATGAAAAATAAAACCTGAAAAATCACGAGAATGGGAGACCAGAAACTGCCCATAACCCCAAAATTTATGAACATTTATTACTGAAGGAGCTAGGACTTTCAAAACCAAAATATTAACAAAATCATAAACCCTATTCGAACCAAATGGAGAAGGTGCCTGGGTACCACACTCCTGATCCAAGGGATTAAAAATATGCTCAAAAATCAAAGTGCTCAAAATCGCTTAAAACCAGCACCAAATTGTAGTGCTTGTCATTCTGATTCCAACAACACTTGAATCACCTCAATTCAACACTATATTTGAAATTTATTGTGTTCTGAACTATTTTCCCAATAACAAAAAAGTCAACTTCCAGAGTTGACTAAGCTACTGACTGAGCAGTCTGTACAGTGACGTCATGCTGATCGGGTGGTACAGATGATGGTGGTCCAATCTGGGATTGACAAGTGGCAATTGTATATGTCAAGTTGGCAGTTTGTGATTGGTTGATGATTTTTGGTGTGGGTCAATTAGGAGGTGCCACATGGCCCTTAGATTATGTGAAAATATTTGTTGAGCCGACTGATTGACCCAACGGGGTTCGACCCCGAGACCTTTGGAAAACTAACCACATTCCCTACCGTTATGCCACTTCCTTGGTTCTTAACCATATGGGTAGGAAGTTTTATTTAACGTCAACCAATAAACGGTTTGGGGAGAAGGGTGGGGCACATGGCCCCAACCCTGAGCATATTGCAGCACATGTGACCACATTAGAGGCATAGGTAGAGGGGGCATGTTGGGTCCTTAATTTTGAGAGCTAAGTTGGGACATGTTTTGAAGATTGAACAAATTTTGACCCAACGTAACCATTAGGAGGTCACAAAGAAGATTATTAGAGAAGGAGAAGGAATCCACCATAGACTAGAAATTGTGAAGAATTGGCCAGGGAAATCAAGACTCAAGAAGTCATAGGTGAGTTGAAAGGAACACTGACAATTAAGGAACCAGACACAACTAAGAAATAGAGGCAGTCGAAAGAGGAAAAAGGCAGAGCATCTGAGGGAGAAGTAGTAGTCCAAGTGAGTGAAAGGTTTAAGAAGGTTGATGGGGAAAGCTAGAAAGGGGAGAAGCAAGGAGTACATTGAAATGTTGTTACGGAGCCTATGGAACCCTGACTATTCTATCTTATCTTGCTCATGTAATATATTGCTATGTTATGTTTTGTTGTGTCACCAAGGCCATTGAGCCTTATGTATTGCTTTAATGTTGTTGAATCTAATGGAAGAAGGAGTTGCAGGGTCATATGAGAATCTTCTTGCGTGATTTGATGTGGCCTTTTAAAAAAAAATATTATGAATACACATGCACAATATATTTTCTTCTTAAATGTTTGAGATGTTGTGATTTCACCTTTGATGTTCCAATTGTAGTTATAATGGGTGTTGATAGTCTCCATGTGGTTTATCCAAATACTAGATCCTGACTCCTTAACTAAGTAAGGTCGTCACATGCCTCGAGTGAGATGCCTTATTCTTCCTGAATAGGGTGAAAATGTCAGAATTATCCTAGACTACGATGGAGCCTTTGTTGGCCCCTATGCCTAAACCCAGGGTCTAGTCAACCCACCCATCATTTTTCTCCCAACAAATGGTTCCATTGTCGAGACCTAAAAATTTCCAAGGGGTCCAGAATATGGTGTCGAGAATATTTAAGAAGGAGCTGCAAGATTGGTGGCACGAACAAGTAGACTAGTTTTCTTCTCAACAAGCTCAACTTCGTTGTCAAAGTGTGAAGTGACTGAAGGAAGAAACCTTATACATGGAACCTGCAAGCGATCAATATGATATCCTATGGTGCAAGTTCCCAGAAGATCTATATAATTGGTTGCGGAGATTGCAAATAAAAGAAAAAACCAGTGGACGGAGCCGATCCCTTCATACTCGAATTCAAGCAGATATTGTTGTAATACATCATCTTGAAATGGGTTAGACTCGAGGTATTGATTTCTGGGTGTAGACCACATTAGAGGGGTGTATTATTGAGTTTGATACAGAGGGGCATCAGTCCTTCTCTAAGGTTGAGGCTGTGTTCAAGTCAGGATTGTGGGGAAGACTAATAAAGGAAATTCCACTGTGGGTTAAGGTTATGATGGTAGAAGAGAACTTTTTTTTATTCCAAAACCCACCCATGGAAGCTTAAATCCCCGGTACTAGGGGAAGGACCTAAGGGAATGGATGCTACCTAACTAGGTGCTATAAAATATTGAAGAAATGGACGTCGGTGACTTCCAGAAGGACAGAGGTTTGAGAGCACGAAGGAGAGTGCTGATAGTTGAAGAATGGTGGGAGAGAGCTCTATAGGAGATCAATAGAAAGTGGAAAGAGCTACACCAAGCAGGAGCAGTGTTAGGTATTCCAGAGGAACGAGAAAGAGAAAGAAACTGACTGAAGTTGTAGAGCAGTAGGGATAGCCTAGAGTGGAAGTTGGTCCATTAGGAGAGGTCGAGACAACCATAGTGATAGAGGCTTAGAGAAGTGGTAGTGACTCCACCTTGCCAAATGAGATTGGAATGCCAAATGGAATGGACTTTGTAGGTCCCGAGAAAGTTCCAGACGATGACATGCACTTCAACATGAGAAGGTTATTTTCTAAGAACAATGTGTGCCCTGTGAGTAGCCGATTCTCTACCCAACACCGCAGGTAGTACCTCCTGAACCTTCCCCTGCCTGGTAATTTATCACAAATCTAATCAATTTTTTTCTAAGTTATTCAAATTCATAAACATTCATAGTGTGCATGGTACCTACAAGGTTGGTACCATTAGCAGTAGAAATAGTAACAGTAGTACAAGTCTCCAAGGATGATTACAACCTAGTTCTCAAGGATTTATACTCCTTCCACAAGGTCAATCAAACATGGTGGGATCCTTTACCCGATATCCCGAGTTCTATGGTAGGCATAATGAGGACATAGAGCAACATTGGTACCTATGTGAAGCTAACTGGAGGGCTCGCCAAACTCCAAATGTTACAAAGCTTTGAGAATTTCAAACCACTCTTCGAGAGAGGGCATTGAGATAGTTCATAAAATGGTCTGCATTACAATAGAATCCAATGATAGACAAAGTCAGATTGAAGTTTTCTCAGGAATTAAAAATCCCCCAGACCAACCAACAGGGGTTTTTTGAGTTATGGAAAATCGAGCAACGGGAATGAGAAATTGTCTGGGAGCTAATCCAGAGGTTTAAAGATGTGATTGGTAAAATGAGATACCCAATTGACCCCAATCATTAACAATATTTGTTCATTAAATCGTTGTTACCACTTACTTGCATATCGTTGACTCAATAAAAGATTAATACTCTGCGAGACACCCTGGAGCAAGCAACTCAAATTGAGGCTATGGTTGGATACCCACATGAGTACCAGGGGGTGGGGGGGAACCTCACATGACCCCTCTATCATAGGATTGTAGCACCAAATTTCATATCTGATAGAGAAGTTGAGGGACCTACAATCGGTGTGACCTACATGACTACATGTATGGCATGCCAAATTCCATATCTTGGGGCATCACGCCATGGAGTGCCCAAGGTTGCGAGGCCCAAGCACTCCCTTTGTACTGGCGGGGTCGTCCACACCTTTACCCATCGTTGGAGTTGTGAAGATTGGTACATAAGGTATATACATAAGGTGCACTCAGTTCCATGCATTTCCGAACCAACAGAGTGAAACACCAACCAAGCACTGTGAAATATGCAAAACGTATGGACATCTCCATCGCCTCTATCCCATTCTACAAAAATATTCCGATGTTCTAAACAACACTCTTTGTGAATTTTGTGGCTCGCCAACTCACTATAATTATCTGTGTAGAGCATTAGATGCCCTAACTGATTGATTGGATTGATCTTCCTATCAGATCAATGAGATTCCTCGATGATAAGGAGGTGGAGGAACAAGGGGGGGGGGGGGGGGGGTGGGAATAGGAGGAATATGTTTGATCCATTGATACAACTATGATAATGAGGGGCATGTCACAAGAGACTTCCCGCTACCCTGAAGACCTTGGTGCTCTCTTTTTAGGGTCAATAAACATGTGACAGAATACTGTCAAGAGATGATTGCCAGATGGGAAGAGAACAAACGGCAAAGGGGAGCAAATTTAATCAATGCTAAACCAAGGGTGCCTGAGACATCTCCCCTCTCAAACATTAACATTGTCACTCGGGGAGGGAAGAAGACCGAATCTAACTTTTGAGCCAATGAAAAACCAAGAATCATAAAATTGGCCTCACCAAAATGCTCATATGATTCTGAAAAACAAAAGAAGTACTACAAAGAAGCCACAAATACTTTTAACAAATTGAATCTAACCTGTGTGTTGGGTTTGTGTTATAATAGGTGGGTAGACCTACCTATGGTTTCTAGCATGGGTTTTTCACATGGTTTTGGGCATGATGGTTTTCTGCCCATGGTATTTTGTAGATCCAGTCAAGGGAACTATGTTTATGTTCTAATCCAGGGTTAATGGATTAGGGTTTATGAATGCTTCAGTGTGTATATATATGTATTACAACATTGAAAGGAATATAATGAAAAAACCAATCTAGTAGTCATGGTTTTGGGATCCAAGGGAAAATCTATGTGTATATTTGTTTTATGTTTTATGTTCTCATCATTGTTTATTTTCTATTTTAAGAATTCGTTTGCAGGTAATTTCTGAAGAGGATTAAAAATTTCACAGTGAACCCCTAGGAGAATAGCCAGGGTCTTCAAAAGCTAGGAGCTTGAACCTATCACAACTCAATATTCGACCCATAATAGAATGGTTTATGTTGTTTGTGCATATTGTGAATGACGATCAGATATTGGAATGTTGTGGAAAAATTATTAAAGCTGATGTCAATGATGGGGCGGTTGAGGAAGGATTCATTGCTGCCAACTTACTTGAATGACACTCTAGGAGGGTGTGTGGGAATAAGAAGAGAACAGGGAAGGAGTTCTAGATTGATGCTCAGATTGTGGGTTTTCAGATCAAGGTTAATGATTTTCTTAATGAAGTTTATGAAACCGTCTCGAAAGAATAGAAAGTTCCCTTACTAGATGTTGCCTTACAAGCGACACTAGCAAGACAGTGGGGATCTCACCGAAACCATCTCAGAGAATGGTAGGATACTAAGGCAACGATGAGAGTCAAATTTAGGTATTCAAAGTACTACCCACAAAAATTCATTAAGTATCGGGGAAGCTCCAACCCTCGAAAACACCTACAATATTTTAAGGCCAGATGGATTAGGGAAGGAATTCTAGAGGACTTGCAGGTGCACATTTTTGTGGACACCTTGGGGACATTTCTGAAGGTGTGATACATAAAGGAAGAGATAAGAAGACATACTAGTGATTGGGACTGTATGGAAGCTCAATTTATCAGCAAATTTTCCTTCACTAATAGTGACGAAAGGATCGCAACTGCTTTGCAAACTGTTAAAATGGTTTTGCTCACAGTAGAGCAGTTGACAAAGGGATGTATAGACCATAACACCCTTGAGCATCTATATGAATCCAGATTCAATGAATTCATAGCTTGTGGAAAGATATAATGGGAGCAGGATGAGCATAATTTGGAGGAATTGAGACATCTGACATTCAAATAAACTAAGGGGGAACATAGTGTTGAAGATGGGTTAGTGACTGATGGTCCAGAACTACCACCTCTTAAGTTGTAGAAACATAACATTGGCACTGATGAGAAGCTGAAGCTAGCCTCAATTGGAGATTACTGGGATGAGCAGAGTACCAAGGAAATGTTCAATCTCCTAAGAGAATATGAAGACTTGTTCCCTTTGTCTATTCTAGAGCTTAAAGAGATTAAGGGAGAGTTAGAGGAAAGGAAGATTTTGATTAAACTTGATGCAAAGCCAGTGAAACATTGACTGTGTAGGCCAAAACTGAGAGTCAAAGAAAAGGTGAAGAAGGAGATAGACAAGATGTTGGAAGTAGGGATTATCTTCCTAGTTGAAAATGTTGACTGGGTCAATCCAATTGTTATATAGAACAAAAAGGACACTGAAGAAATTTGGGTGTGTGTAGATTATCAGAGTTTGAACAATGCTTGTGCTCACGATCCCTTCCCCACCCCATTCAGTGATGAAGTTCTAGAAAATGTGGTAGGAAACAAATCTTAATATTTTACAAATGGATTCTTTAGTTACCATCAAGTACAGATTGCGGAGGAAGACAAGAATAAAACCACATTCACCACTGAATGGGGATCATATGCATACCATGCTATGCCTTTTGGACTCAAGAATGCACCAGCCATACTCTCAATAATTGTAATCGCTACCTTTAGGGATTATATTTACAGGTTTCTATAATTTTACGTGGATTATTGGACCATATACAATTTTCTAAAAAAAAAATCTAGTTTTCTTTGAGTTATGTTTGACTATTGTAGACAGCTGCACATATTTCTAAACCTGAAAAAGTGCATATTCATTATCCTTTCGGAACACTTATGGGCCATATAGTCTGCAAAGAGGGAGTATGTGTTGATCCCACTATGGTAGTAGTGATCTTGAATATGGCCCCACCAATAAGTGTTAAACAAGTGAGATCCACCCTTGGCTACACAAGATATTATAGGAGGTTCATCCGCAACTATGCCTCAATCAATGCACCTCTAGAGACACTATTAAAGAAAGTTGAGAGGTTGCCATGGCCATGTGAATGTGAAGTTCCTTTCAATGTGCTAAAGGAAAAATTGGAAAGTGCACCAATCCCGGTTTATCCAAATTGGAACAAGAAATTCCATGTTCACATTTGCGCATCAGGTATCACCTTGGGGGCCATCTTGGCTCAGCCCGGAGATGAAAATCTTGATCACCCCATACAATTTGCTAGAAAAAATTTCCCATGGCATAAATGAATTATACCACTACTAAACATGAAGCACTTGCAATGGTATATTCGCTACAAAAGTTTTGGCACTATCTTTTGGGGGGTCCGTTCAACTTCTTCACTAATCATTCTGCCCTGAAGTACTTGGTGAACAAGCATGTACTTGAAGGAAGGATTTGTAGATGGATTATGTTGTTCTAGGCATTCACATTTTTATTAATCGTCAAGACAAGAAGACTGGATGTGGGCCCTGATCACCTTTCCCAGTTAGAGTTAGATGAAACTTGAGTGTCAGTAGATGATCAATTTCGAGATGCCAGCCTATTTCGAGTCAAAGCCATACTAGACTACTTGGAGGACATTTATGTATTTCTAGCCACAGGTAAATTCTCGGAGGAGTACACAACAACATAGCAAAGGCACATGGTGCTTTGTGCTGTAGATTACCAGTTGATCGCAAGACAACTATATAATTTGGGCCTTGATCAGATATTGCAAAGGTGTTTTCTTGATCTTGAGAGACAGGATGTATTGTGGGAATGTCATTCAAGAGTTGTGGGTGGCATTTTGGTGGTAAGGCCACTGTGAGGAATGTGTTGCTGGTGGGACTATGGTGGCCCACACTTTTCTGGGATGCAAAGAAGTACATCAAGAGATGTGACGTTTGTCAAAGGGCCGGAAAGCCATATCAATGGGATGAACTTCCTTTGAAACCAGTATAAGCACTGCAAGCCTTTGAGAAATGAGAAGTCGACTTTGTGGGACCTATTAACCCACTAGCACGTCACTCACATGCCAAATATATTATTACTGCCACAGAGTACCTTATTAGATGGGTTGAAGTTGCACCAGTCAAAGATTGCATTGCAAACATTGCTGCCAAATTCATCTTCGATAATATTATCACTTGATTTGGGTGCCCTCGGAGCTTCACTAGTGACCAGGTGAACCATTTCATTAATGAGACATTCACTTCATTACTACAAAACTTTAGAGGACATATTTTACAGTTAGAGGACATGTTCTACTATATGACAGTAAGTTCTTAAAGTTTCTTGCAAAGATGAAAATGCAATGGTTAGGACTATTCATAGTGCGGAAGTGAAGAATTAGGAGTTGTCAAACTCACACAAATGGATGGAGTCCTACTGCCTAAGTGGGTGAATGGTGCATGCCTGAAACCTTTCCATGGATCAACCAGTTCTACATCAAAATGATTTCATGTTCGAATGGGGATCGTAGGTAGGTATAGGTAGATTCAATCAGTTCTTTTATTTTAACAATTTCATTAGTTACTTTAGTTAGTCAATCTTTCCATTCAAATTCGATCATTAATAGATTTACATTAGTTCTTCCAGTTGCAGAAGTAGCTTTACCCCTCCGAAACTACTTGTATTTGGGGAGTAGCATGTGTTAGTCATCGTATTTCTACTAATTAGTAATGATTCCTTATGTAGTTTGAATTTGGGCCAAATATCTCCCATAATATACCTAGCACGATTCATCTGTCAACTTCTAGGTGCCTTCCATCATAGCACCATAATTACCCATCATTCCCACCCTCCTTTTCTAGTTTTTATGTCATCCGAGTCAGGTTGGGCTAGCCATCATTATTTTTGGCACGGTTGGGATTGAGTAGGGAAAGTTACCATATTAATTAGATAAGTGGTCAAATAAAAAACATCATGTCTAACCCTTCTATTCAATTTTCAAGGCAACGATAAACTTCTCATTATCAAAAGTTGAGGTGATCGAATTACCAAGTCTGGAGTATGTATCAAATTTCCCCTATTCCTAGCCCAAGTTCAAGCCTCCAGTGTTCCTTGTGTATCGTAGTCACACTGTAGCCATGATGAAGACCATAATATATATTCTAGGCAATGAACTAGAATCAAGAATTACAAAAACTAAGAATCTCTATGGCAAGTATGATAAGACTATTCTTGTAGACAATGATCTCTCAGACTCATTCCATTTTCCAGCACTCAAGCGAGAATTATACATAGAAGAGGTTAGCAGACCTAATGGAAGCCAGTTGATTAAATTTAGAGAAGACATCAGAGGAATACAAAGGTCGATGTTGTTGAATTTACAGGGTCTTCCATTATTTGGCATTGTAGGAGTAACAATGCAATGCACAAAATTCCTCATCAACGAGATGCATGGAGGGTCTCAATGGAATGAAAAGGAATACCCAATCCATGCCATTTGTTGGGTGTGGAGCCTAATTATCTTCTGTATTCAAAGGTATCGCCACATTGGACCCCAGTTCGTAATGGGGCGGCAACACCGCTCGTAAAATATTCACTGCAGGGGGAGTCCACAGGGGGGTGGCTGCGACCTTTGGGAGCCCCCCCCCCCCCCCCCCCCCCTGGCCGGGGGATCGGGGGTAGCACCCTCGAAGCTAAGAATAGATGTAAAATTGCCTTGTAAAATGTTGTAATTTTGTAGTCAATCTAGGCCATTCATTAGGCAGAGATCTGACGATAGAAGTTATGTTTAATTTAGGGTTTTTTGCCCTAGAAGGCAACCCCTCGCTATATATGAGGGAATTGTATTGTGTCTATGTATATCTGTGTTCTGAGTGAGGAAGAGATAGGAGATTGAGATCAAAGAGGGAATTATAGTGGATCTGTTGTAGATTGTATCTCTTCAGTTTGTTGGATAATATAAAAGGAAGGATTGGCTATTTCTCCGTGGACATAGCCCAAACTAGGTGAACCACGTATATCTGTGTCTCTCTTGTTTTATGAATTTTCTGTGTTTATATTTCTACAATATTTTATGTGTTCTATTGCTTTGTAATATATAATTTACTAACACTTGGTATTAGAGTCGAAGGTCTATTTGGCTGATAAACTCGCAGGAGAGAAGGGTTCCTGGTTCGAGTGGGAGCAATGGCAGAAGATGGTAGGTTTGGGGTTGAAATATTCAATGGCCAAAACTACCATCTATGGAAAATGCAGATGGAATATTATCTGTATCAGAGAGATCTGTACCAACCATTGAGCAGAAAGACAAAGAAGCCGACGAGTATGACAAACACAGAATGGGATATTCTTGAGAGAAAGGCACTCGGAACAATACGGTTGTGCCTAGTGGCGTCGATAGCATTTAATATTTCAAAGGAAACAACAATAGAGGGTTTAATGTCGACATTGGCCAAACTATATGAAAAACACTCAGCCTCAAATAAGGTATTTCTTATGAAGCGTTTATTTAATATGAAGATGTCAGAAGGTGGACTTGTTGTTGATCATTTAAATGAGTTTAATACAGTTACCAGTCAGTTAAGTTGTATAGGGGTAAATTTTGATGATGAAGTTAGGGCTCTATTATTTTTGTGCTCATTTCCAGAAAGTTGGAATGGTTTAGTTATGGCCATTAGTAACTTTTTCTTTGTATCTAGTACTTTAAAGTTTGATGATATTGTTGGTGTAATCCTTAGCAAGGAAATGCGATGGAAAAGCTCCGATGAGACATCAGGTAATGATTTAACTGCAGGAACTAGGGGAAGAAAAATGGAAAGAGGAAAGAGCCCTAGATATCACAGTAAGTCAAGAAAAGGAAAATCCAAGTCCAAATTGGGGATAGTGTGCTGGAAATGCGGGAAGAAAGGACACCTGAAGAAAGACTGCAAATATCGAAAGGGAAGAGAAGGAGATGCACAACAAGAAAATAATCATGAAGCAAATGTAACAGGTGATGTGTTGCAAGATGCTTTGATTCTTTCATTAGAAAATATTATTGATGCCTGGGTGGTAGATTCAGGGGCCTCATTCCATGCCACACCTAATAGGAAACATTTTTATGATTATGTTCAAGGAGATTTTGGACAGGTTCGATTGGGTGATGATAAACCCTCTAAAATTACTGGAATGGGTACAGTTTTCATAAAATAGCAAAAATGAAATCAGTGGCTATTGAAGGAGGTAAGGCATGTTCCAAATTTGAAGAAAAATCTGATTTCAGCAGGGCAGTTGGGAGGTGAAGGTTGCGTAACTACTTTCACAGATAAAACCTGGAAGGTCACTAAAGGATCCCTGATAATAGCGAAAGGAGGAAAGGTTGGTACATTGTATTTATGCAATGGTATTTCTAATTATGTTAATGCTTTAACCTCTACGGGAGAAGATATGACATTGTGGCATCATAGGCTCGGGCACATGAGTGAGAAGGGGATGCAAAATTAAAATTCTGTGAGAATTGTGTTTATGGAAAACAGAAGAGAGTCAGATTCCTTAGAGTTGGCAAAGAAAAGAAGAGCGAAAAATTAGAGCTTGTGCATACAGATGTATGGGTACCTACTCAGGTATCATCTCTTGGTGGCTCTCATTATTATGTTACTTTTATTGATGATGCAACCAGAAAAACTTGGATTTATTGTATTCGAAATAAATCTAATGTATTTAATACTTTCAAGAAATGGAAAGCTTTGGTTGAAAATGAGACAGGAAAAAGGTTGAAGTGTCTCAGATCAGACAATGGAGGTGAATATTGCGGCAAAGAGTTTGATAGGTAATGTTCAAAGAATGAAATTCGTAGAGAGAAGACAGTTCTAGGAACACCACAAGAAAATGGTGTGTCAAAAAGGATGAACGGGACAATCATGGAGCGTGCAAGGTGCATGAGATTGCATACACGATTGCCTTTACAATTTTGGGCAGATGCTATAGATACTGCAGTTTATCTAATAAATAGAGGGCCTTAAAGTTCCATGGATGATGGTATTCCAGAGGAGGCATGGATAGGTAAAAAGGTAAACTACTCTTTTTTAAAGACTTTTGGTTGTGAAGCTTTTGTCCACATTAATGAAGAAAATAGAACAAAGCTTGAGGCAAAATAAAAGAAATGTACCTTTATTAGATATGGCGTTAATGATTTTGGTTATCGCTTTTATGATTATGAAAAACACAAAATCATTAGGAGCAGAGTTGTCATATTCAATGAAAAGGTTTTGTATAAGGATCAGTTGCAGGAAAAGAAATAGGAAAAAGAAAACAGAGAATACACATTGCTTGATGAGATCACAGAAAAAGTGATGGTGCCTGAAAATCATAATGATCAACAGCCAGAACAACAACCACAATAGCAAAAAGCACCTCAAACACCTAAAAGTGGTGTTAGAAGATATACCAAGATAAGTAGACCCCCTAAACGATACTCTCCTTCATTACATTATGTATTGTTGACTAATTCTGGTGAACCAGAATGTTATGAAGAAGTAGTGCAGGTAGAAACCAGGATGAAGTGGGAGAAAGCCATGAAAGAAGAGATGGACTCCTTAGCACATAACCAGACTTGGGACTTAGTCAGGTTGCCTGCAGGTAAAAAAACATTGTAGAATAAATGGGTTTACAAGTTGAAGGAAGAAGATGGAGGTAGAAAAAGGTATAAATCTAGACTTGTGGTGAAAGGGTTTGCACAGAAAAAGGGTATAGGTTGTCTTTACATCTAACTGCTCAAGATGCACATCTTCAGCTACTACTAGACTTAAAACAGTTCTGATTGAAGTCATTTTAACAACAGGAGAAAATATCTCATCAAAGTCTATGTTGGGTCCCTATAATACTATTGATTACCCCATTACTATTGTAGTTATACCCCTTATTTATATTGTTGTGCCCCTATTACCCCCATGTTGTTATTTCTGTGCCCCATGGAATCCCTCTATTGTTATTTTTGTGGCTTTATATTATTATTGTTAGGTCGGCTGGATTATATTGTGACTCCTTAAACTCCTATATATAGAAAGGAGGTTTTGTCATTTGAATCATCGAAGAATTGTTCATTTATGTAATGTAAAGGAGGTTTCCCCCTCGAAGAGGCTGAATTCTAAGGCGTTGATCTATCTTTTCTATCTTTTCTTGAGTTGGTTTCATAACATTTGGTATCAGAGCTTTGGATTCTAGGGTTTCGCTACTCCAAACAGGTCATCGTGGCATTTTCGCTATAACTTTTTTTCTGTGACGTTTCAGAAGTCGCAAAAAAAACCCATTTGAGAAGCATTGGCGCTGAACCTTGGGTCCAAATTCCAGAGCTTTTCGCACGACATTTTTGGAGATATGATCTGAGGAAGTTGGTCTTTTTGCAGACTCCTGAATTACATTCAAAACAGGTGATCTGGGAAAAATCGTCATAACTTTCTCTCTGAGGATCAGATTGAAATTTCATAAAAAGGTACAGAAATAGGACGGACTTTAGTTTATTGTATGCATGTTTTAGATCCAAAGGTCGAAACAGTGACTCGTGGCACGTCGTACAAGTTCGCTCTACTAAACTAGTCTATAAGCAAGTCACTGTGGGAGATTTCACGTAACTCTTCCTTGGAGAATCCAATTTGGGTCAGACTTGTGGCATTGGAAAGAGGACACAAAGGGCTACTACAGCTCAAAAATTTAGAAGTAGATGATTGGAAAGTACAGAGATACATCAGAGGCAATATCGAGCTCCTACAAAGTGAAAAAAGGTGTGTAGATTTTCTTAAATTTTTGCTTAAGCTTGGTTTGAAAATTTATTTTGGTTTGGTAAGTCTGTCAACTACCACCATGATTAAACTCTTTCCCTCAGACTTGGGTAAACCTGTGACAAAATCCATTGAAAGCTCCTCCCAACGTTGGCTTGGAATGGATAAAGGTTGTAATAGACCCGGTGTCTTAATTGTTTCAACTTTATTTTGTTGGCAAACCAAACATTCCGCCACAAACTTTTGAATATCTGATTTAAGGCCATCCCAAAAAAATTCCTTCTTAACCCTGTGGTAAGTTTTTAAAAATCCTGAGTGCCCTCCTAAGGGAGAAGTGTGCAATTCCATAAGAATCTTTTGTTTTAGCTGGGAATTCTTACAGAGGTATAAGCGATCTTTGTACCATAACGAATCATTTTTCCAGCTAAATGTATCAGACGTACTGGAATCTTGTTGTAGCTTTCGAATAAGTGCCCACACTTCTTCATCATTCTTCCATTCCTCCCTTGCTTCGTTTATCCAATCTGGCTGGATAATAGAAATGGCGCACAACAATGCTTCCACATCCTCATCCTTTCTTGAGAGTGCATCTGCCACCACATTTTGCTTCCCTTTTTTGTAGATGATTTCAAAGTCATAACCCAACATCTTTGTGACCCACTTTTGTTGCTCTTCAGAGGATAATCTTTGTTCTAAAAAGTATTTAAGGCTATCATGATCCGTTTTTACCTTGAAGTGTCTTCCCATTAGGTAGGGTCACCATTTCTTAAGTGCATGGAGTATTGCCAACATTTCCTTCTCATAAATAGCTTTGCTTAAAAACTTTCCCTTGATTGGACGACTTTCAAAAGCAATGGGTCTTTCATCTTGCATTAGAACAACACCAATTCCATTTCCTGAAGCATCACATTCCACAATAAAGGTTTTTGTGAAGTCCAGTGTAGCTAAGACCGGTGCTTGGCACATTGCCTCTTTAAGATGTTCAAAGGCCTTTGTTGCTTCCGGAGTCCATGAAAATGCATCTTTCTTCAATAATGTTGTTAGAGGTGCTGCTATTCTCCCATAATTCTTAACAAATTTGCGATAATACCATGTCAACCCAAGAAATCCTCGCAGATGCTTTATGGATGTGGGGATTTTCCATTCCTTAATGGCTTTAATTTTGCTAGGGTCTACCTTAACTCCTTCATGGGATACAATATGACCCAAATATTCCACCTCCTGGACTCCAAAGAAACATTTGGATCTTTTTGCATATAATTGTTTCTCCTCCAATAGTTGTAGCACCTTGTCAACATGTTCAACATGATCCTTCCAAGACTTGATGTAGATTAGTATATCATCAAAAAATACTAACACAAATTTTCTAAGCAATGGTTTGAAAATTGAATTCATCAAACCTTGAAATGTTGAAGGTGCATTGGTAAGGCCAAAAGGCATGACCAAAAATTCATAATGACCCTCATGAGTTCTAAATGTCGTTTTCGGAATGTCTTCAATCTTCATTCTGATTTGATGATATCCCGAACGAAGATCCAACTTGGTGAAGTAAATTGATCCATGCAATTCATCCAGTAATTCATCAATGACAGGAATGGGGAACTTATCTTTAATAGTGAGCTTGTTGAGCTCCCTATAATCCGGACACATGCACCATGATCCATCCTTCTTGTGCACTAATACTACTGGAGCAGAGAAAGAACTTTGACTTGGTTGAATTATACCAGCCTCTATCATTTCTGTAACCATATGTTCAATTTCACTTTTTTGGACATAAGGATATCTGTACGGCCTGATGTTTGGAGGAACACTTCCTAGAATCAGATGGATAGCATGATCATGATCACAAATAGGTGGGAGACCTTTGGGAGTCTCAAATACCTTGGAATGATTGTCCAGGACTTTTTGGAGATCTGGAGAAATAGATGATTCCGATGTGGAAACATCTAGCGAACATAATTGTGCAATTACACCTCTTTGCTCCTTTTTTAGAAGCTTTGTCATACCATTAGAGCTGATTATCTTTCATGGTTTCCCTGCAATACCCCTTAATTCAACTTCCTTTCCTTCCGTAGAAAATTTGATGAAAAGTTCTTGAATATTAAAAGCTATTGTACCCAAGGATTGTAGCCATTGGACTCCTAGTACAACATCAACACCTCCCATTGGAATGGAAAGCATTGGGCTAGTCAATACATATTCTCCCATGGATAGCTTGATATTATGGCACCTTCCAAAGCAATTTATTGTTCCTCCATTTGCAATCATCACTTGACACTCTGGTGCTGGATATAGGAAGCAATTCAATTCTTTTGCTACCCTACAATGAATAAAATTGTGGGTGCTTCCTGAATCAATCAACACTATTACCTTTTTCTTCTTGATTTGTCCTTCTATCTTGATGGTTTGAGGAGTGGTAATTCCTACCAATGCATTACAAGATATGGTCGGATTTATTTTTTCTTCATCTAGGCTTTTTTCCTGGAGTATATCTTCTTCTTTTGACCTTTCTTGCTCCTTTTCTTCTTCCTCTTCACAATCTATGTAGAATAATTTCTTCTCAGCACACTTATGACCTTTAGTGTATTTGCTATCACAACTGTAACAAAGCCCTTTTGCTCCTTTTTCTTCCAATTGTTGTGGTGTCAACCTTATAGGTTGTGGAAGACTAGGGGCAACAACACTTCCGTCTTTATAGTTGTGAGTGGTATGCTTCCTGGTTGCCATAGTTTTGCTTTCCATTTTTCTTGCTAACCTGAATGCCTTCTCTAATGAATCAGGTTCCCAAAGGCGAACATCATGTTGGATATTATCCTTTAAAGACCCTATGAACACATCAATCCTATGCTCCTCTGCAATATCTTTTACCCTTATGTTCAATTTTTGGAACTCCTCAATGTGCTCCATTACTGAACCCTTTTGTTTGAGACTTATCAATTGGCTAAAAAAAGTGTTTCTTTTTGTATCTTCATAATGTGCTATCAATTCTTTCGTAAAAATTGCCCAAGTGATAAATTGTTTACGAGAGCAAAGCCATTGATACCATACAAACTGATTTGGTTCCAAATATACAGTTGCCATACGTACCTTTTGTGTGTTTTGCACATTATTGAGATCAAAGAACTGCTCCATCTGCAATATCCATGTGGCGGGATCCTTGCCATCAAACTTCCTCATATCGATCTTTGGAATATGGTGAGTCTTCAATCCAACAGTAGCGTCTATGGAATCATGATTAACATTTCTTTTTTTCTCATCATGAGTTTCCTTTAGTACCCTTTCACCCTTAGGGACTATTTCTTGTAGCAACTTATTCATATTTATCTTCAATTCGTCCATGTCTGTCTTCAAATCTATCTTCAAATCATCCATCTTAGCTTCCACGTCAATCATCTTAGCTTCTACGCCTTTCTTTAAACAGTCCATCTTAGCTTCTACACCTTTCTTTAAACCATCCATCTTAGCTTCTACATCTTTCTTTAAACCATCCATCTTAGATTCTGTTCCTTTTTGTGCAAGGGACAATGGTTGCACTTGGTCTTGTAATTTTGATATATCATGATGCATTTCTTCCTCTTCTTCATGAGTCATGCTAGAGCTTTCAGGTTCCTTACTAGGTGTTTGAATTTTCTTTCCTCGGGGCATCAGTTACCAATAATAATGCTCTACTATGCCCTTCAAAATAAATTTTCAAACCAAGCTTAAGCAAAAATTTAAGAAAATCTACACACCTTTTTTCACTTTGTAGGAGCTCGATATTGCCTCTGATGTATCTCTGTACTTTCCAATCATCTACTTCTGAATTTGTGAGCTGTAGTAGCCCTCTGTGTCCTCTTTCCAATGCCACAAGTCTGACCCAAATTGGATTCTCCAAGGAAGAGTTATGTGGAATCTCCCACAATGACTTGCTTATAGACTAGTTCAGTAGAGAGAACTCGTACGACGTGCCACGAGTCACTGTTTCGACCTTTGGATCTAAAACATGCATACAAGAAACTACAGTCCGTCCTATTTCTGTAACTTTTTATGAAATTTCAATCTGATCCTCAGAGAGAAAGTTATGATCATTTTCCCCAGGTCACCTGTTTTGAATGTAATTCAGGAGTCTGCAAAAAGACCAACTTCCTCAGATCATATCTCCGAAAATATCACGTGAAAAGCTCTGAAATTTGGACCCAAGGTTCAGCACCAATTCTTCTCAAATGGGTTTTTTTTGCGACGTTTGAAACGTCACAGAAAAAAAAGTTATAGCAAAAATTCCACGATGACCTGTTTGGAGCAGCGAAACCCTAGAATCCAAAGCTCTGATACCAAATGTTATGAAACCAGCTCAAGAAAAGATAGAAAAGATAGATCAACGCCTTAGAATTCAGCCTCTTCGAGGGGGCAACCTCCTTTACATTACATAAATGAACAATTCTTCGATGATTCAAATGACAAAACCTCCTTTCTATATATAGGAGTCTAAGGAGTCACAATATAATCCAACCGACCTAACAATAATAATATAATGCCACAAAAATAACAATAGAGGGATTCCATGGGGCATAGAAATAACAACATGGGGGTAATAGGGACACAACAATATAAATAAGGGGTATAACTACAATAATAATGGGGTAATCACTAGTATTATAGGGACCCAACATAGACTTTGATGAGATATTTTCTCCTGTTGTTAAAATGACTTCAATCAGAACTATTTTAAGTCTAGTAGTAGCTGAAGATGTGCATCTTGAGCAGTTAGATGTAAAGACAACCTTTCTCCATGGGGATTTGGAGGAAGAGATATATATGCAGCAACCACAAGGATATGAGGCTAAATGGAAGGAGAAACTAGTGTGCAGGTTGAAGAAGAGCTTGTATGGCTTAAAACAGGCTCCAAGGCAGTGGTATCTAAAATTTGACAGGTTTATGTCTGAACAAGGTTATACTGGATGTCACTCTGATCATTGTGTTTATCTCAAAAGGAAAAATGATGGCAACTATATTATATTGTTATTGTATGTAGATGACATGCTTGTTGCAAGTTCTAACATGTAGGAAATAAATGTGTTCAAAAGAAAATTGGCAAACTCAATTGCAATGAAGGATTTGGGTGTTTCAAAACAAATCCTTGGTATGATAATAACTAGAGACAGGAAGAATCACAAACTAACATTGTCTCAAAGTGAGTACATAAAAAAGGTGTTGAAAAGGTTAGTATACCTTTGGCTAGCCATTTCAAATTAAGTAAGGAGGAGTATCCCAAGACTCAGGAAGAAATGGCTCATATGTCTAAAGTTCCAGGTGCATCAGCAGTTGGAAGCTTAATGTATGCAATGGTCTGCACAAGGCCTGATATTGCACATGCAGTGGGAGTTGTAAGCAGGTACATGAACAATCCAGGAAAAGAACATTGGATGGCGGTGAAGTGGATTCTCGGGTATTTGAGAGGTACCACAAATCAAGCATTGTGCTTTGGTGGTTCAAACATTGCTCTACAGGGATATATTAATGCAGATATGGTGGGTGATAGAGATAACAGAAGAAGCACAACAGGATATGTGTTTACTATAGGTGGAACAATTGTCAGTTGGGTCCCAAAACTGCGAAGTGTTGTTGCACTCTCAACAACAGAAGCAGAGTATGTTGCTGCTACAGAGGCTAGTAAAGAAATGATTTGGTTACAAGGATTTCTGGATGAATTGGGTAAGAAGCAGGAGTTGGGCAAGTTATACAGTGACAGCCAGAGTTCCATACATCTTGCAAAGAACTCTGCATTTCATTCTAAGACTAAACATATACAGCTCAAGTACCATTTCATACAGTTAGCGTTGGAAGATGGACAGTTGAAGCTAGAAAAGATACACACTAGCCATAATCTTGCAGATATGTTAACAGAAGTTGTAACCAGGGAGAAACTGAGAATTTGCTCAATTTCAATTGGTCTTCAAGTATGATGAAGAAGATGAGAAACAAGCAGGTCGAAAGTGGAGTCATTGTCCAGCAAATGAAGCAGTGGTGGAGTTGCTATAATCAGTCTCCAAGTGGGAGATTGTTGGGTGTGGAGCCTGATTATCTTCTGTATTCAAAGGTATCACCGCATTGGACCCCAATTCGTAATGGGGCGGCAACGCCGCCCATAAAATATTCGCTGCAAGGGGGGTCTAGGGGGGGCGGCTACGACCTTTGGGAGCCCCCCCTGGCGAGGGGATAGGGGGCAGCGCCCCCAAAGCCAAGAATAGATGTAAAATTGCCTTGTAAAATGTTGTAATTTCGTAGTCAATCTGGGCTGTTCATTAGGCGAAGATCTGATGGTAGAATTTATGTTTAATTTAGGGTTTTTTTCCCCTAGAAGGCAACCCCTCGCTATATATGAGGAAATTGTATTGAGTCTATGTATATCTGTATTCTGAGTTAGGAAGAGAGAGGAGATTGAGAGCGAAGAGGGAATTATAGCGGATCTGTTGTAGGTTGTATCTCTTCAGTTTGCCGGATAATATAAAAGGAAGGACTGGCTGTTTCTCCGTGGATGTAGCCCAAACTGGGTGAACCACATATATCTATGTCTCTCTTGTTTTATGCATTTTCTATGTTTATATTTTTGCAATATTTTATGTGTTCTATTGCTATGTAATATATAATTTAGTAAAACCATTGAACTTCACTGACTTATAGGGTTGTCTGCTGCTAGAGCAATGGTATCAACTGCATTTCAGAATAATTCCAAGCGAGGGAAGAAGACAGGCGATGGAAATTACTACAACAGGTATGGTGCCCAACGTGGTGGTAAAGGTGACTTACTAGAACCAATTAACAAGCCTAACATCAAATTCGCCTGCTATAACATTACTAGAAATATCATGCAACACTTCTCAAGAGGTGAATGCACATTGGATACTATCTTAGTTACAGAAGCTTGTGTGCAAGGCACATAGTTGAATTGGTGTATTTTTTTGTTAAATGAACTCTTCGATGCTTGTGAAGATGTCTATAAAAGGGCCACTCATTTTATATATGGATATCTCATTTTCGCCTTAGCTATGTGGAAATGGTGCCCACCAGAGGGGAGAGAGATGGCGATGGTTACTGAAGACCAACCCTTGCACTCATGTATTTACCATGGTGGACCTCCAGGGACCCCAGCAACAAGGAAATCAATGAGGCCTCTTTCGTCGGCTGGTACAGGAAAATGTTGGGCATCACCAAGGCTAGAGCAAGAATACCATTGTCACTCCTCGATGGATATTCACAGGATATCTGGTTTGGCGTAAGTCATGGAAACACCTAGGTGAGTCCTAAGTGCATCAACTTCAACACATTTCAAATATGGGCATAAACGTTTATGCTCTCATAATAAGCCTTCCATATGAAAGTCTCCTCCTAACCTGGGATTGTTGGTGAGGTCCAAGAGGGGAAGAATATATACTTATTTGGAGGAATGTTTCCTCAACGACTAACTGGAGAAACCTCTTCAGCCTCAAGGAAGTGACTGGTTGAGGAAATACTGACTCCAGTCATCAATGAGCTTGAGATGCGCATGCAGTCCTTACAAGAAACTCTAGAGATCCTCGGGGCTTCAGTCAGTCCTTTTCCTACCTTTTTTGAATTTATCAGTTCAATTCTGCTTGCTTATTTAACATGTAACCCTTTTATTGCTTCAATTCCTTTAGTGGGCCCTCACTCTAATTCTGAACCCACAATTATGAATATATAACCTCTTACCACCAAACCATCATCGGTCCCCAAGAAAAATATTAAAACCACCTCTACCCAAGTTGTTTACCTTGCCGATGAAGAACCCCAATCTCACACCACCACTCTCATCACTGAAGAGAATACACCTTCCACTTTTGTTGCATCCCCAAGGTCATGCAATCCTTCACCTTGAAAAACCTCCACATCTACCACCATCTCAGGCATACTTCCATCTAGAACTCTGCTTAGTACTGAAATTGAAATGAAGGTAGATTCTGTTATCCACTCAGTTACCGAAAATACATAGGGGGAACTTATAGGTCATCCTTCAGGCACTAATTCTATTCATATGTCTTTGTTGGCTTTACTGCTTGAATCAGGCCCACTAATAGTCACTACTCAATTTCTTTCCCTTGAGAATCTAAATCCATAAACCATCTACACAGTTCCCCTAACCATTGATATCACCCCCTTATCACTACCACCCTCCACCTTGTTCCACATTAGTCCTCACACCACCGAACCCTCGTAGAGAGAAGCATCAGCCCAAGGGAAATTTGAGAAATCAGTTGCTAGTAGGAAACCACTACAGAGTCAGTTCCCTAAACCCTCTACTATGACCCCTGATGACCTCCAGGATTGGTCCTCAACTCAATTGCTTAATTTCATTCAACTATTTGCATGCTAAGCATAGGCATTGTACAACATTCTGGAAGATGAACGTGAGCAACAACAACAAAAGATTCTTTCCATTGATATAGATTGAGATCATATCCTCTAGGGGAAATAAAATCTAGAGAATCTGGTTGACCAAATTACTGCAAAATTCCAGGATATATGGCTCTCGGTCACAGAAATAGTCACAGGCTCCACGAGGAAATTCTAGGCCTGCACCCTCTTGGAATGTTGCGACCACATCAAAGAATCATGAAATGACCTCGTATTAACTAATAGAGAGCTCAAACAAAGTATTTCTGCTACTCAGAGGGCACTACTAGATCTTTTTTCCCAGTATACCAGTGCGATTGAGCAAAAAATCACAGAAGTGGCTTATCTGAAAGTCTCTATCATTAAGGCTATGAAGGAAGCCAAGGGACTCTTAGCACAAGTTCACGACTAGTTAGGATGCCTTACACAGAAATCAATCGGTTTACCCCCTATGTCAATAGTCCAATCAAATTTTCGACCAAACCATGGCCTCCAAGGAAAAGGCTCAACAGATGGAGCTTTTGGCACAAGTGGATGCCCTCCAAACCCAAATCCAACAAATCGAGGATGAGTCGACCAAGGCTAAGCACCTGCTCTATGACCTTAAGCCACCAACATAGGCTCAGTTAGAGACACTATAAAATATCAATGAGGAGACACAAGCTCAATGGAATACCCTCTTAATGGCATGACCTATCCATCCTACTGCTGACCTCACATCTCAGTTCCTCGATCAAGCGAGCACTCTCACAAGCTCATGGAAAGCATCTCTCGATGATTTCACAAGGTTAAAAAACACAACCATTGATTTCATCCCAGATTTGGGTCGTTTGTTTGAAGGAACTAGTCAAGGAGGAGAAACATAGGACAAAGAACTACAATAAAAAGAAGCATTGGTAGCACTAGCAATACTACCAACGCCGACAAATGATTGACTCGAGGATGAGTCAATGTACTGTGGTGAGGGCCTGTTGGGTCCCTCAATTTTAGAGCTAAGTTGGGACATGTTTTGAAGATTGACAACATCTTGACCCAAGGTAACCATTGGGAGATCATGGAGAAGATAGTTGAAGAAGGAGAAGGAACCTGCCAAAGACTAGCAGTTACAGAGAACAGGCCAGAGAAATCAGGAATCAAGCAGTCGCAACCGAGCTGGAAGGAGCATTGACAGCTGAGGAAGTAGACATAGCCAAGAAATAGGGGAAACCGAAAGAGGAAAAAGGTGGAGCATCTGAGGGAGAAGTAGCAGTCCAAGAAAGTGTGGCTTTTAATAAGGACGAGGGGGAAAGCCAGAAGGGGGAGAAGTGAGGAGTACACTGAAATGTTGTTCCACAACCTATCAAGCCCACACTATTCTATCTTGTTTTTCTCATGTAATATCTTGGTATGTTAGGTTCTATTCTATCATCGAGGCTTTTGATCTCAATGTATTACTATAATTTTGTTGAATCTAATGGAAGAAGGAGTTGCAGGGTCCTATGAGAATCTTCTTGTGTGATTTGATGTGGCCTTTTTAAAAACATTATTATGACTACACATGCACAATATATTTTCTTCTTGAATGGTTGAACTGTCGTGATTTCACCTTTGATGTTCTTTTTTTGAGTTTGCTAAGGGTTGATAATCTCCATGTGGTTTCTCCTGATACCATATTTTGGCTCCTTAACTAAGTATAGTCATGACATGCCTCAGGTGAGACACCTTATTCTTCAGGAATATGGTGAAAATGTTAGCATTACACTAGATTGTGACGAAGCCTTTGTTGGCCCATATGCCTGAACCCAAGGTATCAACCCACCCATCATTTTTCTTCCAAGAGGGCGGGTGGTTAGCTTAGCCCCCGACCCCATGTGTTACCACATAACCCAACACGAAAGGCGGAGTGGGCGGGAATGTGGCCCTAACCCCCAGTCTCATGCAGTCCATATCACAACCATCAGAGCCAATGATGGAGGGGCAGGCACGTGGCTCGACCCTTGGCCACATGGCACCATAGAACTGAGAATAAGGCTAGAAAATAAGCACTAAGGGGTTATTGGCATGATTAAAGAGGCAAAAAATGCACCTTTTTTGGCATAATTTATGCCTCCCTGCATTGATTTGTCGTTTGGTGGTTTTGCCAAAAGGCAAATTTCATTACCTAGTTAGCCAGTTTTTCCAATTTGCAAGACAAATAGTAGAGAAATGAACCAAGAGGCATAGCTTGGTCATTTTTCAGTATTTTTTAGCCCAAGAAGAGCCTACACAAGGGTTTTTGTGTGTTATGAACACAATGGAAGCATTATTTTTATGATTTGAGCATTGTATGAAGGAAAATTTGTAGAGCCAAGTCCTTTTGTGTTGTAGACAAAGACTGTTTTGAGGTTATACAGAGACCTTTTTTAGCACAAAAGAGTCTAGATAGGGGTTTTCAAGCCCTCTAGACACATCTACAACATTTTTTTCTTCATTAGTGCAATTATTGTCAGTCTATGCTTAGTATGTTTGTGGGAAAAGACCATTTCAACACTTCATTATGAAGTAGTTGAATTTGTGCTTCTTGATCTCAAAATGAGTATGAGGACATGTTGCCACATTCAATGAGAGAGTCCTTTTTCATTTGACAACATCATTTCTTTGCTAAAGCGAGTCAACTTTTGAGTGATATTTCTATGAAGGAGAAACAGTGCCTTTAGAAGGAGGTTTAATCTATGAGTCAAAGATTTGTAGTGTACTCTTTTTGTTGTTGAGATCATTAAAGTAGCCTAGCCATTGGAGCAGGGCCTGGAAATGTAGCCCAAGAGGGGTGAAATTATTTATCACGTGATTGTTCTCTTCATTTTTACCATGTTGGATTGCATATGATTTCGGTTCATCTTTAATTTCATTGAAAATTTAATTATTCACAGTTGAAAAAGTTGTGAGCTAAGTTAACTTTTTAAGACCCAAAATTTATCAAAATTTGCAAAGTATCAGAGGACGATCGATTTTCAAACCACTAGTATCAGAGCAGGTTCTAACCAGATTGCAAGCATGGGTGAAATTGTGTAGCATGCAAGGCTCCTAGAACTTGAAGAGATGAATTTCGCTCTCCAAGTGGAGAACATGGAATTAAGAAGATTGATCGAAGCAGCAGAGGATGAGAAGAAGAAGTTGTGCCTGATGTTGCAGAATGTCATTGAAGATAAAACTTGGGAATGTTTAGCTACTAAAGCTTCCCCCCTAGACTCAACAATTTTGTGGTCATGGGATGAATAATGTTTGTACCTTTTGTCAAATGAAGAACATTGCTTATATGCTAAATCAAAAGAGTGGTTTTCTTGAATCTTCATTTACCACTTCGTCTACAAAAGAGAAGAAGTAGGAGATGGCTAAGCTTCATGAAGAGGAATAAGAGTCACAAGAAGAAAAGGATATAAGATACTTCATGTTCAATTCATTCTACTAACAATCATAATGCTTCGCTTTCATCATTTGAAAAACATACCAAGGGTATTGGTATGAAATTGTTGACCAAAATGGGATACAATGGTAAGGGTCTTGGAATCCATAGTCATGGAATCATTAATCCTATTTATGTGAGACCACAACCTCAACATGAAGGATTGGGATATGTTGAAGAATAAGTTGGAGAATTCTCCAAAAAAGCAAAGTCAAAGAATTCTTCAAGTGTAAAATTTCTGAAGAAAGAACTCTTGCAAGTTGAAGGAGTGTCATATCATGATGATGTTGTTAATGGAAAAACATCTCCAAAGAGAGATGAGCACTTCAAAGGAATAACTAAGTCAAGTTATCCTCTTCAAATAAGGTATCCTCGCAAAACTCATAATCCAAAGGACAATCATAAAAAGTATAAATGTCTTGATTATTCAAAAGCCTTTTATGACTATAAGTAGCATGATGATTTGAATAAAATGTTGTGGAATGTGTTTCCTTGCACTTTTTTTCATGCACCTAACCATTGTGTAGCCAAGTGCCAAAAAAGGAAAGCATTAGTCAAGAAAATGAATATGTCAATTGGAAGTGAGACCAGGAAGGAAAATCCTCTTCCAAGTTCAAAGAAATTTTTGCCAAGAAATGCTCACAAAAACTTTTGCACTCATTGCAATATAAGTGGGCATTGGATCGAGAAATGTTGGAAGTTGCATCCACATCTTCATCCAAAGAAGGAAAAATAGGTCATGAAATCACCTGAGAAAGAGAAGGCAGAAGAACATGCAAGGCACACCATAACCATCTCTGAAGCAACTCCAGAAGAAATTGGAATGCAGAGAGAAAACTCCCTAGCCCAGTTGGGTAAACAATGGTTGGACTATTTGTCTAATTAAATACCACATTTATGTTGTATTTCACATGTTGCATGTCCCCATAGTTGGGTATTTTGTAAAAGGGATGTTATGAATAAAATACATATATGTAACAGAGTTTTCTTCGGTATGTTATGCTATTCCGGTTTGTTGATGAGTCCATTTGTATGGGAATTGGAGAGTCAAATTTATTACATATTGTAAAATGCATCTCCTTCATGGATATTGTGGTAAGCATACTCAACTTGGGGTGAGAATTTTAATTACATTCAACATGCCTACAATCATGCTAAACATTGATCTACACAATTATTTCCATTTGAAGTTTGTTTGGGTATTTTCCAATGTCTCCTTTGTATTTTATCTTTGGTAGAGATTTTGTAGTATATGGACATAGTGATGTGGACAAAGCCAAACATGTAATAACCCTAGTTAAAAATCTATGTAATAAAGTTAATAAAGGCAAAAATAATAACCATGGTCATGGGACATGTATTCCAAATTGAATTTTGGGAAAAAAATAGGGGTGATTTTAGGGGCGAATGTTTGCCCTTTGGGGAAATTAAGGGGTTTTAAATTTTTAGTGGGCGAATATTTTGTATCATAGTACATTTTTACAAATCACCTCAAATAGCCCACCTTATTTTAAGGGAGAGGGTAAAAAAGCTAAATTTAGCCCTTGAAATTAGGAGTTACAACCTTCCATTCGCCCATTTTCAAGAATAGGTTTTATTTAAGTGAATCATATGGGCCAAATGCCCAAATACCATATTTATAAAAGAGGTATGTTAAATTAATAAAAATATAAATAAATGAGAGGTATGGTAAATAAATAAAGCATTTTTTATATTTACTCCATAAGTCACCTTATATACATGCAAGGGTGTAAACAAATAAAAATATAAGTAAAGTGGAGGTATGGTAAATAAATAAAACGTCTTTTTATACTTACTCAAAAGGTATGGTAAATAAATATAAATATAAATAAACTAGACGCATGGTAAATAGATAGAACCTCTTTTTATATTTAGTCCATAACCCTCATTCTATTTATGAAGGCTCAAGAAAGAGGTTTTATTTAAGTGAATCCTATGGGCCAAATACCATATTTGTAAAAGAGATATGGTAAATTAATAAAAATATAAACAAGCCAGAAGTATGGTAAACAAATAAAACATTTTTTTATATTTACTCCATAAGTCACCTTGTATTTATGAATGGTATGGTAAATTAATAAAAATATAAGTAAACGAGAGGTATGGTAAACAAATAAAACATTTTTTATATTTACTCCATAAGTCACCTTATATTTATACTATGGGACAAATACCATGGACTAGATTGTTATTAATACCATGCAAAAAAACTTTATTAACACTAATATTAGTATTAATAAAAATAAAAATGGCACATGGTATTGACCCATGGTATTCACCAAAATGGCACATGGTATTGACCCATGGTATTCACTTGGAATGTAGCCTATTTAAATGGGGGAATTAAACCAACATAGATCCATCTTTACTCTGGATCTACTAACCCCCAAGAGGTATCAAATATCGTGATATGCAAACTAGCATAGAGTGAAAAAATATTTGATCCGATCAAGAGTAAAAATGGATGTTGTAATTTAATGTATGTTAAACATTTTAGCTTGGTTAAAATAAAAAATAAAATAAAAATCAACTATTAATTTTATTAATTTTTATAAATTACTAATAGTAATTTTTAAGCTCTAGGTTTATGATAACCCATGGTATTGACCCATGGTATTCATGTGAGCATAGACTATTTAAAGGGGAAATTCTATCTTAGATCCATCTTAATTCTGGGTCTACCAAGTGCTCAGAGGGATAAATAGATTTCATCCCCCTAAGAGTGGTAGATGTGGAGTTAAGATGGATATAGGTTGGTTTTTATGATAATGAAGATATTAAATAGACCCCTGGATGCGGGTGATCGCTAGACATGTGGCACACAAGGCTCGTCCAAAGGGCAGGTGTCCGCCCGGACGAGCCAAGCATGACGGAAGGACACGCATTCATTCCACCACCCTGCAGCATTTAAGAAGGGGAGTAAAGAAGGTTGACAGAGGAGTCCTGTCGACATTCAAGGCGAGTCTTGAGAAGCGCATCATGGCGCTTCATAACAGCATTCTCCCAGACATTCTTCCGCCATTCCTTCCTGCAACTGTTTCGTTCTCGCCGGAGGTGACGGAGGTTCTGAACTTTGATTGTGAATGTGGGTGTGTTGCTGCGGAAGAGTGGGGCAATTGGCAAGCTCACAAGCATGCCAATTGCGCCTCTGAGAATTTGGTAACGCCTCTCTGTATGCGTCTTTCGTTAGCTCCTGCTCTGGCTTCGTTAGAAGGTGAGGGGACTCAGAGCTTCAGCTCGTATCCGCGTCCATTGTTAGGTCCTGTTCTGGCTTCGTTAGAAGGTGTGGAGGCACAGAGTCTCAGCTCTCAATCAAACATTAAGAAAGAGGGTCAAGGCTCTGCTGCCACTGCTCTCGGCAATTGGGAAACTCAGACTTGGTCTGGCAGTATTTCTAGGCCGACAACACTGTTTCACTGTGGAATTGAGCGCTCTGCTCATAAGACCAGCATGCATCGCACTCGGGGAAGAGGCAGCGGCGGCAGGGGTGGATATAGTGGCAGAGCCCCCTCGACTTCTTCCTCAATTGAGGAAACCTCTGAATGCAGAAGGCCGAGGGGTAGGCCCCGGGCAGAGGCAGATTGGGGGAACCTCCTGCGCGCATGGATTGTGGGCACACGGAACACCCAATGGTGAGATACCGCCTCCCCTGCACCTTAGCCAATTCTACTTTCTTTGTGACTGTCTCTGTTGAGCATTGTACCAATCCCTGGGAAGATGAGGACGACAACCCTCGGGCCAACCCTCCGCGTGTTCCTAGGATCGTTCCATGGTGGATATGGAATTCCCTGCTGTTGAGATGATGCGGCCCTTACATGACCCGGGAGCGAGCCTGAGAGAGCCTGTTGGTGACTCAGGCGCTGGCCCAAGCGACCGTGGAGCGCGCAACCTTGGCAAGGCTATCCTACAGCCTCCACGCTGCAAGGCAGAAGATGAGCCGCAGACCACTGACGAAGATTGACATGCCCAGCTCGCACTCCAGGTTCTACAGCAAGAATTTTTCTCAGTCTGCTTCCTATGCGGTTATATATGAGTCTGTCACTCTGTCTCTATGTAATTGTGTCGGTTTTATGTTATCTCTGTTCTGTGTCGATGTTCTGCAAGTGTTTATGTCCATGTGTCAGCTACATGAATGTGGCCCTAAGTCTTTATCCATGTGTCCTCTGTCCATGTGTCCTATGCAATTCTGGCAAGAATTCTCAAGTGTCTACTGTCTGTCCACGGACAAATTTTACAGGGCCGCGGCCCCGTTGTAATTTTCACAATGTAACTCTGCTCTTGCTGTAATATAATAGTTTAGTATTACTTAGAAAAAAAAAAAAGATATTAAATAGACTTAGGAAATTATATTGTAAAAACATCTTAAGGTGAATGGTTAAAGCATAGACATTGGACAAGTATATTTGTATACTTCTGTTTTAAACTTAAACAAATCCAGGGCTAAAAGGAATGGATTGATTGCACTAGTGATCCTTCTATAACTTTCCAACATATGCTGGAGTAAACAGATTGTAATTTGGGTAATTTTTTTAATTGCAAACGGGAACATACTTGTGTATTGGCAGGTTGGTTACGAGGTCCCTAGAAGTGGAGTAAACAGATTGCAATTTGGGTAATTTTTCTAATTGCAAACAAGAACATACTTGTGTATTGGTAGGGTGGTTACGAGGTCCCTAGAAGTGATGAATTTGAATTTTTCTTGGTTTTATATATAGTATTAGGTGTTTTCTCATGCTTTCTGTGAATGGCACAGGTGAATTTTATCCTACACCCACTAGGTTATCGATATGTAATTTCGGTAATTTTGATTTCAAAAGATATTTTAAAGAAATGCAATGATTTCATTTGCGTATTCAATAAACACAAGATTTTATAATTGAGTAAAATATTCGCCATGCCTGGTGACAGATTCGCCAAAAAATTATATATAAATATCATATTATTGATAAAATCGCCTTCCATTTTTCCTATATACCATGGAGATTTGCCCATTTATTATACATGTAAATTTAGGGGGGGTTCTTAAAATTTTCCCTGGAAAAAAAACATAGTGATGGGGATAACTTGTGATTAATTAAAGGCTATGGAAATTGGCAAAGATAATGGAAAAGGTTTTGGAAAGGCAAAGTGGCATTAATTGGCATTTTATTTATGAAAATAATGGAAATTAGGAGAAAAGGAAGGCGAAAGGTCACAGGTTTCATGTGAGGGGGATAATGAAGGAAAATAATGGAAAATAAAGGAAATAGAGGCCTCATTAATAAAAAGGCTTACGAGGATCAGTTTGTATCTTTTTGTCAGTCTAGTTGTAGAGCTCTCATTTTCTATACTCTCTCTCTCATACTCTTAGACACTTAGAGTTTCTTGGAGGAGTGTAGCACACTTGGGATTTGGAGTAAGAAGGCAAAGGAAGAGAAGGAAAACACAAGAGGACATCGGGATAAATAGCTATAGCGGGTTTTTCTTGCAGGTACCAAGTTGCATGTATGATTTTCTTGCTAGTTTTGGCATGCATTGCACATGCATGTGGTTTCTTGGTTATGATCTATCATTAGCTTGGTGGAATGCCTAGATTGATAGTGGATTTTCTTAGCCTTGCCATCTCTGGATAGCCATGGTGTTGTCGGTTTTATCTTCTTCTTTTTTCTGGTTGGTGTTCATGTTCCTTTAGTTGTGGGTTGAGTTACTAGTTCTTGGAAGCCTTGGTTGGACAAATGATATGGAATCCCTATAACAACTTGGGTTGAGCTACTTGTCCTGGAATCCTTGCTTGGAAAAATTATTTGGAATCCCTTGATGGGTTGAGTTACTAGCCCTGGAAGCCTTGGTTGGAAAAAAACTCTGGAAGCCCGACAATAGTTGTGGGTTGAGTTACTAGTCCTAGAAACCCTGGTTAGAACAAACACTCTGGAGCCCTGGACAACTTGGGTGGAGACCAATATAGTGATGGTCAGTGATATCTCATTGCGAGGTGGAATCACTAGTTGAGGTTTTAAATGTTTTGGCCTTTGGAATCATTGGTTTGGTTTTGATTGAGGTTTTTTATGAGATCCCACATTCATGCTTGGAATATGGCACGGGGGTGATTGGTTTAAAGAAAGATTTGGTTCAACCAATCTATGGTTGGGTGGTACGTGGAAGTCACAGACCTGGTTTCATTTTACATATGTTAATAAGAGCTTATTTCCTCTTGTATTTGATGGGTAAATATAAGTGTTCATATGTGATTCTTATGGTTGTTATATCCATGTTATTTCTATTGGTTATATGTTAGGTATGAGGATGTTTTATGGCAGTATTGATGTATGTCTCTCATCATATTTTAATTTACTAATGAATGAACAATGAATATATGACCTAATAGATGATAATTAAGTTATAGTGATAGAGTAACAATGCTTCTTTACGAATCTCAAATAAGTATGAGGCCCTATGCTCAGATTTGTTGTTATGACCTATAGATTGCATATTTGTGACATGTTTGATGAAATGTATGTCATGGCTAGTAGGGGTCCATTCAAGTCATTGATCAAATGTTTACACTAGTAATCTTGTTTCCATGTTATTAATCATTTCTGGAAGTTTCATGGAGTTATTTGTAGTGGCCTTAGTCCCAGCCCTGAAAACTTAGCACAAAATTCAGGGTTGTGGCACAAAACTGCTTGAGAAAGGCCACAGTCGCATGGATGCCTTGTTGTGGGAGTGAATGGAGGGTCCCAGTCACATGCATGCCTTTTCATGGGAGTGAATAAGTGATGAGCCCCATAAATGGGTAATTATATGGGCTCATTTTTCCTCCTAACATAGTTAAATCAACCATTCTCTTAAATTATTTCATGTTTTTTTATTATATTTATGCTTATGGAGTGAGTTGGGTTAGTTATGATGCCATGAGATCTAATATGTGTTTAATGCAGATTTTTGTTGAATTTTGAAGACAAAGTCAAAGATTCAATGGACAATTGGCAGCAATAATTTGAAGTGGACAAAGGAGAGGATTTATAGGAGGGAATCCCCCTCATTTATTACTCCCCACTTCGAATTCTCCTTCATGCAGCTCAGAGCACAAACAGCCAAATCAATGCACTAGGAGGCAGCCGAGCAAGTGGAGGATAACTTATGTTTATCTCGAGTTTTGGGAGCCAAGCCTCCCTGATTTTAAGGAAGTTGTTGGGAGCTTAAGTTGCTAAGGAGGCCTAGGGCCTCACTAGGGTCGGATTTTTTGTTGTGTTTTTGCTATTGTAAAACTCTACTCAACTTCGAGCTTACTTTTGTGGACAGTTTCATGTAATCCTATTACTATTCTGATAATAAAGATGAGCTTCTTCTTGAGCTAGCACTGAGTTACCTCAGAGGGCTGAAGCTCTTGGGTTAAGGCCCAATCCAAGTAGCCAAGCTCCTCTTGTTTGTATTTATATTCTTTGTTTCAGTTTATGGATTAGTTGTTGTTAGATGAATTTCCTTCTTGGTTAAGAATAGGTTGCTTTTGGTGATTTAGAAGGTTGTTTCCACTTGTGTTTCCCATAGCAGGTTAAGCAGTGGTAGAAAGAAGATAAAAAAGGCCAGAAACAGTGCCTTGGCCTCCTTTCCTCTCTTTGGGACCATGAACTGAGGCCAAGACCCTCTTGCTGCCACAAAAACACAGCTTTTCCTTCTCCATAGGATTTCTAATGTTGCAGTTTGTTAGAAGGTTAATGCTTTGCTTTAGATCTCTTTCACCAAGCTCATTTATGTCTGTACAATAAGTCTTCTTCCATGCTTTCTCTCATTATAGCATTTTTCAACATTTCTTTCCATAGCTCATAATGTAGATTAGTTTGATGCAAAATTCTGTTTTTTTGATGTACATAATTTCCTTGCTTGCTTGATTTCATTATTTGAATTTCAGTTCTTTTGCAGCAGATTTCTTCTCATAGCAGGTCAACCTATCAGCCATCACATTCTCTCCCTGATCTATGCCCTATAGGTCACCCAAAGTTCACTTCAAATCTGCCTTAGTTTTCTGCGTTTTTCCATAGGATTTCTTCCTCTCTCCCGAACATCTTTCCCTCTCCTAGTGATCCTTGGTAAACCCTAGGTTCCCTAACACATCATCCCAGCCTTCATATACCCTTTCCACCCACTCTCACACCTTCAAAACCTTCAAAACTGCTCTTGGCATCCTCCTGTAGACCTCTTGTAAATCCCCTGTGTTCTCCTGTAGATTTTCCTGTAGGCTTTCTTTTGAAGACCGAGTGTGGGAAAATCCTCCAGAAGGCCACCCGAGACCTCCTAGGACCCATCTAAACCATCCTGTTACACTAAAAAATGTCACCATGACTATTTACAGTTAGTATGGCTCAATCAACAGTCATGCTACCCTCTTAGGCAAGTCTTATGCCTCTGCTATCCATCTCAAACTCAAAGAAGGGAGAAAGTCTTGTAAAAAATGTGTTTATCTCTGGGGACGCAGGTTCTCTCAAGCCTTACCTGCGGGGACGCTCACAATGTTCACAAAGGCTGCGTCCTTGGACGCTCTGTATATTAAGGGACAGGTGCGTCCTTCTGTAAAAGGCAAAATGCGCAAGTTTCATCTTTAAAAAGTTACTTTTGGTTACTTCTAGAACTTTCTAGAGGTCGGTTTGATGAAATGGATGCGCCTCCAGTTGGTTCATGTATCCCTATTAAGGAGGAACTTATCCCATCAATAAGGGAGCTATCCCACCCAAAGAGGGGGATTATCCCATTGATGGTGGACCTGAATAACCTCTTTACAGCACTATAAATAAAGGCATTGAGCCAGAGGGAGGGGAGGTTGAAGCTATACATTTTCTTTGGGTAAATGCTGCAGGAATTAGGACTCCCATTTAGAACCTTGTGAGGAGAGATTGTCTTTGCTTGATTCTACTTGGAAGTGGGTGAGCTTTGTCAAAGTAGAGGAAAACCCTTGATGGACCCTGGGAGGAACTTGCACAACACCAAGGCCAGGTTGTAAGAGTTTCTTTGTTTCGTTATTAATACAAACTGGTTCATTTTTCTCAATAGCTTGTGTTAATGAGTTATTTCATGTGTTCCTTGGTCTGCATGTTGAATATATGTTTTATTATATGAGATGCAAGTGCTTGGTAATTGTTTGATTGTTTGTGGTTGCAGGAATTGATGTGAAGGAGGAGCTCATCCGGATCGGCAAGGACGGACTACAACAACAGCGTTTTGGAATAAGGTAAGCCTAAACACTATGTAGTTTTCATGTTTTAAAAGGTGTATTTAGAGAAAGATCGTTCCATTTTGTCTTGTTTGTCGCTAGAGAGTTTAGACTCCTAGGGAGGTCAGTTGTGTCCGCACAAACGACTTTTTCCGCCACGACAAATTGGCGACTCCACTGGGGATGCCATTAATGTGAAAGTCTTTTCCTTTGTGTGAACTTTGCTCTGAGAAAATCATTTTTATTTTCTGGTTTTTGACTGTGAGAATTAGTATTTGGGTGGCTTAGCTTTAGATTTAGTTAGATTTGGTTTTTCTTAACTTTTCCAGAAGGACGCACCCTCTGAGTACTGCACAGTGCGTCTTTGGACGCGCTGTTGCCGTTTGCACAGAGCGGGCCCGCGCCTGTTCTAACGGGTTGCCTGCGTCTTCCTGTAAAAATTTAGGAAAACTCCATTTTTGCTTTAATTGCTTTTAGATTTTGTTTTTTCTTAGTGTTTTCTGCCCAGATCCTTTAGTACCCTGTCAAAAAATTTCACCTGAACTTGTTTTGTGAGCTTTGAGTGTTTTAGTGGATTTCAACGAAGTTTAGGCCTAGGGTTTGATTTTTTGAATAGGTCCTGTAGTGACTTTGACGGTAGAAAGTTGTCCAGCCTTAGATCTCTCTGGTTTATCAGCCTTCTTAGAAGTCGGGCCTGTCGTAAAGTCTCCTTGTGTGAGCAGCTTGCCATTTAAGTTGTCTTTTGGGTCAAATTTCGAATTACTTGTTTATAAAGTGTTGATTTCCATTTTACAAAAGAACAAAAAGATTAGAGTTTTGTTTTGACTAGTTTTTGGTTCTGCAATAAGCTAGTCCTTGATTTGATTGTGATCAAGTAAAACACCTTAGAATAATCATTGTTGGCTTTGCCTCATTAGGTTTAATTAGGGTAATTTCCTTTTGATTTGTTTTTTTGAGTGAATTTTCATAGATTTCATAGTTTGCAATTGATTTTTATTAAAATAGATTTATGTTTTTCGTTAAATAAGAAAAATACAAAAACATCTCCTTTTAAAAAGTTTTGTTTCAAGTAGCATTTAAAGTTTTTGGAAGAAAAAGAGTTTTTTCGTGCAAGTAAAGAGCGGTCATGTTTTTATGCTTGGAAAAGACAAACGAATGGTTTCTTTGATTGTCTTTAATTAAGAAGTTGCTTTTATAAAAATTGCATTCTCTCAACTTTTTAGTTAAGCAATTCATCGAAAAAGTAAAGTAGTGGGTAAATCATCCTAGGTGCATTTTGTAGTGGTTTCGAGTCGAGTCAACACACCACTAGTTTCACTTCCATCACCTTTTGACTTAAGAAACAACCTTAAAAGTAACGCTTAAATTAAAATCAATCTAGTAATTTTTATTTTTCTAGGGCTCTGAAACACCAACATAGCTTAGGCTAGGGTCTTGGAGTAGGTGAGTACTTAACTCTCCAAGACTACAAAACCAAACAGATAGTTTATCTTGAGTAGAATAAATCCAATTGTTTCAATTGCACTCTGGGAAAGCTCCTCTTAAAGGAGAAGCACGAGCTCGTGTCCGAACCAGTGAGGGGATCATTCCCCCCTCGTTGGGAACGACGCCAGACAGTACGTATTACAAACGGTAAACCTCGGATTAACCATTGTCGAGGAGCCAGGGGTCACTTATCGGTAAACCTTGGATTACTGTCAAGGAGCCGGTAAGGGGATTGAGCTTGTTACTCTGCCCTTGCGTGCTGTCGGAGTTTAGACTGTTCCCCCAGGTGTAATTGTTGTGATTGGTAACTTTAGTGACCATAATCTTTAGGGTTCTACCGAGGTGACGGTGGAGGGAAGGTCCCACTGTACCTGGAGCAGACGTCGGTTATACTCACTTGGATTTTCCGGGGGTTCACTTCACTTCGAGACGGTTAAAGTGGAGGAACTTGTGCCGGTCTATTCATTAAGCAGGTTGCCGGGGTAACTGTTCCACCCGCCATTTCTGTACTGAATCCTGCGAGGTTGGGCCTAATCACCAACTAGTGCTTTTGGTCCGGAAGACTACTGTTTGTGTTTGGTTTGACGCTCTAGATTCTTTAGGCGTGTGCTTCAAATTTGTTTGCTTCTTTAGAAGACTTTAGGTGGTTTGATTTGAAATTTTTACTTTGTTTTCGTGTGTTGTAGTTAAAAATCTTTAATTGTGGCGGAATTACCGAGACAGTCCCGTCGACTTCGGGGCAAGTCTCCTGAGATTGTTACCGGAATAGATTTGTTAAGAAAACTCCGTAAATCGCAGGGTGAATCTCCTGAAGACATTCCGGGTCAGTACGAAGGGTTAAAGGTCCTTGTAACTCCTCCTAGTGACAGTAGAGTAGGTTCACCTGAAGAAGGAGAATCTTCCTTGGTAGTCCATCCAGATTACCAAATTTAGAGACAGGTTATAATCCCGAAGCTGTTTCAGTTTCTGAGCTTGTTGGTAGTTTTTCGTCTGCTAGTGATACAGGCGAAGAACCTGAAATATCTGAACCTGTTACTCCAACTTCTAGTGTTCCAGATTCACCAAGATAGAAAGAATTATCACCGAAAATCTACCTTCTGGTTTGATTGCTATAGAAGAACTTGCTCCAGAAGAGGATATAGGTGTCTCTCACCTTGAAGGTCAACTTACTATTGATCTAAGGGAGCGTGAATCCATCTTTTACAGTCCTCCTAGAAGTACTTCTTGGTACCTTGCGTTAACCAATTTTTTAGACAACTCAGTAGGTTTTTCTACACCTCGTACTCCTTTTCCACCTGGAGGTATTCATACTCCTGTAAATATGTCTGGTCAGTCGTCCGTGTTTACTCAAAGTCCTGAATCTTTTTTACACGGCGGTCCTTCTGTTCCCACTGGGTATCAGTCACTTTCTGGTACCTTTGCGGGGGCATCTCCTCAACCCATTGATCATGGGTTATTTGCTGGAAACAGTGGTAATATACCATTGGGTGTAGGAGACATTTACATGATGTCAGGTTCAGTTCCCGTTTCCCAACCTCAAGGTGGCCAATTACCGCCTGGGGGGCAACCGCAGTTAACGCCTGGGGGGCAACCTCAAGGTACACAAATCGTGTCTGGGGGGCAACCTCAAAGTCAGTATGTACCTATGGTGCAATACGTGCCTCAAGGTCAACCTCAGCCTCAATATGTACCCCAAGGTCAACCTCAGTATCAATATCAACCTCAAGGATGGCAACCCCAAGGATGGCAACCTCAAGGGTATCAACCCCAAGGTTATCAACCTCAAGGGTACCAACCTCAAGGTCAAGGTCAACCCCAGTATCAGTATTTACCTCAAGGTTATCAACCTCAAGGTCAATACTCAAGTCAAGGTTATCAACCGCCTCAAGGTCAGTCATATGTTCCAAGTATGGGAACTGCACCTTACAATTATCAATCCTACCCTCAATCTGGTTATGGATCTCAGTATCCTCAACCTGTTACGGGTCAATACCCTGGAATGTTAGTGTGGGATCCATCACAGGGTCAACAGGTGTTGCAGCCAAGTGTACAGATGGTTCCTCAAGCTAGACAACCTGTAGTTTCTGGTCCAACCCAGCAACCGCAACCTGTCCAGCCAAATGTTCAAACTTCTGTAACTTCGGTAGTTACTCAGCCGTCAATTGCACCTAGTACTCCATCTCAAACGGCTGCTGCAACTACCGCTACATCTACCATACTTACTTCTGGAGTATCGACGGCTCCAGTTTCTACTGTCCCTGTTACCACACCTCAGACATCTTTACCGTTGTCTGGATCTACGATTCAAACCACGGTCCAGATGCCTGTAGGTCAGCCTGGTATAAGTACGGTTGTCACTACTCAACCTCAATTTGTTCAACCTCCGTACCAGGGACAGTACCAACATGGGCAAGCTGTCCAACAACCGGTTTACCAGTATCAACCGTATCCTGGGTACACTTATCAACAACCTCAACAACCCCAGTACGGTCCGGTTAATCCTGGTTTTCCAGGAGGATATAATATCCCAAATGCGACTCCTGTTCCTAGTTATCCTGGATATCCTCCTCCTGGGGCTGGTATTGTGACCCAGAGTTTTAGAGATCCTAACCGGCAGTTACCGTTTATTGCAACTTTGGATTTACCCGACTTGACGCGCCTAACTAATGATCCAATTCAATATCTTCAGTTCTGGCCGCCAATGCCAAATAAGTTGCCCAGCGATATACCCAAGTTCGAAGGTAAGTCTGGAGAGGATCCGTCCAATCATGTGATGACTTACCACCTCTGGTGTGCTTCGAATTCTATCTCGGATGATTCGATCCGCTTACGTCTTTTCCAGCGTACACTCATTGGTCTCGCGGCCAAGTGGTACATTGAGTTACCACGGGCCTCTTTTTACAACTTTAGCCAGTTAGCTACCTCGTTCTTAACTCACTTTCAGTTGCCGGTCAGATACGATAACAGCACGGAGTTATTAACTTCACTAAAACAATCGACGTCCACGTACATTTCTGATCACATCCATGAGTGGAGACGTCGAGGAGGTTAGTGAAAGTTTTTATCCCGGACCAAATCTTAGCTGAATGGTTTGTCAAATCATTATTACCGAAGATTACTGAAGATGTAGCTAAGGCCGGAGTAGTTACTGAGGAGCAAGTCATTGCTCAGGCACAATACCTTGACTTAGTTTACACTCAGTCGGGTACGTTACACGAGAAGATCCCAGATCTTCCAAATCGAATCAAATCGCTGCTGCTCCTTCGGGATCTCATGCCGCTGATGGTATGATTGGTATCGTGACTACGAAGAGCAAGAAGAAGTCTTCCAAGGCTTCAAATACTCCAATTATCACTTTGCCTGATTCTCCGACAGGAGAGTCTTCTCCTCCTGAACTTACCGCCGACATTCACGCTGTAGAGTCATCTACGGCCAAATCAAAAAACGGTGGAAAGAAGAAAGGAAAGAAGAAGGCTAAAGCAGACAAGGCTCCAAAGGAGAAAACTGAAAAGTCGGAAACCAATGACGAAAAACGCAAACCTCGATATCCTTGTCTTATTTGTGAAGAGGATCATTTTACGAGAGATTGCCCTCATCGGGCCGAGGTTGTAAAAATAGTCAAAGGTTCTCCCACTCCTGCTGTGTTAAAGAATCCATTTCCAGAGCAGGAGAATAAGATGATAGGTTCTTCTTCGAATGCCAGTGAAGAACCCATTTTGATGATGTCTCATGTGAGGATTGCGACTCGATCGCAAGATTATGGTAGTAAGGCTCCTGTTGATGGTAAGGAAGCAGAATCTTCTCACTCTAACCCATCAACCTCAGCTCCTGGTTCCGATCCACTACAGATCGAAAAACCTAACCCAGACTTAGTGATTAAGCCGCCCGCCAAGGGTGTACTTCGAAGGTCTGCTTTCAATCCACATGCGAGAGCAGCCCAGAATTACAACATTGTTGAGGACTTAGCTGTTTCACCTTCAGCAATGTCGGCACTCGAAGTGCTGCAATCATGCCCAGCACAACGGAAATTGCTTTTGTCGGCTATCGGAGCTGTCGATGTTCAGGACCCGAACCTAATGATCTTTGATCTAGAAAATAGTACACCACGTCTCCCCCATCAAATGGCTTTCCAAATTCCAGTGATAGTAAAAAACAGGCCTATTCATCGGACTGTGATTGATGAGGGAGCTTCTACGTGTATTATGTCGATTCAATGTTGGAGATCGCTTGGTTCTCCTTCGTTGAACCAATCCCCCACCATCCTTAAGGCCTTTGATGGCCGTGGGTTCCGTCCGTTTGGTATTCTACAAGAATTTCCTATAGGGGTAGAAGGTAAAACCGTTAGTCTGGATGTGGAAGTGGTTGATGCCCCTCTAGACTACAACCTTCTTTTGGGTCGAAGTTGGTCATATGCTATGACAGCGGTCGTTTCATCGGTCTTCAGAGTAATTAAGTTTCCACATAACGGTAAGATCGTGACTATTGATCAGCTGACATACTTTTCATCCGACCCAGCCTCTTCAGAGAGTATCCAGCATGTTGGTAAGACGACAATCCCTTATAGGGACGTTGGTGTAGGTTTAGTTAAGGATTCCGGTTTACTGGGAACTTTTCCTCTCCCTCCACTCAACGTAGACCCTTCATTTGCAACAATTCATATGATTACATCAGAAAACATTATTTATGATGATCCTTGGATTGTCCCATCTGACTCTGAGATAGACTCATTCGGTGATGCTATGCCTTTGAGTCCATATGAAGTTGCTTATGAAGCTGTCATGTCTTTTACCAACTCGCTTTCAACCGAAATCGACCAAATGAATGTGGTCAGTGAAGAATCACTTTTCACCTCAACCTTAGAACGGATAGCGTTTCCCGAAGTCGTGTCATCTGACGAACAACTTCGCGAAATCCTAAGTGTAGATGATCTACCATGGGAGGATCTCCATCACAGATCTTCGTTTTTACCTAAGGATGATGCATTTGAAAATGATTTTTCATCTATCTTTACCGTTGAATATGTCAAAGACGCTCAGGATCCAACGAAACATTCTGATTCAGAGTTGAATTTAGGGAATATTTCTCGTACTATTCCCATTGATATTTCAGTGAAGCCCGGAATCGAGGAAAACATTCATATAGGTGCCGCTTGTACAAAAGATGAAATCCAAACTTACAAGGCCCTATTCCAAGAATTCCGCGACGTGTTTGCCTGGTCTTACGAGGAAATGCCGGGAATTGATCCTGCCATTGTTGTTCATGAAATAAAGACCTACCCGGATGCTAAACCCGTCCGGCAACGGTTGCGTCAGATTCACCCTCGAAAAGCGGCTGCGATTAAAGCAGAAGTCGAAAAGCTGTTGAAAGCAGGTTTCATTTATCCGATCCCGTTAACGGATTGGGTATCGAATATTGTTCCGGTTAACAAGAAACAAGGAACAATAAGAATCTGTATCGACTATAGGGATATAAATCGAGCTTGTCCAAAAGACAACTATCCTACGCCTTATATCGATCAAATTATTGATGATTGTGCCGGAAGTGAACTGTTTTCCTTTATGGATGGCTTTTCAGGCTATAATCAAATCAATATTCTACCTGCCGACCAACCAAAAACGGCATTCATTTGTCCATGGGGGACATTTGCTTATTGCAAGTTACCTTTTGGGCTTAAGAATGCCGGGGCCACTTTTCAACGGGCGATGTCTTATGCATTTCATGACATCAAGCACATTGTGCAACCCTATCTCGATGATTTGCCTGCTCATTCTTTACATCGAGCTGATCACCTTGTCCATTTACGAGCAATCTTCATGAGGTGTAGGCATTATCGAATTCGGTTGAATCCCCACAAGTGTGTTTTCTGTATAGAAACAGGTCGATTGCTGGGATTTGTTGTTTCAAAAACCGGCATTCGCGTCGATCCCTCGAAGGTCGAAGCTATCATCAAATTGCCTCCTCCTTCGAGTTTGCGCCAACTCCAAAGTTTGCAAGGGAAAGCGAACTTTTTACGCCGATTCATCCCAAACTACGCCGAGGTCACTAAAGGTTTTACACGGTTGTTGAAACAGAACGCACAATTCTTTTGGGACGAGATTGCTCAACAATCTTTTGATGCACTTAAACACGCGTTGACCCATGCACCGTTGTTGCATCCTCCCAACTACAACCAGGACTACTTCTTATACCTCGCAGCTTCGCATTCCACCATAGGAATGGTGTTAGTTCAAGAAGATGAATTCGGAGCGGAACATGTGATATATTATCTTAGTAGGACCTTAAATCCCACTGAGTTAAAATATTCGCATGTGGAGAAATTGGCCCTGGCAGCCGTTCAAGCTGTCCAGCGTTTTCGTCACTACATTCTCCTCCGTAAAACTACAGTTATTTCGGATTGCAACCCTATGATTTATATCTTGACAAAACAATTGCTAGGGGGCAAGTACTCTAAATGGATTGTCATCCTGCAAGAGTTCGACTTGGAGTTCGAGAAGTCTAAGTCTAAGAAATCCTTAGTTTTTGCGGAGTTGATGTGTGATTTCCCGAGTACTGACACAGAAACCGTGGCAGAGGAGTCCATTGCGGACGAATCTTTGTTTCTTATCAGTACTTTAGATCCGTGGTACGGGGATATCATCATCTATCTCCAAACCCAAACCTTTCGGCCTGAAGCTTCCAAAGAAGAACGTCGAAAAATTCGGTTTCAATCCCAGCAATTTAAAATTATTGGAGATACACTATATCGCCGGGGGGCAGACTTAGTTTTTCGACGTTGTTTAACACACGAAGAGGCTGAGAGAGTTTTGAATGATTGTCACTCTGGAGCATGTGGCGGTCATATGTCTGGGTATGCCACAGCTCAGAAGGTGTTGCGCGCTGGCTATTTCTGGCCGTCTATGTTTAAGGATTGTATCATTGCCGTCAGGAAATGCCACAACTGTCAAGTGTTTGATCGCAAGATGCGCGCTCCACCTGCTCCTCTCCACCCTATAATTGCCGCTGGTCCATTCGCCAAATGGGGTATCGACTTTATTACTTGTAACCCTCACTCGGCCGGGGGGCATGCGTATATCATCCTCGCGGTTGATTATTTTACTAAATGGGCCGAGGCGATGCCTACATTCGACGCAAGCGGCAAGACAGCTGCAGTTTTCGTATTCAATCATATCATAACTAGGTTTGTGTCCCACAAGCAATCATTACTGACCATGGGAGCCATTTTCGAAACGTCATGATGACTGAGCTTACAAGCCAGCTTGGTTTGCGCCACGATAGCTCTACTCCTTATTATCCGCAAGCCAACGGTTTGGTTGAGTCTATCAACAAAGTTCTAGTCATCATGATTCGACGGATCATTGGTATCCATCGAACGAATTGGCACAACATGTTATTTTCGGCGCTATGGGCATATCGAACCTCAGTAAAAAATTCAACAGGGTTCACTCCTTTCCAGCTAGTTTATGGCTTGGAAGCTGTGTTACCCATTGAATGCGAAATCCCATCACTTCAAATGGCTGTCGAATTACTTCCAGCTACTTCCGAAGAGGAGAAACGGTTATTGTACTTGGCTAAATTAGATGAGACTCGACGTGACGCTACATTAGCTATCGAGACTCACGCGAAACAAATGAAAGCTCAGTATGATAAAAATGTAACCCCTCAAAGTTTTTCGGAAGGAGACCTAGTACTATTATATGATCAAGCTAACGATAAGCTAGGTGCCGGAAAATTCGTTCCCATGTGGCATGGGCCCTACATTGTAAAGCGAAAGCTAGCAAAAGGGGCTTATGAGCTAGTTGACTTTGATGGGGACTCTTTGGGTAAACCCAGAAATGGACTTTACCTAAAGAGGTATTATGCTTAAATGGTGGGTATGGAGAAATTTTTAGATAGGTTAGATTTTCTTTCTAGCTAACGAGTGTGTTAGTTTAGTCAGTGTGCTTAGCTTAGAGAGTGTGGTTTTTCGTCGTTATTCTGGCTTATCTTGGTTTTACTCTTGATATTGCAGATGTCGACGCCTCTCCAAACATACATTGGATTTGCTGATGGTGCTTGTCGTAGTACACGGAATATCTCTTCCGCAGCTTGGGTTATCTATTCACCCTCTGACGAGTTAGTTTCTATGCATGGGGTAAGCCTCGGTCAAACAACGAACAACATTGCAGAATACAGTGTAGTGATCGAATTATTATCCGAATCTATTTCATTTGGAATTCGACGTTTGATAGTGAGGTTAGATTCTGAACTTGTTGTATTACAGCTTAATAGAGTTTATGCCATTAGAAATCCTGTGTTATTAAGGTTGTTTTTGAGAGTGCGTCTCTTGGAACGTGAATTTGATTACATTGAATATCAACATATTCCAAGGTCTTTGAATACATTAGCAGATGCAATTGCTTCTCGAATGTTGGACAGACATTTACGATAATCATGTAAGTAAATTTAAAAACATTTCATCACATATGTTAAACAGGATAAGCCGGTAATAGTGATATATATAGATAGAAGTGTGTCAAAAAATATATACATCATCTTCGATCATAGGTTGAAAACACCTTATGATCAGCAAAATGATAGTACAAAAAGTCAAAATGTCACATGTGACTACAAAAGTGACTAGTCAATCACTGGTGGTGCTCTCTGTATGACACCACTGCGCGGGCTACCTTACGCAAAAATCTCCTAAACGGTCCAGGGACCGCGACTACGAAGCGCTGAAGCCTGATAGGAATGTCGTCCATAGTAGTCTCAGGTATATCTGCCGTGAGACACTCTAGATCATGCTCCAACTCAGCTAGTACTTCTGCAGCCGCGTCCTGTGGGGCCGGTACCGGTGCAGCTGGATGTAGTCTATCAAAAGGCCGGAGGTTGGCTGGACGCTGTGGACCAACATCTGCATTTTGAAAATTTTACTGTTAGTTTTGAGACGATATATATGAAAAATAAAAAAATACATAATTAGAAAACTTGTGAAAAATAAAGTACCTCTGTCATCCCATTGTTCTCCCGGTGGAAGAACCATGTCCGGATCACCTCTAAAATCCACTCCGGCATACGGAAAGTCCTGTATCGAAAAAACCTGGTCCTCTAACCAGTGAAAGTAACTATCTGAGAATCGAACCACCGCCGTGCCCTCGTCAGGATGCCGGGCCATCACCGCAACCCATCGTATCAGCTTTGGCTCCCGAGGACCCAAGATATCAACAGTGAGTTGCTGAGGGATCAGCATTGGAACTCTCTCCAAGGCAAAGCTCACGACTAGAGGCCCATATCCAAAAGTCTTTAGTCGTCCGTTCTTTGCCTTGGTCAGTTGGCTCTTCATATGAGCCGACACAGCTTCACACCAGTTGAAAATGGTGCCTTGGTAACAGTCAATTGCCATCCGCATTTGGGATCCGGAAGCAATGTGTAAAGCGGCCGCGCCGCAAATTCTGGTAACCGTGAACGCTATGACTTTGAGTTCACGCAGAGTGATGTGTTTTATCTCTATGCCTTTCGAATGGTGAGCCCCAGGTGTGCACCACTCGTCACGGAGACTATCAAGGGATTGGCCACCCGGCCTAGTCCCCGCAAGACTGAGTTGCTCGCCTCTGTTCGGCAAGCCAGTAAGAAAGTATACATCCGAGGGCTCTATCTCGAGCTGGTGCCCTCCTATGTAAAAGCATTGTTCTTGAACGTTCCATCGCTCAACCAGCCATTCCAAGAATCTTACCTGGCCCGTCATGCCCGGTATGGTCCAGTATTTGTATAACCCGCATGCTCTTAGGGCATCCAGGGAAGGTTGATGATTTATTGCAGCTTCATCATCCTCTACATGCTCTCTTTCTCTCCAATCTAACATGGTTAATGCCCTGCACACCAGAAATAGTCATTAGAAATTGATTTGGGAATTTTTAGATAGTTATTTGAGGGGGTTGGGGTTTTGAAATGCGCGTTTCACGGAAGACGCACCCCGCCTTTACAGCACAGGGCGCCCGGACGCGGCTGGCCTGAAGGCGGACTGCGTCTTCCGACCATTTTCCTGTATAGGAAAAAGTCGGGGGACGCGGGTCACCCGAAGGGCACCCGCGTCCGCCGAGAGGCGCATTCCAAAACCAAAACCCCCCCAAAAAATGAAACTAAGACCTAAAAATTAATTCTAAACGGATAGAAATGCAGAGTAGGATGTGTAAAATACCTGGATAAGATGGCGTTCGATTCCGACGGTCGGATTTTCCGCAGCAACCACGGGAAGTTTCTTGTCAAAAGCTCCTTTTTCAACCTCAACAGTCAAACGGTAAAAATGACATGGTAAAAGGTCTTTTTATAGGTTTTTTGGATGAATTAGTTCATTTTTTACCATGAAAAGATGTTTTTCGATGTATTTTTGCCTATTTTAAACAGGTATGAGTAATGTGTTGCTTTTGTGCAGGACAAAGGGATTTCGAGGGAAATTGTCATTTTTCACAAACAAAAATATCAGAGTCATCTTTTAAGCCCTTTTCTGACTCCTAAAACATGAAAAGATCGCCGAGCGTTTCTTTTACACTCGTTAAAACGGAATTAAAAGACGGTCCCCTTTTAGCTTTTTTCTGACCGCAAAATCAGGAAAAGATTGCCGGGTTTTTGTCGTTTCAAACTCGATAAGGAAATAAAACGACGTGTCCTTGATCGCTTTTTACTTTTCAGGTCAACGACACTATTATGAAAGTACTCCTTGGTCGCAAGATCAAGCGGTTCCCCCAAGTATTATTTTATACTTTTTCGGGCTTGAGGGACACAAATGTACGAAAAAGTTCAACGTGGAGTCTCCTTTAGTTTTTTTAGACTCTCTAAAATTGAAAAACGCCGAGTTTCTCCTATACTGGGCTCGTTAAACTTTACAGTAGAGGACCTGTTCAATTACAAACAGGAACGAACCACTCCTTCCTAGGGTTCGAATTTAAACTAGGTTGGACTCGTCCGAAGGATGAGCTTATAATCAAGCATATGTTATCCTCCTCAAGCTTGTTAAAAATAAAGAGGTACTTGCCAGAAATGGTGGGGGAAAAGAGAGAAGAATGAACCTATTTGTCACCTTTTGTCTCAAAAGAAACTTTATTACCACTCTTGAACACGACACTGTTTCATTCACCTGGGTTGGGAAATCTTTTACCTCACAGTTGATCAAACCACTTTGAAAGTCTTTAACCGGGTTCCGGGGATTAACTTTGAGTTATTTGTCACCAAGCCATCTGTCGTGTCGTTATGTGTTCAAGAGGTCTGCAAGCAAAACTTTCATCTGCAAAATACTTGTCATCCATTTGACCATCCCTGAGTCAGTCCTTACAGCAACATTTCTTCAACTTGAACAATGATTTCGTGTTGCGGGCTTGCCTGCAACGGGTCGCTTTCTATCGACATCGACACATTATCTAGAAAGATGACTTAGGAATCGACAGTACCTTGAAGTCTGCATGCATCAATGGCAGGTTTCTCGCCTTTGACGTCAGTTTACATCATTGACTTTCGATCAAAGGATTCCGTGAAGTGTTCGACATCAAAACATCTATTCACATTTCACGGGTTGTGCTTGGTACTTTGAGAACCATTGACATTACTGGTGGTCTCTCTCACACTTGTTAACAGTTTACATCATCGACTGGTAATCAAGTGGTTTCTAACATGTTCGACATCAAATCATTTAATCACATGGCTAGGATCGTACCAATTCGGGAAGTAGAAGTGAAGACCCTGGATCTAGTTTCTACCATCCAGGCTGCGAGGAGTTTTGTATTCATTATCTATGTAGACTAATCATAAACAGATGGCTGCATCCATACTGTGTCTACAAAAGTCTATTAAAATGATGTACTGCAAGATCATTCCTGTATCAGAGTAGTTAGTCCATTAGTTAAAGTTTTGAATCTGAGTATGGGAATGCCTACCTCAGTGATGATATAATCTTGTACATGTATTTTGTGTTGAAAATTGCAGGTTCCAACCAGGTCATCCACAAGACAATCCTTGAAATGATAAAGCGCTTCACCCTTCCTAGAATTACAAAACCCTAATCTATTCCAGGCTTCGCACTTTAGGGGCAATCTGTTACACTAAAAAATGTCACCATGACTATTTACAGTTAGTATGGCTCAATCAACAGTCATGCTACCCTCTTAGGCAAGTCTTATGCCTCTGCTATCCTTCTCAAACTCAAAGAAGGGAGAAAGTCTTGTAAAAAATGTGTTTATCTCTGGGGACGCAGGTTCTCTCAAGCCTTACCTGCGGGGACGCTCACAATGTTCACAAAGGCTGCGTCCTTGGACGCTCTGTATATTAAGGGACAGGTGCGTCCTTCTGTAAAAGGAAAAATGCGCAAGTTTCATCTTAAAAAAGTTACTTGTGGTTACTTCTAGAACTTTCTAGAGGTCGGTTTGATGAAATGGATGCGCCTCCAGTTGGTTCATGTATCCCTATTAAGGAGGAACTTATCCCATCAATAAGGGAGCTATCCCACCCAAAGAGGGGGATTATCCCATTGATGGTGGACCTGAATAACCTCTTTACAGCACTATAAATAAAGGCATCGAGCCAGAGGGAGGGGAGGTTGAAGCTATACATTTTCTTTGGGTAAATGCTGCAGGAATTAGGACTCCCATTTAGAACCTTGTGAGGAGAGATTGTCTTTGCTTGATTCTACTTGGAAGTGGGTGAGCTTTGTCAAAGTAGAGGAAAACCCTTGATGGACCCTGGGAGGAACTTGCACAACACCAAGGCCAGGTTGTAAGAGTTTCTTTGTTTCGTTATTAATACAAACTGGTTCATTTTTCTCAATAGCTTGTGTTAATGAGTTATTTCATGTGTTCCTTGGTCTGCATGTTGAATATATGTTTTATTATATGAGATGCAAGTGCTTGGTAATTGTTTGATTGTTTGTGGTTGCAGGAATTGATGTGAAGGAGGAGCTCATCCGGATCGGCAAGGACGGACTACAACAATAGCGTTTTGGAATAAGGTAAGCCTAAACACTTTGTAGTTTTCATGTTTTAAAAGGTGTATTTAGAGAAAGATCGTTCCATTTTGTCTTGTTTGTCGCTAGAGAGTTTAGACTCCTAGGGAGGTCAGTTGTGTCCGCACAAACGACTTTTTCCGCCACGACACATCCTAAATCTCCTCAAACCAAAAAGTCACCGTTCAACACCACCTATTCGCTTTCACCTTCACACACAATAAAATACATGCAAGTCAATTTCACATAAAAATACATAAAAATCCAAAAAGATGTTTTTTGCTCATTTACTTCTAGAAATAGCTTGAGTAGATGTTGTTTACTTCCTTGAGTAGGTAATGACATTCATTTCATGGTTTTCATAGTGATTTCTACAAAAGTAGGATTAGTTGGTTAAGTAGGGTTTCTTAGGTTTACTTTACATTTCAGTCTTTTTCCTTTCTGCAATTAGAGTAGCCTCTGTAGAGTAAGCTTTCCTTCCTTTCATCACACATAAAGCTTCTTCTAGAATCCATAGAAGTTGGCTTGAGCTCCTAGTGATCTTGCACTAGCTGACCAAGTGACAGCCTGCAGTAAGAACTAGTACTTGTGCATACAGCACCGTCGCTTCCAAGTTTGTTATGAATTACCAGGTTGATAAGAGTAAAGTGGGTAGCCCAGGAGTTGCAGCATTATTGCTGCAATACTGGTGCTCACAAGATTTTTGGAGCCATTGTCAGGGAAGCATCAGAGTATTTTGTGATTACTGCTTTCTTCTATTTTCTATTGCAACATTCTGCTAAGTAGTTTATTTAAGCAAAAGTAGAATAGTTGTTTCTTTCAATTTCTGCATTTCCTTGCTTTCCTTTTCAATTATGCAAATTTCATTTCAGCAAAAGTAGAATAGTCATTTCTTTCAGTTTCTGCATTCCCTTGCTTTCCTTTCCAATTTTACAAATTTAATTTCAACAAAGTTCATTTCAGTTAGTTACAATTTGTATTGTTCAAACCATTTTAGTGTTGTGGGTACAATCAGTGAAAAAAAACACAAAACCAACCAAAAAGATTTCCTTTCATGCCTCTTAGAAATAGAGATAATTTAGGAAAATTCTTGCCCAACACCCCCACTACATCACACAGCCAACCTTCTCTCTTATTCGGTGGCAGTGATCAAGAAGAACCTTTAGGTGAACAACCAGAGATATTTGAAGAACCTATAGGGGAAGAAGAAGAAGAAAACATCCCTCCTGAGCCAATGGTTGAAAACATAAATGCTAGGGGAAATGGAGAAAGAATAGAGGGTACCTTTCCCATTATGGAGACCAATGGGGACACCAAAATGAAAAATATAAGTCCTTTAGCCCTACCTCACTTCCATGGTTTTACTATAGAAGATCCTGACACCTTCTTGTTTGAGTTTGCTGTCATCTATCGAACCTATGACTATGCAGAAGATGAGAAAAAGTTGAAACTATTCCCTTCTACTCTCAAGGATGCAGCATTGCGCTAGTTCATGGGGTTACCTGGCAATAGCATCACAACTTGGGCTCAGATGCAGCAGGTCTTCAATAACAAATATCGAGACTACTGTAGGTCAAAAGAAACCAAGGAAGAAATCTTCTGAATGACCATGGGAAGTGATGAATCCTCGGAAGATTATGAAGAGAGGTTCCAGCTCAATTACAAAAGGACCAGGTGCACACTTGACCTTGAATCTCTAAAGTTGGTTCTGCTCAGGGGAATCCCGGAAGACCTTCTAGACACCCTCCATCTACTGGCCGAGGGAGACATCTGCCAACTACCTTATGAGGACATAAAGATTGTCTTTAGAAACCATTCTAGTGCAGCCAGAAAGAGAGGTAGGGGGATTCAACCCATAGCCAGTACCTCCTCTTCCAATTCATCCATCAAAGGTGAACTCGGAAACATGCTGGAAGACTTCAAAAGTGAGATGTTGTAGACTCTTTCCATGCAAATGGATACCTTGCATATCAAAAGGAAACAAGAGGAAGCAGAGAGGGCTTTGGCCATCTTCTGTCCTAGATGCACCAAGAGGCATCCTAGGAATGAACATCCACTGAACTCTATAGAAGTTTGTTCAGTCTGTGAAGAAGATCATTCTACAGATAAGTGCCCTTACTTGCCGTGACTTAAAGCTATATACCAGGGGGCCGAAGGAGCCACTGAACCACTCTATTTCATGAACCAAAGGAGACTGCATGGACCTAGACCATACAAGCAGGGGATGCAAGGGACATCTCAAGCATACTACAACCCCAAACAAGTCACTTCCATACCTTCATGGGGCCCTCCTTCTCATCCTTCCTGGTCCACGCCTCCTTCTTGGTCCTTTCCATCTCAATATCATGCCCAACCAACTTCTCATTCATTTCAATCCTATGCTCAGCCACAACCTCAGTGGAATGCATCTCATCAGGGGTGGAGGACCCAATACAACTCTCCTCCCACTCTTTTGCCTCCACCACCTTATCAACCACAACCATTGCCTCTTGCTCCACCAACGCAACCCTAAATTCCTGCCCAACCGAACCCGAACCTGAACAACAGACAGGCTCAGCAAGTATATAGTGGGGAACCATCATGCCCAACTTATGCTGTGGAGATTCAAGAGATTAACCTGCGATATGGGAAGGTTCTCCCAGATAGCTAGCCTCCACCTAGGGAGGTTGAAGAAGATAAAAAGGAAATTGAACCTAAAGCAATTCAACCCTTTCCTGAGAGACTATCCGAGACAACACACCCTACCCCAGAAGAAACTGAACTTTTGGGAGAATTGAAACAGTTATGCATGAAGATACCACTTCTCCCAGCCATAAAATATGTGCCTATCTACAATAGGTTGATCAAAGAGAATTTCTTTAGGCATCCAGGAAGGTGCAAGAGAGATGCCCCAGCCATCAATGTCATAGGACAACTGTCCGACCTGATGTTGGGGTAGGTAATCTATCTGAAATATCTAGACCCTGGAAGCCCAATAGTTGATGTCCACATCAATGGCACCATGATCCCACATACCTTGATTGCTCTAGGAGTATCCATTAATGTGATGACAAAGGACACAATGCTCAAACTTAACCTCCAAGGCTCCTTGAGGAAGACCACAACAATACTGTAGCTAGCAGACCGCTCCACCGTGACCCCTGAAGGGATTGTGGAAGATGTGATGGTCTCCAGTGATTCCTGGGAGTACCCTACTGATTTCTTAGTTCTCCAGCCAAAGGCAAAGCTCACTGGGTATCCTCTCATGCTAGGAAGACCCTGGTTGGCTACTGTCAATGCCTACATCAGCTATCGAGCTAGGAACATGACCATCAAGAACAGGCATATGTCCAAACAGTTAATCCTCTACCCTCCTGCCCAACCCTTGCTAGAACATGATCTACCTCTCTGGTTGGAGGAGGAGGATGAGGATGAGGCCTATTATGCACCATTTTGTGCATTAGAAACTGCCATGGGGGGGGGGGGGGGGAACTGCAAGATGAAGACGATATCATTGAAAATTTAATTCAGAATCCACCCCCCAGTATCTTACCATTAGAGGACATAGTGAGAGAAACCCAAAACAACCCCTTAGTTGATCTTTGTGTGGCTGACCCGGCCTCTCTCCATGTTAAGAATATAGAGTTCAGCCCAAGAATAACCTTGAAAATCAATCCATCCCTATCCCCTTCCCGGGAGAAGGAGCTATGTAGCTTATTGAGAAAACGTTTAGATGCCTTCGCCTAGAGTTATAAGGAGATGAAGGGAGTGCACCCTTCAGTATGTACCCATCATATACACATTAAGGAAGATTGCAAACTAGTCAGGCAGCCTCAAAGGAGGATGAATCCAGCACTTAAAGACATTGTTAAGGAAGAGTTGCAAAAATTACTTGATGCAGGATTCATCTACCCCATCTCTGGCAGTGAATGGGTCTCTCCTTTGGTGCTAGTGCCAAAGAAAAATGGTAAGTACAAAATCTGTGTCGACTATCGGGAATTGAACAAAGCCACTAAAAATGACCATTTTCCTTTGCCTTCCATAGATCAAGTGTTAGATGGTCTGGCAGGGAAAAAAAAATTCTCCGTCCTAGATGGGTTTAACGGGTACAATCATATTCAAATCAGCTTGGAAGACCAAGATAAGACCACTTTGCATACCTTGTCCTTCCTTTTGGTTTGTACAACACTCCAGCCACTTTCCAGAGAGCGGTATTGAGTATATTTTTTGAACTGGTTAATGATGCAGTGGAAATATATATGGATGATTTTACTCCTTGTGGTTCTGACTTTCAGGAAGCTTTATCTAACCTAGGAAAAGTTTTGGACAAGTGTATTGAGATGACCCTATTCCTCAGTCTGGAAAAATGTGAATTTTTTATTACTGAAGGGACTGTGCTAGGTCATGCAATATCTCAACAAGGATTGCAAGTGGGCCCCAACAAAATTGCCATCATCCAAAGGGGCCCACCTCCTCAAAAGGTGAGAGATGTCAAAAGTTTCCTAGGCTTAGCTGGGTATTACCGAAGATTCATTAAAGATTTCAGTAAGCTAGCCTCTTTGTTGTTTGGTCTGCTAGGCAAATATGTCGAATTTGTATGGTCAGAACACTGTCAAGAAGCCTTAGATACCTTGAAGAGTAAACTTGTGACTACCCCAATTTTGAGAGGCCCAAAATGGGCCCTACCTTTCCACATTCACACAGATGCCTCGAACAAAGAAATAGGAGCAACCTTAGGACAAATTGATGAAAAGTTACCTTATGCCATATACTTTGTAAGCAAAAATTTTTCAAAGGCAGAGTTAAACTATATAGTGACCAAGAAGGAACTCCTAGCTGTTGTGCATTCTTTAAACAAATTCAGAAACTATATCACAGGCTATCAGACCTTCATGCACACTGATCATGTTGCAATTAGATATTTAATGAACAAACCGGATGTAGATGCTTACATTATTAGATGGTTGCTTTTAGTGCAGCAATTTGATTTGACCATTGTTGATAAGTCTGGTAAAGAAAATGTTGTTGCTGACTTTTTGTCTAGAGTTAATTTACCTGTAGATGAAGAAGGAATGGTGGATGATCAAATGCCAGATGAACACATGTTTTCTATCTCAGTACTCTCTACATGGTTTGCTAATATAGCAAACTCCTTGGTTTCAGCACAGTTCCCACCCCACCTGTCCTCAAAAGAGAAGAGCAAGATACTAAGGAAAAGTGCCCCTTTCACCTGGATTTGGGGTAATCTCTTCAAACTTGGCCCAGATCAGATCTTTTAAAGACCTATCAGGGAGGAGGAAGTTTTCGACATCTTCCTAACCTGTCATGATGAACCATGTGGAGGTCATTTTGCAGCAAAAAGAACTGCCTTCAAAATCATGCAAGCAGGCTACTATTGGCCCACTCTTCATCAAGATGTGAGGAGATACACCAACCAATGTGATTGATGTCAAAGGATGGGGAAACCTACTCCAAAGGATGAGATGCCCATGCAACCTCAAGTGACCTTTGAGCCATTTGAAAAGTGGGGCATGGACTTTGTGGGTCCTATCAACCCTCCAAAATAGAAGCAATACATCATTGTGTGCACCGATTACCTGACCAAGTGGGCAGAAACAAAAGCAATCAAAGCATCAACAGAGGAAAAAGTAGCTCATTTTTTGAGGGAGAACATATTCTACAAGTTCAGGTATCCAAGAGAATTGGTCACAGATCAAGGCAGTCAGTTCACTTCCAATTTGATTGAAGACCTACTCAAACATCATAAAATCAAGCACAAGACTTCCAACCCTTACCATCCACAAGCCAATGGGCAAGTGGAAGTCACTAACAGAGCTTTGGAATGAATTCTGACCAAGATAGTGAGCAGCAGCAAAAAAGATTGGGCGGATAGATTAGTTGAGGCCACCTGGGCCTACAACACAACATGGAAGACCACGACAGGGTTCACACCCTATGAACTGGTCTATGGGAAGAAGGCTTTGTTGTCAATATAATTTGAATTCAATACACTCAGGATGGCAGCTCAGCTAGACCTAGACCTCAACCATGCACAAAAGGAAAGACTACTCTAGCTTAATGGATTGGATGAACAAAGATTGCAGGCCCTTTTCCACACAGAGGTAGTTTAGCTTTAGAGGAATATATGGCATGAAAAAAATATCAAGGAGAAACAATTCCAAAATGGATATTAGGCACTGCTTTATGATTCAAGGTATAAATACTTCAAAGGCAAGCTAAGGACAAGATGGCTGGGACCCTACACTGTGGAAAAACGTAATGACAATGGTTCAATTATGATCAGAACCATTGATGAGGAAGCCATCCCCATGCTTGTCAATGTACATAGGTTGAAATTTTACAATAAGCCCCTCTCCATGCGAGAGTTCTTTGAAAATCTGAATAAGACGGTGATGGTAGTGGAGCATGGCTTAGCCTCCACTTCACCCACTCACTGAAGAAATAGAAAAGAGAAATAAAAAAATAAGGACTCAAGTGAAAACCTCCATGAGGCACTTGAGTCCCATCATTGAGTTGAAAACTTCTCTTGAGGTACCTCAGTGATGCCAAAAAAAAAAAGATAATAATATCCCTAGGTGAAAACCTCCCTTGGAAGCACCCAGGGCAGGCAATTAGGGTGAAAGCCTCCTTGAGGCGCCCTAGTTGTTTTCAAAAAAACAAAAAAAGAAAATTGAATTTTAATGTGTGTTCCAGGTTGCATGAGGACCACAGAGAGCAAGAGAAGATGCCAAAGAGCCTATTTCACCTCCTCCACGCTCTGCTCCATCATTCCTGACCATTCTTCCACCTCACTATGTTTTTTCCGGAAACTGTGTGTTCTACAGGAGGCCCTGTGTTTTCTACAGGAGGCTCCTGTAGGAGTCACAGAGAGCCAAAAATGGTTCCAAAAAGAAGTTTGATGGGTTGAGAAAATTTATGAAGAACATGTAAACTGTCCTATAGTTATCAACCCTCCTTTCCATCCATTCCACACCTACGTCACATCATCATCATCATATTTTCCCCTTCCTGTCACAAAAAAACACAAAAAACTAGTTTTTAGAAAAAACAAAAAAAAATAAAGGAAGTAGCACCTAAAATATCACCTACAGCTTACCTAGTACCTCTCCATCTCCATCAACATCTCTGGCATCATCCTCACAGCTTCCAATACAGAAATAAGCTGAAATTTTAAAGGGAGAAGTAGCTACAGGAGCTCCTGTAGGAATTCCTGTAGCAATTGATCCCATTAAAATCAATCCACAATAGCAAAAGAAGTGCAATCATGGCATTGAAGGAGACGTCTGAAGCTTAGATCTAGCCAGAGGATACCTACACAAGACAAATAGCCACACATCAGAAATCAGAGAGCATGCAGCAAAGGAAATACAAGCATGCAGTAGTAAAAAGAGCTAAAATACCTCACAGCACATACATTCGACTAACAAGTAAGTGACTAACCCGCTCCTCTGTTGCATTTGTGTAATTGAAATATATGCATAAGCAAATGAGATGGTTGGGGTTGAACAAGAAAAGGTGGCCAGTTAACTTGGCCACCTTCATCCAGTTGACTGCACTCATCCGAAGATGTCACCACACGTGCGCATAGTCAACTCAGAGAAAGATCCCAAGGACAGGTAGTGGAGGGTTTGCAAACTCTGATGCAATGATGAGAGGTGATTGTGGGAATAAACCATGATGACAAGGCAGGTGGGGACCAATGGTCCAAATATGGCCAATGTACCTTTTTGCCAGCTCACCCCATCACCGGAAATATCTAAAAGAAGGAATAAGTACTCCTCCTCAAAACACTCTCACCACCTTTCTTTCATTCTATCCTCTTCCACTTAGCTACAGCAAACTCCTTGTCACCCCACATCCTCAAAACCATCATTCTACATCACTGTCATCCATCCTCCTACTATCAGCATTCTACAGGAGCACTTACAGGTTCTACAGGAGCACCTACAGGCAATTCTATAGGAGGGGTAGTGAGTTGTTTTGAAGAAGAAAACACGGGTTTTTTGCTCGATTTATGGCTTGAGGAGGTAGGTTCCATGCATACCCAACTTGGTTATCAATATGTGCAAGGAATGATATCATTTTAAGGAGGAATTGAGTCCACAGAAGAAGAGGAATTACATAAAAAAAATTATGCCTGTTTTTTTTTAAACACAATTTTCCTCCATTTTCCTGTTTTCTTCGAAATTCTTGTCTCCATCTCTACATTTGGTGTTCAAAAGGGGTATAATAACAATGACAGGAGGATTCATGAGAAAGGATCCCACTAATTCAACCAGGCTCCATGAACAACCCCAAGTAGTATCCATATTCACCAGGGCAAATTGGATGACATTTTTTAAGAAATTCTGAGGGTTTGATGAGGAAGTTGGTCAGGAATTTTCCCTTTCTTTAGTCCCTCACTCAAGAACCCATGCAACTGTCACTCTTAGAGGTCTTTCCATGGAAACTACCCCAGAATTTATCAGCAGGGTTACTACCCTTCCTCTTGGATTACCTTGGAGAAAATATGAAAAACTAATTAGACAGGCTGCCAAGAAAAACTTCTTCCAAAACAATGAACATCCTGTAGAAGATAAAAATGGCATTAGAAGGACAAGCATACCCTACCCTTGGGATGAGGTTAGTTACCAAATCATCAAATATATTTCCTGTGAGGGGAAGTATAGCATAGTCTATGGCTACCATTTTAGAATCCTTCATGAGCTGAGATATAGCATGGACACACCAGCACCCCAGGAAACTTAGCATCCCCTATTTCCTCCTACAGTCCCTCATAGACTCCAGCATTAAGTTCAAGGCAAGGAGCCTAGATCAGCTAGCTCACCATGGATTAATTAAAATTTTGGTAGAAGAAGCCCTCCATACATTCACAATCCCCATAGCATGGGAAATTTTCCGAAACATGACAGCAGAAGATGACATAAAGGCCCTCACCTATGATATCAGTCCTTCTGATAGTGAGGAGGAATAGCGGCAAGGGAGAGAAAGAGAAGAAACTGAGGAACAAGAAGAGGAGAAGAAAGAAACCAAAACAGAGCAGGGAGAAACAAAACAAACAGAGACAGAGGAAAAGATAGAAGGAGGAGAAAGAGGGGCAGAAAAGACAGAAGTGTCTCTTGAGACCCTAGAAAGAGAGGCAGCAACTACTCTCACTACCCTCAGCACCCCAATTAAACCAAAACAAAAGAGGAAGAGGCAGACCTCAATGTATTTCAGGGCTAGGAAGAGCACAAGGATCAAAACAGGGAAACCCCAGCCTTCTTCTAAAGTGCCTATTGTTATTGAAGATTCACCCTCTGCCCAAGGAAAGGAATCCCCTTCCAAGGCACCTATCACTTATGAAAGGGGGACTCCTAGATCTCCCACATGGAAGGAAAAAGTAGAACTACAGGACTCAAAAATAGTTCTACAGGAGGCACAGACTGTTCTACAAGAGACCTTGTCAAGACTACAGGAGACCGAAAAACTTGAAAAAAAGATAGAAGGACAACCACAAGGGAAGGAGGAAGCAACAGAGGCACAAGAACCTGACCCCCAGCCTAGTCTTGGCTCTTACTACAATCTTCTTGAGGGGGAAGAATCATTCCACAAAAATTTGCAATTCCACTATTCTTTGAGTTGGAGAAAGAAAGAATAAGGACCCATAGGTGGATACAAATAGCCAAATCCAAGGGAGTTGAGGATACTGGCCATATGGAGAATCAAATCAGAGAAATGGTCAGAGAATTAAGTGCTGTCAGACATAGAGAAGCAATCAAAAGAACTCACTTTGAAACAAAAAATGAATTGCTAAACAGACAATTGCAAGAAAAAGAGACACAATTGGCATGCATGGCCAGCTGGTCCATGGAGGCACTGTAATGTAGAACACTAGCAAAATCCTATGGACTATACCTCAAGGACCAATGGCTCTAGTTTCATATAAAAACTTTGGCACAATGAGGCCCAATGCCTTTTCAAGATTACAGACAGTTTATGGACCTGTGTGACGAAAGCTCATCAGAAGACAAGGCAAAAATAGCATAATTCTATCTGCATAACATGGCCCTCACAAACATGAATGTGTGGGACCCCAATGCTAGGCTAGGGGACCTGCAACTAATGTCCATGGCCTCATGGATGAATCATGAAGAGTTAAGGATAGTAGAAATAAGAAATTTGATGATAATGGAGTAGAACGAGCCCTTAATGATCAGAGATAAGCCATCAGATCCCATGGCTCTCATCAGCACACACCAGCTCCTTGCAAATAATCCCCAAATTTCCCCTAAATATATCAATGATTAGGCTCAAGCCATTGCACATTTTGAGGATATGGAAAGGTTACTTGGGGATGACTGTATTCATACTTGTATGAGGAGGTGGAACATCCTACCACATAGTTTGCAAATCAGGGAGTATCACTCCCCAACAAGGATGAAAGAGGCACTAAGGAGAGTGCCACTGTACAAGCGCTACATGTAGAGTTTGAAGGTCAATTGGATTGGCCTCAAATTGAGTCCCCCACTATTGCTAGGCATGCTAGAAGGCAGAAAAGAGGAAGAAGAGCAACAATAGTAGGAAGAGGTAGACAGAAAGGCAGGATTCCATGACAAAGAATAGGAGATCACATCAGAAGCAAGGGATGTTAGGGAGGCCACTAGGGCCATCGAAGATGAGGAGATGGACTAAGTTTCTTAGAGGATGAGCAACACCTTTAGTAGAGGGGTGATGATGAGCCCCATAAATGGGTAATTATATGGGCTCATTTTGCCTCCTAACATAGTTAAATCAACCATTCTCTTAGCTTATTGCATGTTTTTTTATTATATTTATGCTTATGGAGTGAGTTGGGTTAGTTATGATGCCATGAGGTCTAATATGTGTTTAATGCAGATTTTTGTTGAATTTTGAAGACAAAGTCAAAGATTCAATGGACAATTGGCAGCAATAATTCGAAGTGGACAAAGGAGAGGATCTATAGGAGTTAATCCCCCTCATTTATTACTCCCCACTTTGAATTCGCCTTCATGCAGCTCGGAGCACAAATAGCCAAATCAATGCACTAGGAGGCAGCCAAGCAAGTGGAGGATAACTTATGTTTATCTCGAGTTTTGGGAGCCAAGCCTCCCTGATTTTAAGGAAGCTATTGTAGAACTCTGCTCAACTTCGAGCTTACTTTTGTAGACAGTTTCATGTAATCCTATTACTATTCTGATAATAAAGATGAGATTATTCTTGAGATAACATTGAGTTAGCTCAGAGGGCTGAAGCTCATGGGTTAGGGCCCAATCCAAGCAGCCAAGCTCCTCTTTTTTGTATTTATATGCTTTGTTTCAGTTTATGGATTAGTTGTTGTTAGATGAATTTCTTTCTTGGTTAAGAATAAGTTGTTTTCGGTGATTTAGAAGGTTGTTTCCACTTGTGTTTCCCATAGCAGGTTAAGCAGTGGTAGAAAGAAGATACAAAAGGCCAACAACAGTGCCTTGGCCTCCTTTCCTCCCTTTGGGACAATGAACTGAGGCCAATACCCTCTTCCTACCACAAAAACACAGATTTTCCTTCTCTACAGGATTTCTAGTGTTGCAGTTTGTTAGAAGGTTAATGCTTTGCTTTAGATCTCTTTCACCAAGCTCATTTCTGTCTTTACAATAAGTCTTCTTCCATGCTTTCTCTCATTATAGCATTTTTCAACATTTCTTTCCATAACTCATAATGTAGATTAGCTTGATGCAAAATTCTTTTTTTTATATGTACTTAATTTCCTTGCTTGCTTGATTTCATTATTTAACTGTTAGTTATTTTGCAATAGATTTCTTCTCACAGCAGGTCAGCCTATCAACCATCACATTCTCTCCCTGATCTATGCCCTACAGATTGCCCAAAGTTCACCTCAAATCTGCCTTAGTTTTCTGCGTTTTTCCATAGGATTTCTTCCTCTCTCCCGACCATCTTTCCCTCTCCTAGTGATCCTTGGTGAACCCTAGGTGCCCTAACACATCATCCCAACGTTCATCTACCCTTTCCACCCACTCTCACACCTTCAAAATCTTCAAAACGGCTCGCGACATCCTCTTGTAGACCTCCTGTAGATCCCCTATGTCCTCCTGTAGATTTTCCTATGGGCTTTCTTTTGAAGGCCGAGTGTGGGAAAAGCCTCCAGAAGGCCACCCGAGATCTCCTAAGACCCATCTACACCATCCTACATCTCCTCAAACCCCAAATTCACCCTTCAACACCACCTATTCGCTTCCACCTTCACACACAATAAAATACATGCAAGTCAATTTCACATAAAAATCCAAAAAGATGTTTTTTGCTCATTTACTTCTAGAAATAGCTTGAGTAGATGTTGTTTACTTCCTTCAGTAGGTAATGACATTCATTTCATGGTTTTCATAGTGCTTTCTGCAAAAGTAGGATTAGTTGGTTAAGTAGGGTTTTCTAGGTTTACTTTACATTTCAGTCTTTTTCCTTTCTGGAATTAGAGTAGCCTCTGTAGAGTAAACTTTCCTTTCTTTCATTACACATAAAGCTTCTTCTGGAATCCATAGAAGTTGGCTTGAGCTCCTAGTGATCTTGCGCCAGCTGACCAAGTGATAGTTTGCAGTAAGAACTAGTACTTGTGCATACAACACCATCGCTTCCAAGTTTGTTACGAACTACAGCGTTGATAAGAGTAAAGTAGGTAGTGTGGGAATTGCAGCATTATTTCTACAATACTGGTGCTCACCAATAAGGTTCTAGGGAAATGAAAAGGAAAGTTGTCGTAGGGGTTGGTCACCTGGAAGGGTTGGTTATCTTTGTGTAAATCAGTTTCCATATTCATATCGTATTTGGTTGTTGTTGTAATCGACGTTTCGAACCAACAATGGTGGTTCATCATCAGGATGATGAACCACCATTGCTAGTTCAAAACGTCAACTACAACAACAACCAAATACGATATGAATCCAGAAACTGATTTACACAAAGATGAGGATCGCAAAAACTTGAAATCCGGGTTGGTTATCTCTTGAAGATTTTGTAGCATGTGTGGAAGGTCATATTGGTCTTGTCATGTCAATTCCACTTCCTTAACTGTACTTGGGGAGTTGAATCATATCATAGTAACTCTTCATCACATTTTTACCCTAGTGTACCGAATAGCTTAGGTAAATATGGGAGGAGAGTGTTATAGAGTGTTATTGGAGCATGGTTCACCCTTTGGACTGGATGGGCGGTGTGTGTTCATCGTGCATATATGTCAACTACATATGTGTTCCTTATACTACTTGTGGTCTATGTGCTTGTTTCATATGCATGGCATTGGTCACAGTTTCATTGGTGTCGCCATGTGAGAAGTTAATAGTGTTTTTATTGGATGTGGTCATCATGAGTGCATGTCAGTTGTGTATTGATCATGCATGTCAGTTTTTGTATGTTGTTACGAATACATTGGAATGGTGGTAGTTATCCTGCACGAGGTCATGGTATGTGGATGGTATGGTCATGCATTAATAAGTGGATAATGATTGAAATGATGATTAAATGTTTATATATTTTATTTAGTCAATTCCATGTTCTTAAATTTCTTACATAAATTATCTACCGGAGTTTGTAAACTTGTGAAGTGCAAGTGCACTATATATGCTAGAAGCCTTTTTGAGTTTATTAAGATGATGATCATTTTTTTCCAAGGATTTTCTTTATTCCTATGTTCCTAATGAAAACTAAATATTTACAATTAAATTCCTACAATCAACTCTTAAAAAAAAAGGAAAGTAAGAATAACTATCATGATCCTATTTAACTGACTATTGTTAGTTTCAAAAGAGTTACTATGCAAGGTGATAAAAACAAAACTACCTAAACTACTTATGTTCTAGAAAGACAATTATTTCTACTCTACAAAGAATCACTTCTATTCAAAAATAATTTTATAAAGCAATCTATGTTAAGATCTATGCATCGCAATTAACAATCATACATAAAATAATAAAAACAAAAGTAGAAGGAATGTGATCTAAGCAAACATATTTTCTTATGAAAAGTAGAGGATTATGTACATAGTCCTATTTTAGAAAGCATACAAATGATTTGAAATCGACAGATGACAAATGGAAGACTGTAAGCAAGTAGTTACAAAGAAATTGAAGATGTGATAATGTAATTATTGAAATAACAAAAACAAAATGAACTGAACTGAAAATAAAAGAATGAACCTTGACTGTCTACAGGGACCCTCCACAAAAAAACATGTTTTAAGACTTTAATTCAACAGCTAACTGTGCATGATATTGATGAGAATGCTTCTTCAATTAAAAAGGAACAGAGTTATGAAACTTCGAACTGTCAATTAAATATTACATATATGTCTCTCGCTTTTTGTTTACAGAGTTATATATATATATCATTCGTGCCCAACAAATCGATACTTTCATTCCTTACAAAATTAAGACAACCCTAATCTAAATTCTAATATTATAACAAAGAATTTAACGTTTCTCAATGATTTTCTATTTGGAAATAAAATCAAAGAGTCATGATTTATTTGAACTCTCGTTGCTTTGTTTATCCACGTATTGACATGCTTCTTTTACTACGCCACTGGGTGATTTTCTTGATGATTTGTGTCCAGTGAATAGGAGGAAATCCATGAGGAGATCAATCCTCATCTGCCCATGTGCTTCTTTGCTTGGCTAGCATACTGCAACTTGGCAAACCATAGAGATAGATGCGGAATCATGAAACAAATGCAAAATCATGTTAATTCCGTAGCTATTACAATATTTTAACTTAATAATAAGGCAAATTAATAAATATTAAAAATAAGACATCAGTACCTTACCATGTCAAAATCTATAATTTTATTTTTTATTTGAGTTGATAGCAATGATGAAAAGAGGAAAAATGGATGGAAATGGTGTCAAAAACAAAACATTCATGAGACTCTACATTCCCCCATGCTGAGGTCTTTGCATGTCATCATGCAAAACACAAAATGGATGTCTCCTATTTAATTATTGCATTTGTTTTAAGACCTCTGCAAGTACATCCAACTTCACCTTTTTTCCTTTCTTTCCACCCACTGCCATCCTTGGATTTTTCAGGAGAATCTTGTACTTCATGTTAATGACTTGCCTTTGTAGAGCTCTATTTTTCTGCTTCAGATTCTTATTTTTCTTATACCATAGACTTAGGTGTAAAAGGATATTGTCACTCTTAACCATTTGGATTTCACTTTGCACCTTTAGGGTTTGACTCTCCTTTTGAGTGTACATGTTTAGTGTCTCCAGCTCAAAAATTTCTGGTTTTAAAACATTTATTATTGGAGATTCTTGTGGTTTACTAAACTGGACTTCTTCTTGATTTGAATCTGATGTTTTTTCCGCACCTCTTTTCTCCAGAGACTCGATATAGTCATAAATATCCTATTATACAGGATGGTGTCCTTCAACCTGGACTCTGAGGAGGTGTGATAAAAGTTGTTGGAGAAACCCTTCAATTTTCCTCTGCTTCTAAGTTGATATGCTCCATACTTTTTGTCGGTCATTCTTTTTTTGTTGGATTGAGTCTAGTACTTCTTCTTAAGCTTGTCATAGGAGGAATTTGAATTTTTTCTTTCTTTCTTTCTTTCTATCTTAGGATTCTTTATTTTTGGTGTGCTCTTTGTCTTTTGGCTGGATTTCTTTCTTCTAACATCTTTCTTGTTCATATTATCTAAAATTTATGCAAGAGGAATGTCATCCTCTGACTGCTCCTATGACTATTGTTGTCCTTGTTCTACTAGTCCTTTAGTTTTTATTTTTCTCCCTCTCTTAGCTTTGTTGCTGCTCAGTTGTTCTTATCCCACTGGTTCTTTAATTTTTATTTTTCTCCCTCTCTTTGCTTTGTCACTTCTCGATTTTTCTTGGTTATCTTCCTTAAAATGGTTCCTCACTAAAAAGATTTCCCAATTATCACCCATATTTTTAAGATGAAATTCAACAAGGATTTTAATAAGACCATGGTGATACATGGTGTTCTCTATAAACTAAATTTTCCTTTGAACATTCTCTGACATCTTTCTTAGACTATTAAGTAAGAAATATGGAAGATTTATTTCATTATCCTCAATAAAATTCATCAACAGCCGGATATGATAGAAAAACATGCATCCAAACCTCCCTTCGCAAGTAATGAATTTTTGAATTATCAGAAGTAAATTTCTCCACTTATTTTTTAATGTTGTGCTCAGAATGCCCTTCTTGAAAATGGTGGTGTCCATGCTAGGGTTCTTCAAAAAAACCTTCCAGTCTTCTCTCTCAATACCTCTATTTTTAAACCATTTTTCTCCAATTTGAGGCAATCCAGTAGCTTCGACAACAAAGGATTTTGTCACTGTAAATTTTATGTCCCCTATCTCGACTTCCACCCCATCAAAGGCTCTGGTGAAGGATTTGGTTACTTCTTTATGGAAACTGTCAAATTTCTCCACAAACTCCAGCCACTGCACTTTCTGCAACAATTCTCTTGTCTGTGGATATCCTTCTAAAAATTTTCTTCTTATTGGTTCTATTATGACTATAACTCCCATGGCTGAGAAGCTTTGTCTCAAGATTGTTTGTTTGACAGGGTATGAGGGTTTCAAAGTAATTAGGACAAGAGTGTGAATGATGGGAGTGTGAGTGGTAAGGGTATGAAGAAATGCGAAAAAATCTAACCATTGATAGCATGAATGATCATGATTTGGGCGATCGAATCAATAAAATCAGGATGTGGGTTGGAGCATAGGTATAATGATGAGGAGTGAATGGTGGATTAGGTTCAATTTGACACAATACTATCAACTCTTATAATAATGATTTTGAATTTGGTAGTATGATGTCTATATAATTCACACAATTAATGCTTTTTTATCCCTATTATCAAATTAAAGAATTGCATACCTTTGAATTATTTCTTTCTAACCTTTGATTGTTGTCCTTTGTATTGTCTTCGGGTGCCTTGCAGTGAAAGGAGTCAATCACTCTTTCAATTATTCCATTAGAAATCTCTGTCAAATTGGCTGCATAAATCTATTAGAATTGTAGAAACTCAATAATTGTGTAGCTATTTTATTTTGAAAAAGAAAAGAGTGAGATATAAAGAAAATGGATTTAGAACAGATGTGAAGAAAATTTAAGGTGTCAAAAATTGATTTTCACCTTAGATTTTCTGTATAAACATGCCAACCATTGTTGGTTTTTAAGTTTATGCATTTTTATTATTATTTTCCTTTATGATTATATATATATATATTTATTTATTTATTTATTTTCCGAAAGAAAAAGATTTTTGGAGATCAAGTTGGAGAAGAAGGAAAATCCTTCTTCACCAACTTTAAATCAGTGTTATCTTGCAAATATTTGATAAATTTTTTCTTGGTCAATGGCTTATGATAGATTCCCAGTTGATGACCATTCACAAGAAAAGTGATCATTTCTTCATCAACAGTTCTGATCCTAACTGCATAATTGTCAAAGATTATTTCAATCTCGCAGGGCCCAAGCCAATGAGTTTTAAATTTCCCTTGGAAATCTTTGAACTTTGAATCAAACAGTAATGTTGAATCTCCTGGTTGGCATTTTCTCTCTTTGATATATTTGTCATGCCATCTAGATCTCTATTGTTGAACTAGATTGGTTCTTTGGATTGCATCTTGTCTTATCTCATCAAGTTCATTTAGTTTCTCCATTCGTTGCTTTTGTGATTCTGAAAGATCAAGACCCAATTTGACTGCTGTCTTGAAAGTTTTAACTTGAAACTCAATAGGAAACAAGACTTGTTTTCCATAGATAAGCCCATAAGTAGTATGTCCTGTAGTATTTCTCCATGTGGTACGGTATGCTGGTGGATACAATGTGAATTTCTTTTTTGTACTCCCATCATAAATGAACATATCACCAGATCTACAACTTATGAAAGCATCGATTGTAGCTAGCCATGGTCTTCCTAGATTCAATGGATGTCCTCCTAAGTTATTCTTGGGTGTTAAAATCATAAAATCAATAGGGTATTCCCAAGAATATAAGGATACATATATGTCTTATAATACACCATCAAGTTTGATTACAGATCTATCTACCAATTGGAATAGTGTAGGTGTATATTGAAGATTAGAAATTTTTAATTGATTCATAGTTTGTTTACTCGTGATATTTATGGCTACTCCTATATCAATCAATGTATTTGGGATCTCTACACCATTGATGTGTGTTTTCACAATGGGACTTCCTGGATCAAGATATTTTTAAATTGTTGTTTTACCCATCATGATATCTGCAATTTTTCCAGCAAGTTGGATTCTTTTGATTGCTTATCTCTTTCTTCCAGGTCTTTTTATGCTCAAGTCCCTAATTGTTTTTGTGAAAATTGGTATTTCCTTGATGGCTTGAAGCAAAGTAATTTTTACACAAACATTTTTCATTTCATCTAACATGTCGTAATCAGGCAATAAAATTTGTTTCTCTACCCCTTCATCAATTTTTAATCTTTCAGGGAAAGGTGGTTTTGAAATAGATACTGAAGGTTGTTCCCTAATAGGAGTTGAGTTATTTGAATGTGTGGGAGTAACTTGTTTTTGAGTTTCTTCTTTTTTATTATTAAGAGATTTTTCTTCTTCAGCGATCTTTTCTTTTTCACTTTCTTGAATAACAACTAAAGGGGACTTCTTTTCTAATATTATACCAGATATAAGTTGAAGATTATTTAGATCTAGTGGATTTATCATGTAATTTTGAAGAAAAAATCCTTCCATACTGTAAACAGGTTGTGAATTTTTATTATTATTTGGATTTGGAAGTGGTTAGGCAGGTAATTGATTGCGTCTTCGAGGAAATGGTAATGAAAGTTGTGGATTCACATTGTGAGGTTGATTTTTTTTAACATGCTGAGGATAATATTGTGGAGGAAAGGTAGGATATGATTGAAGAAATTGAGGATATTGAGGGAATTTTCCACAAGGATTTTTCCATCCTTGTGATGAAGGTTGTGGCCAATATTGCCAAGGCATTAGGGTAGTCCAATTACTTTGTGAATATTGTGCAAATGGTTGAGGATTAAAACCTTGAGTTGTATTTGGCTGTGGATTTTGCCAAGGTATTTTAGCAATAGAATAGAGAGGGTATACCTAATTTGGTACTCCTTCTTCTTGATAAACAACTTTAAGAACTAGTATTGAGGGACATTCTTTTGTATCATGATTTTCTGAAAACTTCCCTCAAGTCATGTTTCTTTCTGCACTTAGGACAAAAAATGGACAATGCAACATTTTCATCTTTTTTCCTTTTTTGCATTTTAAGGGTGTCATTTGTTCACTAAGACTCCCTAAAATATGTGTTTTAAATTTATCAAGCAAATTTCCTAATTCTTCTCTACTTACTGTCCCAGCTGCAAATTTATTAATCCTTGATAGAAGAGGATCTCTTGGATTTTTCTCAATTCTTGCTTTGTCTCTTGAAATTTGTATGAATGACTCACAAATCTCTCCTAGTGATAATTGAGAAATGTCTCCCTTACCCATTAGATTGAGAAGATCAATCCATTCATCTCTAATTGATTACAATCAAAGAGCTTTCAAAGTTTCCTCATCTAGATTATTCATTTTTGCCCCTTTTACATTGTAGGAAAATCTTTCAACGAAATCTTCAAGATTTTCATCTTCTTTTTGTGTCATTTTAAAGACTTCATCTTTAATATTATGGTTCATATAGTAATCCTTATATTTCTCTAAGAATGAAGTTTTCATTTGTTCCCATGTTCTTATGGAGTTTATTCCTAAACCCATAAACCATTTTAATGTTGCATCTTTAAGGGTTGTAGGGAATAATTTCAACTTTTGAGCATCATGTAGATAATCATATGATCTACACAAGACTTAAAATTCAAAGAGAAATGTCTCAGGATCTTCACTCCTTAATCCATGAAAGTTTGGAAGGATAGAGGGTGAGATATTTTTCATTGTTACAATTGTATCTTCATCGAGGATTGGAAATCCAAAAGGTTATGGATTTATATTCTCTCCTCTTCCTCTTCCTCCATCTATTCCACCTCCTCTTCACCCTCCAATCCTTGGTTTTTCACCATTTAAATTATGTACCTCTCCGTCCCCTTCTCCAGCCATTGCAATTTCTTCAAAACTAATATAGGATTCAAGTTTTGGTTCTAAGATTGGGTTTTTTTCTTCCTCTAGTTATTTTGGTTCTTATATTAATGGTTTGAAGTAGGTTTCTTCTTCCTCTTCCACGGTAGGAACTTCCAAATCTTGAGCTAAAAGGTGTTCTCCAGTTGAAGATAGAAAAATTATTCCTATTGTTGGGGATACGGGATCTTCTTCAGTTATGGCTTGCTTTGATGAAGTTGGTGAATCTCTAGGTTGGATTTTGGATCTTAATACCTCAGTAAGTCTATGTTGGCCTTTTATGGATGGAATTCGAGTTTGTGTGGGTGGTGTGGCACTATGAGGTCGTGGTGGAGTAAGTGATGTTGTCAGAATTAAGCTCTTTCCTCTACCTACAAATCTATCCCTAGAGTCTCTTTCCTTATGCATATCATGTTTTTTTTTTAAGAAATCAAGTCTTCTATTTTACACTTCCCTGACAATGGTGCCAAAATTTTTATTCAATTCAATGTTCTTAAATTGCTTACATAAATTATCGACCAGCATTTGTAAACTTGTGAAGTGCAAGTGCACTATATATGCTAGAAGCCTTTTTGAGTTTATTAAGATGATGATTGTGTTTATTTTAACGATTTTATTTATTCCTATGTTCCTAACGAAAACTGAAGATTTATAATTGAATTCCTACAATCAACTCTTAAAAAAAAAGGAAAGTAAGAATAGCTATCATGATCCTATTTAACTAACTATTGTTAGTTTCAAAAGAGTTACTATGCAAGGTGATAAAAACAAAACTACCTAAACTACTTAGGTTCTAGAAAGACAATTACTTCTTCTCTACAAAGAATCACTTCTATTCAAAAATAAATTTATAAAGAAAACTATGTTAAGATCTATGCACTATAATTAACAATCTTACTAGAAATAATAAAAACAAAAGCAAAAGGAATGTGATCTAATCAAACATATTTTCTTATGAAAAGAAGAGGATTATGTACATGGTCTTATTTTAGAAAGCATACAAATGATTTGAAATCGACAGACGGCAAATGGAAGACTATAAACAAGTAATTACAAAGAAATTGAAGTTGTGATAATGAAATTCTGGAAATAAATTAATTAATTAAATGAACTGAACTGAAAATAAAAGAATGAACCTCGACTGTCTGCAGGGGCCCTCCACAAAACAGTAGGTTTTAAGAATTTAATTCAACAACTAACTATGCAAGATATTGATGAGAATGCTTCTTCAATTAAAAAGGAATAGGGTTATGAAACTTCAAACTGTAAATTAAAGATTACATATATGTCTCTCGCTTTCTGTTTAAAGAGTTATATATATAACATCCATGCTCAACAGATTAATACTTTCATGCCTTACAAACTTAAAACAATCATAATCTAAATTCTAATCTTATAACAGAGAATTTAAAGGTTCTCGGCAATTTTCTATTTGGAAAGCAAATTGGAGAGTCGTGATTTATTTGAACTCTCGCTTCTTTGCATATCCACGTATTGACCTACTTCTTTGACTGCACCACTGGACGATTTCCTTGATCATTTGGCTCGCACAGATAGGAGGAGATCCATGAGGATATCAATCCTCATCTTCTCATTTGCTTCTTTTCTTGGCTAGCGTACTAGAACTTGGCAAACCATGGAGATAGTTGAGGAATCATGAAACAACTGCAGAATCGTGTTAATTCCGTAGCTATTACAATAAATTAACTTAATAATAAGGCACATTAATAAATATGAAAAATAAGACATTTGAGTAACTTACCATGTCAAAATCTATAGTTTTATTGTTTATTTGAGTTGATAACAATGATGAAAAGAGGAAAAATGGATGGAAAATGTGTCAAAAACAAAACAGTCATGAGACTCTACATATGTATTGTGCTAATCTGGTTGGTCTTGCAGACGAGATATCCTCCCCTGAACTAAACTAAGGTATGTGGATTTGTTTATTATTTGGTTTAGTTGACATGATATACCTTGTAGGAAGAGAAGATAAAAAATGAATAGCAATATGGTAGATTATAGCTCAAGAGATTCTCCCTATAGATTAGATGTGCAACATGGTGAGGACTATTCTCCTAACATAGAAAACACTCTGAGAAGTTTGAAGGAAGAAATAAGGAGTTACAAAGCAGATAATGAGAGGATTATCTAGGCACAGGAGAGACAAGCACAAGTTAATGCAGTTATCCTTTAGAGTTTATCGGACTTGCGGAGATAATGACCACTTAGAATCAAGCATGGACAAGAGGATACGACTAATGGGGAATATGGTAGCAAGTCTCATGGTGGGCACAAGTCAGGTAGAAATAACATGATTAAAAATGGAATATTCTTGGATACACCAGATAAGCAAGGCAATGGACAAGAGAATTATTCTAGTTCTGGTTCAGATAGGTATCATGGTCATCATCAATATCATTCTTATAGGAAGAGTGATAGGGGATATTCTCCTGATGAGTTCAATAAAGAAAATCCACCTACATTTGATGGGGAAATGAAGAATTCATAGGATGTCGAAGCATGGTTTCTTGGAATGAATAAGTTCTTCTGATTGCATGATTACTCAGTGAACGTGAAGGCCAAAATAGATACATTTAGTCTTAAAGATAAAGCATATGTTTGGTGGGAAGATGTAAAGAATTCCAAAGGTATTCATGAAGAGGAGTTGACTTGGAATGATTTTGAGAGACTATTCGGGAAGAAGTATCTATCAGAGAGATAATATGACGAGAGGGCAAAGGAATTCTATGAACTAAAGATAGGATCTATGAACTAAAGATGTGATCTATGAACGATAAGGAGTACACTAGCAGATTCTTGGATTTATTGAGGTATCTTCCTTATCTTAAGGAGGAGAAGGCCAAAATTAAGAGATTCATTAGTGGGTGAATGATAGCATTCAAGGACATTATTGAGTTTGATGAGCCTAGATGATTGGAGGAGGCCATCTGGAAGCTAATGCATTGTTTTGAGAAATCAAAGCGCATATCTGAGACTAAGATGAACTTGAAAGGTAATGCAAAGAACATAGGAAAATGGGATAAGAAGCGAACAAGACCTCAAGGTACAAGTAAAAAAGAGAATGTGTCACTTCATAATAATTTCAATGCATCTGATAGAGGATAGGGATTTCGGCCTGAGGAGAAAAACAAGGGTGTAGGTTGGAAGCCTTTGCAGCGTTGGACTTGTGGTCGAGAGCATCGTAGGAGAGCTTGTCCACAACACCAGGGTAGTAGATTGCAAATCTACAGTACGCAGGAGGCACAGACAGTGGGGGATGTTGGACAAAGTGTTTAGTAGATTTATGCAGCATTGGAGAATAGGCAGACATATCACTAGGCATCTATTATCGAGATGGACAGTAAGCCTTATGATCAAGTTGTTTCTATTTTGATTGACCCTGGATATAATTATAGTTATGTTAATCCTAACCTGGTGGATAAGTGCGGTTTTAATAAAGAAGTGCATGCATAATCTTAGTTAGTGCAATTGGCTATAGGTACAAAGAAGAGAGCTCATCATTGGGGAAAAGCTTCTGCATTTGAGTTGAATGGTATGCCTACATTAGCACATTTGAATGTACTGCCATTGGTATCATACAATATGTTGTTGAGCATGGACTAGTTGTATCTTCATAGGACCAAGGTAGATTGTTATGAAAAGTCTATTGAGTTCCTAGATGACAATGGGGAACAAAGAGTCTTGCAGAAAGAAGGAACTATTAGTTAGAATGGTGATAGCTATGCAGGTGAAGTGCAGCCGCTGGAAAGGTGTGTGTTATTTGCAATGCATATTTCCAGTGACAAAGGTAAGGAAGTTGAGGATGTGGATATCTTGAATAGGTACCTGGTTTTACAATAGTTTCGGGATCTGTTTCCACGGAGATTTTAGAGTTTCCGCCTCACAGGGAAGTGGAATTTTCTATTGAGTTGGTACCAGGGGAAACATCATCCTCAAAGGAACCTTACATGATGAGAACACCGGGGTTGGTGGATTTGAAGTTGTAATTGAAGGAAATGCTTGACAAGACATACAATAGGCCAAGTGTTTCGCCTTGGGGTGCACCAGTGTTGTTTGTGAAGAAGAAGGATGGTACTCTTAGGTTGTGCATCGATTACATGAAGTTGAACAAGGTGACCATCAAGAACAGGTATCCATTGCTGATGATTAATGACTTTTTTAATCAGTTGAAGGGAGAAACAATGTTCTCGAAGATTGATCTGAGATTAGGATACCAACAGGTACGCATTAAGGAAGAGGATATTTACAAGACAACTTTTCAAACCGGTATGTGCATTATGAGTTTGGTGTACTTCCTTTTGTTCTAACTAATGCTCCAACTACTTTTATGTGCTTGATGAATAGTGTATTTTGTCCTTATCTAGACAACTTTGTTATTTTATTCATTGATGACATACTTTTATATTCCAAGAATGATGAAGAACATGTAGAACACTTAGCAGTAGTATTGAGATTGATAAGAGAGCATCAATTGTATGCCAAGCATAGAAAATGCAATTTATTTTATACAAAGGTACATACTTGGGACATGTGGTTTCCAAGGATGGCATAGCAGTGGATCCAAAAAAGATAAGGGTTATCACGGAGTGGGAAGCTCCTAGAAATGTGGATGAAGTAAGACCATTCATGGGACTAGTAGGTTATTATAGGAGGTTCATCAAGAACTTCTCTCGAATTGCATATCCTATCACATCATTGGATAGGAAAGGTAATAAGTATGAATGGATAGAAGAATGTGTAGCAAGTTTTGAGCAGTTGAAGTAGTTGTTGAAAAATGCTCTAGTTTTAAAGATTGCAGATCCGGTCAAAGAGTTTGTGGTATGTACAGACACTTTCAAGAGAGGACTTAGTGGATTCCTTATGCAGGAAGGACATGTGGTATGCTATGAGTGAGGGAAACTAAATGAGCATGAGAAGAATTATCCAACACATGATCTTGAGTTGGAAGCGATCATCCATGCATTGAAGATGTGGAGGCACTATCTTCTTGTCAAGAGTTTCATATTGATGAGTGATCACAGTGGATTGAGGTATCTATTTGACCAACCAAATCTGAATTCTAGGGAAGCTAGATGGTTGGCCACAATTAGTGAGTTCAAATTTGAGATTAGGTACATTAAAGGTAAAGAGAACAGGGTTCCAAATGCTCTTAGCAAGAGGATACAGGTAAATCATATAACATCTATGAGCTCTTATGAGATAGCTTTACAGGATCTGATCTTGTAGGTAGGACAACAGGATGACAGGTATATGGAGCTTATGCACAGGTTACAGTAAGGTACATGTGATCAGGATGTGGACTATTGTCTCGCGACATATGGCTTGGTTAGATTTAGGGACAAGATATATGTACCAAACAACAGTGAACTCAATAAGCTTATCTTGAGGGGATTTCATGCTAAATCATATTCAGGTCACCCAGGATATCATAAGACATTAACAGTAGTGAAGAAGTTCTACTATTAGACGAACATGAAGAAAGAAGAGGCACAATTTTTGGCTAGGTGCTTGGATTTGCAACAGCTATACATAGAGCGTAAGCGTCAAGGTGGTCTACTAAAATTGATTTTGATTCTAGAGTGGAAATGGGAGGTCATTTCCATCGAATTCATTACAGGTTTTCTGAGTAAATCTAGAAAGCATGATTCCATCATGGTTGTGGTGGAAAGGGTTACAAAGGTAGCACACTTCATTCTAGTGAATTCTACTTCTTCAACTAATGATGTAGCATAGCTTTCATCAAAGATATAGTGAGGTTGCATGGAGTACCGAAGAAAATTGTGTTAGAAAAGGATGCCAAGTTCACTTCTAGATTCTAGAAAGAGTTATTTGCAGGTTTGGGTACAAAGTTGACCTTCAACACAACTTATCATCCACAGACAGATGGACAGACAGAGAGGGTCAGTAGGTTATTGAAGGGTATGTTGAGGATGTATGTGATGCATTAGCAATGAAAGTGGGAAGAGTACCTTCCATTGGTTGAGTTCGTTTACAACAATGGGTACCATGAATCTTTGAGGATGAGTCTATTTGAGGCATTGTATGGGAAGAGCTATAATGCTCCCATCAATTGGAGTGATCTAGTGAACAAGGTGTTGATAAGACCATACAAGTTGGTAGAAATGGAATAAGAGATGTAGGTAATCAAGAAGAATTTGAAGTCAGCATAGGGAACAAGTGTACTTGTGCATCAATCCCAACAGGAGCATGTGCCAATTTGGCACCTCGATATTGTGGACCTTTAAATATTCTTGAAAGGACTGGCCTAGTAGACTACCAACTTGCACTACCTCTGATAGTGAAATTACATGATGTTTTCCATGTGTCATTGCTTAAGAAGTATGTTAGAGATGTTGATCATGTGATTGACTGGTATGTATTGCAGGTGGAACCAGAAGAATAATTCTAGTTGGAACCTCAATGCATTTTGCAAATAAATATGCTCATGCTATAGAATCGAACAATCAAACAGGTTAAAGTGTAAATATGATCATTATAAATACTGCGACGAGCTAAGTTATAAAGCTCCATGGGCAGTATGTTTTGGTTTTTAGCAGTCTTGTTGGTTGTAGGTGTCATTGAACATCGAGAACAATGTTCCCCCAAGGGGGATAGTTCTGTAATAGCCATGGTTAAAAATCCATGTAATAAAGTTAATAAATTCTAAAATAATAACGATGGTCATGGGACATGTATTCCAAGCTAAATGTTGGGAAAAAACATAGCGATGGGGATCACGTGTGATTAACTAATGGTTATGGATATTGGCAAAGGAAATGGAAAAGGCTTTGGAAAGTCAAAGTGGCATTAATTGAATTTTATTTATGAAAATAATGGAAATTAGGAGAAAATGAAGGTGAAAGGTCACAAGTTTCATGTGAGGAGGAAAATGAAGGAAATAGAGGCCCCATTAATAAAAAGGCTATTGAGGATCAGTTTGTAGCTTTTTGTCAGTTCATTTTTGGAGCTCTCATTTTCTGTACTCTCTTTCTCATACTCTTGGACACTTAGAGTTTCTTGGAGCACTCTTGTAGGAGTATGGCATACTTTGTATTTGAAGCAAGAAGGAAAAGAAAGAGCAGGAAAGTGCTAGAGGAAATCAGGATCAACAACTAAAGCAAATTTTGCTTGCGGGTACTGAGTTTCATGTATGATTTCCCTGCTAGTTTTGGAATGCATGGCACATGCATGTGTTTTCTTGGTTATGATTTTTCATTGGCATGGAGGATTTCTTGGATTGACAGTGAATTTTCTTAGCCTTGCCATTTCTGGGATAGCCATGGTGTTGTAGGTTTTACCTTTGTTTTCTGGTTGGTGTTCATGTTCCTTTGGTTGTGGGTTGAGTTACTAGTTCCTGGAAGCCTTGGTTGGACAAACACTCTGGAAGCCCCGTGACAGCTTGGGTTGAGTTGCTAGTTCATGAAGCCTTGGTTAGATAAATGCTTTGGAAGCCCTTAGTGGGTTGAGTTACTAGTCCTGGAAGTCCTGGTTGGACAAATACTCTAGAAGCTCGACAACAGTTGTGGGTTGAGTTACTAGCCCTGGTTGGAACAAACACTCTAGAGCTCTCGATAGCTTGGGTAGAGACCAATATGGTGATGGTCAGTTTTGTTCAGCCGCGAGGTGGAATCACTAGTTGAGGGTTGAGGTGGTTTGTCCTCTGGAAGTCCTAGTTTGGTTTTGATCGAGTTTTTTTTTGAGATCCTATTGGGTGTGAAACCTAATTATCTTCTTTATTCAGAGGTATTTCCGCGTTAGACCCCAGTTCTTAATAGGGCGGTAACATTTCCCATTTAATTTCCGTTAGGGGGTGTGGGGGGGCGAGAGCGGATGATTTGATGGTAGAAGTTATGTTTATTTCCTTGTATAATATTGTAATTTCATAGTCAAGCTGGGTCATTTATTACGTAGATGATCTTATGGTAAAATTTATGTTTAATTTAGGGTTTTTTTTTCCCTAGAAGGAAACCCCTCAATTTATATGAGGGAATTATATTGCGACTATGTATATGTGTATTCTAAGCGAGAGAGAGAGAGGAGTCTGTGTGAGAGCGAAGAGGAAATTACAACGGATATGTTGTAGGTTGTATCTCTTCATTTTGCCAGATAATATAAAAGGAAGGATTGGTTGTTTCTTCATGGACGTAGTCCAAACTGGGTCTAGCACGTATATATGTGTCTCTCTTGTTTTAAGCATTTTTGTGTTTGTATTTTTGCAATATTTTATGTGTTCCATTACTTTGTAATATATAATTTTCTAACAAATCCCACATTCATGCTTGGAATGTGGCACAAGGGTGATTGGCTGAGGGAAAGATTTGGTTCAGCTAATCTATGGTTAGGTGGTATGTTAGAGTCCCAGACCTAGTTGCATTTTGCATATGTTCATAAGAGCTTCTTTCCTCTTGTATTTGATGGGTAAATATACTTTTTCATATGTTATTCTTATGGTTATTATATCCATGTTATTTTTGTTGGTTATATGTTGGGTATTTAGATGTTTTATGGTAGTCTTGATGTATGGCTCTCATCATGTTTTGATTTGCAAATGAATGAACAATGAATATATGACCTAATAGATGATAATTCAACTATAGTGATAGAGCAACAATGCTTCTTTACAAATCTCAAATAAGTATGAGGCCTTATGCTCAGATTTGTTGTTGTGACCTGTAGATTGCATATTTGTGACATGTTTGATGAAATTATTTTCATGGATAGTAGGGTTCCAGTCAAGTCATTGATCAAATGTTTTCATTAGTAATTTTGTTTCAATGTTATTTATCATTTATGTAAGTTTCATGGAGTTATGTACAGTGGCCTGAGTGGCAACCCTAAAAAAATTGGCATAGAATCTGGAGTCGCTGGCACAAAACTACAGAAGAAAGGCCACAGTCGCATGGATGCTATGTTGTGGTAGCGATTGGAGGGTCCCAATCACATGCATGCCTTGTCATGGGAGTGACTAAGGTTCTAGGCAAGTGAAAAGGTAACTTTCCTTAGGGTTTGGTCAGCTGGAAGGGTTGGTTATCTCCTAGAGGTTCTGTAGCATGTGTGGAAGGTCATATTGGTTATAACAACCCTAGTGAAAATTCCATGTAAGAAAAGTTAAAAAAAAAATAACCACGATTGATGGGACACTTATTCCAAGCTGAATGTTGGTCAAGGCATCTTAGGGGGTATTCATTTGGTTGTTTAAGGCTAAGGAAATTGGCAAAGGCAATGGCTAAGGCTTTGGAAAGGCAAAATGGCATTTTTGGCACATTTATTTATGAAAAAAATGGAAATTAGGAGACAATGGATGTGAAAGGTCACAAATTTCATGCGAGTAGAAAAATGAAGGAAAATAATGGAAAATGAAGAAAATAGAGTCCTTGTTCATAAAAAGGCTTCTGAGGATCAGTTGGTAACTTTTTGTTAGTTGAGTTTTGGAGCTCTCTCATTATCCTCTCTCTGTCATACTCCTAGAAACTTAGAGTTTCTTGGAGGAATTTTTGCATTCGAACAAGAAAGGAAAAGAAGGTAAGAGGAAGCAAAGCTCAAGCAGGGAAAGGCAGGATCAAGCAGCTATAATATGATTCACTGTAGGTATCGACTTGCATGTGTATTTTCCTTGGTATATTTGGTATGCATAGGATTTCATGTGTTTATTTTCTACCATGGAATGGGATTTTCTAGGTGTGACAGTATTTTTAGCCTAGCCTTGCCATTTCTTGTTAGCTTTGATGAGATGGGTTCTCTCATTCAGTTTATGTGGGATGGTTATATTGGATTTGAAGCTGAGTGGGGTGGATCTCTGAATTGACAAACACATGGTCTGAGTGGTCCCTGAACCGGACTAAGGATCAAGAATCCACTGGCTTATCAACCCCTAAACCAGACTATGGTTTGCAGTAAAGCCATATTGTGTGCCTCGATGAGCTTAGAAATCCTTATCAGTGAATAGCAGGATATACGATAAATCCAAGAGGTGGATTTTCTCTCTGGTAGGTCTAGTGGTCCCGGGATGGGACACATGGTAAAGCATGGTGAGTATGTCTTTTTGTAGAGCCTAGTGATCCCTGGATCAGACTGTGAATGCACGGTAAATCTTGAGAGACTAGGAGGCACCCAAATTCCCCAAAGTGTAGGTGGAGAACTCTAGTGGCATTGATATCGATTGGTGCTTTTGAAGTGTTCTATGAGTTCCACATTCATGCTTGGAATATGGAAAAAGGGTGATTGGCTGAACAGGGACTTGGCTCAAACAATCTATGGTCGGGTGGAATGTGGTAGTCCCATCTCCAGTTAGTTCATTGCATTTATTAATGAGAAATTCATTTGCTTGATTTTCTTGTGTAAATGTATTGATGTATATGTGGGTTTTGATGGCTGATATGTTTATGGTATTTATGTTCCTATTATGTTGGTTATATGTGCATTTTATAACAGTAGCTATGTATGGCTCTCAACATGTTTTTACTTGTATATGAATGGATAATGTGTCTATGACCTATTAGATGATAATGCAACAATTGACATGAGGGAACAATGGCCCATAGCGATTCTTAGATAAGTATGATATCCCTACACTTAAATATGTTGTTTACACCTGTAGGTTACATGTTGGTGATGTGCTTGACAAAATTCCTATCATGGCTAGTAGGGGTATGGTTATGGTCATGTTCAGTTTGTTTCTTTTGCATCATTGTTTCCCTATATTTTTACTGGTTCTAATCTACCACTTGATTCTGAACAATGTCCTAGGCTCTGGGCTTGAAAATGTGGCTTAAATCCCAGGGTTGCTGGCATAGAACTAGCAATTTCGGTCTCTGGTCATTGGTAGGCAAACCTATGAGAGAGACTTTAGGCTACAGGTTGCTCCCTTGCCCATAGCATGAGAGAGACTATGGCCTAAGAGATGCAGAACAATAGTGGGACCCAGGGATAGGTTGTTTGAGTGGTTGAATCTCCTCCTAAGGGTTTTGTTGATGATGTTGGATGATTGTGTGTGATGTTCAGTCGATTCCACTTCCTTGAGGTCATATAGGAGGTCAAATTTGATTATAGTAGCCTCTTGTCTCACATTTACCCCAGTTGGCATTGTTACTTGGGTGGATGTGGGAGGAGGGTGTTACAAAGTTGTATCAAAGCATGGTTCAACTCTCGCACTGGATGGGCGGTGTGTGTTGTTCATGCATGCATGTCAGTTTCATTGTGTCTCTTACACTTGCATTTCATGTGCTTGTTTCTTTGGCTTGATGATTGATTATGGTTGTAGTATGGTTGTTATGGAGAATTTCATATTTTTTTCGTGAAATGTATTTTTCATGAGTATGTGACTGGTTTCATATGGATTATATGTCGCTTACTTACATCCTTGTATGTTATGTTACATTCTTGAATATGTTGATTACATGTATAGGTCTTGTAGGTTGATTACAAGAATTGATTGCTTATGTTCGACTATATGCATTTATGCATATGTGTATTTGATTAGGAATTTCTTATGCACGTGCATGTGGCATTGTGTACACTAGAGTAATGGTTGTTGTCATGCATGAGGTCATAGCATTCATTGTTGATATGGCCTTGCATCAATTACTGGACCCTAGCTAGAGTGATGTTTATGTGTTGATACATTTATTTGCATATGTCTATATGTTGTTATGATTATGTTATACATGTATCATGCTGATTTGGCGATCTTGCAGACAAGGTATCCTCCCCGAGCTATACTAAGGTACATCAGTTTATTTTGATTTGGTTTATCTGACATATTATGCATTGCAGGAAGAAATATCAAATGGATAGCAAGATGGTTGACTACAAAGACTCTCCCTATGAATCTGAAGAGCAGTATGGTGTTGGGAATCCTTCCGATTTGGTAGTTACACTGAGAAGCTTAAAGGAAGAGATAAGGAGTTGTAAGGTAGATAATGACCGGATCATATAGGCACAAGAGAAACAAGTAGATGTTAATGGTATACTTATTTAGATTTTATCATAATTTCAATGACAAGGGTCACTTCGGATCAGCCATGGACATGAGGATGGAACTAATGGGACATATGGTAGTAGGCCTCCTTGTAGACACAAATCAGATAGATCTGATACAATGAGAGATGGCAGGTTTTTGGACACTCTGGATAGGAGTGGCAATGAGTACAGGTACTATTCTAGTTCTGGTTCTGATAGACATCATGATCATCATCACTATCATCCTTACAGGAGGAATGATAGGGGATACTTGCCGGATGAATTCAAGAAAGAAAAACCACCTACTTTTGATGGAGATGTGAAGAAGCTGGAAGAGGCAGAGGCTTGGATACTTGGGATGAAAAAATTCATTGAGTTGCATGAATACACAAATAACATGAAGGACAAAGTAGTGATCTTCAACTTGAAAGGTAAAGAAGACATCTGGTGGGAAGATGTTAAGTGGGTCAGAGACATCAGGACAGATGACTTGAGTTGGTAGGAATTCAAGAGGCTTTTTAGAAAGAAATACTTGTCATAAAGGTACTACAACAGTAAGGCTAAAGAAATATATGAACTAAAGATGGGATCAATGATAGATGAGGAGTACACAACCAAGTTTCTGGAGCTATTTAGGTATGTACCATATCTTACTTATGAGAAGGCTAAAATTCAAATATTTTTAGTGGTTTTCCATTAGTATTTAGAGATCAGATTGAGTATGATGATCCTTGGTCACTTGAGAAAGTCATTGGGAAATTGAAGAATTTATATGAGCAGTCAAAGAATAAGAATGAATCTCAACATGGATGGAAGGGAAAAGACAAAGGTAGAGGTAAATGGCAGCCTAAGAGGACAAGGCCTCAGAATACAGATGGGAAAGAAAATATGGCACCACAAAAGAAGTTTAATGCAGCTAGACAGGGACATGGGTCACAAGAGCAACAACAACAATATAGAGTTGAGGGCACTGATAGGTTGGAGTTTTGGACATGTGGTGAGGAACACCTTAGGATAGATTGTTTGCAACATCAGGATGGAAGGCCTAATATATACAATGCACAAGAGGCGCAGATTGTTAGGGATGTTGGTCAGTGTATTCCACATATCTATGCAAGAGTGGACAATAGGCAGGAAGAACACAAGGCATCTATCATTGAGATGGACAGTAAGCTTTGTGACCAAGTTATTTCTATCTTGATTGACCTTGGATCTAATTATAGCTATGTTAGTCTTCACTTGGTGGATAAGTGTGGTTTGATTAAGGAATTGCATGCAGAGTCTTTGTTAGTGTAGTTGGCTACAGGTACAAAAATGTGAGTTCATCATTGGGTAAGATATTGCACATTTGATTTGAATGGTATGCCTACCACAGCACATCTAAATTTTTTTTCATTAGGATGATACAATATGTTGTTGGGCATTGATTGGTTTTATCTTCATAGAACGAAGGTATACTACTATGACAAAGCCATTGAGTGTGTTGATGATAATGGTGAACCAAGAGTCTTGCAGGGTAAGAAGAAAGCCACATCAGTTAGGATGACGACAATTATGCAATCAAAGCATAGCTACAAGAAGGGGTGCAAGCTATTTGTAGTACACATTTTTAGTGATAAGGGTAAGGAGGCTGAGTATGCAGATGTGTTGAGAAGGTACCAATTTTTGCATCAGTTCAAGGATGTATTTCCTGACGACATTACAAATTTGCCACCTCACAGGGAGGTAGACTTCTCTATTGAGTTAGTGCGAGGGGCAGCTCCAACATTTAAAGCACCTTACAGGATGAGAAAACCTGAATTGGTTGAGTTAAAGTTGCAGTTAAGGGAAATGTTGGATAAGGGATACATTAGGCCATGTGTATCACCTTGGGGCACACCGATATTGTTTTTGAGGAAGAAATATGGTACTCTCATATTATGCATTGATTACAGGAAGTTGAACAAAGTGAATATCAAGAATATATATCCTTTGTCGAGGATTGATGTCTTGTTCGATCAGCTGAAGGGAGCAGCAGTGTTCTCACAGATTGACTTGAGATCCTGATATCATCAAGTACGCATCAAAGAGGAGTACATCTAAAAGACTGCGTTCAGGAACAGGTATGTGTATTATGAGTTTGTTGTTGTTCCATTTGGCTTAAATAATGCTCCAGCTACATTCATGTGTTTTATGAATAGTGTGTTGTGTCCATATTTGGATAAGTTTATTATTGTGTTCATTGATGATATACTGGTATATTCTAAAAATGAGGAAGAGCATGTTGAGCACTTAGTAGAAATATTGAGATTATTGAGGGAGCATTAGTTGTATTCTAAGCTCAACAAGTATAGTTCCTTTCAGACTAAGGTACACTAATTGGGACATTTTGTCTCCAAGGAAGGCATTGCAATAGATCCAGAGAATATAACGGCCTTCATGGAGTGGGTAGCTCCTAAGAGTGTGGATGAGGTAAGATATTTCACGGGTCTGGTAGGCTATTACAAGAGGTTCATTAGGAACTTGTTGAAGATTTCTCATCCCATTACATCATTGCAAAGGAAAGGTAAGAAATTTGAATGGACATAGGAGTGTGAGGCTAGCTTTGAGAAACTTAAGTAGTTTTTGACACATGCACCAGTGTTATAGATTGCAGATCCAGATAAAGAGTTTGTGGTATGCATAGATGCTTGCAAGAGAGGACTTGATGGAGTCCTTATGCAGAATGGACAGGTCGTATGTTATGAGTCTCAGAAGCTAAATGAGCATGAGAAGAACTACTTGACACATGATATTGAGTTAGTAGTGATCATACATGCATTGAATATGTGGAGACACTATCTTCTTGGCAGGAGGTTTGTACTTATGAGTGATCATATTGGGTTGAAGTATTTGTTTTATTAGCCAAATCTGAATGCCAGGCAGGCTAGATTGTTGGCCACGATCAACGAGTTTGATTTCAAGATCAGGTACATCAATGGTAAGGATAAGAGGATGGCACATGCTCTCAGTAGACGGGTACAGGCGCACCATTTGGCAGCTATGAGCTCCTACACGATGGACTTACAAGATAGGATCTTGCAAGCAAGTCCGCAGGATGTCAAGTATATGGAGATTGTGCACAAGTTGCAGCAGGGTGTTGGTACAGGTACAAGTACAAGTCTAGGTACATGTAGTGGTACAGGTATAGGTGGCCATACAGGTATAGGCATAGGTGCACAAGGTATGGATTATTTTCTTACAGTGGATAGATTGATCAGGTTCTGAGACAGGATATATGTGCCAAAAAACAGTGAGCTCAATAAGGTGTTCTTGAGGGAGTTTCATGTGAAACCATATTCGGGTCACCCAAGTTATTAGATGACATTGAAAGCAGTGAATAGATATTATTATTGGCTGAATTTGAAGAGGGATGTAGCAGATTTTGTGATGATGTGTTTCAACTGTAAGGAAGTGAAATCAGAGTGTAAACAACTAGGTGGACTGCTACAACCAATTGCAATTCCAGAATGGAAATGAGAGGTTATTTCCATGGATTTCATCAAAGGGTTGTCGAAGAAACTGAAACAACATTATTCCATTATGGTCATTGTGGACAAATTAATAAAGGTTACACACTTCATTCCGATGAATTCTATGTTCTCAGCTAGCGATGTGGCACAGGTATTCATCAAAGATGTGGTTGGACTGCCTATTGTTCCAAACAAGATTGTGTCAAACAAGGATGTGAAGTTCACTTCCAAGTTTTGGAAGGAGTTATTTGTAGGTTTGGGCACAGAGTTGGCCTTTAGCATAACTTATCATCCACATATAGATGGAGGGACAGAGAGGGTCACTAGGATATTGGAGGGCATGTTGAGGATGTATGTGATGCATCAACATCAGAAGTCGGAAGAGTATCTTCCATTGGTAGAGTTCACATACAACAACGATTATCATGAGTCATTGAGGATGAGTCCTTTTGAGGCATTGTATGGGCGGAGTTATAGACTCCTATCAGTTGGAGTCATCTGGTTAGCAGGGTTTTGATTATACCAGAGATGTTGGCATACATGGAATAAGAAATACAAGTGATCAAGAAGAATCTAAAGGTAGCACATGATAGACATAAAGTTATGTAGATAGGAATAGGTTGTTAAAGGAGTTCGAGGTTGGGGAACAAGTGTACTTGGGCATCAAACCAAAGAAGAGATCCTTGTGGATTGGATCATGTGCTAAGATGGCACCATGGTTTTGTAGACCCTTCAATATCATTGAGAGGATTGGGCTAGTAGCCTATCAACTTGGACTGCCTCTGATAGTGAAAGTCCATGATGTTTTCCATGTATCTTTGCTTAAGAAGTATGTTAAGGATGTTGATTATGTGATTGATTGGTCTATATTGCAGGTGGAACTAGATGGATAATTCTCGCTGGATCCTCAGTGTATATTGCAAAAAAAGGTGCTCATGCTCCAGAACCGATAAATAAAGCAAGTTAAAGTGCAATGGAAGCACTTTAGGCCTGATGAAGCTACATGGGAGATGGAGAATCAGATGTAGGCCATATATCCTTCCTTTTTTTCCGATTGAGGCAAAGAAGATTTGATATGGTGGTTGGGTATATTCTTTATGGTGGTTTGGTGTATGCTTTATGGTGGTTTGGTATATGCTTTATGGTGGTTGATATATGCTTTATGATTGTTTGTTATATGTTATATGATGTTTTGATATATGCTTAGATATGGTGTTTAATATATGTTTTGATATACGCTTTGGTATATGACCTGGTATATGTTTTGGTATGTATTTTGATGATGTTTCTATATGTACATATATATATGGATGTAAATACCGCCATGAGATATGTTATAAATCTCCATTATGTGGTATGGGTGTTATGTCATTATGATTATGTTGTTAGGTTACTATGTTATCATGTGGTTATGTTATCATGATGTTAGGATGTCATGTGGGTTGGCACTTAGTAGGATGATCATTGTAAATATCGTAATGAGTTGTGTTATAAAGCTTAATTATGCAGTATGTTATCATGTTGAATTGGCATTTTGTTTTGAGAAGATCTTTCATTATAAATACTGCATCGAGCATTGTTATAAAGCTCCATGAGTAGTATGTCTTCTTTCAGTGGGTTTTTGAGGTATATGTGTGATTGAACACTCAGGACGGTGTCCCCCAAGGGGGAGGGTTCTGTAACAACCTTGATGAAAATTCAATGTAACAAAAGTAAAAAAAAAAAAACAAAAACAAAAACAAACAAACAAACAAACAATAACCAACAGTGATGGGACACTTATTTCAAGCTGAATGTTGGGCAAGGAATCCTAGGGGTGTTCATTTGGTTTTTTATGGCTACGGAAATTGGAAAACGCAATGGCTAAGGGTTTGGGTAAGAAAAATGACATTTTTGGCACATTTATTTATGAAAATAATGGAAATTAAGAGAAAAAGGAGGTGAAAGATCACAGATTGTATGTGAGGAGGAAAATAATGGAAAATGAAGTAAATAGAGGCCTCATTCATAAAAAGACTTCTGAATATCGGTTGATAATTTTTTCTCAGTTGAGTTTTGGAGCTCTCTCAGTATTCTCTCTCTCTCTCATACTCTTGGACACTTAGAGTTTCTTGGAGAAATTTTGGCATTGGAGCAAGAAAGGCAAAGAAGGCAAGAGGAAGCAAAGATCAAGTAGGGAAAGGCATGATCAAGAAGCGATAACAAGCTTCATTGCAGGTATCAACTTGCATGTGTATTTTCCTTGCTAAATTTTGCATGCATGGGATTGCATGTGTTTCTTTTCTACCATGGCATGAGTTTTGCTAGGTGTGACCATATTTTAGCCTAGCCTTGCCATTTCCTGATATCTTTGATGAGATGGGTTCTCTCATTTAGTTTATGTGGGATGGATGGATTGGATTTGAAACTAAGTGGGGTGGATCTCAGAATTGACAAATACATAGTATGAGTGGTCCCTGAACTGGACTGAGGATCACGAAGCCATTGGCCTAGTAACCCCTGAACTGGATTGTGGGTTGTGGTAAATCTAGATTGTGCGCTTCGGTGGGCCTACGAATCCTTGTCGATGAATGGAGGGATATATGTTAAAGCCAAGAGGTGGATTTTCTCTCCGTTGGGCCTAGTCATCCTGGGATGGGATGCACGGTAAAGCTTGGAGAGTATGTCTCGGTGTAGCACCTGGTGATCCTTGGATCAGACAGTGGATGCACGTATAAGCCTGAGAGACTAGGAGGCACTAAAATTCCTCATGGTGTAGGTGGATAAATTTGGTGGAATCCATGTTGATTGGTGTTTTTGATGTGTTCTATGAGTCCCACATCATGCTTGCACTATGGAATGGGGGTGATTTGATGAAGAAAGACTCTATGGTTGTGTTGAAAGTGGTAGTCCCATCTCCAATTGACTCATTGCATTCATTAATGAGAAATTCATTCCCTTGATTTTCCTGTGTAAATCTATTGATGTATATGTGGGATTTTATGGTTGATATGTTTATGGTATTTCTTTTGCTATTATGTTGGTTATATGTACATTTGATGACAACAGCTATGTATGGCTCTCAACATGTTTTTACTTGTATATGAATGGATAATGTGTTTATGACCTAATAGATGATAATGCATCAATTGACACAAGGGAACACCATACAATGAGCACTACAATTTAGTGTTGGTTTCGGGCTATTATGAGCACTTTGATTTTTGAGCATAACTTTTATCCCCTAGATCATTCCTACCCATTTGGAACTTTTGGAACACCAAAAGTCTATTTTTACTCAACAAGTAAGTAAGAGTACAAATCCCTCGCTTTCCTGATCTCAATCCACCTTTCTTTACTTAGATTGGTACCTTTGAGCCCAACTCGAAGATACTCCACATCGCCTCTATGTGAAGTCTTGATTCTCTTGTCAAGAATTGAGCCTTCCTTCAACTCATCTAAATATTCAGGATTAAAATCTTCAATAGATGGAATCTGAACATTCTCTTCATGATTATCAATCATTGGAGGCTCATACAATTTTCACCCTGAAGTCTTTCCTTGCTAATATACAACGAAACTGTATCTTCCACTTGGAAATCATGATCAACTCGATGCTTGTCATGCCTTTATTTTTACTTGGTTTTCCTTTTATCAAGTTTCTCTTATACTCCTTGATAAACTAGCTTCATTTTTTCAATGAAATTTTTTGTAACACCCTCCTCCCACATTTATCCAAGCTAACCAGTCCACCAGCGTAAACATGTGACGAGAAGTTACTATGATATGATTCATCTCCCCAAGTATAGTTAAGGATGTGGAACCGACATGACAAGACCAATGTAACATCCTCCTCCCACATCCACCCAAGTAACCATACCAACTAGGGTAAACATGAGACGAGAGGCTACTATGATCAAATTCGACCTCCTATGTGACCTTAAGGAAGTGGAATCGATGGAACATCACACACAATCATCCAACATCATCAACAAAACCCTCAAGAGACAAGTTAGCCACTCAAACAACCTGTCCTTGGGTCCCACTATTGTTTTGGATCTCTTAGGCCATAATCACTCTCATGCTATGGGCAAGGGAGCGACCAACAACCTAAATTCGCTCTCACAGGCTTGCCTGCTAGTGACTAGAGACCAAAATTTCCAATTTTGTGCTAGCGACCCTGGGATTTAAGCCACTTTTTCAGGCCTAGAGCCCAGGCCACTGCCCAGAATGGAGTGATAGCTTAGAATCAATAAAAATACAGGGAAACAATGATGAAAAAGAAATAAATTGAACAAGACCATAACCAGACCCCTACTAGCCATGATAGGCATTTCGTTAAACACATCACCAACATGTAACCTATAGGTGTAAACAACAGAATTAAGTGTAGGGATCTCATGCTTATCTGAGAATCCCTATGATTCCAATGACACCTTAATCGCCTCAATCACACACTATATGCAAAATGTATTGTGTTCTGAAGTGTTTGCCCAACAGTAAAAAATTCAACTTACAGAGTTGATTGGGCTACTAATTGGGTAGGTTGTATAGTGATGTCATGTTGACCGGGCAGTATGGATGATGGTGGACCAATCCGAGATTGACAAGTGGAAGTCGTACATGTCAACTTTGGCAGTTTGTGATTGATTGATGAGTTTTGGTGTGGTCCAATTAGGGGGCACCATGTGGCCCTCAGATTCTATGAAAAAAATCTTTGGGTCAGTCAACTGACTTGGGGGGGGGTTCAACCCCATGACCTCTAGTGAGCTAACCACGCACCTTGTCGTTACACCACTTCATTGGTTCTTGACCATATGGGTCGGTGGTTTTATTTAACGTAAACCAACTGACAATTTGGGGGGAGGGGCGGGGCACATGGTCTAAGCCCTAGGCATATTGCAACCCATATGACCGCAGTGTAGGCATAGGCAGATGGGGCAGGCAATTAGCCTAGCCCCTGACCCCATGTGACCCTAGCCCCCAGTCTCATGTAGTGCATATGACCACCATGAGAGCCAATGATGGAGGGGTAGGCACATGGCCTAGCCCGTGGCCACATGACCAAGAGCAGGGCTTGAAAATCGATGCCAACGGGTTATTGGCGTAATCAAAGAGGCGAAATAACTCACCTTTTTCGACGGAATTTATGCCACTCCTGTGCCAATTTGTCACTAGTGATTCTGCCAAAAGGCACATTTCATTGCCTAGTTAGCCATTTTTGCCAATTTATAGGACAACTAGTAGACAAATGAACCAGGAGGCTTGACTTGGTCATATTTTAGTATTTTTGAGCCCAAGAAGAGCCTACACAAGGGATTTTGGGTGTTCTAAACACAATGGAAAATTTATTTTTGTGATTTGAGCATTGTATGAAGGATAATTTGCAAAGCCAAGTCCTTTTATGTTGTAGACAGAGACTATTTTGAGGCCATATGGAGACCTTTGTTTAGTATATAAAGAGTCTAGACATGGGTTTTCAAGCCCTCCAGATGTATCTACAACATCTATTTCTTCATTAGAGTAGCCATTTTCAGTCTATTCTTAGTATGTTTGCGAGAAAAGACAATTTCAACACTTCATTATGAAGTAGTTGAATTTGTGCTTCGTGATCTTAGAATGAGTACGAGGACCTATTGCCACATTCAGTTAGAGAGTCCTTTTTCATTTGACATCATCATTTCTTTGTTAAAGTGAGTCAACTTGTGAGTGAGAGTTCTCTGAAGGAGAACATTTCTTTGAAGGAGAAACAATGCCACTCTAAAAGGAGGTTTACTCTATGAGTCAAATATTTTTAATATACTTTTTTTGTTGTTGAGATCAATAAAGCGGCCTAACCATTAGAGGAGGGCCCGGAGACGTAGCCTTGGAAGGGTGAATTATGTTATCATGTAGTTGTTCTCTTCTTCATTTTTTCCATGTTGTATTGCATATGATTTTGGTTCATATTTAAGTTCATTAAAAAATTAACTATTGATAGTTGAACAAGTTAAGTTTTTAAGACCCAAAATTTATCAAGACATGCAAAGTGTCAGAGGATGATCGATTTTCAGATCAACTCCATAGAACAATATTGGGCAGCTGAAGGAAATATCAGCAGAGTCCAAATTCTGAGGAATCGTCGAGGGTAATATTGCAACTATTTCTAATGAAAAACCAGACCTCGAGTTGTGAAGGAAAAGTACAAAGAACATTGACCCCTCTGAATAAGGAATAATGGATCCAGAAACAAGGTAAATGATGAGCAATACCAAAAGACTAATAGATGACCTGATATATGCAAGGATATGACACAACTATTGTTATAGACATTTTTGTGCCTCGCATCATGGAGCATGGAATGTCAATAATTACAGGGATCCTCAGTCCCTAAACATGTTGTTCTTACCCCTAAAAGAACAAGGTCATCAAACAACAGCACTTCCAATCAGTTCTCCACCTGAAAACACTTCAAAACAGGCTTATTTTGGATCATGTCAGCTGCTTAACTGAGCTTCTGCGCTGTAATGCAACTGTCCCACTCTGTACCTGCGCTGGAAGTCAAAAGTAATGAAGGCTACCTGCGCTGGGCGAGATTGGCCAAGTGGCACAGTCATCCTGCAAGGTGTCAACTGCCCAGGAAGCTTCCAAACTGACACTTGGTTCATCAGATTCGCCTTGTGATGAGTAAGAGGTACTTGATCACCATGTGTAAGCAAGGATCTCCAAAGTGGACTCAAGAACTGAAGATTAACTGAAGAGGGAGAGGACACTAGTCAGCTCTATGCCAGCCTCAAGCTGACTCATCCTCTCTTCTTCTCTCCTATATATAGAGCTCTTCTATGAGGTCTAAGGAGGCTGGAATTTTGTGTAAAGCAAGGAGGTGCTGTTGGATTACAGTTAGAGCTATTGGGTGATTTTTTTACTAGAGGTGAAGAGGAGAGTTCTTGCTGCTGGGGAGGTGCTGCTGGATTGGAGCCATCATTGGTTGTAACCTTCTCAGAACCCTGTTACTTCTATCAATAAAGTTTTGCATGTTCTCCTATATACTTGTATTGCATTGATGTATTGTATTTACATGTATATTTGATTCACTCTAATCCATGCATCAGTTATGAGTACATGTATCTTGTAGTTTCCTCTCTTGTTTTGTGCAGGATCTGTGTGTAGCTGGACCGGCAAAGAGAGCAAGGAGCTGGGAACAAGAGACAAAGAGAGAGGATCAAGATCAACTAAGCGAAGGACACCAGGTTAGTTAATCATTTCTTCCCCCTCTCTGTACTTTCATAAAGGAAAACATCAAAGCTTTTACTTTCAGTTGTTGCTAAAGACTGTCACCTTTAGAGTAGGGATAGGGTCATCCGCATCGGATACTTTTCCCCACAACAAACTGGCGACTCCGCTGGGGAGCCTAGTATCTTGTTGGTGTTTGTAGTATTTTGCTATTCATTTCTTGAAGAAAAGAGTACCAAATCGAAAAGCTTTTGACTATATCAAAAGCGAAGTAGAGGGACTGCTACTCTTGCTCATTTGCTGAGCAAATTCAAGATTTGAAGAGCTTATCTACAAAAGACTCTTTACTCTTTGTGATAGATCTTCATCCTCTTGATCATACCTTAGCCTGTACTTGACCTATAGCTTTTTATTTCATCAAAAACAGTGCATTTTTGAGCTTTTTATGACCCGGAAAACTTTGTAGACGAAACTCTCGTGTGTCAGTGCAGGCTGTCCACAGGCAGTCTGCATTACAGCGTAGGTGCTCCCTTCGGGAACTGCGCTGAGAGTCAAATTGGCAGACTAGAACCTGCGCTGGTCCAGTTAGCCCTTGTCTTGCTCAGTCTTCCTATTGTGTCTTGGCCCTGTTTGCACTTGTTTTTTACTGATTGTTTGCTGGTTATTGTACTTGCTGTAAACCACTTCTCCTTGACATTATTCCGCCTCAGTTGTGTGATGAAACTGTGAATGTTCTTTCAGTATTTCTTATTTCAGTTACAGTTTCCCATTGTGAAAAGCGAACCAGTATAGCTGTGACCTCTTAGATCCTGAACTGTAAAAGTGTCTTTGTGATCTTATGAGCTAATTTTATTACTGTTCATGGCTGTTTAAGTTTGTTTGTTTTTCACTTTATGGTTTGAATTCATATATTTTTAGTGTTGAAACAAGTACCTGTAAAGCGTTTTTTCATTTTAGAAAAACTGGTTTGTTTACGCTTCAAATTGAATTCGAAAATCATACAACAGTTTTCCTTTTGTCTACATCAACATTAAAGGAAAAGAAAAGAAATACATGCATCTTGCATTTGCATTTTGATAAGTTTGGGTGTCTGATCTAGGAGAAAGTGCATTAGTTTGTGCTTGGTGCTCTATGTGGAAAGATATTGTTTTTCTCTCCCCTCAGTAGTTAGGATTTTCAAGGCTAAAAAGATTGTGAAAGCTTGCTTATCATTTTAGCTGCATTTAGGAATTTGTACCAATACATCTCGTGGTGATCCTGAAAGACAAACTGATAAACAAGATCAACTTAAAATATATTGAATGAATCTAAAAACGCATTGTAACATAACGCTCACAATAGAGGTCTAGGTAGAGACGTGTTCCGGCGTCGTTAAACGTAGTGACTGTCGATCTCTACGAAGGTGGGTGATTCCTCCTGAGAGTCGGTGGCACTAATACGGACTTGAGCTCCTGCGTACCGTCGCGTATATTGGGAGACCCCTATAGGCTTTTATCCTTTATCCTTAGGAAGCCGTGTCGACCGCCCTACTGATCGCGATGCAGTGAACACAGCATTCACGAAGATCGACCACCCGTACCGTAAAACGTATTCTGTGGTTTCACGAAAGGTTTGGCACACCCTCTGCCTAGATCTCCAGAGCAGTTTCTTTTGGCCCTTTTCAAACTCTATAACTGAAAAGGTCCAGCCGAGCATTTGTCACTTCGGGCTCGTTAATACATCGAAGGCGACTAGAGTCATCTTTAGCTTTTTCTCGACTCTTAAAACATGAAAAAGCAAAGTTGTGTCTAAAAGCGTCTAATAAAATTCATTCAATACGGAAACATAATTCCCCTTTTTGTATTTTAGTTGATCAAGTAATCCGCAACCGTGGAGGAAAGTCAATTAAAACCCCGTCGTTCAGGGAGGCTTGCGAGTCAACCGCCTTTGTCTCCGGAACCGAGAGTAGTACGGACGAAGCGAACTCGCTTGACTAGGTCAAAATCTCCTTTTAAAGTTAGAACGGAAGTTCCAACAACATCTGAGATTCTGGTCACTCCCAATATTTCTGGAATCCCTGCCTCTATTGAAGAAGTTCAACAGCAACAGAGGGACAGTTGTACTGATCCTAGTCTGAAGACAAGAACTTGCATAACTGAACCAGTTCCATCTGAAACCGGTCCACAGAGTCTTGTTCATCAAACAACTGTCGCTGTAGAAGTAACCCCTTCTTCGGCACCAGAAATTTATTACGGACCTGACGGTCTGCCTCTTCCTCCTGGTCTGATTGCAATAGAGGAAATCGTAGAGGACCAACAAGCAAATACTCCAATTCATTTTGGAGTGGGTACCACTCTTTTTCCTTCTGCATCAGAAGTTTGTCCATCGCCACTGGAAGTTCCCGAAGAATCGTTAGGAAGTTTATTGGATAGACTTAAAATGTCTGAACAACTGTCGACATCTAGAACTGTGCCAAACGACACAGCGACAGCAGAAGCTCCTGCTGCCACTCCAACGATGTTTACCGGCATACCATCTGTCCCAACTAGTTCTCATCAACTAGAAGGAGTCCACCCAGGGACTATTATGACAACTTGGTCTGTTCCAGTTTGTTCTTCCGGTATAATACCCGGTAATTCTTATGTTGAAACTAGACAAATTGATCCCTTTGGGAATCATTTTGGACCATCCAGTCCTCAAAGGCCATCTATGCCCTTGAGCTCCGGATTGTTACCGTATGGGGGGCAATATGCCTTTTCACTTCCTCTTCCGGGAGGATACCCATACGGCAGTTTTCAACCACATTCAGGTTTGACTGAAGTAACGACGAGTGGTTGGGTACCTATGTTACCCCAACAACCGAGAGTTGTATATTCTATGCAACAATCTGTACCTATGTCTAGTATCCCGACGACGCCAGCAATTGTAACCATGTCGCAAGTTCAATCGATGCCTGTTGTATGTCAACCAAAAGTTGTAATGCAACGGCCTATTGACCCTGCAACACAACCACAATCGCCAACTGCCGGGACGACACAGATACAAACGGGGACCATAACCCCGCATCTTGGTCCGTCGGTTAGTGTCGCACAGCAAAACGTGGCTTCACAACCATGGATGGTGCAATACCAACAACCTCAGTTTCAACAGGTGTACCAAGGATCTGAGCAACAGATCTTTGCGAATAGTGGGCAACCCTATATTCAGAACGGGTTAAACCAACCACTTTACAGTGGCCAAGCCCACCAACCATATCAGTCATATCAACATCAGTTGCATTATGCTGGTGTGCAAAGGCCTACTGCTCAGGCGATTCCATCGTATCCTGGGTACGCCTCGCCAAACCTGAATCAGCAGTTGCCATTCGTGGCGACACTAGAATTACCAGATTTACATCGATTGACGAACGATCCAATCGCCTATGCCCATTGGTGGCCAGCGATTCCTCACAAACTTCCTTCGGACATTCCTAAATTCAATGGAAATCCGGGTGAAGACCCGTCGAATCATGTGATGACATTCCATCTGTGGTGTTCGTCGAATACCTTGAATGATGATTCGATAAGGCTTCGTCTTTTCCAGAGGACATTGACTGGTCCGGCGGCCAAATGGTATATTGAATTACCTAGAGCCTCTTTCAACAATTTTAGTTCCCTAGCCACGACTTTCTTAACACACTTTCAGTTACCTATAAGGTACGAAACTGGAACAGAGATTTTGACCAATTTCAAGCAGACAACTGCCACACATATATCTGATCATATACATGAGTGGCGTCGCCGTCGCAGAATGGTAAAGACCTATGTTCCAGATCAGCTATTAGCTGAGTGGTTTATAAAGTCGCTTCTGCCGGCAATAACAGAAGATGTGGCCAAGGGAGGCGTCATAACAGAGGAGCAAGTTATCGCTCGTGCTCAATATTTGGACTTAGTGTATACTCAGTCGGGCACGCTCTATGATAAGATACCTGATGCCCCCAGACCGGAATTTTCAATCCCTCCTCCTCCCAGATCGAACAGTGACTCTCATGCCGGTGATGGCGTGATTGGAACTGCAAACGCTAAGTCGACAAGGGATTCGAATAAGAAAGCCCGTAAGACTTCGAATCAAAAAGCAAATCAAGAGATTCTTGCTTCGGAGATAAATGCTGTATCTACGGATAAAGACAAAAACTCCAATCAACCAGGAAGCAAGAAGAAACAAAACAAAGGGAAGAAGAAGAAACAAGGTGGGTCATCCCCTCAAAAAACTTCTTCAAACCCTCCTGGGCAAAGGAAACAATTTTATCCATGTCAAATATGCGATGAAAATCATTCGACAAAGGACTGTCCGTTCAAAGCTGAGTTAAAGAGGTTCCTAAAGAGCTCCCAAACTTCAGCTGTGTTGACTGATCCGTTTCCCGCCCCAGGTCAAAATATGGTTGATAGTGGAAATGCTTCCCCGTCTCAAGTGCTTATGTTGTCGGTTACTAAGCAAAATGATGCTTTGATCTCGACTAGGAATAAAGATTATGGGAATCCGCCGGTGTCGAACGACAAAGGGAAAGATCAACCCAGTAGTTCGACAACGACTTCGGCAGAAGTTGTACCCCCCCTCACGCATGAATTAACAATAAAGCCGCCTAAGGGAGTAGTCCACAAATCGACATTCAACCCTCACGCCAGAGCGGCGCAACACTATAATATAGTGGAGGATTTGGCCCAATCGCCATCTGCTATGTCGACTCTTGAGGTACTACAAAATTGCCCATCCCAAAGACAGGCATTGTTATCTGCAATTGGTGGAGTGGATCCTAAAGATTCCAGTCTTGTATCCTTTGATCACAAAGGATATGATCCTCAGTTACCAGCGCAATTAGCTTTCCTTATTCAAGTGAAAGCACTCAACAAAACTGTTCATAGAACGATTATTGATGAGGGAGCATCGACATGTATCATGTCGATGAGTTGCTGGAAAACTCTTGGATCTCCAACCTTGTCGCGATCTTCGACGACATTGAAAGCATTTGACGGTAGGTCGTACACTCCGTACGGTATCCTAAATAACTTTAAGGTTGAACTAGGAGGAAAAACAGTAGAAATTGATGTTGAAGTCATTGATGGCAATCTGGACTATAACATCCTACTGGGAAGACCATGGATATATGCCATGGCAGCTGTAGTGTCGACATATTTTAGGAAGATTGCATTCCCGTTTGAAGGAGGGATTACGATCATCGACCAACAGAATTTCCTCCCTAATGGTTCACAAGTTACAGGAAGCATTCCCCTGATCCATGGGAGCGACCATTCGATAAGAGATATCGGAGTAGGCTTGCTAAAAGATCCCACAATGATGGGAACTTTCGCGTTGCCACCTCCTTCCCATATAGTGGATATACCGTTTGTAGCAACATGCAACATGGTATCTTCATCGAAGGTCGCAGAAAACAAAGTCGTCATGGATCATCAAGTGGTATTGCCACCTAGCCCTATTGAAATATTGTAGCAATCAATGTTTCAGGCGTGGGAGGCGAGCCCAAATGAACGCTCGTCAAGCGTTTGGGTAGATAGGTCCGAAGAATATGGTACCCCATTAGATCCATGGTCAAAAGTTCATGGGACTGACGAAGGAATCTTACAATCAATGATGATTGAGGGGGCACCATGGAATGATCACCACCATCGTTCCCTTCTTCTAGACTGTGAAGAAGAAACTCACCACGACCTATACCACCCTTCAGTGTTTGAATTCCTAACAAATACTGTAAATACGGTGGATTCAGAGAGAAACCTATCCAATATTGAAGAGACAGTAGCCATAAACATCTCGACGAAATCTGATGTTGTTGAGAATATTCATGTCGGCAAAAGTTGTTCCCCTTCAGAACTGGAAATATATAGTGCTCTCTTTCACGAATTTAGAGATGTCTTTGCATGGTCATATGATGAAATGCCAGGCATTGACTCGAGCATAGTTGAACATGAGATTAAAATGTATCCTGATGTCAAACCAGTAAGACAACGGCTTCGGCAGGTACATCCGAAGAAAGCCACTGCCATTAAGGCGGAAGTTGAAAAACTCCTCCATGCTGGATTCATCTACCCGGTTCCTCTAACCGATTGGGTATCGAATATTGTCCCTGTTATGAAAAAACAAGGGACGATAAGAGTGTGCGTCGACTATAGGGATGTGAACAAAGCTTGTCCAAAGGACAACTACCCTACACCCTTCATCGACCAGATAATTGATGAATGCGCCGGATGTGAAATATTTTCCTTTATGGATGGATTTTCCGGGTATAATCAAATAAATATCCGCCCACAGGACCAGTCTAAGACTGCATTCATCTGTCCGTGGGGCACATTCGCTTATCGAAAATTACCCTTTGGTTTAAAGAACGCAGGGGCGACGTTTCAGAGGGCAATGAATTATGCCTTTCATGACATCAAGAACATTGTTCAACCTTATCTCGACGATCTTCCGGCTCATTCGCGAAAGCGGACTGATCATCCGCGGCATTTGAGAGCAATATTTCTACGTTGCCGACATTATAAGATAAGACTCAATCTGCACAAGTGTGTGTTTTGCGTCGGTTCTGGTCGTTTACTTGGCTTTGTTGTCTCTAAGGATGGGATTCGTCTCGACCCCTGTAAGGTTCAGGCAATCATTAATTTGCCTCCACCTTCAAATTTGCTTCAGATTCAGAAACTCCAAGGGAAAGCAAACTTTCTGAGGAGGTTCATTCCAAATTACGCAGAACTTGCCAAAGGTTATACTCGTCTTTTGAAAAAGGATGTACCTTTTGTCTGGGACCAGGTTGCGCAAGCTTCCTTTGACGCTCTGAAAGATTGTCTAGTAAGAGCATCATTAATGTACGCCCCGGACTATCAAAGAGATTTTAACCTGTATCTAGCTGCAGCAGATACGACCATTGCGATGGTCTTAGTGCAAGAAGTCGATGGAATTGAACATCCTATATATTATTTAAGTAAAAACTTAAATGATACAGAAAGTAAATATTCCTATGTTGAAAAACTAGCGCTTGCTGCTGTTCAAGCGATTCAAAGGTTTCGACATTATGTCCTCTTTAGGAAAACTACCGTTTTGTCAGATTGCAATCCCATGACATATATACTGTCGCGACAGTTGCTTGGGGGCAAATATTCAAAATGGATAGCCATCCTTCAAGAGTTTGATTTAGATTTTGTAAAATCCAAATCGAAGAAAGCTCTAGTTTTCGCGGAATTATTGTGCGATCTCCCATCGTCGTCCAACGATGAAACATCAGAAGAGTCAATCGTGGATGAAAATTTGTTTCTGATATCAGTAAGCGATGAGTGGTATGGAGATATCATTGTTTATCTCCAAGCCCAGAAATTTAGGCCTAATACCTCACACTCGGAACGGAAACGTATACGATACCAATCAAAAGACTACATGATCGTCGGTAATACACTTTACCGTCGTGGCGTCGATACGGTTCTGAGGAGGTGCCTTACCCATGAGGAGGCCGAAAAAGCCCTGAATGATTGTCACTCAGGCGCGTGCGGGGGGCATCAATCTGGATATGCAACAGCACAAAGAATCTTACGAGCAGGATATTTCTGGCCAACTATGTTTAAAGATTGCATAATAGCTGTCAGAAGTTGCCATGCATGTCAGATCTTTGATAGCAAAACCAGAAGACCACCCGCACCCTTACAGCCAATAGTTGCTGTTGGGCCCTTCGCCAAGTGGGGCATCGATTTCATGCAATGTAACCCCACCTCGACCGGGGGGCATGGGTATATTATAGTCGCTGTTGACTATTTTACGAAATGGGCCGAGGCGATGCCTACATTGGATAACACTGGTGAAACAGCTGCCCTTTTCTTTTTCAATCATGTAGTCGCCAGGTTCGGCGTTCCGCAAGCTATAGTGACAGATCATGGATCGCATTTTCGCAATCACATGATGATTGAATTAGCTGCCAAACTAAGGCTATCGCACGACAGCTCTACCCCATATTATCCACAAGCCAACGGACAAGTTGAGGCAATCAACAAAGTCCTGAAACGTATGTTGCAAAGGATGATCGGGGTTCACAAGAGAAGATGGCATCTAATCCTGTACTCAGCATTATGGGCTTACCGAACCTCGGTAAAGAACGCCACTGGGTTCACACCATTCCAATTGGTGTATGGCCTAGAGGCAGTATTACCGATCCAGTGCGAAATTTCGTCTCTTAAACTCGCAATTGACCTCCTCCCCGGAACCTCAGAAGAAGAGGCTCGTTTCCTGGAATTGATCCAGTTGGATGAAAACCGTCGTGATGCTGCTTTGGCGAACGAGGCTCATAAGAAACGAGTCAAAGCACAGTTTGACAAGAATGTCAAACCGCGCAACTTCTCTGAAGGTGACTTGGTTTTGCTTTACGACCAAGAATCCGATAAATTAGGAGCAGGAAAATTTCAGTCCTTATGGATGGGTCCCTATATTGTTAAAAGGGTGTTAGCAAAAGGAGCCTACGAGTTAATGGATTATGACGGAATACCACTGGCGCAACCCCGTAACGGGTTGTACCTCAAGCGTTACTATGCCTAAATAGTAACCTGAGTGCTTTTGTTGTATTTTGTTTTCGCTAAAATGTTTGTTTCAGTAGTAATCCACCCTTCTCGTTTGTTGCAGATGTCGAATTATTCTGATACATATGTGGGATATGCCGACGGAGCGAGTCGTAATACGCGGAATTTGTCCTCCGCTGCCTGGGCCATTTTTGATCCAAGCGGCGAGTTAGTGAGTTTCAGAGGTGTGTGTATTGGACGGTCAACAAACAATATCGCTGAGTATAGTGCGTTGATCGAACTCCTCTCTGATACCATCGCTCATAGTATACACCGACTAATTGTTAGGCTAGACTCACAACTTGTGATACTACAACTCACTGGTATATATTCAGTCCGCAATCCAGCTATTTATCGTATGTTTCTAAGAGTTAAGATTTTGGAAAGAGAGTTTGATTCAATTCAATACCAGCATATTTCCAGAAACTTGAACACATTAACAGATTCATTGGCAAACTATGTATTAGATAGACATTTACAACATATATAAAAAGAGATGCATCGGTGCTATGTAAGTGGATCACAAATAAACTTAAATAAACTCCGAAAATCAAAATATATAAAGCTGTTTATAGTTTGTACATAATGTGCTGTAATCAAAACAAAATTGGTCATATGACCTAGAACTCAAAAAGATGCTAGGGGGCACCCTAGCCTAGTGGTGCTCATGAAAGTACGTCACGGTCTGTGCGATCATGCGCAAGAGACGAGTCCATCGTCTAGGCACGCCGATGGTGTGCCGTTGCAACTGTAAAGGTAACTCGTCAATCTGTACATCCGGAAGACCACGAGTAAGGCTCTCAACCTGCTCCTGCACAGCTGCAAGTATCTCAGTATCACCAAGGTCGCGAATAACAACTCTCCTAGCAGGCTCTGCTGCTGGGGCAGCAACTGGCGATCGTGGACGAGCTACTGGACGAACAGGACCAACATCTGCATGCACCCAAGAGTTCGATCAGTTTTGAACAGTAAACATCATGAATGAAAACAATAAACAGTGATATGGTCAGAGATTTTACCAATAGCACCCCATTGCTCGCCGTCCGGAAGCACCAAGTCCGGATCACCTCGGTAGTCCATACCCACATATGGATACTCAGAAAATGCCATCTCCTGACGCTCGAACCACCTAAAGAAGGACTCAGTGAATGTAATATGAGGTTGACCAGCATGCCGGGACATATGGTCAACCCACCTCTGCATGCGTGGCTCGGTCAGAGAAGGCACATCAAGCAAGATGTACTGAGGTTGCATCAATGGGATTTTCTCCAAGACAAAGGCAGTGAGAATAGAACCAAATCCAAAGTTCTTCAGCCCCCCGTCCTTTACCTTGGTCAATTGACTTTTCATCTGAATAAGTACTGCATCACACCAGTTAAACACTTTCGGTTGGAGACACTCCAAGGCGTGCTGCATATAAGATCTGTTGGCAACATGCAAAGCTGCGCTACCGGCCATCCTGCCAATAGTAAACAGAATGGACCTGAGAGACCTATCAGTGATGTCACGGATATTGATCTTGCCGTCTTTGCTCGGCTGTGAACCTTCCCGGCAATACTGACGGATATAGTCTCTGGTGGAAGTAGTCCCTCGAGACGTACCTGACAAAGAAATGGGAGCACCCCGCCTTGACAGCCCAGTCAAGAAGTACATGTCCTCTATGGTCAAAGGGAAGGACTTCCCCCTAATCTGGAATACTTGGTTAACAGGATCCCAAGCATCAAGCATATACTGCAGTAAAGAAATCTGTGCTCTCATGCTAGAGATACGGAAGAACTTCAGTAGGCCACAGTTCCGAAGCGCGCTCACCGTAACCGGGTCATGGAGTGCAACCATGTCCTCTGCTTCATGTTCTCGTTCTCGCCATGTAAGGGACATTTTGTTCAAAGTTCCCTGCAAGCAAACAAGAGAAGGAGTAAGTTCCTAATTTTGATGAAAAACTGGCGAAAAAATCATCAAAAAACACATGCAGGATCAGTCTTTCTAGGCCCAACGCAGGCAGAGAAGCTTCCCCTTGCGCTGAGAGGCAGTCTGCTTTAAGACCACCTGAAATACAGCGCAAGTTTCGAAAGGGAAACCTGCGCTGTGCCAGGGTGCCCTAATGAAACCCCTGGGGCCCAGAAACCCTGAAAAATGTGCATGAAACTGAAAAAGGAAACCATGAAAGTAAAGGGCTAAGGTTTAGCTCCTACCTGGTCCAAACGGCACCGAAAATCGTCCACAAAATCTCCCGGAATCAGCTGGTGAAAATCAAGGAAGAAGAGGCACCTCCAGAGCTCCAACAAGCAAAATGCAAATGAAATGGTAAATGAGAGGTAAAAACACCTTTTTATGACTTTTTACACAGTTTAAAGTTAAATATTAGGGTTATAATCTCGTTTTCATGCAAATATTGTCCATTTCTAACAAAATTTGTTGCAGCAATTGAAAATGAAGTACTACATTTGAAAAGAGAAAAGCTAGTAAAAGTAAAAAATTAAATTTGACCATGAATCGAGCAGTTTTACCACGGAATTTATGCTCGTTAAAAAATAGAAAAGTGTGAGCAGAGTTTTTCTGCCAAAGTTCAAGCTCATTAAAAAATGAACCTATCTCGGTAAATAGCCATTGCGATCGCAAATTTATAAGCCTTAAAAGCCTTGGTCGTGTTTTCATCCATCACCTCCATTTCATTTGGCCGATCGTTCACCCCCATATGTGTGTTTACCTATTTTGAGGAACAGCTGCGAAGAGTGATTTCACCTAGCCATCCTTGTGACACTACCGTGATTGGAAAATTCCAATTTGTACCTGGAATCAGTTGCTATCCCTGTTTATCACTCGTTCCTCAAAAGACGAGTCTTCTTTGAGCTCTTTTCACTGACTCGTAAAATATGAAAAGTTTGCCGAGTTTTTGGCCTTCTAGCTCGTTAAACGACCGAAAGCTATCCCTCCTCTAGATTTTAATCTTTTTGGACCTGAGGGATTATTGCACAAAAAGATCGAGCGCTTGTCTTGTTCGGCTCGTAAAAGTACCGAACAGCCATCCCTTCTGTATTGTTTTATACTTTTTCGGACTTAAGGGATTAGATGACGAAAAAGGAATTATGGAGTTGACTTTCTGTACCTTTTCAGACTCTCTAAAAATGAAAAGGACCGAGTTTTCCTTGTCGTTAGACTCGTTAAAATGATTAAATAGCGACAAACTTGTCTTTAGACGAGAACGAGTTTCCCTATCGCTAGGCTCGTTAAATCATAGCGATAGGCTTGCCCGAAGGGCAGGTTATAGAACAAGCATATGTTATCCTCCTCAAGCTTGACAAAAATAAAGAGGTACTGGTCAGAAATGACTGGGGAAAAATTGGGAGAACATTCAAAGTTTAATGGTAGCAAGTCACTCTTGAACATGACACTTTTCCTCCGTATCACATCGGGTTGGGTTGTTTCATTCACCGGTCTCATCACCATGGTCCTCGCCACACCATCCACGTTTGGGGTAATGCTACCGATCCATCGCATCAGTGTCGTTATATGTTCAAGAGGGGTCATTCTGAAAGTGTCAACCGTGTCCCATCCACTGCCATACATTATCCTTCATCCATTCATGATCGCCACCCTGAATCATATGTCACAGTTTGTTTTCACCTCCACTAAAGTCATTAGCTCCGTTCCGTGTCATTGATGTGGGATTCATTAAGGCCCTCCTTTGACGGATCGCTTCTTGTCGACTTCAGCTCATTATCCAAGAAGTTGATCTAGGAACACCCCCATCAGTACTTTGAAGCTTGCATGCCTCAATGCCAAGTTTCTCACTTCCGGCGACAGGTATACATCAATGACCTTCGACCAGAAGATTTTGCGTGGCGTTCGACGCCAAGTCCTTTATTCACGCCACGTGAATTGTACTGCAGTACCTTGAGGGTCATCGTCATTATTGGTGATTCCTCTCGCGCTTGTTAACGGTTTACATTATTGACCGGTAATCAAGCGATGTCTTTCCATGTTTGACTTCAGCGCAATTCTCACATGGATCGACTTGTACTTAGAGTGAAGATCGAACGAGTTTGAAGACCCCGGATCTAATTTCATCCATCCGGGCTGCGATATATATTCAGGAAATATAAAAGCATTTGCCATGTACATCATTGCAGCAGATGATCATCCTACTCAAAGGATGATAATTTCAGCAGAAAATTATCAGTCTATCTTCAGATGATCGTCTGTCATATGTACCAAAATGTATTTATAAAAAGCTGAGCATGGGAATGCCCGCCTCAGCTAGATCATGAGAATAATGATGAATGAAAAATAATGTATTGTATTGTATTGTATTACAGGGCACTCTCCTCAGTATTGGAACGAACTTCGGATCCTCTAGATAAAGCATTTCACCCGATAAACGGCCTCATACTTTAGGGGGCAACTGTTATAGACATTTTTGTGCCTCGCATCATGGAGCATGGAATGTCAATAATTACAGGGATCCTCAGTCCCTAAACATGTTGTTCTTACCCCTAAAAGAACAAGGTCATCAAACAACAGCACTTCCAATCAGTTCTCCACCTGAAAACACTTCAAAACAGGCTTATTTTGGATCATGTCAGCTGCTTAACTGAGCTTCTGCGCTGTAATGCAACTGTCCCACTCTGTACCTACGCTGGAAGTCAAAAGTAATGAAGGCTACCTGCGCTGGGCGAGATTGGCCAAGTGGCACAGTCATCCTGCAAGGTGTCAACTGCCTAGGAAGCTTCCAAACTGACACTTGGTTCATCAGATTCGCCTTGTGATGAGTAAGAGGTACTTGATCACCATGTGTAAGCAAGGATCTCCAAAGTGGACTCAAGAACTGAAGATTAACTGAAGAGGGAGAGGACACTAGTCAGCTCTATGCCAGCCTCAAGCTGACTCATCGTCTCTTCTTCTCTCCTATATATAGAGCTCTTCTATGAGGTCTAAGGAGGCTGGAATTTTGTGTAAAGCAAGGAGGTGCTGTTGGATTACAGTTAGAGCTATTGGGTGATTGTTTTACTAGAGGTGAAGAGGAGAGTTCTTGCTGCTGGGGAGGTGCTGCTGGATTGGAGCCATCATTGGTTGTAACCTTCTCAGAACCCTGTTACTTCTATCAATAAAGTTTTGCATGTTCTCCTATATACTTGTATTGCATTGATGTATTGTATTTACATGTATATTTGATTCACTCTAATCCATGCATCAGTTATGAGTACATGTATCTTGTAGTTTCCTCTCTTGTTTTGTGCAGGATCTGTGTGTAGCTGGACCGGCAAAGAGAGCAAGGAGCTGGGAACAAGAGACAAAGAGAGAGGATCAAGATCAACTAAGCGAAGGACACCAGGTTAGTTAATCATTTCTTCCCCCTCTCTGTACTTTCATAAAGGAAAACATCAAAGCTTTTACTTTCAGTTGTTGCTAAAGACTGTCACCTTTAGAGTAGGGATAGGGTCATCCGCATCGGATACTTTTCCCCACAACAACTATACATAAACAACTTGAGTAAAATAACAGAACAATATACCTCTGCATCATCCTGAATAGAACATTGATTGCAGATACACACAATTTGCAACCTTGACACATTATTTCTACCACCTTGAGTCCATGGCCATGAAAATATAACAAGCTGAGGACGTGAGAGACCGTGCATGTAGAATGAGGTAAAGAGAAATAATTGTCTTCATGTAAAGCCAAGTTTAGTGTATAAGTCAGTACTATGTCCTTCTAATACCTTTGAATATGATTTTCTCATGAATGAGCTTACCTCAACTCTCAAAGGTGACTTCACTCGCAACCAATCCACAATGAGAGGGGTAGGCCAACTGAGAGTAGGCATAAGAAATTTTGATACAAGGGAACTTAAAATACACAAAAACGTTACCTTCCATCTGCTCACATTTAAGTCGATCAGACTTGACCAGGTGTGAAAAGTCTGGGGATCCAAAAAAAATCCACGTGAAGGGCGTGTTGCACAAGGTTTAGAGAAGAGCTCAGACATTGAGGATCGCCACCCTATAAACTAAAAAAATAGTTTCCATGTCAATAATTATTATACCCTTATTAAAATTCCACCAGAAAACCATTTTATTGGTAAGCTAGATGTTGACCAGAAGTCCAGCTATATCTCCCACCGCGAAAAGATGGTCGTGAAAGCACCCTCATTAGGGATTTGTACTCTCACTAAGATTTTATCTTGTTCTAGCCATTGCATTAAAACTGGTATATCCTTCCTCTTAGTCATCACTGACCAAGACTCATTAAAGGCTACATGCCTCTCTGAGCTACCCTAATTTTCCAATGCATTGACTACCTTATTTTCTTCTTGCCACATATGAACAAGAATAACATAATCAAAGTTTTAAAACAAATATTTTGTGTTTCTTACCACATCCTAAAGGTGCCAACTTTAAATTAATTTATCTAATGTGTGCCCTATTGTCAATTCGTGGATGATTTGGATGACTATCTTAGAGTCCCCATGAACCTAGATCAAGATAAACCCTTCTCTGATGGCTATTTGTAAATCTCTCTCTCGTGCCAAGAAATTTACAAGATTATTTGTCATTGTGCCGCATGAAAAAGCATAAACATGTATTTTTTTTTTTTCTAAATTTTCTTTCCTGCTAATACCGTTGTAACCTACAATTCCTAGGTTACCCTTAGACACTCCATCAAAACTCAATTGGGTAAAATCTCTTGGGTGAGGCAAAAACAAATTCTCATTTTTATACTTACGTCTAATGTTCTTATATGGAGTAGAAACATGCATATTGGGGGGAATATCGAGGATTTTTAATATGAAGGTCGCACTCTCATCAATTTTCCCACCCTCTCAATCAGGGGGGGATATTTTTACATGTCATTTTGTCACATTAGGCAAATGACCATTGGTTTGGATCTCTCGCTATAAACAAATGTGTCCCGAACTATTCCCTTGCAAATTTTGAAACTAAATTATCCCAAAGAAAGTGGAATTTCTAGATCCTATGGTACAAAACCCTGAGTTTGGCTATATTCATAGTTTCTTAGCTGATTCCTACGCATACGCAGTGAATACCATTATTATCTGAGCATAAGCAAACATTGTCTTCCACTATGACCTGCGAGCATGACTTGAAGTACGTAAAAATAAAAGTTAAAGGCTAGAAGCATTGTTATAGCATCTATCCAAACCAACAAGCTTTGAATGAGTGCCTATTCAATACTAATCCCTCCCTTCATGGAGTAATTCCCCTTCCTTTGTGGTACCTCTATCCCACTAATAGTGGATCTCATCCCTTGGAGAATGGATCCATAACTTCCCATTCTTGGCCTATAAAGCCACTACAGGTCTAAGAATCGAGGGAGGACTATTGGAAGTAGGTTTATGTTATTGAGATTAGGTTGGAAGGATTTTATTGCAAGGGAGAGGATTATAGAATGTGGAAGGGACTTGGAACATCAAGGCTACATGGTTGTAAGCATTTTCTCCAGTTTTATGAATACAATTGTTGGGCGCGGGATCCCCCAAGGGAAATTTTGGGGCTTAGAGCCCAAATTTTGGTCAAATATTGTAATTGCAATGTAAAGGCTCCACATTTTGTGGGCGCAGAGCGCGTAGTTTTTTAAAGAGTCATAGGGTTATCTGCCCTTAATTTTGTTATTGTAATGTTGGCTATAGAGATCTACTCATGGTTCGCGAACCATGGGATTTTATAAATAGTGTGAGGCTCTAACTAGTTAAGGCATCTAATCTAAGAAGAAGAACATGAGGTATGTGAGATATATTTGAAGTGTAAATTCTATTTTTGGGTTGTAGAGTAGGAGAAGGCTCTGTAGCTAAGTGCGCAGAGACCTAGTAGTCTACAACTAAGTGCACGGACCCCTGCAGCTGAGTGCGCAGGTTGAGTCAAGTCTTTAACAGTTGGAAGTATTAATAAAGGGAAGTTTCTATCAATTCTATGTATTTATTTCCTATTTATGCATCTGTTATATTGGGTATGAGTGTCACTTTTAATGCTTATATGATGCGTGAATCTGTATAATTGTATTGATTAAGTGAACGCAAGGAAGAATGTCCGCTTTCACGAAGATAATTCATATTTGATAATAAGATAAGTAAGATGCTTGTCATAGTTTGGGAAATAACATAGTTCGCTACCTTAGCAGTGCGAAAGCATCTCAGCCCCTAGTTTGGGCTGCGCGAAAGACGATTGTGACACTTCACGAGGGTATTGAAGGTTGGAATAGTGCACGAAGCGACCTACGCGAAGGCAGGTCTAGTTGGACTAAACCAACATCACAGACATCTCAAGGGTGTAGAAACTTGGTTCCAGCATCCCCCCATACTGCTTCGGGTGAGACTTCATTCCAGGCTCCGCAGGCTTATACCGAAAGAGCCAGTAATGTAGGGATTTGTTTAGCTAAATAACTTTGAACATGGGTCAGTCTCCCATTAGCCAACAAATGGTTCCGTTTTCGGGAGCGGAATCTGCATAGAGATGTCTGATGTCGTGTCATTGGAATCCAACTAAGAAAGAAATTGAAGGTTGGTTGGACAAAAGAATTCACGAGTTCACGACGCAGGAGAATAGAAACCCACGACTTTCAAAAGAAGAGTGGCTAGACAGCTACTTGTACATGGAGATCCACGAAATCTTTTTCGCGTCCTTCCCTACTGAGCTATACGAGTGGATTGCGAAGCTAGCAGATAGCAAAGGAAGGTGGAAACTTGATGGTACTATTGTGTGGACCCCACAACTAGTACGAAGATTGGAAGCATCGGAGAATAAGATCGTGTGCGCCATTGATCATTGGCTTGATCAGATTATAGGAGGATTCATTACTGAGTTCGCATTGACACCTTATTCAGCTACAATGAGGCACATCGACGCTTTCTCAAAGGACCGCGAAGTAAGTACGTAAAGTATTTGAATACTTGGACTAAAATTCTATTGTATGAAAATAGGGTTATGCAGTTACCTTGATTTTCGGGGCTATGTGAAGTAGAAAGGTTTACAGGAAGGAAGGAAACAAGGGTCCAAAAAATAGCCCCTTGATTTCACCTCCATGAGGAGACGAGGAAGAGCTCGTGAAGGTCTCTCCGTGAAATGCTATTCATCTGATAAGACAAAGAATTCCGCGAATTCCACCTCCACCCACACCACCTCCGACTTCACCACCATCACCTCCATCTTCACCCATACCAACTCCACCACCACCGTGATTCAATATGGAAATCACAGTGAAGTTGTCTATGTTCAAAGGTTTGGGAAATGAGGATCCGGACCAATTCTGGTTCATTGTAAGGGCTGTATGGGAAGCGCAAGGCATCACAGATGAACATATAAAGAAAGCAATGTTGGTTAGTACCTTGCAAGATCGCGCGTTAACCTGGTATATTAAGTACTCCAATGACAACCCAAATGCGAGAGTCGCAGATATCCAAACTGTGCTAAATAAATAATTTAGCATGCCTAATTCTAAAGCACAGTCAATCATTGGATTCAAAGAGATCATGATGCTACAAGGCGAGACACCTTGAGAACTAGATCAGAGACTGAAATGTATGATTCACTAGCCAATATGAATCTGACAGATGGACAGCATCGTGAGTGGTTTGTAGCTTCACTACTACCACATTTAAGGAGTGCGCTATCGCAGCAAATGATAACAACTTAGGCAGAGGCCCTGGAGATTGATATGAGGTTACATGAGACCTCGATGCAAGATCCTAACCTAGGAGTTCAGCAGATCCACATGCAGCTAAAGAATCTATGCCTTGAGATGTAGATTCTAAAATAAGACAAGACAGTTCGACCAAACATGCGCGAAGAGTATGGTGTGTGAGATGCAAGAGTTAGGGTCATGACAAATACCATTGCCCAGTCTTTACAAATTACCTTGCAAGAGGAGGATCGATGCCTTTAAGGTCGGAAGCTTAAGTAAGACCTAGCACGGTGCCTGCTTTGTGGTGCGCGATTTGTCAAATAGCTAGAAAACATGCCACGGACAACTAGCAATTGTTAAATAAGTATACGCAAAATTTGCAACAGAAGTTATGAATTGATGATGGATAGAACACCCACTTATAGAGTTCAGGCCAAAATGCGTCCCTTTGACTAGAATGCAGTAATGGCACGAACATGATTTCAGGGGTGTGGACGAGGCCGAGGCAGAGGAGGACCTAGTAGAGGTCGTGAATAGTTGATTTGATACAATTGCAAAGGGCGAAGACATTATCATAGAAAATTTTAGGGGCGAATGTTCGCCCTTTGGCGAAATTAAGGGTTTTAAATTTTTAGTGGGCGAATATTTTGTATCATTGTACATTTTTACAAATCACCTCAAATAGCCCACCTTATTTTAAGGGAGAGGGTAAAAAAAGTAAATTTAGCCCTTGAAATTAGGAGTTACAACCTTCCATTCGCCCATTTTCAAGAATAGGTTTTATTTAAGTGAATCCTATGGGCCAAATACCATATTTATAAAAGAGGTATGGTAAATTAATAAAATTATAAATAAATGAGAGGTATGGTAAATAAATAAAACATTTTTTATATTTACTCCATAAGTCATCTTATATACATGCAAGGGTGTAAACAAATAAAAATATAAGTAAAGTGGAGGTATGGTAAATAAATAAAAATATAAATAAACTAGACGTATGGTAAATAAATAAAACCTCTTTTTATATTTAGTCCATAACCCTCATTCTATTTATGAAGGCTCAAGAAAGAGGTTTTGTTTAAGTGAATCCTATGGGCCAAATACCATATTTGTAAAAGAGGTATGGTAAATTAATAAAAATATAAATAAACGAGAGGTATGGTAAAATAAAACATTTTTTTATATTTACTCCATAAGTCACCTTATATTTACGAACACTCAAAAAATGCGTTATATTTAGGTGAAACCTGTGGGAAAGATACTATGGGACAAATACCATGGACTATTATTAATACCATGCAAAAAAACATTATTAACCTTAATATTAGTATTAATAAAAATAAAAATGGCACATGTTATTGACCCATGGTATTCACCAAAATGGCACATGGTATTGACCCATGGTATTCACTTGGAATGTAACCTATTTAAATGGGGGAATTAAACCATCATAGATCCATCTTTACTCTGGATCTACTAACCCCCGAGAGCTATCAAATATCGTGATATGCAAACTAGCATAGAGTGAAAAAAGCTATCAAATATCGTGATATGCAAACTAGCATAGAGTGAAAAAATATTTGATCCCTCTCGGGGCTTTGTGGATCAAGAGTAAAGATGGATGTTGTAATTTAATGTATGTTAAATGTTTTAGTTTGGTTAAAATAAAAAATAAAATAAAAATCAACTATTAATTTTATTAATTTTTATAAATTACTAATAGTAATTTTTAAGCTCCAAGTTTATGATAACCCATGGTATTGACCCATGGTAATACCAAGATCTTACAAGATTTTATAATTGAGTAAAATATTCGCCATGCCTGGTGAGAGATTCGCCAAAAAATTATATATACATATTATATTATTGATAAAATCGCCTGCCATTTTTCCTATATACCATGGAGATTCGCCCATTTATTATACTTATAAATTTAGGGGGGGTTCTTAAAATTTTCCCTAGACATTATGCCCGCGATTGCATGAATCCAACACGCGTGTTGTGCTTGTATTGCACATTGTTTGATCATGAGACAGAAGAGTGTCCTCCACTGATAACTAGGATAGGAAACAAGGGAGCTACCACCTTCCCTCGACTTAGAACCTGCAGGTGATGAGGTCTCAGATGCGCGAGGAAGATCCGAATGTGAACATTGTGCTCCAAAGTGGAATCGCGACGGGAGATGACAAAGGAAAACAGCCAGAAGATAGTACTTGGGTTCACAAAGCTCCAATGAAAGAAGCTAAGTTTGATTTGGAGTGCACTTGAGAAACCTTCATGGAAGCTAAGAAGAGCTTTGTTGATGCCTCCACTTCGGGAAGCAAAGATAAACCAGAGCCGGAAATGGACCCATCTATGCTCCCAATGTTCCTGGAAACCTGTATGAAGTTACTACATGATAGTAAGGTTGTGAAAGGATTATATAAGCTCATCAACAGATGTGCTAGGACCATGCCAAGAGAACCACGCGTAGTTTGGAAGATCAGAAAACATAAAACAAGGACAGGACAAGAAATGAGACTAACCACACAGATCAGAGAATATGAAATGGATCAAGTCATCCTGGATTTTGGATCCGATGCGAATGTTCTGTTGAAATAGACATGGGAGCTAATGGGAAGACCTATGTTACAGTGGTCTCCAATTTAGCTAAGGATGGTGAACCAGCAGAAAATAATACCCATGGGGTGATTGCAGGGAATAATTGTGGATATTGAGGGAGCGAGTGCACTAGCGGATTTCAAAGTGATAGAGATTGTTGATGACAACAATCCCTACCCCACGCTCTTGGGAATTGACTGGGCCACTGACATGAATGGGGTAATCAATATGAAGAAGCGAAAGATGATTTTTGAGAAGAAGTCACTACGCGTAATTGTACCCCTAGACCCGGTTGAAGGATCACGCTATATGGAACCGATTCGCGACTATGAAAGTGATGATGTTCTGGACTGTATCTATAAGATAACAATGTGAGACCAAGACTGGGTAAATCCCACCGTGGATGGGTGGATTACATGGGAGCACGAGAGCTCCTGTACTTCATATTCTGATGAAGAAATAGAATGATGGCATAATCGGTTACATGAGGTAACTACGTTGAATTGCAATATGATGACCAGGTCGTTGTGCTGCGTGTCTACAAAAATAAGGGATCTGCCTACGTATGATGCACTGAATGAGGTAGATACCTTCTTGGATGCCTCTGAAAGGGAGGTGCCGGAAAAGCAACACTTCCATGCCATGGACTGGGTGCTACGCCTATGAGATGGTGGGGTACGCACAAAGGAAGCTTTGACGATTGGCACAAATGTAGGAGAATGATGAGAGCACGCTTTAGGAAGCCTAAGATGTGATTGGCAGACAAGTATAATGGACATGATGATCTGAGCATGCATCTGGCCAAGTGGACACAGGCATATGGAGGAGAACCCCAACGTGCGCGGGTGCACATGTACTCCGTGCTAAAATACATGGTCAATAAGCATGTGTTGGAGGGGGCGAGCTCGCAGATGACTCTTAATGTTGGGAAGACATTATGCATGAAGAATAATCACACAGAAGATTCTACGTGTAGAAGCGTTCAACAAGGTATGAAACGCGTTGAACAAGGTATGCAATGTGCAGTGAAGGGATTAGGACCTACTCATACCTGCAGTGTTATGTGCTTATCAGATGACATGCAAGAAACTAATGGGACAGACACCTTTTAGGCTTGTCTATAGAGTGGAAGTCGTAATGCCTATTGGAATACATCGTGCCTAGTCTGCGCATAGCAGTGCTCACAGGTATGACGGATCGTGGAGCCCTAGAGGAGAGACTCATGTAGCTAGAGGAGCTCGAAGAAGAATGATTTTTGGCTGGATTTCAACAGCAGGTCTAAAAACAGTGCGAAAAGGCATGGTACGATCGACATATTAAGTTGCGCACCTTTAAGGTGAATGATTTGGTGCTATTATATGATAGTAAGTTTGATAAATTTCCATGGAAGTTCAGAATGCATTGGCTGGGACTGTATGTTATTAAGGAGATCACAGATGGAGGTGCAGTACAGTTGGTAAAGTTAAATGGAGAACCCTTCCCAAGAAAAGTAAATGGCAGTCATTTGAAGCCATACATAGGTGGCCTGGCCATCTGACTAACTGATAGAAGCACAGTCTTAGCGCTCCAGGTAGCTTAAAGAAGGTGCGAGACTATAAACTAATATGCCCAGGAACTGCGCAATGTTAGGACTGCGCGTAGTAGCGAAGTATCACAGGGTCTGCGACAGTGCGAGGGTAGCTATGTTACCACGTTGGTCAGCTGGAAAGTGACCGTTAAAGTCACTATTCATGACAGCAGCCACCAAACAACGCGTATAGGAAGTTCAGTAGCCAGCCGCTCAGTGCATTGTCGAACTTGCAGTGATCCAATCAGAGTTGGGAGGTCTTCGCGCAAAGATCTCCGCACCGACAGAATGACTCGAAGGCGAGTCGCGATGTTTGTGTTGGGGGCCTATTGGGCGCAAGATCCCCCAATGGAAGTTTTGGGGCTTAGAGCCCAAATTTTGGTCAAAGATTGTAATTCCAATGTAAAGACTCCGCATTTTGTGGGCGTGGAGAGTGTAGTTTGTTAAAGAGTTATAGGGTTGTCTGCCCTTAATTTTGTTATTGTAATGTCGGCTATAGAGATCTACCCATGGTCCATGGACCATGGGATTGTATAAATAGAGCGAGGCTCTAAGTAGTTAAGGCGTCTAATCAAAGAAGAAGAACATGAGGTATGCAAGATAGATCTGAAGTGTAAAGTCTAGTTTTGGGTCGTAGAGTAGGAGAAGGCTTAGTAGTCCACAGCTGAGTGCGCAGACCCCTGCAGCTGAGTGCACAGGGAGATTCGAGTCTGTAACAGTTGGAAGTATTAATAAAGATAAGTTTCTATAAATTCTGTGTATTTATTTCCTATTTATGCATTTGTTCTATTAGGTATGAATGTCACTTTTAATGCTTATATCATGTGCAAATGTGTATAATTGTATTGATTAAGTGAACGCAAGGAAGAATATCCGCTTTCGCGAAGATAATTCAAATCTGATAATAAGATAAGTAAGATACTTGCCGTAGTTTGGGAAATAGCATAGTTCGCTACCTTAGTAGCATGAAAGCATCTCAGCCCCTGGTTAGGGCTGCGCGAAAGATGATTGTGACACTTCGCGAGGGTACTGAAAGTTGTAATAGTGCGCAAAGCAACCTGTGCGAAGGCAGTTCTAGTTGGACTAAACTGACATCAAATACATCTCAAGGGTGTGGAAACTTGGTTCCAACATCCCCCCATACTGCTTTGGGTGAGACTTCAGTCCACGCTCCACAGGCTGATGTTGAAAGGGCTAGTAGTGTAGGGATTTGTTTGGCTAAATAACTCTGAACTTGGGTCAGGCCCCCATAAGCCTACAATAATCAATTTTTGTTTCTCAATTACATCTCTATTAATTTAATTTGTAGGATTCCTTGATCACCTACATGAGTTTTGGTTGCATAATTAATTAATTCACATGTATAATTGGTTAATTAGTTCATCTATCTCTTTGATTATATGTTGTATGCTTTGATCTCTTGTTTGGCTGTGTCTTTGCAGGTCTCTTTCAGGAGATTGCAAAGAATTTGTTGAGAGTGATGAGAGGACATTTAGAGCATCAAAGAGCAAGTGATTGAAATCTTTAAGGGACTTCATCAATCATTTTGCTACTCTGGTAAGAGGCCTCTTTCATTCTATTTGCTTTCAAACAATCAAAACTTAGAGAAAGGTAGAAGTTACTGTGTGTTTTTTACTAGGGTTCTTTGAAGTCTAGGGAGATCACTCTTGTCTATAAGAGGGATTTGTCCACATAAAAAATTGGTGACTCCACTGGGGAATCGTTTTAGTCTCTGTCTTTTTCCTTGTTTGATCTTTTCAACCTGTTGCACAAACTTTACTTGAGTGTCTGGAAAGCTTATAAATTTCTATTCTGGGTTGGATTTGGTTTTTTTTTAATTCTTCTTAATTTCCCCATTGTGTGCACTTATACTTTAGGCACAGTACGAATTTTTGTGCATTTACCTTTTAGCAACAGAGCGCTTTTGCATTGATTTACTCCAAAGCCTGCTCACATGCCTGGAAATTTTGAAAAACTCACTTGTTTCCTCTTCAAATCTAATTTTTTTATTTTTTCCTATTATTTTACACTTGTTTAAACCTCCTTTGAGTGTTTGTCAGTCTGATTGAATGTTATTTTGGTTTTTGCTTGTGATTGGTCTTGTTTTGCAAATTAGGGTTAAGTCTTGTCTCATGAATGGTCGACCCATCAAGAGAGACATTTTTTGGTCCTGTTGAGTTGAATTTCAATCTTTCTTATGTCAATTAAATAAGGTTTTAAGTCTAAATTATTTTTTACAAAAGTTTAATTTGGATGGAAAAGTAAATGATTTACATGATCAGGTTTGGTTTATGAAAATATTGTATATGCTTGTTCTAGAATGAAAGTTCATTTTTCTGTCTATTTGCTAGAAGTGTTCATGAACTGAATTAGTTACTGAAGAAAAGTTGTAGCATTCAATTAGGGAAAAGTTTATTATTGGTCATCATTGGTTTCTTGTTGCATTGTTCGAATTTCTGAGTGCTTGTATGAAAAGGGATTTCTTGTTTACTTGTGTTATTGGGCAAAGTGAAAATTTGTTTTCAATATTTGGGTGATTTGCAATTGGTTATTTTCATTTTAGGAAAAGGGTTATAGTGGGGTTTTGAGTTTTTGTTAGTATTTCAGTTGAAAAAGTGAAAGACTCTTTCCCTTCCTTAGATAGATTTTCATTGAAACAAAATATTATATCATCATTTTCGATTGCATTAGGATTACGTCAAGTCATAATTTCATCAAGTTCCACATCCATGACCTTTGTGTAAAAGCAGCTATGAAAATCAATCTAGAAATTTTTATTTTAAGGCTCTTTTCCACCTACAATAGACTAATTTTTAGGGATTTGGAATAGGGAAGTGAGTAAAATTTCCAAATTTGTAGACAAACACTAGAATCTTTCGATAGGGAGATAAATCCATTTATTTCAGTTATTCTCTAGGAAGCTCCCCTTACAAAGAAGTCAAGCATGAGATCATATCAGACCTGGTGAAGTGATTGTACCCACTTCATTAGCTATGGTATAGTAGTTTACACATATTACAATAGTGTCGAAAGGTACTTGGGGTCGCTTGAAATCAAACCTCCAATTAACCATGTTGAGGAGCCCTCAAGGGGATCGAGCATTGTTACTCTACCCTTGCGTGTATGTCTGATCTGCGACTGTCCCCCCAAGTATAATTTTTGTAGTTAGTAGCCTTAGTTACCATAATCCTAGGAATATTACCCCAAGTGACGATAGAGGGAAGGTCATGTTGTACCTAGAACAGACGTTGACTAGACTCACTTGGAATTTTTGGAGGGTAATCTTCGCTTCTGATGGCATAAGTGAAGTTACTTGCACCATATTGTTTCATTAAGAAGGTTTTCAATGTAATTGGTTCCACTCACTCATATCTACAACCACATTTTACTTTGATTTTTGCAATGTTGGATTTCATTACCAACTAGTGATTTCATTGTGAAAAGCTTGCTTTCATGGTTTGAATCCTTAGATTTTTTAGCGTGTGTTAATTGTTTGTTTTTAGTTTTTAGTGACCTTAGGATTGGGTTTTGCATATTGTTTAATTTTGTGATAAATTTTAATCCTCGTTGAATCACCAAGATAATCACGTAGAATGCGAGGTCAACCTCCTGAATACACACCAAGTCAGTTGGAAAAGATAAAAATTGAAAGGTCAAAGTCAACAAGATCAAAAGCCTCAGATGAACTTGAAACATCAACAATTTTACAATTTGAGATAGTAGAAACTGAATTGAATCCAAAACAGGAAGTAGAATCAGGCTTAGTTCAGTCTAGTCCAGAGATTACCGAAGTGTTTCACACATAATCTAACACTAGTGAAGTTTCAGACAGTGAAATTACCAAACTAGATGTAGAAAACCCTGAATCTGAAGTTTCTCAACCTAAATCACCTTTGGTTATTTTATATCCTATTTCTAAGCCACCTTCACCTCGAAGGAACTGATAGTAGCAACTAAATTACCTCCCGGGTTAATTAGCATTGAATACGTTACTAAAAAAACAGAGACACCTCATTCTCCATTTACTGGTGCTGAAACTTTTGACCCAAGAGTTCCTTTCTCTCCTTTCCACCTTGACCCTCAGTATTCTACAGCTATGAGTTTTATAGGTCAGAATTTGTCACATCCATGTAGGAATTTAAAGGGTAAGTTCCTCAGATAGAACACCAAAGGAAACCTCTCACAAAAAAAATCACAAATCAATACAACAATATTCTTGACATGGTTAAAACCCTTAAAGAGGGAAACAAACCATGGCCTGAGCCAACATAGCCACTTCAGGCAATTTATTAATGTAAAAGAAAGAAAGTTTAAATAAGCTTCCCTCATGAACGATCACCTAACAAATGACCCTCCATGCTCTTTAAATAGAGATCATGGACCAATCGGGTGTTGAGCCACGGATCAAGTGTCGGTAATACCGAGGAGAGAATGAACCATTAGATCACTTTATGTCTAGAACATATTATGAACATCAGACTGTAAGTTATAAAAAGTACATACTAAAGAAACACTCTTTGCCTAACTATACACTAGACCAAGTTGTACTTAATTATTTCCTATGTATCGTAATATCCTAACATCCCCCCTTAAGAAAAACTTGGGATAGGATTGAAGGATGTACAAAGATGACACAATAGGATAAGGAAGGAGGCATTAGAGCCTATCCCCCCTTAGTGACAACTTCCTGAACTCCAACCATAAATTGAATTTTAGTAAACTTCACCTCTCTAAGAGACTTTGTAAAGATGTCTGCAACTTTATCATCATTTGAAAAATATTGCACTTCAAGAACATGGTCATGAATGAGATTTCTGATTAAGTGCATATGTAGTTCAATGTGTTTTCTGCACTAATGTTGGACTGGATCTTTGCATAGTTGAATGGTACTTTGATTATCACACCAAAGTGTAGTCGGATGTTGTTGCTGAAAATCAAACTCTTACAGGATTTGACGAAGCCACAGGGCTTCCTTACTAGCTTCAACGGTGCCATGATACTCTGCTTCTGCTGAATTTTGAGAAATGGCACTTTATTTCTTGCAAGCCCATGTAATAGGTCCATAATCAAGAGTGAAAACATAACCTGCAGTAGACTTCCTATCATCAAGGTCACCAGCCCAATCAAAATCAGTGAAACCTATGCTTCTACATTGTAATGAATCCCATACTGAATTGTACTTCAAAAATAATGAAATATTCTTTTAGTTGTTTTCCAATGAATTTCATGTGGGTTTTTCATAAACTAGCAATAAGGCCAACAACAAAGGAAAGGTCAATATGGGTATGGGCTAGATACAAAAGTTTTCCAACAAGATGACGATCTAAGGTAGCATCAACTTCAGGGGAAGTACAAGTGACTGAAATTTTGGATCCATACTAAAAGGGAGAAGGGGTTGACTTACATTCTTCGAGGCATACTTGGACTAGGAAAGGGAAATACCTTCTTTGGATTGCAAGACTTGAAGACCAAGAAAATAATGCAAGTGTCCTAAGTCTGTCATTTCAAATTATTTTTAAGGCTGGAATTCACATGGTTTATAAGGTTGGGATCACTACCAGTAAGGATAAGATCATCAACATCAAGAACAAGAATGATAAGAGACTTACCCACTTTCTTGGTGTAGACAATATTGTTAGAATAACACCTAGAAAAGCCAGTATCTAAAAGAAATCTATCCATTTTGGCATACCAAGTCTGAGGGGATTACTTGAGACCATAAAGGGATTTCTTAAGCCGACATACAAGGCTAGAGTCTGTTTGTATAAAGGAAGGAGGTTGTTCCATATAGATTTCTTCATGCAAGTCCCCGTGCAAGAAGTGTGGATTTAACAAGGTAGATAGAGTTTATTTTGGCAACAAGGGAGAAGGTTTCAGTATAGTCAATGCCTCCAACTTGTGAAGAACCCTTAGCAATAAGATGACCTTTATGTTTATCAACTTTTCCATCTAGTCCAAACTTGCTTCTGTAAACCCATTTGCATCTAACAAGTTTTCTTCCTTTTGGAAGAGGAACAAGGTCCCATGTATCATTTGTCAATAATGAACAATATTCTTAATTCATAGTTGTGTCCTAATCTGGATGGCCTGAAGCTTCTACAAAGGTGTCAGGATCATAATTCGCTGAACCTTGAGCCATTAAAGAAGAGGCTCTATCAAACTGAGAACATGTACGACGTTGATCTGTAGGATCACCTGAAAGAGCACCTCCTCCATCTCGAGTAGTTTGTACCCATTTTGGAAGTTGAGGAGCTAAAAGAGGATACTGAGAAGGTGGGGGAGGATTTTCATCCTCGCTATCATCATCTAAAGAAGAAATATTTTCAGAAGTATAAGGGATAGAGAGAGGTGGCACATCTGCTGAACTAGGCTCGTAGGCCAATATATTTTCAGAAAACTTTACATCTCTTCTAATGATAACATTTTTGGATTTAGGTTGAAGAAGTCTATATCCTTTTACATCTTCGTAATATCCAACAAAAATACATTTTTCACTCTTAGGTTCTAAGACTTATGTTTCTCATCTGGAATATGGGTCCATGCTTCACTTCCAAAAACAAGAAAGTGACTTACATCTGGTTTAATTGAGCTCCATGCTTCATCTGGAGTGATGTTCTTTAAAACCTTAGTAGGAGTGTGATTTACTATGTAATTTGCACAGTTAATTGCTTCTGCCCAAAAATTAAGACTAAGTCCTTTAGATTGAAGCATACAATTAGCCATTTCCTTTAAGGTATGATTCTTCCTTTCATCTAAACCATTTTATTATGGAGTATATCGAACAGTATGTTGCAGTTGAATTCCATGCTCAATGCAAAAGTTGATGAATTTGTTGTTAACATATTCTCTTCCATTATCAGATCTTAGCATCAGAATTTATTGTTTCTCAACAAAGGCCTTAAAGGCCAAGAACATGTTAAAGACATCACTCTTGAGTTTTAATAAGTATACCCAAGTGTGTCTAGAGAAATTGTCAATGAAAGTTAAGAAATGCTTATAGCCAGAGAATGAAACAACTAGAAGTGGACCACATAAATCACTATGCACAAATTGTAAAGGGATTGAAGCATGCCAAGAGGCACATTTTTCAAAATTATCCCAATGATGTTTTCCGAGTTGTTATAGACAATTTTGTGCCTTACAGCAACAGGCATGAATTGTCAATAATCCAAGGGATCCAAAGTTCCCTAAACATGATGTTCCTACCCCTAGAGGAACAAGGTCAGCAAACCAACAGCTCTCAGATCAGTTCTCCACCTGAAAACACTCAAAAACAAGCAATCCTGAAATCAAAGCAGGTGCTCCACTAGGCTTCTGCGCTGAAACTCAGATCCTCCATGGTGTACCTGCATTGCAAAGCAAGTGGAACAAAGGCCACCTGCGCTGAGCGAGATGGGACAAGTGGCACACTGAGTCATTGCTCCAAAAATGACACTTGGATCAGGGATTTCGCCTTGTGATGAGTCAGAGGCTCTGTTTCTCCAAGTGGAAGCAAGGTTCTCCAAGTGGACTCAAGAACTAAAGATCAACTAAAGATTAACTGAAGAGAGAGAGGACACAAGGCAGCTACACATCAGTTGCAAGCTGACTCATCCTTTCTCAATTCATCTATATATTGAGCTCTCTCCTATGAGCTCAAGAGGCTGGAATTTTGTGCAAAGTAATGCTATGTTGTTGGTTTCACTATAGAGCTATTGGGTGATTGCTTGAGGGAGGTGAAGAGGAGAAATTCTTTCTGCTGGGAGGTGTTGCTGGATTAGGACCTTCAATGGTTGTAACACTCTCAGAACCTTTACTTCTTCATTAATAAAAACTATTGAGGTTCTTCTATATGCATTTGTTCCAATGACGTTTTGTGATAATTGTATATTTGGTTTATGCTAATCCGTGAATCAGTTATGATTGCATGCCTCTTGTAGTCTCCTTCTTTGTCATTTTGCAGGATCTCATTGTAGCTGGGCCAGCAAAAGAGCAAAGAGCTGGGAGCAAGCGGCCATAAAGAAGAGTTTGGATTCGACATTAAGCGCAAGGCAACGGTTAGTGCATTTATCCACTCTCTTTTGCTTTCATAAAGAAGTAAACCTTAAGTAGTTTTCTTTACAGTTGTTGCTGAGGTACTATCACCCTTAGAGTGGGATAGGGTCATCCGAGTCGGATACTTTTCCCTACAACAAACTGGCGACTCCGCTAGGGATCGTATCTGTTTGATTGTTTGTAGTATTTTGCTATTCATTTCCTGAACAAAAGAGTACCAAATCGAAAAGCTTTTGACTATATCAAAAGCGAAGTAGAAGGCAGCTACTCTAGCTCATTTCTGAGCATGTTCATGATTTGAAGAGCTGATCTACAAGGATCCTTGTAAGCTCTTAGTGATAGCTTTTCATCCTCCTAATCATCCCTTTGAGTGTGCTTGACTGATTGCTTCTAATTTGAGCAAAAACTGTGCATTTTTTAGAAAATTGTGACCCGGAAACTGTGAAAACGCAACTTTCGTTTTCCAAAGCAGGTAGTACACAGGCTACCTGCTTTGCAATGCAGGTCCCGAAGGGGCTACCTGCGCTGAGAGCCAGACTGGCTGTGCAGCACCTGCGTTGGCCCAATTTTGCCTAGTGCTGTTGGGGTTTCCTCCTTTTCTCTTGCCTGTTTTCACTATAGATTTTGGCTGCCAGTTACCAGTCTTGCACCTGTTCTGAAACCAACATTACTTGCCATCATTCTGCCTCTGTTATATAACGAAATTGTACTTGTTCTTTTGTATTTCTTACTCATTTACAATTTCCCATAACGAAGAGTAAACTAGTCTTGATTTTGGCCTCTTAGATCTGAACCTGTGTTAGGCATTTTGCTGGTCTAAAGAGTTAGCTTGTTTGCTGTCCATAGCTGATTAGTCATTTTACTTTCGTCATTATGGTTTGATTTTATGCATTTCCAGTGATTAAACAGGTAAATCTTAAGGTGTCTTTTGATTTTGGACAAACTTGTTTGTTTTCGCTTTAAATCAAAATCAAAGTTATATAACAACTTTCTTTTTGTAACCAATCAACATTAAGAAAGGGAAAAGAAAATACATGCATTGTGCATTTTGCATTGGAAAAAGTTTGCATGATGATTTAGGAGAAAGTGCATTAGTTTGTACTGTATGAATTGTGTGAAAAGAATTTGCCTTTCTTCTCCCTCAGTAGTTAAGATTTTCATCAGTCAAAAAGATTTGAAAAAGCTTGCTTCTCATCTTAGGCTGCATTTAGGAATTTGTCATATACATCTCGTGGTGAACCTTGAAAGGCAAACTTTAAAAAGATCAACTTAAAATATACTGAATGAACCTAACAACGCATTTGAAACATAACGCAAACACATAGAGGTCTAGGTAGAGACGTGTTCCGGCGTCGTTAAACATAGTGACTGTCGATTTCTACGAAGGTGGGTGATTCCTCCTGAGAGTCGGTGGCACTAATACGGACTTGTGCTCCCACGTACCGTCGCGTATATATTGGGAGACCCATATAGGCAATCATCCTTTATCCTTAGGAAGCCATGTCGGCCGCCCTACTGATCGCGATGCAGTGAACACAGCATTCACGAAGATCGACCACCCGTACCGTAAAACGTATTCTGTGGTTTCGCGAAAGGTTTGGCACACCCTCTGCCTAGATCTCCAGAGCAGTTTCTTTTGGCTCTTTTCAAACTCTATAACTGAAAAGGTCCGACCGAGCATTTGTCACTTCGGGCTCGTTAATACATCAAAGGAGACTAGAGTCGTCTTTAGCTTTTTCTCGACTCTTAAAACATGAAAAAGCAAAGTTATGTTTAAAAGCGTCTAATAAAATTCATTCAAACCGGAAACACAAATTTCCCCTTTATATTTTAGTTGATCGAGTAATCCGCAATCATGGAAGAAAGTCAATTGAATATCCGTCGTTCTCGGAGGCTTGCGAGTCAACCATCTTTGTCTCCGGAATCGAAAACAATCCGGACAAAGCGAGCTCGTCGAACCAGTTCAAAATCTCCTTTAAAAGTTAGAACAAGTGTTCCGACAACATTTGAGATTCTGGTTACTCCAAACATTTCCGGAAACCCTGCCTCTATAGAAGAAGTTCAACCGCCACAGAAGGACAGTAATACTGATCCTAGTCTGGGGGCAAATACTTGTATAACTGAACCAGTTCCATCTGTAACTGGTCCAGAGAGTTTTGTCCCTCAAACATCTGTCACTGTTGATACAACCCCTTCTTCGGCACCGGAAATCTTTTACGGACCTGACGGTCTTCCTCTTCCACCTAGTCTGATTGCGATAGAGGAAATTATAGAGGAACCGCAAGTATCCACTCCAACTCATTTTGGAGTAGGGGTCACTCTATTTCCTGCTACAACAGAAGTTTGTCCATCACCAGTGGAAGTTCCTGTAGAATCACTAGGCGATCAATTGGATAGACTTAAAATGTCTGAACAACCGTCGACATCTAGGACTGTGTCAAATGACGCGGCGACGGCAGAATTACCTGCTGCAAATCCAACAATGTTCGCCGGCATACCATCTGTCCCAACTAGCTCTCAATCGCTGGAAGGAGTCCACCAAGAGACTATCTCGACAGTATGGTCTGTTCCTGTTTGTTCCGGAGTAATGTCTGGTAACTCTTATGGTGAGACTCATCAAATTGACCCTTTTGGGAATCTAATTAGGCCATCCAGTCCTCCAGGACAATCAATTGCCTTGAGTTCTGGATTACCACCGTATGGGGGGCAGTGTGCCCTTTCATTACCCCCTCCGGGAGGGTACCCATACGGGAGTTCTCAACCTTATTCAAGTTATGGTGGAATTGCAACGAGTAGCTGGGTACCTATGCTAACCCAGCCACCAAGAGTTGTATATTCCATGCAACAGTGTGTACCTGTGACGAACATCCCAACTACACCGGCTATTGTAACCGTGTCGCAAGTTCAAACGATGCCTGTTGTATGTCAACCTCAGATTTCTCAGGTTCTCATGCAACAGCCCCTTGACCCGGCGACCCAACCACAATCGCCTACTGGTGGGGCGACACAAGTACAATCGGGTACAACTACCCCACATCTTGGTCCAATGGTTAGTGTAGCGCAACAACCCATGGTAACACAACCGTGGATAGTGCAATACCAACAGCCACAATTCCAACAAGTGTACCAAGGTTCTGAACAGCAAATCTTTGCGAATACTGGACAACCATATATCCAAAATGGTCAAAATCAACCACTTTATAGTGGTCAAGTCCATCAACCGTATCAATCATACCAGCATCAACTCCATTATGCTGGTATGCAAAGACCGACTGTTCAGGCGATTCCATCGTATCCTGGTTACGCTTCACCTAACTTGAATCAACAGTTACCATTCGTGGCGACTTTAGAGTTGCCTGATTTACATCGGTTAACTAATGATCCAATTGCTTAAGCCCCATGGTGGCCAGTGATTCCGCACAAACTTCCATCTGACATTCCTAAATTCAATGGAAATCCGGGTGAAGACCCGTCGAATCATGTGATGACATTTCATCTATGGTGTTCGTCGAACACTTTAAATGAGGATTCGATACGGCTTCGCCTCTTTCAGAGGACATTGACAGGTCCAGCGGCAAAATGGTATATAGAATTGCCAAGAGCTTCGTCCGACAATTTTAGCTCCCTTGCCACGACATTCTTAACCCACTTTCAATTACCAATAAGGTATGAAACAGGAACAGAGATATTGACTAACTTCAAACAGACAACCGCAACTCATATATCAGATCATATACATGAGTGGCGACGTCGACGAAGAATGGTTAAAACATACGTCCCTGATCAGCTTTTAGCTGAGTGGTTCATAAAGTCATTACTTCCGGCCATAACGGAAGATGTGGCAAAGGGGGGAGTCGTAACAGAAGAGCAGGTTATCGCTCGCGCACAATATTTGGACTTAGTATATACTCAGTCCGGCACGCTCTATGACAAAATACCAGACGCCCCTAGACCAGAGTTTTCAATCCCTCCTCCTCCTAAATCAAATAGTGACTCTCATGCCGGCGATGGCATGATTGGCACGGCAAACACAAATCCGAAAAGGACCCATCAAAAGAAGGCCCGTAAGGATTCAAATCAAAATGCGCATGAAGAAGTTCTTGCTTCGGAAGTAAATGCCGTATCGACAGATAAGGGCAAAGAAACCAATCAACCAGGAATCAAGAAGAATCAAAACGAAGGGAAGAAAGATCAAAGAAAGTCATCTCCTCGAAAAACTCCTCGTAGAAAGGAGAAAACACCTAGGAGATGTCACATATGTGACGATGATCATTGGACGGCAGATTGCCCGTACAAAGCTGAGTTTAAAAGATTCGTAAAGAACCCACACACTCCAGCCGTGTTGACTGATCCATTTCCCGACCCAAGTCAGAATCTGGTTGACAGTGGAGATGCTTCCCCATCATAAGTTATGATGTTGTCAAGTTTTAAGCGCCAAGATGATGCTTTAATTTCAACATTAAACAAAAGCCATGGGAATTCACAGTCGTTGAATGGTGAGAGAAAAAGTCGATCAGGCAGTTCGACAACAACTTCGACAAAAGTTGTGCCACCATCCAACACGAGAAGCATTCCAACGATCCATGGAGGCAATCATCCTCTCCAATATATCGGAGTAATTTTCCTAAAAGGCCCTTCTTTAATGGGTACTTTTGCCCCACCACCGCCGAGTAATCTTACGGAGATGGGTGCAACGGAATATGAAGCCTTCTATTTTTAATGGATCTAAAAGTTACGAGGATAGTTCTTATATCATGTCAACCTCGTTAAAAAATGAAATAAGGAGTCAAGAGGATAGTTCTTTACGATGTCAACCTCATTTAAAAAATGAAATGTCCCCTTAAGGTTTAGAGGACATATGCCTCGTCTGCATTCTTTATGCTGGAGGCATCAAGATTGAGCAAGGTTTGAACGCATTCAAGCTCGTTAAAAAATGAACTGCCCCTTAAAGTTTAGGGGGTATATGCCTCGTCTGCATTATTATGCTGGGGGCATCATCGAGCAGTTTTAGCAATGTTCATGCTCGTTAAAAAATAAACGCAAGAATTCGAGCAGTTTTTGTACAGAGTTCATGCTCGTTAAAAAATAAACATAAATTGTGAGCAATCTTTCCCTACAGTTCAAGCTCATCCAGAAAAAATGAACCGGTAAATAACCTTGAGAAATGTAACCTTTGACAGCCATATTAAAAGCCCTTGGTCGTGTTTATATGCCATCACCTCCATCCGTTCATTTGGCCAATCGTTCATCTCCATATGTTTGTTTACCCATTTTGAGGAACAGCTGCGAAGAGTGATTTCACTTAGCCATCCTTGTGACACTGCCGTGATTGGAAAATTCCAACCTGTACCTGGAATCTGCTGCTATCCTTGTTTATCACTCGTTCCTCAAAAGACGAGTCTTCTTTGAGCTCTTTTCACTGACTCGTAAAATATGAAAAGTTTGCCGAGTTTTGGCCTTCTAGCTCGTTAAAAGGACCGGAAGAGCTATCCCTCCTCTAGATTTTAATCTTTTTTGGACCTGAGGGATTATTGCACAAAAAGATCGAGCGCTTGTTTTGTTCGGCTCGTTAAAGAAATCGAAAATTCATCCCTTTTGTATTGTTTTATACTCTTTCGGACTTAAGGGATTAGATGACGAAAAAGGAATTTTGGAGTTAACTTTCCGTACCTTTTCAGACTCTCTAAAAATGAAAAGGACCGAGTTTTCCTTGTCGTTAGACTCGTTAAAATGATTAAATAGCGACAAACTTGTCTTTAGACGAGAACGAGTTTCCCTATCGCTAGGCTCGTTAAAACATAGCGATGGGCTTGCCCGAAGGGCAGGTTATAGAACAAGCATATGTTATCCTCCTCAAGCTTGACAAAAATAAAGAGGTACTGGTCAGCAATGACTGGGGAAAAATTGGGAGAACCTCACAGCATTAATGGTAGCAAGTCGCTCTTGAACATGACACTTTGTCCTCCGTATCACATCGGGTTGGGTTGTTTCATTCACCGGTCTCATAACCATGGTCCTCGCCACACCATCCACAATTGGGGTAATGCTACCAATCCATCACATCAGTGTCGTTATATGTTCAAGAGATGTGGTTCTGCAAAGAGTCAACCGTGTCCCATCCACTGCCATACATTATCCTTCATCCACTTCATGGCCGCCACCCTAAATCATACATCACAGTTTGTTTTCACCTCATCACAATCACTAGCTCCGTTCCGTGTCACTGATGTGGGATTTATTAAGGCCCTCCTTTGACGGATCGCTCCTTGTCGACATCAGCTCATTATCCAAGGAGTTGATCTAGGAACAACCCCTTCAGTACTTTGAAGCTTGCATGCCTCAATGGCAAGTTTCTCACTTCCGGCGACAGGTATACATCAATGACCTTCGACCAGAAGATTTTGCATGGTGGTCGACGCCAAGTCCTTTATTCCCACCATGTGAATTGTACTGCCGTACCTTGAGGGTCATCATCCTTATCGGTGATTCCTCTCGCGCTTGTTAACGGTTCACATCATTGACCGGTAATCAAGCGATGTCTTTCCATGTTCGACTTCAAGAAATTCTCACATGGATCGACTTGTACGTCGAGTGAAGATCGGAAGAGATTGAAGACCCCGGATCTAGTTTCATCCCTCCGGGCTGCGATATATATTCAGGACATAAAGACATTTGATATGTACATCATTACAGCAGATGATCATCCTTCTCAAAGGATGATAATTTCAGCAGAGAATTATCGGTCTACAATCAGACGATCGTTTGTTCTATGTACGAAAATGTATTTATAAAGCTGAGCATGGGAATGCCCGCCTCAGCTAGATCATGAAAATGTATGAAAAATAATGTATTGTATTGTATCTTATTACAGGACACTTCTCAGCAGATTGAATGAACTTCGGATCCTCTCAATAAAGCATTTCACCCGATAAACGACCTCATACTTTAGGGGGCATCTGTTATAGACAATTTTGTGCCTTACAGCAACAGGCATGAATTGTCAATAATCCAAGGGATCCAAATTTCCCTAAACATGACGTTCCTACCCCTAGAGGAACAAGGTCAGCAAACCAACAGCTCTCAGATCAGTTCTCCACCTGAAAACACTCAAAAACAAGCAATCCTGAAATCAAAGCAGGTGCTCCACTAGGCTTCTGCGCTGAAACTCAGATCCTCCATGGTGTACCTGCGTTGCAAAGCAAGTGGAACAAAGGCCACCTGCGCTGAGCGAGATGGGACAAGTGGCACACTGAGTCATTGCTCCAAAAATGACACTTGGATCAGGGATTTCGCCTTGTGATGAGTCAGAGGCTCTGTTTCTCCAAGTGGAAGCAAGGTTCTCCAAGTGGACTCAAGAACTGAAGATCAACTAAAGATTAACTGAAGAGAGAGAGGACACAAGGCAGCTACACATCAGTTGCAAGCTGACTCATCCTTTCTCAATTCATCTATATATTGAGCTCTCTCCTATGAGCTCAAGAGGCTGGAATTTTGTGCAAAGTAATGCTATGCTGTTGGTTTCACTATAGAGCTATTGGGTGATTGCTTGAGGGAGGTGAAGAGGAGAAATTCTTTCTGCTGGGAGGTGTTGCTGGATTAGGACCTTCAATGGTTGTAACACTCTCAGAACCTTTACTTCTTCATTAATAAAAACTATTGAGGTTCTTCTATATGCATTTGTTCCAATGACGTTTTGTGATAATTGTATATTTGGTTTATGCTAATCCGTGAATCAGTTATGATTGCATGCCTCTTGTAGTCTCCTTCTTTGTCATTTTGCAGGATCTCATTGTAGCTGGGCCGGCAAAAGAGCAAAGAGCTGGGAGCAAGCGGCCATAAAGAAGAGTTTGGATTCGACATTAAGCGCAAGGCAACGGTTAGTGCATTTATCCACTCTCTTTTGCTTTCATAAAGAAGTAAACCTTAAGTAGTTTTCTTTACAGTTGTTGCTGAGGTACTATCACCCTTAGAGTGGGATAGGGTCATCTGATTCGGATACTTTTCCCTACAACACGAGTACACATCCAGAATAAACACCATCTCTGCAAGATACCATAGGAAGACTTGTCACCATATTTTCTTTATATAGATTTTGAAGGGAGCAATAGTTTAAATGACCAAATCGCTCATGCCAAAGTTTGCTCACTTCATCATTATGAGCAAAAAATACCGAGGGAAGAGTTGATGACCCGAAGTTGTTAAACTTATACAACCTTGTAGAATCATCAGCAATGCCAGTAGCTAAAATCTGCCTAGGATCTCTTAGGTCCTTAAGTACAACATCATGAGGTGAAAATTCAACGATTTTACATTCACCTGAATGAGTTATCTGATATACATATAGAAGGTTTTAGGATAAGGTAGGAACACATAATACATCATTAAATTGACCATTGTGTAGATGAATAGTTCTAGTCCCTACAACGCTAAGAGATTTATCATCACCAACATATATATGTTTGGTGTTACAATCATTTAAAGAAGAAAATATGGCTTTGTTTTTTGCCATGTGATAAGAAGCTCTAGAATCAATGAGCCACTCATGAGAATGAGAAGAAGAAGATACATTTAGTGCATAACCAGGCCGAGATGCTTTACAACCACATGTAGAAAGTGTTACTCCTGAATATGAAGTTGAAGTTGAAGAGTGCTCCAAATGGATGTTATGCTTCTTCATTGTTGCTTCCAAGGCTTCAATCTTCTTAAAGCATTTGGATTCTAAGTGGCCATCATGATTACAAAAGTTGCAATGTCTATCAGTATTCTTCCCTTTGTTTTTAGTTGCCTTATCATTTTGTTGAGTTGATCTTTCATTGTGAGATTGAAATTGATTAGGACATTTGTTTGGTTTAGAACCATTCTTTTTAGGATGTTTCTTCTCAGGATTCTTTGAACTTGGTTGTTGTTGGGCTACTAAGGCTTTCTTAGAAGAGTTTTTAGTATTAAGAAGACCAAGATGTAAGATTTTTTCTTGTTCTTTTATTAAAGAATCATAAAAGACATCAAAAGAGGGGGACTTGTAGTCTTGTCCTTAACAAATAAAGGCTTCTCTAGTAGAATGGAAGGTGGAAACAAACACACAGTAGGCTAGTCCTAACTTAGTAAGAATGGAATAGATAAGGCTACCATCTTCTTTCTTAAGCTTAACACCTTCCAAGAGAAGTCTAAAGGTCTTGAACTTGGACAAAAAATCTTCAATGGAAGAAAAATTATTGATGTCCAACGTAAGCAACTCATTTTCAAGTTTATGGGCTCTAATTTCATTTTTAATTCCAAAAACTTTATTGAGCTATTTCATTGCTTCATCAAGGGTGTCAAGTTTTGTGATATTGAATCTAAGGCCTAGAGAAATAGACATCCCTATCAACACACATGCTTGATCTTGCCCATTTTCCCATTTGGCTTTCTTATCTTCATCTTTAGGTTTAGACTCTTAGAATGAGGCTATTCTATAAAGAATTTTACTTCTAAGTAAATCCAAAATGTAGGATAGCCATTGGAAGTAGTTGGTGTTGTTAAGAATAACTAAGCATGAACTTTCCATTTTAGAAAACAATTGAAGATGTAGATGCTAAAACCAAGTGTTCCAATGGAAAGATCTCAAAAAATTAGGTTGATTAAAAAAATGGCTCTGAAAAGGAATTCTGGTTGAAGTTATGTCTTTTTGAAGAAAAGTTGTTGAAGATGTCGACGAACCACGTGAATGTTGGGAAGTGAATGGTAATGTTATATTTAACCAACCCCCCCCCTCCTTTCCAAAATTAATCTAATTAAGTCACTTTTAAAAAGAACTTTATGTGGCCCACTTTTATAAATAAGTGAAAGTCACTTTTACAATGGTACTTTTATGAACTATCCACTAAATTGTAACTTAAATAAATGATCAAGTGACTTTAGGATTATAAGTGACTCACCTTTTATAATGGGTGAGAACACTTTTACATAAAGTAACTTTAAAATATAAGCTACATGTGCTTTTTGAAAAAAGTAACTCAACAAAAAGAAAGACTTGAACCCAAGACCTCTATTCGCATAAAGTACCTTTGGACCAAGTGAGCTAGTTTAAAATGTTAGTAATTTTTGGAAAAGACGAAGGGTTTTTTTTTTACTCACTGAAGCTTTGGAGTGTGTGCTTACTTGAAAACCCCCTTTTTTCCTACAAAACAAAACAAAAAAACCACACAAACCAAAACGAACACGCAAAAGTAATCCAAGCCTTACGACATAAAGTCAAATTTTACCAAAAACTATATATTCTCCTCAATCTTTCTGATTTTCCGTATCACACTAAGGTGCAGTTGAAAAGAGCATACGCATGAGAGAAATACCTTCTTCTTGTTTCTCGTTTGTCTAGATTGCACAGAGTTGCAAGGCAAAGAGCATACGCAGAAATGAAAGGTATAGATCCGGTAATAAAAAAAATTATAGAGGACTATAAACTAAAATAAACAGAGATATAAATAACTATAACCACAAATAAAGATTGTATACCTCCAAATCTTAAAAATGGTATAACTAGGGATACCGTAAATCTTTTCGCATGGAACAGATGATCCAAACACAATAGAGTAGTCCACTCGGCCCGAAAGCAGTTAGAAACAGTAGATCTATGAAATGAAAATCGGATGCATTTGTATCGGCTTCAAATTTGGATCACCAACGGATGTGGCCTTTGAATATCTCTGATACCATGTACGAATGTACAGGGTAAGTTCCTCAAATAGAACATGAAAGGACACCACTCACAAACAGATCACAAATCAATACACCAATATTCTTGACATGGTTAAAACCCTCAAAGAGGGAAATATTCCACGGCTTGAGCCAACACGGCCACTTCAGGAAATTTTTTAATGTAAAAGAAAGAAAATTTCCATAAGATTCTCTCATGAACGGTCACCTAACAAATGACTCTCTGTGCTCTTTAAATAGATATTATGGACCAATCGGGTGCTAAGACACAAATCAAGTGTTGGTAATACCGAGGAGAGAATGAACCGTCAGATCACTTCATGTTTAGAACATATCGTGACCATTGGATTGTACGCTATAAAACGTATATACTAAAGAAACACACTTTACCTAACTATACACTAGACCAAATTGTACTTAATTATTTCCTATGTGTCGGAATATCCTAACATGCCACGCATTCCCTTTTATTCACCAAAAGTAATTATGTCAGAAATTCCTAATGGAAGTGAACCTATAGATTCATCCATGTTTACCAACTCCCCGAAATCACTTTTGTATGGTGGTCCATCAGTTCCTGTTGGATACTAGTCACTTACTAGGACTTTTTCAAGAGTTGCTTCTTCTCCCCAACTATCTACTTGATCATTTGGTTTATCTACGTCTACTATTCAGAGCATGAATTCCATGCTTGAAGTGTTTATGGCATCAGATCAACATATTCACATGGTTTCTGGTAATTCAAGTAACCCCGACTGGCATTTATTACTAGCTTGGGGGGAACCACCTAGAGGACAACCTACTACTGGGGGTCAACCTTTTACCAAAACTTATGGTCGTATACCTTATCCCATCCTAGATCAACCTGTTGTAGATCAACCTTTATATGGTACTCCTTATCCCAGGACAAGCACTCTTTGGAATCCTGCTTTTAATGAAAATTATGGCAGGTGCCCCACAAGTGCCACTTTATCAACCTGTTCAACCTACTGGCAAAAATATTCCTCAAATACCTATTCCATATATTGTTGTACCTATCCAGTAGCCTATTCAAGGGATTCCTCAAACAACTATCCATAAACCTATTCAAGGAATTCCTCAAACAATTGTCCAAAAACCTATTCAAGGAATTCCTCAAACACTTGTTTAGCAACTGATACAATGACCTATTCAGAGTTTGCCACAGACCCCTATTCAAACAAGTGTTTCATAGCTAGTTCCAAGTATTCCTCAACCACTTATTCCAAGAGTATCACAAATGACCGTTCCAGTAACCCCTCAAATAATTTTTCCTCATACTACTTAGTCAATCCCGCAGGTTTATGCTTATCAAGCTATTCTTATGGTCCAGTCTATACCACATATTCCTATCAGGCAACCCCATTGTCAGAACAGTGCAAACACCTTTTCAAATCTCTCATTTTCAAGGTAAAGCTTTCCAAAGCCCACATTTTCAAGGTCAAGCTTTCCAAATCCTGCCTTTTCAAGGTCAAGATTACTAGGTTCCACCTTTTCAAGGAAACGTTTTTCAAATTCCTCCTTTCCAGGGTCAAACTTTCTAAAAACCACCTTTTCAAGGTCAATTTATTCAAAGTCAACCTATCCAAAGTCAATTTTTTCAAGATAAACCTTTGCAAGTGCAACCTGTATAGAGGAAATATTACTTAGGTCAAATGGGTGAAGCTCAGCCTTTCTAGAGTAAATCCTACCCCGATCATACTTATCAAGTCCATGTTCAACCTCAACCCAGTATGGTTCACCCTTTCTACCTTGGTGGAATTCCAATTCCAACTGCACAGGTTATTCTAGGATATCCTGGGTATCTTCCTCCAGGGGTTAGTCTTAGCCTACAATATTATCAATTTTTTCCACAAGACCCTAACTGACAGTTACCATTCATTGCAACCCTAGATCTATCATATTTATCCTGGTTAACCAACGAGTCTATTTATTATTATCCTTTTGGCTGACGATTCCTACCAAGTTACAAAGTGACATACCCAAATTTGAAGGAAAATTAGGAGAGGATCCATCCAATCATGTCATGACATATCATCTTTTTTGTGCATCGAATTATTTGATCAATGATTCCATCTATCTACACCTTTTCCAACAAACTTTAACCAGTTCGACAACTAAATGGTACATTGAGCTACCTCGTGATTCTTTCCATAACTTTAATTCCCTATAAAAAACATTTTTGACCCACTTTCAGTTACCAATCGATTATGATACTAGTACCAAATTATTGACTTCAGTAAAACAATAAAAATTGACTCACATCTCATATCATATCCATGAATGGAGGCGTAGACGTTGCCTAGTCAAGGTTTTCATTCCCAATTAGATTTTAGCTAAGTGGTTTATAAAGTCACTTCTTCCTGTCATTATGGAAGATGTTTCCAAGGGAGGTGTCATCATGGAAGAGTAGGGAATTTCTCATGCCTAGTATTTGCACTTAGTTTATACTCAATCTGGAACTTTGTATGAAAAATCCCAAATTTACCACACCCTACGAGTGAACCAATCATTACATCTCATACAGGATTAGGTTCTAATGTCATTGATGGTACTATAGTTTCTATTAGCCAACAGTCTAAGGGGAAAAAGAAAAATTCTCAAACTTTGGCCATACAAGATACACCATCTGAAAGCCTTCCTCCAGAAACTATTTCTGAGATCAACGATGTAGAATCATCTACCGACAAGACGAAATCGACAAGAAATAAAAATAAGGGTAAAGGTAAATCGAAACAAAATTATTCTTCAAAGGAGAAACCTGTTAAAATGAACCTACTGATGCAAAACAGAAAACTTCACTATCCTTGCCTTATTTGCAATGAGAATCACTATGCGAAGGAAAGCCCACATTGGGCATAGGTTTCTAAATTCATTAAAGGTTCTCCAACTCCCACTATTCTAAAGGATCCATTTCCTTCTCAAGACAGAAAAATGATTTTCCATAACACTTCTTCCTCTTCCACATCGCAAGATATCCTGATGTATTCGCAAGAAATTCTGGTAGCTACGAGATCCAAAGATTACGGGTCCAGGCGTCCTGTCGAAAATGGAAATGAGGATAGTTCGTTTGGTCAACCTTCCAATTCAATTCCTACTTCTTCTTCTTAACCATTATATATTGAGAAGCGAAATCCCCACATGATGATCCGACCGCCTCCCAAAGGCGTTCTTCGAAAATCATCTTTCAACCTACATGTTAGAGTTGCACAAATTTACAACATTGTTGAAGACCTAATTATGTCTCCTTCCGCAATGTCAGCTCTGGAAGTGCTAAAAACATGCTCGACACAACAAAATATTTTATTGTCATCTATAGGAGCTACTGATCCATGGGATTCTAACTTAATTATCTTCGATCTTGAGTGTCATATCCTGAGACTCCCTCATAAACTGGAAATCCAGATTCCAGTTTTTTTTAAACTTAGAGTGTTTCAAACAGTTGTTAATGAAGGAGATTCTACGTCTATTATGTTGATTGTTTTTTGGAAAGCTTTAGGTTCTCCAACCATCAATCAATCACCTACCACTTTGAAAGGATTTGATGGAAGGGGTTTTCTTCCATATGGGATCCTGCATGATTTCCCATATAGATAGAGGGAAAAACAGTCGCAATCAAAGTTGAAGTTGTGGATGCTTATCTATATTACAACCTTTTGTTGGCATTATGATGCATATGTTGTACTTGATGGCAACCCACTTGTAGCAAAGCAACTCACTTGTATATGGTAACTAGATGACTCTACGTAACTAGATGAATCTACAAGAGAGATATTAGATGTGACAGAATGCATGGTAGTTGTGTTTACATATGTGACAAAATGCAGGGCAGTTCAAAGGAATCAGTCTAGAAATAATGTACAATGGAAAATCACATTATAACAGGTCTATTCAAAGGGAAAAAAAGTAATGGTACAAAATAATAGGATGATGGAACAAAGGACTATAGATCAGAATCAAGAAGTTGAAGAAAAAGGACATTTTTAGGTATGTTAAGTTGTATACACGGGTTCACTGTACAAAAAGAGTGTATACAAGAGGGTTCACTGTACAAAAAGAGTGTACGCATATGCATGCACTTTCACAAGAGGAAAAGTGTGTATGGGATGAAAAATTAAGGAAATTAAGGTGAAAGAATACCAAGGGTCAATACCATGGTATTAACCCACAATATTGAGCAGAATAACGGTTGCTTGATTCCATCCATGAATACCACAGGTTCTAAGTTTTTTTTTGGTCTTAATTATTGAGAAAGACTAAAATTATATAAGGAGGATAAGATCAAAGGACTAAGTGCACAAGTAATGAATATCTTATGAAGTGTTATATCAAAAGCAATTATGAATGTTATAGGTTTCGGATGCTTTGCTTGATCTGAACTAAGTATGCACCTAAGTGTTTGATGATGAATGAGATCTAATAATGGATCAGGATCATAATGACTTATCATTATGCGATCTAATAATTGATAGGATAGATTTGAATGCTAACGAATGTTTTATCCTTTATATCTCATGATCTGGGTATGTCTGAAGTCTGGAATGGCTGCGAAGTTATAAGTAAGTAATTTCATATATCTACGCTAGTTCGCCTTCGTGAAGGTGCATATACATGTTGGTTCGGCAATTCCAAGTAGCGTATGTAGAAGAAACGCTTGTTGTTCAGGGATGACTTATCTAGCTAATCAATCTTGTTGTTTTTCAATGATGTCTTCTTTAGATCTGAAAGTAAAATTGATTATATAAGGAGATTAAGTCTGGTTGATTGATTGATTGAGAAAGAAGGGTGATCCATCTCTATAATTTGACAGTAGATGTTCAAAATATTATTGGTTGGTATAAATTTAATTCAGAAGTTTTATGTTACGCAGGTTGGGTTAAAGGAAGTAGCGTATACACGCATGTTGACTTCATTAAAGAAGCGTATATATTTTGACACATAATTTTTGAGGTTACAATTGGTTCTGGTTGTTGTTACTGTGTTTTGGGTTCATATTTGTGTACTGGTTACAGTGATATGTTTGTTCCAGTTGATTGGTTGAATTTTGATTAAGTAACGGTTGATTGGGTTTTTAAGTGAATGGTTGATTCAGTTGTGCCAAAGGTTTAGTGATTTTCTTATTCAATGTGTCAAAGGTTTCAATGATTGATTGATTCAATTGTGGTTGATTTAGAGATTGATGATTCAGTTTAAGTTATATCATAGATTGATGATTTGGTTTCAGTGATTGTTTGATGCAGATGTACTTGATGGTTGTATTGAAGTGGTGATTGATTTTGAGCTTCAATGTTACAGAGGGGTCCAGTATGAAAAATTGATGAAATGTGGCCTTCATAGTGTGTTGTTGTGCACCAGGAGTATCCAGTATGAAAATTTATGAAATGTGGTCCCTGGAGGATACTAAGGGTTGGATCTTTCAGTAAGGCAGTCGAAGCTTCCTGCCAGTAGTGGCTAGTGATTTTATTAGGGGGTTGGAGCTCCCTTCCAGTAGAAGTTGGAGAACGAGTGAAGTTTGTAGCCTTTTGTAGGTTGGCAACTACGTACTAGTAAACATATCGGCTAGTACAAGAGCTAGGGGGTTGTATCTCCCTTCCAGTAGAAGCTGGAGAACGAGAGAAGGTTGTAGCCTTCTACAGGTGGGTGCCTATGTACTGGTATGAATCTGCACCAGTACAATATTGTAAATAGATTATTCTTTATATTAAAAGAAGACAGAGGCAATAGCAGCAAGTGGCTTTTCCCCCGCATTGGCTTTCCACCTTAAATCTTGGTGTTCGTGTGTGTTAGTTATGTGTGATGGTTTATTCTATTATTAATGCACATGGTTACTATTGAAAGTTTAATAAAGTATTGTTTCACTGATTAAATATCAACATATGATGAATTAACTGAAATATAATTTCTTTGGATATATGTTGGTTGCCTTAAGAACAATTGCATGCACACGTGAGTTCCCTTCACTGAAGTAGCGTATATAAATCTGATTATGTAAATGAAAAAGTTATTGATTTGTAAATACTAATTCACCCCCCCCCCCTTCTCATTATTACTCCCAACAATTGGTATCAGATCAGGTTCTTTGGCATAAGTTTGATCGCTTGAAGGAGATCCGTAGTAACAATGGGAAAGAAGCAAACAAAGAAAGCACCTCAAAAGAAGAAGACATCTCAAAGGAACTGTGACAGTTGGAGAAACGATTGGCCATTTTGTGGAAGCAACTCTTCAGATTCAGAATCACCTCATAATGAAGATGAACAAGCAAAAGAATTATCAGGTTCGAATTTTTTGTCCTGTGATGATACATTTCTCTATTCATTTGAAGATAATGAATGTGACAGTGAAACAACTGAATTTTCTCTTATGGGTGAAAGAGAAAGAAATCAAATAGAGGCAGAATTTAAAAAGATCATAGACATAATTAAAGATAAAAAAATCAAATTGACAAAAGGGAATGTGCCTACAAAGAAGAATTTATCAGGTTAAAAGCTCAGTTGGGGAAGGAAACAAAGTAAGGAAGTAGTACAAGGAAAAGGAAGATCAATGTCAAAGGCTGCAGGTTGAAGTGACATCATTAAGAAATGAAGTAAATGAAAAGGATACAACAATCAAGAAACTTATAGAAAGATCCAATTACTATAAAAGTTTTGAAGCTAAGATGGTCTCTCTAAAAGAAGATCTTGAAAATTCAAATAAGCAGAATGAATAACTACTACAAGCGGATGAAGAACAAGAAAATGAGATTCTCAAATTAAGGCAACAAGTGGAAGAAGGTAGAAAGGCTGAAGAAATCATGAAGAAGCAATATCTGTAAAAGGAAGAACAATATCAGGTTGAAGTAAATATCTTAAAAGGTAAATTAGAAGAAAAGGATAAACTGTTACGATTTCAAGATAGTACTAAGATTTCAGATAATATTCTTAGTAGTCAAAGGTCTCCTATCATCAAATCTAGTCTTGCTTTTCATGAAACTATTGAAGGTGAATCTAGCTCACAAAATGAGGCAAGGAAATCTAATGCAAAATCTGAAATTCTCAACAAGGAGATAAGAGGTCAACCCCATCAACAACGAAGGAAATAAAGTCTTCAAAGAAAATCATTTACTCCTAACTATGGAAGTGATAATCAGTTCTTTCCTCTGATGAATAATGTTGAATGTTTTGTATGTCATAATTTTGGACATGTTGGAGCAAGATGCAGAAGTAGAATGGTTCAAGATAATAACTGTCACACAGAAAGATCATCAGCTTCTAGGTATTTTAAGGGATATTGTTTTTCTTGAATATGTTTGGTCACAAAGCCATTGATTGCTTTACAAGGAATATGAAACATATAATATTTTATGCTTGTAACAATTTTGGGCATATAGTAAAAAAATGCAGGAGAAAATTTTGGCCAACATACCAAAAGGAGAAAACATCATCACACTCCAAGGTATGGAAGAAGAAGGAAGTACAATAAAAAATATGTGGCATAGCTCAGTATACAGACAGAACAGACTCAGGAGGAACTAAAAGTATGAAATTTCAGTGTTCTAATTCTCATACGTAGTTATCTTGAAGAAAAGTCGTGTATATACGTGAGTTCAAAGCTACTCAGTCGCGTATATGTTGGTTTGATGAAGAAGCAGTGGGAAACACTCAGAAAAGGGGTCTGATAGGGTTCAGACAATTATCAATTATCTTTTCTTTGTAGATGATTGATGACTACAGCCTGAGAATGTTACTTAGAAGTGATTTTGACCCTCATAAGTTGTTGATGACTTGATGTATATCTAATTGATGATGATTCCTCGATGATTCTTACGGATATTTGCAACGATCAGATCTGATAATGAATAGTTGGCACAGGTTCAGGGGGAGAATATGTTATGCTCCTAATAATGCATTGTTGGCATTATGTTTAGAAGTCTTTGGTACATAATGATTCTTATCAATGGTGAGGATGCTTATGTTGTTGAAGTGTTTAAATGATACATCATGATATGTTGCAGTCATAAGTTGCCTATGATGAATTCTCAGATGATACTTATATTTCTTGAGCCACATAGGTATTATTCAGATCAGATTTATGGATGATTATGGATGAATCTTTTTGATGATGCATTTATGGTATGTTTCTTACATGGTGATCTTCATAAGGACAAGGAGAAGAGCAAATCTTGAGTACACAACTTCATTATTTGATAAGTGTCATTTCTTTTATGCTTCTGTCATCATGCCTTCAAAGATGCATAAACTTCATATGGTGTAGTTATGGATGAGGATTCCTATAGTTATTGGCTCTCACATGGTTGAGAATTGCTTTTTTTATGGTATCAAGAGAGCTTGACAAATGTCTATGAGCTCATGGTTTTCTAGATACATATTGCTATCCCCTTGATGGATACACATTATGCTTGATACATGGATGATTACTTAAATTTGCATATTGATAAATATTGTTGGTTGGTGTTGGCTTGTGGGGGTTTGACCTAGGTTCAGCGTTAGTTAGCCAAAAAAATCCCTACACTACTGGCCCTTTCAGCATTAGCCCATGGAGTGTGGACTGAAGTCTCACCCGAAGCAGTATGGGAGGATGTTGGAACCAAGTTTCCGCACCCTTGAGATGGATGTGATGTCGATTTATTTTGGCTATACCTACCTTTGCACAGTTTTCTTAGCCCTCTGTTCCACCCTTCAATACCTTCACGAAAGGGTACAATTGGCTTTCATGCATCCCTAACCTGGGGCTAATATACTTTCGCGCTGCTAGGGCAGCGAGCTGCGATATTTCCCAAACTACGCTAAGTATCTTACTTGTCTTATTAACAGATCTTAGTTATCTTCACGTAAATAGATGTTCTTACTTGCATTCACTTAACCAACACAATTACATATATTCACGCATCATATAAGCATTATAAGTGAAATTCATACCCAATATAACCATATGCATAAACAGGAAATAAAGATGCATAAATTGTAGAATACTTCTCTTTATTGATAATTCCAAACCATTACAGACTTGACCTACCCTGTGCTCTCAGTTGCGGACTTCTAGGCCTCTACACACTCAGCTGCAGAGCCTTTATCTACACTACGACCCAAGACTTAGACTTCTACTTCAGATCTATCTCTCATACACGTTCGATCTTTCTTGATTGATTGATTCCCCTAACTACTTAGAGCTTAGCTCTATTTATACAATCCCATGGTCTGTGGGTCATGGGTAGATATTTTACAACCAACATAACATTTCCAAAATAAGGGCAGACAGCCCTATGACTCTTTAACATCTACACGCTCCGCGACCACAAAATGTAGAGTCTTTACACTTGGACTACAAAATTATGACCAAAATATGGGCTTTTAACCCCAAAACTTCCCTTGGGGGATCCCACACCCAATAGGCCCCCAACACAAACATCGTGACTTGCCCTCGAGTCACTCTATAGGTACGGAGATCTTAGCACAAAGACCCCCCAGCTCCATTTAAATCACCGCAACTTCGGCAGCGCACTGAGCGGCCACCTACTAGACTTCTTCCACGCACTACTCGGTGACTGTTGTTGAACTGCTGCCTTGAATCTTCTGTTGAGTTACCTGTAGTAGCGCAAGCTTTCCTTCAATGGAGGTTGTGATTGCATAAGACTCGTCTATCCATGGATGTAGGCACGCTTTTAAGACTGCTTCTTTATGCCGAGTGGAATCCACCTGTTCCTTGAGCGCCTTTGCCTCCTGCATCCATGTGAGCCTCTGTGTAAGGGAAACCGTCTGCGTGGTCCCTTTGACCTCATCATATGTTTGTTGTAGCTCATGCACCTCTATCTCCAGGCGCCCTACATTTGAATCCTCCTGAAGGGTGGTGAGGACCTCGAATGTCTATTCAAAAAGATGCATGTAGTCTACTACTGCACTATCCACCGCCACTATTGTTATTGTAACAGCGGTGGTACCATATTCCATGATTTCTATTGGAGTTGAGGGTTGAGCCCAAAACTACAATTCTACAATCTGGAGGTTCAGATCCAACTAAACCTGTGTCATCTCTGCTTGAGCATCACGCACCCCTGTGACGAACTTGAGGACGCACGCCTCTACCAGTTCTTCTACCTAAATTTCCAAATATAGGACCATTCGGTAGGCTTCCTCCACTACCTGCATTATTTGCTTGTTCTAATCCACTACCTTGTCGCGTTGCAAGCCCAACTTCTAGATGTTGATGAGTTCATCACTCATCACCTGCGGAGCGCGACTCTCCCGAGCCCTGAGTTCCACAGTGACTCCATCCTACAAGTGGTAGATCATCTCCCGAGGGAGCTATTTAGTCCTACCCCTTTCAGACTCCTAGTTGTGGGCTTGTTGTCCTCCTTTTCTATAGTGAGTGCCCCATCTGGTAGCACTATCATGCTGGTCACCCTTGTGCACAACATCTCCTCGGCAGCTGAAGTGGCGATCGCGAGCCTAGTGGACACTATGCCAGCCTGTGGAGTGCGAACCTACGACTCCTATAGCTCTGTCCGGAGAGCCCCCAATACCAACTACTACTACTCTTCGAATTGTTGGAGGTCCTCCGTGGTGATATCCCTCACCGTTTCTCCAATATCATGCAAATCCCCCTTAGTGAGGGTGATTGGGTTGAAGAATGTCTTTGATGCCTTGGTTTTCTTTCATGGCACTCTCGCGATCACAAATGCTTGAGTTGGGTGGATGTCGTTTGTTGGTCTGCGCCACCTTGTTCTGTCTTTGTTTCTTCTTGAGTCTCGAGCGAAGGTGACTTTTGTCCTTCGCACTCTTCTCCTCGTGTTTGATGTTGTTCCACCAATTTCATGGTGTCACGCACTACCTGGGCCTTAGCCTCTACTTCTTCCTTTCTACGCTTCTCCACCAGTTGCGCCATTCGGAGCTTGGTTTCTTCCTTCTTACGCTGCATGGAGGACCAGGGACACACAATGAATAAAAGAAAGAAACATCTTTTGGATCTTGATGGAGATGAATATTCAGATGGGGATCAATCGCAAGCTGTGGTTGTCGCCCACATTATACGCCAGTTTCTAGAGCTTTGCAGAGTTCAAATCAGATTTCCACCATGTCTGGAACAATTGAGCAGCTAATGCGTCGACGGATTGACGCGATGACTGGAACAATTGAATTGGAGCTGTGCACATGGTCCAATGGTGTAGTGAAAGTTAGGTTGCTAAACCTGCTTTGGGTGCCACATTAACACCGTGCCCCAGTGACCATCTTTGTCATCAGGCAACTGCTTTGTTTGGTGCATGATGGATGTTTGTGGCTAGAGGAGCCCATTCCCATCATAGATCACTTGATTCATCGGATCACATGGCTACCTTACTTAGGGGAGGATCCAACCAATATATCAGAAGGAAAAGGTGGAAAGTTGGCCCTCATGGAAGCGATGAAGAAGAAGTTCAAGTTGGAGAAGAAGAAGCGGGGATATTCCATCTCCAACATTAACAACCCTATATTCAAAGTCGCAACACAAATTTTAGCAAGGAAGGTGATGTGGAAGTGTCGCACAGATGAGGTGCCCGCGCCTGTGGTTGTGCTAGCGGCCCAATGTGCTGAAGGAGTCTAGTTCAACTGGGTGAATTATCTATGCAGCATGCCACTCCGGCGGCCAAACTCGAGGACTACGAAAATTACATCATCAATCGCCAGATATGGTAGGTTATGCCATGACTTCATAGGGTCCTTCCGCGCCCTAATAAAGACATGGTGGAAATCTGATTTGAACTCTGCAAAGCTCTGCAAACTGGCGTATAATGTGGGCGACAACCACGGCTTGCGATTGATCCCCATCTAAATATTCATCTCCATCAAGATCCAAAAGATTTTTCTTTCTTTTATTCATTGTGTGTCCCTGGTCGCCCAGAGTAAAGTGTACTCCATTTCCTCTGGAAGGTCTGGCGTGACTGAAGGGAATTAGCTATCTTCAAGCAGCTCCCATGCCATCAGTACGATCAAGAGAAAAAGCCACACATAGTGGAATGTCTTGCCCTTCTCCCGTGCCTTGCGACAGTTCGCAAGGAACTCGCTGCATAGATAATTCACCCAGTTGAACTAGACTCCTTCAGCACATTGGGCCGCTAGCGCAACCACAGGCGCAGGCACCTCATCTGTGCAACACTTCCACATCACCTTCCTTGCTAAAATTTGTGTTGCGACTTTGAATATAGGGTTGTTAATGTTGGAGATGGAATATCCCCGCTTCTTCTTCTCCAACTTGAACTTCTTCTTCATCGCTTCCATGAGGGCCAACTTGCCACCTTTTCCTTCTGATATATTGGTTGGATCCTCCCCTAAGTAAGGTAGCCATGTGATCCGATGAATCAAGTGATATATGATGGGAATGGGCTCCGCTAGCCACAAACATCCATCATGCACCAAGCAGAGCAGTTGCCTGATGACAAAGATGGTCACTGGGGCACGGTGTTAATGTGGCACCCAAAGCAGGTTTAGCAACCTAACTTTCACTACACCATTGGACCATGTGCACAGCTCCAATTCAATTGTTCCAGTCATCGCGTCAATCCGTCGACGCATTAGCTACTCAATCACTAAATGTGGGAATTTCTCATGATACACGAGGTCCTAATCTTCAAACTTCAGTACAGGAACTCACCCTAAGTGCGGCCCCTCAAAAATAATATCATCTGGGAGAAACAGAGTTTGCAGGGAGCTCTTGCTCTCGTCTATGTCCTTTGGTACATTGGCTTTGCCCTTGCATGGAGGAACATATTCGGGTAACCGCGTAATAGGGTCCACACCCCGGGTTTCAGCTTCCATTTCCACATCCTCCTCATCCACTAGGATTTCTTCAGATTCCTCCTCATCAGCCTCCAAATTAATGGTCATCCCCTTTTCCTGCAAGGTGAGCTTGGTCCTCTATGGATTTCGTGGTGAGACGCGCACTAGGATCATAGCCTACTTATCCTTCTTAAGTCTCAGTGTTCTAGGTAATTTAGGGACCTCAATTGTTTCTCTGGTGCTCTCTGGGGCTTCTACTACCGCAATTTCATGTGCAACTTCCTCAGGTATAGACATTCTAGTCAAGAGGTCCTGCATCTCCTTCGGCAATGTCGCAAACACTGAACTTGCTCTCAAAGCCTCAAAATTCGTAAGGTCCATACACACATGATAGCACAACAACTTGATTTTCAAAATGCCAAGTGCTTTTCACTGGATAGCCACTTGTAATTTATAGGGCCTTTTGAATTCAATTTCAACCGTTCCCCCCACATTCGGCCCATTAATGCTAGATTGGCGGTAAATTTTCAAGAATCTAAGCCATAAATTTTGCCTTAAATTCCTGTCGCCCACTCCTTTCACCTCAAACCAACCATCACATCGTGAATAGTGACTTTAACAGTCAGTTTCCGGCAGAATTGCGTGCTAGTGAAACTATCTTCGCATTGTCGTGAACCCTGTGACACTTCACTGCTTCGCGGAGTCCTGAAATCGCATGGCTCCCCAACCCAGGTAGTGTAGTTTATAGTCCCATGCCTCCTTTCAACTGCCTGGAGTGCTAGGAATGTGCTTCTATCGCCTAGTCAGATGGTTGGGCCACCTGTGTATGGCTTCAATCGACTGCCATTCACCTTTCCTGGGAAGGGATCGCCATTCAACTTAACCAGCTGGACCGCGCCACCATCGGTAATCTCCTTAATAACATAGGGCCCCAGCCAATGCATTCTGAATTTCCCTAGAAATTTATCAAACTTACTGTCATACAACAGCACCAAGTCATTCACCTTAAAAGTGCGCAGCTTAATATGTTGGTCATGCCATGCTTTTTCGCACTGCTTTTGGACCTGCTGGTGAAATCCAACCAAAAATATCTCTTCTTCAAGCTCATCCAACTGCGCGAGCCTCTCTTCTAGGGCTCTGCGATCTGTCATACCTGTGAGTGCTACTATGCACAGACTAGGCACGATGTATTCCATAGGCATTACCGCTTCAACCCCGTATACCAGCCTAAAGGGTGTCTGTCCCGTTAACTTCTTGCACGTCGTCTGATAAGCCCATAATATTGCAGGTATGCGTAGGTCCCAATCACTTCGTTGAGCATTGCAAACCTTGGTCAGCACGATTTTGAGCACTTTTTTAAATGCCTCCACTGTCTCATTAGCCTGTGGGTGATAAGGTGTGCTCTTTTGGTGATACACCTGAAATTCTTCCGTCAGCGCGCTAATCGTTTCGTTCAGAAAGTGCGTACCCTGATCACTCATCAAAATCTTTGGACATCCAAATCGCATCAATACATGCTCAAATAGAAACTTCGTGGCAGTCACACCCATGCAATCCTTCACCGACTACGCTTCTGCCCAACGAGTCAAGTACTTTGTCATAGTGATAATGTACCTCGCGCATGTCTTCCCTTGGGGCTGAATAGGTCCTACAAAATCTATTGCCCACTTTTTGAAGGGTTGTAATGTTATTTGTGGATTCAAATGAATTTCATCCCTCTGCGATGGCTTGCTGTTCGTTGACATACATCACACGCCTTGCAATATGCTTTTGAATCCTGATGAAGGGTTGGCCACCACAACCTTGCGCATAGAATCTTCTACGCGGTTTCTCTTCCTGCATAATGTCCTCCTATGGCACCACCATGAGCATCTGCAAGGATTCTGCTTCATTTAAACTCAGGTACATACCTTTGCAATTTCTCATCAGTCCCCATCTTGTATAGATGCCCAGCAATGATAGAAAAATATGCCGTGCACACCACTAATTCCTTCTTTTGCTGGAGAGAGTAGCCTTCTGGCGCAATTCCTGTTGTTAGGAAGTGTATTATATCCTCAAAATGTCCATCTACGATGCGCATAGAAAAGAGTTGCGCGTCAGGTAATCCTTCCTCCAAATTAGTGGGTTCCTCCCCTGTCTCGATGCGCGACAGGTGATCTGGTCCCATGTTCAATCGTCCAGGTTTCACAACAACTTCAAAATTGTATTCTTGGAACAATAAGAGCCATCTGCAAATTCCCCCCCCCCCCCCAACACAGGCTTATTAACCAGGTACTTTAGCGCAGAGTGATCCGTATACATCTTAAAGTGACCTCCTAGCAAGTAGTGTTGATACTTCTGGAGCGCATACACCATAGCTAGCCCCTCGCGCTCAGTGGTGGAATAGTTCTTCTCTGCTTTGGATAATCTGCGGCTTGCAAACGCGATAGGGTGGTCCAATCCTTCTCCACCATCCTATGTTAGTATTGCCCCCAGCGCTATACATGACGCATCAACATGTACATGAAACTTTTTCTTCCAGTTCAGAAAGACTAGAATCAGTGTGATAACCATCTTTTCTTTCAATATATCCAAGATTTTCTTACAGTCATCGTTCCAGCAGAACAAGACATCCTTCTTCAACAATTTTTCCATTGGCGCGGTGATCTGGGCATAGCCTTTGATAAACTTCCTGTAATATCTTGTATGTCCCAAAGTAGCGCGCAGCTATGTCACACTCCTCGGCGCTTCCAAGTTCAAAATCACCATGATCTTCGTGGGATCTACCATCATTCTTGTCTACAAACTACATGCCCCAATAGGTTCCCAAAAGGAACACAAAATAGACACTTCTTGAGGTTGAGAGCAATCTGGTATCTTCGAAAGGTATCCAACATTAAGCGCAAGCTCACCACATGGCACTTAACCAGCCCAAATACAGTCCAGTCATCAAAATATACCTCCGGGAACTTATGAATGAATTCCTTGAATGCCACAACAACCATGCGTAAAAAGGTAGCAGGCACATTCTTCAACCCAAACAGCATTACAGTGTATTGAAAATAACCCCACTTAGTCGCGAAGGTTGTCTTGCTCCTATCCTCTGGCACAATTTTGATTTGGTGGTACCCAGAGAACCCATCAGTGAAGGAGTATGCTTCCTGGCCACCTACATTGTCCAACACTTCATATGTGAATGGAGTTGGGAAAGGATCATGCACACAAGTGTCATTCAATTTTTTGAGATCCATGCACATCCTTATCTCATCCTTCTACTTCTTCTCTTGCACCACCATTGGGCTTACCCAATCAGATTCCTCCACAGGCTCAATGATGCCTGCTACTAACATTTTGTCTAGCTCTAACCAGACCTTTTCCTTGTATTTCAGATTCAAGCGGTAAGGCCTCTGCTTAATTGGATTCACGTCGACTTTTAATGTGATCCTCATTACTCCTAGATCTTTGATTATTCCTTTCAAATCCATAAACTTGGTAGGAAATAAGTCCTGATATTCGTGAAGTAATTCAGTGACATTATCCACCATCGCGTCGTCCCAATAGTCTCCAATCTTTGTGAATTTGGGTTCTGCCTCTGTACCAATGTTCACCTGTTTAGTTCTCATCGGCACAGTTATATCAGGGTTCTCAATCTGTGGTCCTTGGACCTCACGGTGGCCCTGTGTTTCCAAAATGTTAATCTTCCACAGATCCTCATCCTCCTCTTCAGCAGTTATATTATAACATTCCATTGCGCGACTCAACTAAGTAGCCCATTCAGGCTGTGTCAGGTCTAAAGGATCTTGCAGTATCCTAAATATGGTTGCTTTCACCTCTTATAGCACTTCATCAATACCGTCAAACCCGTCCTCAAAACTAAATATCATCATGAATCCTTCGCGCAGGATATCCCATTCACGTGTCCCATGGCGGAGCTCTGTTTTATACACCGATTCATTGGGATAACATCCAGGGTATCACAAAATAGGTGCACCCATTCAGGTTGTGGCTTTTCTCCATAGGCCTACGTCCATTTGGCCAAATGCATGCACGAATCATTCTGCCCATCATACTTTTCTGTCAGTCACATCTTAGGCTTCCCAAATCATGCTCACATCATCCTCCTACATTCGCGCCAATCATCAAAAATTTCCTTGTGCGTACCCCACCATCTTGCAAGTGTAGCACGCAGTGCTCAGTCCAAGGCCTAGAAGCGTTGCTTTTCTGGCACCTCCCTTTCAAATTCATCCAAAAATGTATCTACCTCATTTATACCATCATAAATAGGCAGATTTCTTACCTCTGATGACACACAGTGCAACGATCGGGTCATCATGTTGCAATTCAGCGTAGTTACTTCATGTAACTGATTCTGACAGCGTTCTATTTCTTCGTCGAAGTCTGAAGTGCAGTAACTCTCGTGATCCCATGTAATCCATCCATCTACAGTGGGATTCACCCAGTCTTGGTCTCACGCTGTTATCATATAGATGAAGTCCAGATCATCATCACTCTCATAGTCACAAACTGGTTCCGTATAGCGTGATCCTTTAGTAGAATCCAAGGGTATTATTACCTGTAGTGATTTCTTCTTAAAGATAATATTTCTCTTATTCAGATTGATTACCCCATTCATATCAGTAGCCCAGTCAATTCCCAAGAGCGCAAGATAGGGATTGTTTTCATCCACAATCTCTATTACTTCAAAGTCTGCCAGTGTGCTCGCTCCCTCAATATCCATGGTCACTCCCTGCAGTTGCCCCATGGGTATGATTTTCTGTTGATTTGTCATCCTCAGCTAAATTCAGGACCATTGCAGCACAGGTCTCCCCATTCGCTCCCATGTTTGTTTCGGTAGAACATTTGCATCTAATCCCAAATCTAGAATGACTTGATCCATTTCGTATTCTCCGATCTGCATGGTGAGTCTCATTTCACGCCCCATCCTTATCTTATGCTTACCAATCTTTTGAACTACATGTGGTTCACCTAGCACGGTCCCAACACATTTATTGATGAGTTCTTGTAACCCTTTCATAGCCTTACTATCGCGCAGTAACTTCATACAGGTTTCCAGGAAAGTTGTGAGCATAGAGGGGTCCATCTCCAGCTCCGATTTATCCTTGCTTCCTGAAGTGGAGGCCTCAATAAAGCTCTTCTTAGCTTCCATGAATGCTTCACAAGCATGCTCCAAATAGAACTCAGCCTCTTTTGTTGGGGCTTTGCAAACCCATGTACTATCTTCTAGCTGTTTCCCCTTGTCATCTCCCATCGCGATTCCACTCTGAAGCACTATATTTAAGTTTGGATCTTCCTCGCGTGGCTCAGACCTCATCATCTATAGGTTCTGAGTTGGGGGAGGCGGTAGCGCCCCTTTGTCACATATCCTAGCTATCAGTGTAGGACAATCTTTTGTTTTGTGATCAAACAGCGTGAAATACTTGCATGATGGGCACGTTGGATTAGTGAAATTGCGGGTATAGTGTCTTGGCCCTCCGCAATTGTAGCAAATCAACTATCCTCAACCTTGACTAGGTCCTCCTCTGCCTCGGCCTCGTCCGCACCCCTGAAATCATATTCGCACCATCCCTGCATTCTGTTCAAGGGGCCATGTTTCGGCCTGAACCTTGTAGGCGGGAGTTCTATCCATCATCAATTCATAGCTCCCGCAAGTACGCTCATCATGTCCTACCAATCTACAAAAGTTTCAGAACAACTGTTGCGATGTTTGCACATACTTTTGTAACAAGTGGCAGTTATTCGTGGCATGTTTTCCGGCTACTTGACAGATAGCGCACCATAAAGCAAGCACTGTGTAAGGTCCTGCTTGAGCTTCCGGCCTTAAAGGCATCGGTCCTCCTCCTACAAAGTAATTTGTAAATACCAGGCAGTGGTCTTTGTCATGACCCTGACTCTTGCATTTCAAGCACCATACCTCCTCGTGTACCTCTGGTCAAACCATCCTGTCCTGCTTCAGAATTTTCATCTCAAGGCATAGATTCTGCAGCTGCACGTGGCTCTGTTGAACTCCTAGATTAAGATCTTGCATCAAAGTCTCATGTAGTCTCATGGAAATCTCCAAGGCCTCTTCCTGAGTTGTTATCTTCTGCTACAATAGTGCACTCCTCAAGTAGGGTAGTAGTGAAGCCAAAAACCACTCATGATGTTCTCCATCTATCAAATTCATATTGGCTTCGCAGATTTAACACTTCAATCTTTGATCCAATTCCAATGGTGTCTTGCCTGGTCGCATTGTGATCTCTTTGAATCCCACAATCGACTACGACTTGGACTTAGACTTGTTAAATTCCCTATATAGTGCCACTTGGATGTCCACTACTCTAGCATTCAGGTTATCGTTGGAGTACTTGATGTACTAGGTTAGCGTGCAATCTTGCAGAGCACTAACCAGCATCGCCTTCTTTATATGATCATCTATAACACCTTGAGCTTGCCATACATCCCTCACAATGAACCAAAATAGGTACGGGTCCTCATTTCCCAAGCCTTTGAACAAAGGAAACTTCACTGTATTCACCACACTGAATCACAATGGAGGTGGAGGTGGTACAGGTGAAGTTGGAGGCGATGGTGGTGAGGATGAAGGTGGTGTGGGCAAAGGTGGTATTCGTGGGAATCCTTGTCTTATCAACTAAATAGCACTTCACAGTGAGACCTTTGCTATCCCTTCTTCGTCCCCTCGCGGAGGTGAAATCAAGGGGCTATACTTTGGACCCTTATTTCCTTCGTTTCTATAACTTTTTCCGCTTCACGTAATCCCAAACATCAAGGTAGTTACCTAACTTGTTTTTCACACAACAACATTTTAATCCAAGTATTCATAGATTTAATGTACTTACCTCATGGTCCTTTGAAAAAGCGTCGCTCTGCCTTGCTATAGCTGACTGAGGTTTCGACCGTGAATTCAGTAACAAACCCTCCTATGATGCAATCGAGGCAATGGTCAACAGCACGTGTGATCTTATCCTCCGATGATTCCAACCTTCGCACTAGCTCTCGGGTCCACACAATAGGACCGATAAGTTTCCACCTTCCTCGGCTATCTGCTAGCTTCACGATCCACTCGTATAGCTCAGTAGGAAAGGAGGCGAAAAAGATTTCGTGGATCTCCGTATACATGTATCAGTCCAACCACTGTTCCTTTGACAGTCACGGGCTTTTGTTTTCTTGTGTCGCGAACTCATGAATCCTTCTGTCCAACCAGCCTTCGATGTCTTTTTTAGTTGGATTCCAATGATACGACATCGCACATCTCTTATGCAGATTCCGGTCCCAGCAACAGAACCATTTGTTGGCTTGTGGGGGCCAGACCCAGGTTCAGCGCTAGTTAGCCAAACAAATCCCTACACTATTGGCCCTTTCGGCATCAGCCTGCGGAGCATAGACTGAAGTCTCACCCGAAGCAGTATGGGGGGATGCTAGAACCAAGTTTCTGCACCCTTGAGATGGATGTGATGTTGGTTTATTCTGGCTATACCTACCTTCGCGTAGTTTGCTTAGCCCTCTATTCCACCCTTTAGTACCTTTTTAAAAAAGTACAATTAGCTTTCGTGCAACCCTAACCTGGGGATGATATACTTTCGCGCTGCTAGGGCGGCGAGCTACAATATTTCCCAAACTACGCTAAGTATCTTACTTGTCTTATTAACATATATTAGTTAGCTTCGTGTAAACAGATGTTCTTAGTTGTGTTCACTTAACTGACACAATTACATATATTCATGCATCATATAAGAATTATAAGCAAAAATTCATACCCAATATATCCATATGCATAAACAGGAAATAAAGACTCAAAAATTGTAGAATACTTCTCTTTATTGATAATTCCAAACCATTACAGACTTGACCCGCCCTGTGCACTTAGCTACAGGGGTCCACGCACTCAGCTGCAGAACCTCTACCTACGCTACGACACAATACTTAGACTTCTACTTCAGATCTATCTCTCATACATGTTCGATCTTTCTTGATTGATTGATTCCCCTAACTACTTAGAACGTAGCTCTATTTATACAATCCCATGGTCCGCAGACCATGGGGGTAGATCTTTTACAGACGACATTACATTTCCAAAACAAGGGCAGACAACCCTATGACTCTTTAACATCTACGCAATCCACGACCACAAAATGCAGAGTCTTTACACTTGGATTACAAAATTATGACCAAAATATGGGCTTTTAGCCCCAAAACTGCCCTTGGGGGATCCCGTGCCTAACATTCGGCCAAGAGAATGGTGTTACTATGGGTCTCATGAATACATAGCTATTTGAAGACATGGATATTCAAAACATGGTTTACTTAGTCACATAATGATGATGACTTCTTACTTTATGATGATAGGTTTGATACTCACATATGTGGATTATCATGGTTAATGCTTATCAAATGTGGGATGTTTTCTAGTGTTGATACATGGTTGATATATTGAGGGTTCTTGTGGAAAGATCATGCAGTTCTTTGTTATGATCACGGAGGATGACTATGTTGTTTTCACATACATATGATATGATGTGAATGATTTTGTGTTACTGCTTGGAGATATGACATATGCTTAGTTGATTCATGGAAGGTTATGCTAAGGCTCTTTCTACTAAGGAAAAAGAGCAAGTTGATCTTGATAAGATCAAGAGGATGAGTTGATATCTATATGTGGCATACTTTGTCACAGGTTGATGATATTTAAATTGACATATCTTGGGAACTAATGATGGACATATACAGGTTGTTGGTCTGGATTTTGTTGACAGATGCTTATGGTGCAGATCATATATGGTGTATGATAGTTGCTGATGACTATCATGGTCTTGTTTAGATCTTTGGTCTTTACTATAAATGTCATGTATATCATTCGATGTAAAGGTCATAGAAAGGCCCATGATGTAATAATATTTCTTTGTCTATCATAGTCTTTTAATGAGTCCTTTTTGGTCATATCATGCAATTTGTACCCCACCATGCATGAGAAGGATGATGTTATAATTTCTATATTTCAATCATGTATAAACAATTGGTATATCCCCACTTGGTTGGGTAGATGAGTCAAATTGGGTATATCCCCACTTGGTTGGGAGATTGATGTATGTATAATTCATTGGTGATAGGAAGGTCATACTCACATAGTTGAGTTATAAAGTCATGTTATTCTTTTGGAAAATATTTTGCAGACTCTACATGTGCTCAGGGGGAGCATGGACAGTTTAGTGCATCTTAGCATGTACAAAGGGAGAGTTCAATCAAAGAATTCAGCATGTGCCTAGGGGGAGCATGATCAATGTTCATATTCAGCTGTTCAGATATGGAAGTCTTCATTTTGGTAAGCCCTTTGCCCTTGATCTCAAAAGGAGAGAATATCTTGGTCTGCCCTTTACCCTTGATGTCAATGGGGGAGAGTATTTTGGTGTTTCTTGATATCTCTAACAGTTTCTACAACTTGCAGTAATCAACACCAATATGGTTGCCATCAAGTCCAAAGGGGGATATTGTTGGCATTATGATGCATATGTTGTACTTGATGGCAACCCACGTGTAGCATAGCATTTCACTTGTATATGGTAACTAGATGACTCTACATAACTAGATGAATCTACAGGAGAGATATCAGATGTGATAGAATGCATGGAAGTTGTGTTTACAGATGTGACAAAATGCGGGGCAGTTCAAAGGAATCAGTCCAGAAGTAATGTATAATGGAAAATCACATTATAATAGGTCTATTCAGAGGGAACAAAAGTAATGGTACAAAAGAATAGGATGATGGAACAAAGGACTATAGATCAAAATCAAGAAGTTGAAGAAAAAGATGTTTTCAGGTATGTTAAGTTGTATACGCGGGTTCACTGTACAAAAAGAGCGTATACACACGGGTTCACTATACAAAAAGAGAATATATGTATGCATGCACTTTCACAAGAGGAAAAGCACATATGGGATGAAAAATTAAGGAAATTAAGGTGAATTAATACCAAGGGTCAATACAATGGTATTAGTCCACAATATTGAGTGGAATAATGGTTACTTGATCTCATCCATGAATACCACAGGTTCTAAGTGTTGTTTGGTCTAAGGTACTGAGAAAGGCTAAAACTATATAAGGAGGAGAAGCTTAGAGGACTAAGTGCACAAGTAATGAATATCTTATGAAGTGTTAGATCAAAATAAATTATGCGTGTTATGGGTTTTTGATGCTTTGCTTGATCTGAACTAAGTATGCACCTAAGTGTTTGATGATGGATGAGATCTAATAATGGATCAGGATCATAATGACTTATCATTGTGTGATCTGATAATGGATAGGCTAGATCTGAATGCTAACGAATGGTTTATCCTTTATATCTCATGATCTGGGTATGTCTAAAGTCCGGAGTGGCTGCGAAGTTATAAGTAATTAATTTCATATATATACATTGGTTAGCCTTAGTGAAGGCGTGTATACACGCTGGTTCGGTAGTTCCGAGTAGCATATGCAGAAGAAATGCTTGTTGTTCAGGGATGACTGATCTATCTGATCAGTGTTGTTGTTTTATTGTTGTTTGTCAATGATATCTTAAAGTAAAATTGATTGTATAAGGAGATTGAGTCTGGTTGATTGATTGATTAAGAAAAAAGGGTGATCCTTACTGCTCTCTATTTATATCTCTGTAATTTGACAGTAGATGATCAGAATATTACTGGTTGGTACAAATTTGATTCAAAATTTTTATGTTTCGGTAGTTTTGGAGGTATATGCAGGCGGGTTAAATGAATTAGCGTATACATGCATGTTGACTTCATTGAAGTAGCATATATATTCTGGCACATGATTTTTGAGGTTGCAGTTGGTTCTGGTTGTTGATACAATGTTCTGGGTTCAGATCTATATACTAGTTACAGTGATCTGTTTGTTCCAATTGATTCGTTGAATTTTGATTAAGTAATGGTTGATTGGGTTTTTGAGTGAATGGTTGATTCATTTGTTTCAAAGGTTTAGTGATTGTTTGATTCATTGTGTCAAAGTTTCAGTGATTGATTGATTCAGTTGTGGTTGATTCAGAGATTGATTATTGGCTTTAATTTATATTAGAGATTGATGATTGGGTTTCAGTGATTGTTTGATGAAGATGTACTTGATGGTTGTATTGTAGTGGTGATTGATTTTGAGCTTCAATGTTACAAATGGGTCCAGTATGAAAATTTGATGAAACGTGGCCTTCATAGTGTGTTGTTGTGTACCAGGAGTATCCAGTATGAAAATTTATGAAATGTGGTCCCTGGAGGATACTGAGGGTTGGAGCTTTCGGTAAGGAAGTCGAAGCTTCCTTCCAATAGTGGCTAGTGATTTGATCAGGGGGTTGGAGCTGCCTTCCACTAGCAACTAGAGAACGAGTGAAGGTTGTAGCCTTCTGTATGTTGGCGCCTACGTACAAGTAAACATATCATCCAGTACAAGAGCTATGGGGTTTTAGCTCCCTTCCAGTAGAAGCTGGAGAACAAGAGAAGGTTTTAGCCTTTTGCAGGTGGGTGCCTGCGTACTGGTATGAGTCTTCACCAGTACAAGATTGTAAACAGATTATTATTTATATTAAAAGAAGACAGAGACAACAACAACAGGTGGTTTTTCTCTCGCATTGGGTTTCCACCTTAAATCTTGGTGTTCATGTGTGTTGCTTATGTGTGATGGTTTATTTTGTTATTACTGCACATGGTTACTATTTAAATTTTAATAAAGTACTGATGCACTGATTAAAGATAAACATATGATGAATTAACCAAATCATAAGTTCTCTGGATATACGCTGGTTGCCTTAAGAACAGTTGCATGCACGCGTGAGCTCCCTTCACTGAAGTAGTGTATATAAATCTAATTATGGAAATGAGAAAGTTATTGATTTGTAAATACTGATTCACCCCCCCCCCCCCCCAGTGTTATCCCCAACACCTTTTTCTTGGTCAAATTTGGACCTATTTTATGTTAGCAGTGGTCTCATCGTTGTTCTGAATGATACAATTTCCTCACAAAGGAAAATTTGTCAAAGTAGACTAGTTGTCTTACTACACTTCACACCCTAACGCTATGGGTAGCATACCTTTTGTTGAAAAAGTGAATTCTCCTTATGAATATATTGGTGTTGGTTTACTCAAAGACTCATCACCAATGGTAACATTTTCCATGCCTCCACCAAATTTTCCTTCTATTTTTTCCAAGGTAAACATGATTACATCAAGCACTATGGAATCTCCTGATCTATGGATAGTGCCTTTAGAGTCTGAGTTATCCTCCTATGGTAGTGAGATGCCTTTGAGCCCTTTTGAATTGGATTATCAGGAATTATAATTGTTTTTCGACCTTGCATTTATGATATTGATCGAGTGGATACGATCAATGAATGTTATTCTCCTTTGCCTTGGTTAGAACCGATATCATTCTTTGATCCTTTCCATTATATGTTTCCAACTAATGAAATTATCATGGAGGTTATGACTTTGGATGAAAACCCATGGAACGATCACCATCATCATTCATATTTTTTACCTAGCCCTGACTAAATCGAGAATATTTTTTCAAATATGTTTTCACCTAAGATAGTAAATAGTCCATAATCATCCATTTCATTATTTCAATCTAAATCTAAAATAAATTTGGGGAATATATCTACAAAAATTTCCATTGACATCTCAGTTAAAACAAGGATTGTTGAAAATATTCACATAGTTTCCTCATGCTCAATCGAAGAAATTTGAACATATAAGGCCCTATTTCAAGAATTTCGTGACATTTTTTCCTACTCTTATAAGGAAATGCTAGGAATTGATCCAAGCATTGTAATACATGAAATTAAGACTTACCCAAATTCTAAGCCTATCAGACAACAATTACGTTCGGCGCATTTGGGAAAAGTTGTTGCGATTAAAGCTGAGGTCGAGAAATTTCTTAGGGCAAGTTTCATTTACCCGGTTCCTTTACCTAATTGGGTATCCAATATTATTCATGTTAACAAGAAACGGGGAACCATTAGAGTATGAGTCAACTATAGGGACATCAATAAAGCTTTTACAAAAGATAATTATCCTACTCCTTATATCGATCAAATCATCGATGAGTGTGCCAGAAATGAAATATTCTCATTTATGGACGAATTTTCTGGCTACAATCAAATCAACATACTCCCAGATGATCAAAATAAAGTTGAATTCATTTTCCCATAGGGGGACATTTTCCTATCAAAATCTCCCATTTGGTTTAAAGAATGCAAGTGAAACTTTTCAACAGGCCATGTCTTATGCATTTCACGATATCAACAATATTGTGCAACCTTATTTGGATGACTTTTCATCTCATTCACTGAGATGGGAAGACCATCTAATTCATTTGAGAGCCATTTTCATCAAATGTTGTCATTACAGTATTCGCTTGTATCCATCTAAGTGTGTTTTCTGTGTGCAATCTAGTCGATTTTGGGGTTTCTCATTTCAAAGGAAGGTATTCATGTCGATCCATTGAAGGTTGCGGCTATCTTGAATTTTCCTCCTCCTTCCAATCTTTTCCAACTCCAAAGTTTGAAAGGGAAAGAAAACTTTCTACGTCGATTTATCCAGAACTATGTCAAGTTGAAAAAAGGTTTTACTCAAATTTTGAAAAATCATATCCCATTTATCTGGGATGAAGTGGCTCAAAAAATATTCGATGCACTTAAATATGCATTGATCCATACACCATTGTTGCATCATCTCGATTATCACTGAGATTACTTTTTGTACTTAACAACAGTTGATGCCACCATTGGTATGGTCCTAGTTCAGCAAGAAAAATCAAATGAAGAGCATGTGATATATTACTTAAGTCATAATTTGACCAAAACTGAAGTAAAATATGCATATGTGGAGAAATTGGCCTTGACAGTTGTTCAAGTTGTCCAATGTTTCCGTCACTATATCCTATTTCGAAAAACTACTATAATTTTTTATTGCAACCCCATGGTTTTCATTCATACCATACAATTGTTGGTGGGGGGGGATTATTCAAAATGGATATTTATCCTACAGTATTTTGATTTGGAGTTTATTAAATCCAAATCTAAGAAATCATCGGTGTTTGTTGAGTTATTAAGTGACTTTCCCCATACTGAAACTGAAGACGTGGCAGAATATTCTTTTCCACATGAATCTCTCTTTCTTATCAATACTTTAGATCCCTGGTACGAATATATCATCATTTATCTCCAGACCTGGACATTTCGGCTAGAACTGAGTCGAATTGATTGTCGTCGAATCTAGTATCAATCCCAACAATACAATATTGTTGGCGATACATTATCTCATCGCGGTTCCGATTCTATATTCCGATGATGTTCAACTCACGGAGAAGCTAAAAATTGCATTAAATGACTTCCATTCTAGAGCTTGTGGCAATCATATGTTAGGATTTTCCACTGCTCGAAAGATCTTGCACGTAGGGTATTTCTGGCCTTCTATGTTTAAAGATTGTATAACTACAGTCTAGAAATGTCATAATTGTCAAATCTGTGATCGAAAAATGCGTGCAAATCTAGCTGCTCTTCACCCAATCATTGTTGTCGGTCCTTTCACTAAATGGGGCATTGACTTTCTTACATGTAACCCTCACTCAGTCAGGGGGCATGGGTACATTATCCTTGTGGTAGATTATTTTACAAAATGGGTTGAGGTGATGCCTACATATAAGGATGACGGTGAAACAACATCCATTTTCGTGTTCAATCATGTAATTTCTCAGTTTAGAGTACCACAAGCTATCGTCACGGACCATGGTAGCCATTTTTAAAACCATATGATGACCGATCTTACCACCAAGCTAGGCCTGCGTCATGACAATTCTACCCCATATTACCTATAGGAAAATGGCCAAAAAGAATTCATTAACAAGGTTTTAACCACCATGATTAAACATAATATCAGAACTATTTAACGAGAATGGAATCTAATGCTACATCTAGCCTTATGGGCATACCACACTACAACAAAAGCTTCAACTAGTTTTACTCCTTTCTAGCTTGTCTACGGCATGGAAGAAGTTCTACCGATTGAATGCGAGATACCATCTTTGAAATAGGAAATTAAATTACTACCATCTACTTCTGATGAAGAGGAACACTTTTTGTACTTAGCACACCTTGATGAGACTCGTCATGAAGCTACATTGGTTAGTGAGGCCGAAAATAAATGAGTTAAAGCATAGTATGATCAAAATGTTAAACCTCGTTTGTACGTAGAGGGTGATTTAGTCTTGGTCTATGATCAAGAGCATGATAATTTAGGTGCTGGTAAATTCGTGCCTATGTTGCATGGACCTTATATTGTAAAACGTGCACTAAAAAAAGGGGCCTATGAACTGGTGAATTATGACGAAATTCCTTTGGGAAAGCCTAGAAATAATCTTTACCTAAAGAGATATTATGCTTAGATTATTTGGTGAAACATTTGTATATCACTGTACCATATTTTATGTGTGATCGTTTTTAATAGTTTTGTGATTTTTCACTACTTCTCCTGCTCATCTTGTGTTACACTTGATTTGCAAATGTCGAAATTCCCTCAGACTTACATTGTCTTCATTGATGGCGCTAGTCATAGTACTCGAAATTTGTCTTCCATAGCCTAGGTCGTCTATTCGCCCAGGGACAATTTAGTTTATATTCATGGGATATGCCTCAGTCGAACAACAAACAATATTGCAAAATATATGCATTGATTGAGCTATTATCTAATTTTGTTTCATTTGGAATCCATTGATTGATCGTTAGGTTAGGTTCACAAATCGTGGTATTATATTTGAATGGTGTTTATTCAATTAGAAGTGCTTCCATGTTAAGGATGTTTTTGCAAGTTCATCTCTTGGAACGAGAATTTTATTACATTGAGTATCAACATATTCCAAGAAATTTAAACACATTAACAGATGCATTAGCTAGTTATGTATTAAATTGGCACTTGTAAAACATTTGTAACATAAAATAAATGTAATATTTATTCACATATTCTACGACATATGTAGAAATAGAAGTAGTAGTTATCATTAGACAAAATTCTGTAAATAGTGTGGCTTTTACAAAAAATGCCATCCAATGACATAAGGCCCTATGGCCTTTATTTTCTGAACATGTCGATACATCACCAAAAATAAAATAAAATATAGCCCTCAGACTAGTTACTACGCATGATGATGATCATGGTAGCACACAATAGCACATGCTACTCATCATAGAAAATGGCTAATAAGACCGGGAACTCTTGCAGTATGCCTTTGGTAGCAGAGAGGCAAATAATTTATAGTGGCATCTAGAATTTCTAGAGTCAACCTCTCCAGGTTGTGCTCTCTCTCTCTATCACTGTCTCTGGCACATCTAGGTTATGTACTATGGGAGAAACTAGCTGCTCACCATGCCGGTCATATCTATGTAATCCAGCTGGATTCACTGGGGCCACATCTTCATGATCATTTTAGATAATTAGTTGGATGCAAAAAATAACAAAAAAAATGAAAATATCAAAATCAACCAAAATGTGAAGTTTTACCTATAGCACCCCACTGCATCCCAAGAGGAAGTGGCATGTCCAGATCTCCTGTGTAGTCCATCCCTACATACAGAAAGTCCTTGATCATGATGATCTAGCTTTCCATCCACTCGAAGAATTCAGGAGTAAATTTTATTATTGCTCCTTTGCCACCTCCATGGCATTCCATAAGTGTACCCCACTTTAGCATGTGAGGGTCATGAGGCCTTCCTCTCTCTACAAATATCTATGGAGCTAGAAGAGGAATCCGCTCCAAAGAAAACGAAATAACAAAGGCACCATACCCAAAGTTTTTAGTTTTCCTATTCTGACCCTGGTTAGTTGCCCCTTCAAGTTGGAAACTACATCCTCACTCTAATTAAATATGGTACCATGAAAACAATCCACAGCAGTCTGCATCTGATCCTTCATGAGCAAATGTAAAGATGCACTACCACACAACCATGCAATAGTAAACCCGATTGATTTCAAAGGAATTTGAGAGTTTGTCTTAGTATCAATCCGACCATCTTTGAGAGTAGCCATCTCAATGAAATATTGTATAAAATAGGTAGCATTGGTCTCACCACCGCACCTATGGCCATACAGGTTGAGATCGACCCCATGACGTGGAAGCCCACTCAGGAAGTAAATGTCATCAACATCGATGAAAATTTTGTGGCCTCTGACTATGAAACATTCTTCCTTAACGTTCCACTTTCCCACCATCCATTCAAGCAAGTTTAATTGGACCTTCATGTCTGAAATGGTGAAAATTTTGTATAACCCACAATTTGTTAGGGTTTATATGGTTTCTAGATCATTTAGAGAAACTATATCTTGTTCTTCATGCTCATGCTCTCTCCATTCCATGTTTACGGTTCAAAATCCTGCAATTAAACATAAAAGATCATTAGAATCAATTATGGAGAGATTTAGAAAAATATTTTCGGTGTTTTCATTTTATTTTTCTTGCCCTCGACGTTGTGCACAGCCAATTTTGAAGAACAGTACGCATGTGCATATTTTATTTCCTAGAAACTGGGCACATAGTGTTTGGCGTGCGTGGGCCCGATAAGGGGTACCTGTGCACATCGAGGCAATTTTTTTAAAAAACCCTCCCCAAAAAACCAAAATCCATAGTGAAAAGCAAAATAAATGACATGAAAATGAAGAGCTCAAATAGACCATTTACATAGAGAAAAAGTTTCACGATTTCATCCAACGGTTGCCCATAATCAACTTCGGAATTTTATGGTCAAAATGACTTCTATCTCTTTGAAAAGGGTAAAAATGAAAATGGTGAAAAAAAATTACGTTTTTGGACTTTTTATAAGTTTTTAAGGTTATTTAAATATTATTTTGTACCTATTAACTTTTTTACGTCCAATTTTATAAATGTTTTCATTTTTATTTTCGAGCATAGATAATTATGTTGAGTTTAAGTGTGCAAGTTATGGGACAATTACGAAAACAAATCATTTTGGTACTGAGTATATTTTATCGCTTTTTCAAACTCATTAAAATTTGTGAAAACATGGAGTTCTCTTTACGCCTTTTTCATAATCCAAACAAAAAGATCGTCGAGTACTTGATTTTGAACTCATAAAATTAAATGAACAACCGTCCATTCAGTATAAGTTTACCCCTTTTAAGGACTAAACCGTGATATTTATGAAAAAGGTATACGTTGACTAATCATGGTTAATAGCATTCTCTCCTACATTATTTTATCCTTTTTCGGGCTTGAGAGACTAAATTTATGAAAAAGAACACTGTGGAGTTTACTTACGTTTTTCTCTTGACTCCCTAAAAATGGAAAACACCGAGCTTTACTTTCTCCAGGTTCGTTAAAATTTTACGATAAAATAACTAAACGAGTTTCCTTTTCGTGTCTTTTCAAAACTCTTTAAACATGAAAATGACATCGAGTTACTCTTTTACTTGACTCATTAAAATTAAACAGTACATGACTTTTTAATCATAATGAGAACGAACCACTCCTTCTTAGGGTTCGTTAAAAACACTTTAGAGGACTCATCCGAAGGATGAGCTTACAAAACAAGAATATGTTATCCTATTTAAGCTTTTAAAACATAATGAGGTACTTGCCAATAATGGTGGGGGAAAAGTGAGAAAGAATATTTGTTTTGAATTTCTAAAAGGCAGTAGTCGCTCTTGAACATGACACACCGTCACTTTTCATGTCTGGGTTGGGAAATCCATTTTCTACTCAATTGACCATACCTCATTTGAAAGTCTTCAGTTGGTTTGGGTTTTATTTTTATTCAAAATTCTTCCAAGGAATCATGTCGTGTCTTTGATATATTCAAGAGAAGTTCAACCTCAGTCAAATTACTTTGTTAGTCTTAGCCTTCAGTTTCTTCAATCATCCCTGAGTCAGTCCTGGATTACTCCAAATTGTTGTTATCAAAACTTGACATGAGTTTCATGTCATATGCCCTCCTGTGATAGATCACTTTCTATCAAATTCGGCTCCTTATCTAGGAATTTGATCTAGAAACCTTCAGTACCCTAAGGCATGCCTTCCTTAATAGCAAGTTTCTTACCTTTGATGACAGGTTCTCATCATTAGCCTTCGATCGAATGATTCTATGAGTGTTCGAAATTAAATCATCTATTCACACTTCATAGATTGTACTCAAAGTACCTTGAGATCCATTGTCATTATTGGTGGTTCCTCTCACACTTGTTAACGGTTCACATCATTAACCAATAATTAAGTGGTTTATACCATGTTCAACGAATCGAAACATTCAACCGCATGGTTAGATTCAACTACAGATCGAGAGATGGAGATCAAGACCCTAGATCTAGTTTCATCCATCCAGGATGCATGGAGTTATTAACCATCCATGATTGTAAATATAGATCCATTGATGCATGTGTCCATACTATGTCATCTTTTGACATGGATATTCATATGTATTTCCATATTATGTTAGTGATACATTTATGTTTTGAGTATGGGAATTCCTACCTCGGTGATGATATTATATATTTCATTGTAATATTTGTTTGATTGTTTCAGGCCTCCGATTGCAGTATCCAACCCAAACCTTCACATGATAAAGCACTTCAGTCATCAAAACATTTCTTCTCACTTAGTGCTTTAGGAGGGAATCTATTACACGTCATTTTGTCGCATTAGGCAAATGACCATCGGTTTGGATCTCTCACTATCCACAAATGTGTCTCGAACTATTCCCTTGCAAAGTTAGAAGGTAAATTATCCCAAATAAAATGGAATTTCTAGATCCTATGGTACAAAACCCTTATTTTGGCTATATTCGCAGTTTCCTAGTTGATTCATGCACATACATAAGGAAGACCATCATTATCTCTGCATAAGTACACATTGTCTTTCACTATGACCTACGAACATGATTTGAAGTATGTAAAAATACAAAGTAAATTCTAGAAGCATTGTTGGTAGCATCTATCCCAACCAACAAGCTTTGAATGCGTGCCTATTCATTACTGATCCCTCCCATCATGGAGTAACTCCCCTTCCTTTGTGGTAACTCTATCCACTAATGGTGGATCTCATCCCTTGGAGAATTGATCCATAAACTCTCATTCTTGGCATATAAAGCCACTACAGGTCTGAGAATTGGGGGAGGACTATTGGAAGTAGGTTTATGATGTTGACATTAGGTTGGAAGGATTTTCTTGTAAGGGAGAGGGTTGGAGATTATGGAAGTGACTTGCAAAATCAAGGCTACATGGTTGTAAGGATTTTCTCCAGTTTTATGAATATAAGCACTTGTTATTTTTCAGTTACATGTATAATTGGTTAATTAGTTCATTTATCTCTTTGATTATATGTTGTGTGCTTTGTGCTCTTGTTTGTCTCTATCTTTGCAGATATCTTTTAGGACATTACGGAGAAGTTGTTGAGAGTGACGAGAGGACATTTAGAGCATCAAAGAGTGAGTCATAGAAAACTTTGAGGAACTTCATTAATCAGTTCTCTAAACTGGTAAGAGGCCTCTTTCATTCTATTTGCTTTCAAACGATCAAAACTTAGAGAATGATAGCAATTACTGTGTGTTTATTACTAGGGTTCTTTGAAGTCTAGGGAGATCACTCTTGTCCGTAAGAGGGATTTCTGTACATAATAGATATAAAAACAATTTCTCAAATATTTATGAGCATTGTTTCTTGTAAATGTGACATAGGTCTGTATTTCACTTCAACGATTCTCAGATTTCGCTCCTTCCACAAGTTCCACAAAGTAAACCCAAGGGCTAGATTCTAGGCTCGTAAGACCACAAGGTTGTTATACTTATAATCAAACCATTGGTATATCTGTGATTTAATATTTGTGAGACTGGGCAAAGTACACCTAAAAATTTGTTGGATAAAAGCCCACAAACTCTTAGTGAAATGGCAAGTGATTAGGAGATGTTATATAGCTTCTTCCACTTGGAAACATAAAGTGCAAAAATATGGGCCCTCAAATCCTTTCCTTCTTAGAAAATCCCAAGTTAAAGAACACCCTTAAGCAATAAACCAAAGGAACAATATGATCTTAGGGCATCCAGGTTCTCTCCACAATGTCATCCATAGGGTGGTCTTCTCATGAGTCTGGAATGAAACTAACAGAGAATAAACTTCTTTTAGAGTAAATGTCCCTACTGATTATTGCCCCTAGTGGAGGATATCCTACTTATGGGAGACTCATATGACTCTATTTTCAAGTAATCGCTGGAATTCCTCCCACATGTGGATATTCTCTGTACAATCCCAGTCCCCCCATCATTCCACTTCCTCCAATATTGGTTTTCTTGTGTAAGCTTCAGAAAGTTGGTCACCTTAAAAATCCCTTGTGTTTTCATTAAGTTTTTTATGGCTTGTGACTAATCATTTCTTCCAAAGGTGGATAGTGTTACCAAGCGTCCTCTTAGAAAGATGTTTTCATCCCTCTTTTGGCCTCTGAAAAATCGTAGTTTCTTACAAGATCATTTTTTCATTGCTACCACACCCTCCAAATTTCACTACATTCAAATTTTGGAGCCTAATCAACTGTCACATCAAATGTCACCTTAGTTGTCAAATGTTGTTTCAATTCATTATATATGATTCAAGTTTTCTTGATCATTCTTAAGTTTCATCGCATTGTTTAGAACATCTCTAATGCACTTCATGGTCATAACACCTTTGTTTGTTATAAAACGACACTTTTGGTCGCAATCACATACACTTTTCCTGTTGTACCTGGGTAGTGTTTGTAAACTGGTGTTTTGATGTGTATTCTTCAGTGTTCAAGTTTGTCTAAGTATTATTGATGATTTGGCATGTGTTGCAATTGACTTTATGTCTAAACTCATTGTGTTCTCCCCTTGTTCTATCTTCTAGACCTAGACAAATTTTGGTTGCACAAGTGAAACCATTAAGGTAAGGAGTGCAAAAGTGCACTCTTAAGCATTGATCAGGGATCCTTCATTTTTCAAAAGTGCACCCTACGCCCTCCAAGAGCACATAGTGCACTCCTAAGCCTCATTCCCCTTCCTTATTCTAAACTATGCCCTCAGAGATTCCTTCCTCCTTGTTGAGTGCATGGTGCATCATTGAAGCATCATCATGACCCCTTCAGCCTTCAACAATGCACCATGCACCCTCCTTAACCCTCTTGAGTACATGGGTGCACCCTAAAGCCCCAAATCCTAACCCTTTAGCCTTCGACAATGCGCCTTGAACCCTCCTTATCTCCCTTGAGCACACAATGCACTTTGGAAGCCTGAATTCTCTTCCTTCGTCCTTCGGACCTGCACCCCACACCCTCCCTTGATCTCTCTGTCTTCACTTGAGAGCATGAGCACACCTCGAAGCCTTGAAGCTTCAACCTTTCAGCCTTTCACAGTGCACCCTTGCACCCTTAAGTTCTTCTTTCTCTTCCCAAATACATTGTTAATTCATGAATAGAAGATTTGCATGAAACATGTTAGGATAAGAGATTTTTTAGGCTGATGTTTGATTTCCATGAGTGATTACAGCTGCAGTTATTTCAAGAACATTATGGTAAGGATGCATGAAGAAGATCGGGAAAAGAGGTCATCCAAAGGAAGCATTCAAGAACAAAAAACGCATTGAAACCTGGATGATTGAAGTAGCCTAAAGAATCCATGTGATCAAAGACCCTGTGGAGGGTGAAGACATCAATGACACAGAAGTTGCATGCAAGATTGAAGACACAAGTGTCAACCTTGTCACCTATTGAAGAAATTCCATGTCATCAATCACTATGTGTCCTAGTCATCAATAATAGTGACTTGTTATGTACTCACCACACAATGATGTGGAAGTTATGATGTAATAATGTAATCATTGTAAAGACAAAGAAGTGGAAGTCAAAGAGACATGTAAGGAAAAAAGAGCCATGTATAGAAGTCCAAAATACATGTAATGCCAAGAGTCATATGTAATTCCAAAAGTCATTTGGAAGTCCAAAAGTCATTTGGAAGTCCAAAAGTCATTTGGAAGTCCAAAAGTTATAGAAGTCCAATGGTCATTAGAAGTTGGAAAGTCAAGAGTCATGAGGATATGAAAGGTCATGCCTCAAGTTATAAAAGGATCATCATTACTCAAGAAAAGGAATTTTAACCTTGGCTTCTCCCATAAGGCATTAAAGAGATAGATATAGTACTTTTGGGGAGCAAGTAGTGGCTCTAACGCTCCACTATTGGAGCGAGTGGTGTTCACTATATTTTTGTATCTCGGAACTTTTGCTTAATACCTTAAGCCATTTGGCTAGCACATTTTCATGCATATATCGTGGATGTTTTAAGTCTATTCTTCTAATGTTTTCAGTGTATGTTGGATTTCACATGTACTAAAGTAATAGAACTATTTTGGTGACTTTGGTGCTTAACTTGTTGGAAATGTGTTGTGATGATTTAACGATCGTACCATCTATGTGAACTATTTCGCTTGATGTATAATACTTCTTTCTTGTCTATGTGTGTGTGTCTCCATCAAATTTGTACTATTATTTTAGAAATTCCTTGTAGATTCAAACTACTAACTCTAATATGCTAAAACAATAGACTTGAATCTACTCATCAACAGAAATAATTAAATGATAACAAAATCATGAAGCATACAAGAGAAACAATTTAATCAACACATTACATAATGATTTCTTGGGGAAAGCCACAACTAAAAACTCCTGCTATCTATATATTTCATTAGTCATAAAATATGAGAAGATTATAATGCTTTGCTCAATCCCGAGCAACCTCTGCATTATCTCTATCTGTCTTACAACTTCCTAGACAGGCCTAGGCAAATTCTTAACCAATTTTCCACTTTCCCAAGTCCCTATTCATTGTGGTCTTTCCTTGGGAATTATCCCCCTATTAGTTAGGGAAATTCCTCATTCGAATTAAGCAATCCTCATAGGCCTTCCTTTGACTGCATGCACCACCTATACAATTCAGATGGTTATACAACTAATAGTACATTGTTCTTGAAATCCAATATCAACTGGATAACTCTAAAATCTGACATGCATGAGTTATTTATGAGTGAGTCTTCAGTTTACTGGTTGGTGACTGTAGTCAACACCACACTCCACTGTAGGCAACACCACACTACTGGACCTCCCACTAGTTCCTCCAATAGTTGGAACTAGTTTAATTGACTTTAACTCAGTTAAAATGAATTAATTAATTACAACTCAAAATAAACCCAACCATGGCTCCTATAATGTAGGAGACGCTCTACATGACTCAAGTTAGACCCTCAACTAGAATTAACTGATCCAACTAAGTCAAATTAACTTATTTAACTAATACAAGTTGTCATATGGATAATGGGAATCCATTTCATTTTACAACGTTCTAGACCATTTTCTCTATATAGTCGGGTTAACAATTTGATAAGAAATATGACGGGTTTCTTAAATACAGAAATTGGATATTCTTTGGAAGCTCTAAGCTTAAACCTTTATTCTTCTCACAGCCAATTTTCAATCACTTTATCATAATTCTCATCACATGATTTGTAAATAGTATTTCGGAAATTGTTGAAGAATTCAACATTGAGATGGATCAAAGGGGATTTGAGCTTACAAATGGCAGATAGGACTTCTGGTTTCCAAGAGGTTATAACATTCTTGTTGTGGTCTGACACAGTGCGGGTTGGGATATCCACATGTGCAAAAATCTAGGAAATCATATCATAATAAGGGAAAATTTTAGCCCTAGCAGCTACCTAATGCAATTTTATTTTCCTAATTCCCTCCAATAGATTATTCTTTGATTTAGAAGCTCTTACACTTTTCAACCACTCTCTATTCTTAAAGAAATCAAAAATATCCTCCCACTTCATCGTACTTTCTTTATGAGTTTTATAAGTGGATTCAGATATCAGAGATGGGTTGAGGCTATATTCCTTTGGTTCTGAATTTTCTACTTCTTTCAGCTTTCCTTTTATATGCTCCACCACTTGTCTCGTTACAAGCGATTTTCCCTTTTTTCCCATTTTATGATCTCTGAACAAAAAGAGGAAAACGTGAATTATTTCTAGTAAAAAATCTGAAATAAGAATGAAAAATATTTTATGAATATAATTTACCTACACAAAATCTCTGAAACTTGGTATTTTTCTTCCTATAATTCAAATTTCTCTGAGATGAGCCTAATAGTTTGAAACAATATGAAAATCAGAAATGACTTGGGAAGTTATAAATTTTGATTAAAAATAGAGAACGCATGAATTAATTCATATGACTTGATCATTAATTTCCCATTATGTAATCCAACTGTTTTTTTTTTGCAAATCAAGACAATGTAGGAGAATTTTAATATCAAGATCTATAAAAATCGTTTAAGCGTGAAGCCATGAAAATCCAAGCTTCAAATAAATTTATTAACAATCAAGAAAAACAAAATATTTACGCAAATCAATAAAAATAATATTTTATTAATATGGTTGGGTAGTCGAGAAGTCGGGTGGTCGTTTATTTGTTTGATGAGTTTTTCCTTCCTCTGACCCTGACTACACAGGAGTCAGGTTATTACTGATAGGTCGAATGGTTGGATAGTCGGGAGTTCGGGGACTCGGGAGGTCATGATTGAAATGTGATTGAATAGATTGGAAGTTGGCCCGACCTTGTAGTCGGGAGGTCAGGATCAGGGATTGTAATTTTGTATTATTCATGCAAAACAAAAATCTAACCTCTGACTTATTAAGTTATTTTTGTTTTTTCTTATTTTTGTTCAGAATTTTTTGATATTTTCAATGAAAAGAAGAAAAAATTATTTAGGGACCTTTGTTTTTTCCTTGTATATAAAAAAAAAAAAGAGAGAGAGAGAGAGAGGGTTTTTGTAATCCTAACAACAAACAATGACACACTGGAAGAAGAAATTATCTTTGTCAGGTTTATGTCTATAGTTCAAACTAAAAGAAATATTTCATAAATTTCTTCTAATTTATGATTTATCTCTGAGGCACTTGATATTTTGACAAAAAAGATAATGATAAAAATACAAGTACTTACGAAAGAAAAGAAAAATTTATGAAATAAGAGTCAAATAATGAACTTATTTATATATTTAGAACCTTATAATCCAAGCATCTTTTGAATTTTTAAACACTAAGTTTAGGGTTTTAATACTATCAAAGTGTTTTTTTGTTTTTGGCATTATAGTCATCTCTCTTTAAACGTTTGATTGCTTCACTTTGGTTAGTGAAAAAATCTCCTTTAGTTGAATTACAAACATCAACCAACTGCCAACAAGCGTTTATAGCCCTCACAAGTTTATTTGTACTTTTTTGAATAGTTTTAAACTTCATGTTTTCACTTTATAGCTTATGACTAATTTTGAAATTTATCATACATAGCTAAGTGATAGAAGCGGGGTATTAGAGAGTTGCTTTGATAGAAAATACTTTGATGTATTAAAAGAAACTCAAACTTTGTATTGTATTATTCATTTTTTTGAAAGAATTTGGTTTATTTTTTAAATATTTGAAGGTGATGGAACTCTCATAACATAAAATAATCAATCAAACACTTTTCTTACTATTGAAAGTTTATATAAGAACTAAAGTAATATCAAGCATTTCTGGATTCTTCATATTTTGAGAATAATTTGTCCTTAAACTTTAATTTATTTGGAAGAATAATATAATATATTGATAAAAAAATAATTCTTGGAATATGTAATCATAGTTGAATTATACAACTAAGGAAACAAATGAAAAGAAAAAGTATGTACATAAATGAAAAGAATAAAAAATAATAAAAAAAAATTAGGATCCCAACATCCTTTAGTAAAATGGAATATTTACATATGACCTCGAAATATTTTCTTATGAAAAATATATTTTAAAAATGTTCCCATTTACTAGCAAAATTTCTACTTGGCCTTGTAATGTTTGTAAGATGTAAGTTGAAGGACCAAGTTTTAAAATATTTGAAAAGGACCAATCCATGGCTTTTATCCCATGTATTGGGATACAAATGTTTGAAAAGGATCAATCCTTGGCTTTTATCCCATACAGATAAGAGTGTTTTCCTTTCTCCTCATGGCTTTTATCTCATTTGAAAACGAAGTCACCAACACCAAAATCTCTATTGTATGCTAAATGTTTATCAAACCATTTTTTGATAGTTTTTTGATGTTCATGAAATTTAGCTTTTTCCTTTTGTTGTTCCTTTTCCAATTTTAGAAATGTATATAATTGAACATCCATATCTTTGATTGAATTATGCCTTGTAGATTTAGCTAGTCCCATTCAAGGAAGTCCCATTCAAGGATGCGTTGCAGAGGACCTAAGCTCACTCAAGCCTGCGCTGGGCGAGAATCCTTGAAATGTTCATTTGATCTTGAGTATATTCCTGTTTTCTAGAGCCTTCTAGATGGAACCCAGCTCCTATCCTATCAAGATGAGCTCGACTTAGGATAGCCTTGGATCATATAATCCTCTATCCCCTCATCCCTTTGAACATGGAAAATAATCATCCAATTATGCAAAACCATTCAATGCCATATTAATGACAAACCACTTGCATTCATCTATAAATTGGCCTCTCATCATAGAGCCAAAGGGCTTGGATATGATAGAGAAATATTGTTGGGTTAGAGACTTGAAATCATTGTCAAAGTAATGTTATGATGCTGGATTGATGTTGCTATTAGTGTGATGAGGGCTTGGACTAAGCTGGATGAGTGACACGAGATCGAACCACATTGGGTGTAACTTCTCCTTCTATCAATCAATAAAGTTGTTTGTTCCTTTTCCAATACTTTTGTCTATATCTATGATGAATGTATGTTCAAATGTTGTCGATTCCATTTGTTTACAATAAATAGATCATATTCTTTTATTATTGTCATCTTTTGTTTATGTTGGCAAGTACCAATTGAGCGAACTCAATTTGAGTGGGAGTGACGGGAGCAACTAAAAGGAGATCAAAGGAAGAGAAGAATCACAAGTAAGTTCTTTTATCTTATATGTTTATTGTAGGAAAAGTTTAAACATCTTTACTTCAGTTGTTATAAGTGTAACTACCCACTTAGGGAAGATATACTTATCCATAGGTATAAATTTTGTATAACAAATTGGCAATTCCACTGGGGAACGACCATCATTCCTAGTTGTTATCCCTTGTCTTAGAAGCACCAGTAGACTTTTCTTAAGTTAATTTACCTATATTCAGTCATTTTGAAGCTTGTTTGGTCAAAATGGGTGCTTATTTATGTGCTAATAGTGCTCTCTGGCATCAACACATTGTTGTTCTTGACACAGTGCGTTGCAGAGTAGCCTTAGCCTAAAGACAGTGCTCTGCAATTCACTTTCTCCCACTCAGGGCTACGCTCATACCTATCGAGCCAAAAACCCATCTTTTTGCTTGATTTTTTCAAAACTGTTTCACATCTTGTTTATTGAATGGTCAATGTTTCTCTATCCCTGAATTCCAAATTTGCATTTCTTTTCCATGCCCACTTTGGCTTTGTTTGTTCAATGTTTTTTTTTATTTTTTCTTTATCATTGTCGAATCAATCCCAAAGTTAGCTTACATTGATTAGTCTTTAATTTTCTGAAAAAGAAATTGTCGTAAAGTCTTTGTTTCTTGTGAAAAGCATTGATTGATGGTTTGTGCATTTAGTTTCTTTATGTTCATCTAAACATTAACGAAATAAAAAGAAAACATGCATAATGCATTTAGAATTTTGTGTGTGCTTGTACGAATGGTATAGGGAAAGTTGCATTAGATATGCTCTATGCTCTTTGTTTAGATATTTTTATTGCTCTATCCCTTTTAGTTACAGTTTTCATTGTTTAAATCAAATGAAAAGAATGTTTCCCATCTTAGTTGCATTCTAGGAGTTTCAGAAACATCACGCGGTGAACCTGAAAGGCAAAATTTTAAACAAGATCAACTAAAATTTATCTCAATTAACCTAATGGAGCATTGTAACTTAACGCATAACATTTAGAGGTCTAGGCTAGAGACGTGTTCTGGCGTCGTTAAACATAGCAATTGTTGCTAATAGTATGCGATACATTCTGAGTGTGATACCTCATTCCACATACGTAAGTATATCGTAGCTCGTCCGCGTACTTTTGGGTATATCGAGCGGTGTTATAGTATGAAAAGTATAAGGGAATGTTCTCACTGTGTGGTTTCGCATTAGACAGCGCTAACACGGATTAGGCCTCCACGTACTTTTGGGTATATTTGGGAGGACTACATTAGGTTGCTATCCTTCCATAGGTAACCGAGTTGGCCGCCTTGTATAATGTGATACACCGAAAATAGCATTCGGGGAGATTATCTACACGTATGTTAATTCCTTGGCTCCTCTAAGGCAATCTATTGCAGTTCACAGTTACTTGGTAATTCTTTTGCCTAGATTGCCCTCTTTTTGTTTATTTCTTTTTATAATAAAATCAATCAACAATCATGGAATAAAATCAACCTTTACCCCGTCGTTTGCATAGGACAGCAAGTAAACCGCCTTTACCACCTGAAGCTACACCTAGTCAATGAAAGTGGTCTCGTTTAACTGAGCCCAGTACAACACAAACTTCTGGTTCTTCATCTAATTTACGAGAGTCACCTATACCGGTACGTATTGTGATTCCAATTACTCCTACTATTATTGGTTTATCTTCTACTTAAGTGGAACCTTTACAATTACCTGCGGACACTGAAAGTGAACTTATTGAAACAGTAACTGAAGTTGTCTAACAAGAAGTTGATCCTCAACCAGAAGTTGTTCAAGAAATTCATCCTGAACCCATTGTTATTTTACCAGAACACTTGGATCCCAAAGTTGAACAACCAGAAGTTGTTCCCGTACTGGAAGACGATCGACCGGTTTATCCTCAGACATTTGTAACTGTTGAGACTTCTCCTTTACCACAGAGTCAAACACCAGAAATTTATTATAGACCTAACGGTGAAATCCTTCCACCCAGTTTGATTACTATTAAAGAGGAATTTGAAGAAGAAACTTCACCTAGAACTCCAACTCGTTTTGGACCACGGCTTTATCTTTATCCTTCTTTTCCTCGGTTAACTTATATTGCTCCTCTTGATCCTGTTTACTTTCAAACTCTCGTAGATTTATTAGGACATTTATTGGATCATTTGACTATGGCTGAAACAACTTCCCAGACTATATCACCTTTTACAGCTGCGACATCATCTAATGTCATTATTTCTTCGATGTTTACCACAACACTTGAGTCACATCTGTATGGTGGTCCATCTGTCCCATTGGGTTACCAATCATTATCTGGAAGTCACTCTGGTGTTTCTTCTAGTCCATGGTCTTCACCCATGTTGTCCACAGGAATTTTACTCGGTTCTTCACTTACGGATACTGAACAGTTTGATCCATCAAGTCAATATCAAGTGATTCCATCTAGTTACCATCCAATGTATCCCCTTAAAACTGGATTACCTCCATATGGAGAACAATATGTCCAATATTATTATTCTCCATACTATGGGGGGCCACCATATGGCAGTATACCGTCATCTTTAGGTCCAACTTATTATAGAATGACTGTTTGGCAATGGAAGCCTACAATGCATGTTCAACCAAGGCTTATGTATTCATCACAACCAATACAACATGTTTCATCCATACCTACTATGCCTGTCATTACGACTTTACCACAGTCACAAGCTCATTTGATTGTATCTCAATCTTTACAAGTTGATCCTTCAACCTCTTACCCTCAAGTTTCAGGTCTACAAACTCAATCTTCTCAGGCCATTTTACAACAATTGTTTGTGCCTGGAATCCAACAACCTCAAGCCACTTTACCATTAACTGGAATGACTCGGACTTATATTGGTCCAATTTATCCATAACCTGGTCAAACTGGTGGGCAACAACCATTGTATCAACAACCGTGGCAGCCACAATACCAACAACAACAATTCCAATAGTACCAAACTTATCCTGGACTTGCTCAACAAGCCTATGCTAGGTTTGGTCAACAGCAAGCTTACCCAGGTTCTAGTCAACAAGCCTATGTTGGTTTTGGTCAACAACAAATTTATCCTGGTTCCCAACAACAACTTTATATTGGATATGCTCAACAAACCTACCCCTATCAAGGTTACCATCAGTAGATTTCTTATGTTGGTATGCAAAGGCCTATTGCCCAGGAAATTCCATCTTACCCGGTTACACTCAACCCAACCTAAACCGACAGTTCCCTTTTGTCACAACACTTGAATTACCAGATTTAAATCGGCTTACCAATGATCCCATTATTTATTCAGCTTGGTGGCCGGTGATTCCACACAAATTGCCTTCTGATATTCCTAAGTTCAATGGAAACCCTGGAGAATTTCTGTCCAATCATGTTATGATTTTTCATTTATGGTGTTCATCCAACTCCCTAAATGATGATTCAGTAAGACTACGTCTTTTCTAGTGAACGCTCATTGATCTGGCTGTAAAGTGGTATATTGAATTACCATGAGCTTCATTTGACAACTTCATAGCCTCATCCACTACATTTTTAACCCATTTCCAGTTACCCGTCAGATATGAAATTGGAACGGAACTTTTGACCAACTTTAAACAGACCACTGCTACTCACATTTCTGATCATATTCATGACTGGCGTCATTGTTGTCGAATGGTCAAAACTTTTGTTCCTGGTCAGCTTTTAGTTGAGTGGTTTATTAAATCCTTGATGCCATCTATCGCCGTGGATGTGGCTAAAGGAGGAGTTGTTACTAAAGAGCAATTAATTTATCATGCCCAATACTTAGACTTGATTTACACCCAGTCTGGCACGCTCTATGATAAGATTCCAAATGCACCTAGACTAGCTTTTATTATTCCACCACCTCCATCCAGTAAGGAATCTCATGTCAGTGATGGTGTGATAGGTTCTTCAAGCACTCAAACAACAAGTAGACCATCTAGTCAAACACTTTCTATTTCAAATAAAACCTCTAGTACACCTAATAATACACTTGCTTCCGAAATAAATGTCGTGTCATCTGACAATGGTAAAAATGAAAAGCAACCTAGAAGCAAGAAAAAGGGGAAAACCAAAAAGAAATGAAATTATCCCCCTCAAGAGAAATCATTTGATTCCTCTTCTCTGGCTAGGAAGCCTCGTTACCCATGTTTAATTTGTAATGAGGAGCACTTTACGCGAGACTGTCCTCACCGCTCTGAAGTCTTAAAACTTCTTAAGACTTCGAGTACATCTGATGTGTTGACAGACCCTTTTCCAAACCCAAATACTCATTTGGTTGCTACAGGTCATGCTTCCACTTCACAAGTGCATATGATATCCACTACTAAGCCTAAGACTTATGTTTTGGTGACTACACAAAGTAAAGATTCTGGTAATCCATCATCGTCGTCGAATAAACAAGCTATAGATCAACCCAATACTTTGACTTCGACTTCGTCTGACTCCATTCCACCACCCATTGCACCAGAGTTAACAATAAAACCACCTAAGGGATTTGTTCATAAATCTACATTCAACCCTCAAGCTCAAGCAGCGTAAAATTATAACATAGTAGAAGATTTGACTCAGTCACCTTCTGCTATGTCGACGCTTGAGGTGCTTAAAAACTGTCCCTCCCAAAATCATGCTTTATTGTCAGCAATTGGTGGAATTAATATAACGCATTTCAATCTTGTAATTTTTAACCATGCAGGTTATACACCACAATTACCAACGCAGTTATCATTCTTGATCCAATTAAATGCTTTGAATCACCTCATTCACCGAACCATTGTTGACGAAGGTGCATCTACTTGTATCATGTCAATGAATTGTTGGAAAACACTTGGCTCACCACCTTTGTCACGATCATCTACGATGTTAAAAGCTTTTCACGGTCACACTTATACACCTTGAGGAATTTTAAGTAACCTACAGATAGAACTACGGGGAAAAAATGTAGCTATTGAAGTCAAGGTCATTGACAGACCCCTTGACTACAATATTTTACTAGGAAGACCGTGGGTTTACGCTATGGTTGTTGTGGTTTGGACATACTTCCGTATGATCGCTTTCTCTCATAAGGGTGGAATCACAGTAATTGATCAACTCACCTTCTTTGCCTCCAGTTCACAGGCAACTAGAAGCATTCCATTAGTTCACGGACCTCTACTATCTCTTCAGAACATTGGAGACGATCTCTTCAAAGATTCTTCCCTAATGGGCACCTTTTCACTACCATCACTATCACAAATGGCGAAAATTGCAAAAGTTAATACCTGTAACATGATATCTTCCACTTCATCTGACTCATGGAAGATTTCTAATAATTCTGAAGTTGATATGCATAATGAAACCATGCTACTAAGCCCAATTGAGATCGCATAGCAAGCAATATTTTTGAATTGCGCAGCAAATCCAAATCCATCATCACCGATTGTATGGGTTGATCATTCATTAGAATATGGTACTTCCTCTGATCCTTTTTCATATACATTTTCTATTGATGAAGGAATCATACAATCAATGATGACAGAAGAAGAACCATGGGTAGATTATCATCATCAATCCCATATTCTAGAACAATTAGAAGATATTCTAAATGAACTAAATCGCCCTTAAATCGTTGATTTCCTTTCAAATTTTGTATTTATAGACACACTCAATTCCGAACGAAACTTATCGAATATTGAAGTAACCATTTCTATCGATATTTCAACCAAACCTGGAATTGTAGAAAACATCCATGTTGGCAAATCTTTTTCTCCATTGAAACTTGAAACTTATTGTGCTCTTTTTGGTGAATTCCGTGATATATTTGCTTGGTCATATGAGGAAATGTCAATTATTGATTCTAGTATAGTTGAACACGAGATTAAAATGTATCCTAATGTCAAGTCAGTACGACAACACCTCCATCCTGTTCATCCGAAGAAGGCTACTGCCATAAAAGAAGAAGTTGAAAAGCTTTTGCCTGCTAGTTTCATATACCCCGTTCCTCTTACTGATTGGGTTTCCAATATTGTTCCTGTCATGAAAAAACAAGGAATAATACGAGTGTGTGTTGATTATAGGGATGTTAATCATGCTTGTCCAAAACACAACTATCCCACTCCCTTTATCGACCAGATAATTGATGAATGTGTCGGATGTGAAATATTTTCATTTATGGATGGATTTTCTGGCTATAATCAGATCAATATCCACCGAGAAGACGAACCTAAAACTACCTTTATTTGTCCCTGGGGCACATTCGCATATAGGAAAATCCCTTTTGGTTTGAAGAACGTTGGGGCAACTTTTTAGAGGGCAGTGAATTATGCCTTCCATGACATCAAACACATCATTCAACCCTATCTAGATGACTTACCTGCTCATTCACAAAAATGGGTTGATCACCCGCAACATTTGAGAGCCATATTTTTACGGTGCCAACACTACAAAATTTGACTGAATCCACATAAATTTGTGTCTTTTTTTGGTTTCGGTCATTTTCTTTGTTTCGTAGTTTCTAAAGAAGGAATTCAACTCAACCCCTTGAAGGTTAATGCAATTCTTGATCTACCTCCACCTTCCAATTTACTTCAGTTACAGAGACTCTAAGGGAAGGCTAACGTTCTAAGGAGATTCTTTCCCAACTATGCCGAAATGGCTAAAGGATTTACTCGTCTTTTGAAAAAGGGATTTCCCTTCCATTGGGACCAGGTTGCACAAGCTTCCTTTGATGCTCTCAAAGATACCTTAATCTGAGCGTCATTAATGTACTCCCCTAATTATTAGAACGACTATTTCGTGTATCTCGCTACTGCAAATACAACCATTACTATGGTTTTAGTCCAAGAAGAAGATGGGATTGAACATCTGATCTATTATTTGAGTCATAATCTCAATGATACATAAGTTAAGTATTCTTACGTGGAGAAGCTAGCTTTGGCTTATGTTCAAGTTGTATAGAGATTTCGCCATTATATCCTGCTCCGAAAGACCATTGTCATTTTGGATTGCAACCCTTACTCAGCCGAGGGGGCATGGGTATATTATTGTTGCCGTTGAGTATTTTACAAAATGGGCTGAGGCGATGCCTACATTGAACAACAGTGGTGAGACAGATACACCTTTTTTCTTCAACCATGTGTTTGCACAGTTTGGTGTACCACAAGTTGTATTTACAAATCATGGTTTGTATTTTTGCAATCACATGATGACTAAATTAACTGCCAAGTTAGAACTCCCACATGATAGTTCTACCCCTTATTATCCACAGGCTAATGCACAAGTTGAAGCCATCAACAAAGTCCTTAAGTGAATTCTTCAAAGAATGATAGGATCCCACAAACGAAACTAGAATTTGATCCTGTACTCAGCTTTTTGGGCTTACCGAACCTCGGTAAGAAATGCAACTAGATTCACACCTTTCCAATTGGTATATGGTCTTGAGGCAATCTTTCCAATACAATGTGAGATTTCATCACTAAAACTCACAATGGACTTGTTACCTGACACTTCTGATGAGGAAGCACGTTTCTTAGAACTCATCCATCTAGATGCAACATGTTGTGAAGCCACATTGACCAATGAAGCACATAAGAAATGAATTAAGGCACAATATGACCACAATGTCAAGCCTCGCATATTCTTAGAAGGAGACCTGGCCTTTCTTTACGATCAGGAAGCCGATAAATTAGGAACAGGAAAATTTGAACCACTATGGATGGGCCCCTACATTGTCTAGCATGTTTTGGTAAAAGGTGCTTACAAGTTGGTTGATTATGATGGAATTCGATTGTTGCAGCCCCAAAACAGGTTGTATCTTAAACATTACTATGCTTGATTATGCGTAGTAAAAACATTGTATATATGCTTTGATTGCGTGTGTGTGTCATAATGTGACTTTTAGAGTTTTTATGTGGTTAGTAATCCGCTTTGCATTTTTTGCAGATGTCGGAATCTTTGGAACCATTTGTTGGTTATGCCAATGGTGCTAGTCATAGTACGTAGAACCTATCTTCTGCAGCATGGGCCATATTCGCTTCAAGTGGTGAGTTAGTTAGTTTTCAAGGGATTTGTATTGGTCGTTCTACGAACAATGTCGCTGAGTATAGTGCATTGATCAAACTCCTCTCTAATGCCACTCCACTTGGCATTCGCCAAATCATCATTAGGCTAGACTCACAACTTGTCATACTACAACTTACGAATGTTTATGCCATCTGAAATCCAACTATTCATCGTATATTCCTTAGAGTTTGTCTCTTGGAAAGACATTTTTGATTACATTCAATATCAACACATTTCCAGAAACTTTAATACATTGACTAATTCTTTAACGAAATACGTGTTAAACAGACATTTACGACATATGTAAAGAGTAAATTTTCAATTCACATCAATAGTTGAATAGGATTACACATAACCATACAAAAACACTATAAGTCAAATAGATAGATGTTCAAAGTTTTTACAAAAATTTGTGTCCAAGACATGTTGATCATCTGACCTCAAAACCTCAAAATGCATACAGTAAATCATCCTAAGTAGATCTAATGATGCTCATGATAACGGGTCATTGCCTGAGCTATCATGCGCAATAGCCTCATCCAACGGCTGTGTACACCAATAGTATGGTGTTGTAGTCTCATCGGTAACTCCTCGATCTGAACATCTGGTATACTGAGGGTAACTCCTAAACAGGAGGCGACTGAACTAGCGGGGAGAAATGTTGGAAGAGTAGTTCTCCAGGATTTAGATCTGATCAACTCTGCTAGTGTCTCGATCAGATCTAAATCCTGGAGAACTACTCTTCCGACATTTCTCCCCGCTAGTTCAGTCGCCTCCTGTTGATGACCCATTGGTCGAATAGTGCCAACATCTGTATACATGAGAACATTTTTAGTTTAGACTTGAAAACATCAAAAAACACAAAAACATGTAAAAACTCAAAAAATAAAAAATACATGGTCAAAAAAAATTACCTATAGCACCCCATTGAGCACCCACTGGTAATCTCAAATATGGATCTCTATGAAAATCCATCCCTGCATATGGATGCTTCTCTATGACAATATGTTTTCGATGGATCCAACTGAAGAATGTCGTATAAAATGAGATTGATGACTGACTAGCATGTCTAACCATCAACTCTACCCATCTCTGCATCTGTGGATCTCTAGGACCAACTAAACTCAATGTCACATGATAAGGTTGCATCAATGGAATTATCTCCAAAGTAAAAGCGATCAAGATCGATCCATAGCTGAAATTTTTTGTCTTACCGCTTTTACTTTATGAGAGAGTTTTTTCAGCGTAAATCACATGATATTTCATTTGTCAACACGTTTCGAACCAACCAATGTGGTTCATCGTCAAGACAAGTTGAAGAAACAGATCTATGTCAGCTGCTCTTTCATCAAAGAGAGTACTGCCTCACACCAATTGAACAAAGTTGGCTCGAGACACTCGAGTGCATACTGCATGTATGATCTATTCACGACATGAACTGTCACGCTACTCACCAACTTTGCGATAGTAAAGAGGATTGTTTGCAAGGGAATATCACGAACATCACTGATGTTTATCTTTCCATCTTTGCTAGGTTGTGTACCTAGCTGGCAGAATTGTCGAATGTAGTCCCTCACTGAATCACCCCCATCAGCAGAACCTAAAAGAGAAATGGGGGCACCACGTCTCAACAATCTTGTGAGAAAGTAAATATCATCGATCAATATAGGGAGAAATTTGTCCCCTATGTGAAAAACTTGTTCTGCTGGATCCCATGAATGAACCAAGAACTGCAATAGTTCTAATTGTTGCCTCATCACGGATAACCTGAAATAGTTGAGTAACCCACAATCTCTTAGGGCCTCAATAGTACCAGGATCATTTAGGGAAACCATATCCTATTCTTCATGTTCTCTTTCATGCCATGTGATAGTCATTCTAATCCGATCAAAGTCTGAAATCACACCATAGGCTTAGTTAGGATCCATTTCATGCAAAAAACTGAAGAGATTTTGGGTAGAAATGATGAATCAAATTTCTAAATTGCGCCCAATGCACCCCTGATCTTTAGAAAGTGTGATGTAGAGTCATTTCCCTTCTGTTTGACAACTCTGCATCGTAGTTTTTGATGCATTAGGGTGCGTTGATCCTAGGGTGTGATATATTTACCCTAGGGACCCCAAAACCCTAAAAATTTTGCCTGAAATTAAAAAATAATGACCTTAAATGAAAGAGAAGAGGTAGATCTCCTACCTGGTCCTGACGGCACGAATAATGATCCACAGAATCTCCTGCAATCAGCTGTTGAAGTTTGAGGTAAAAGCCTGGTTCAGAGCATAAAACTGAATGGTAAATGTCAAATGGTAAAATGACTTGGCAAATTCTTGTTTTATGGTTATTTCATGTTCATTAAATGAATAAAATATAGCTTTTACCTATTTTTACCAATGAAACAGGGATGTTTAATTCGTTTGGTGGTTCTTTGAGTAGAGCTAACATAGTGAATTTGACATGCATGATCGTAAAATGTACTTTTGACCACATAGCATACTTTTATCTCTTTTTTGAGCTATGTTAAGCATCAAAAAAGGAACCCCCCTAGATTCCTCTTTCAGCTCTTTTCAGACTCTCAAAATATGAAAAGATTGTTGGGCACTTGTCCTTTTCAGCTCATAAACGGATTGGAAACGACATCTACTCAGTATAAGTTTAACCCTTTTCTGGACTGAGATAGATTACTTATGAAAAAGGAATACGTTGATCGAACATGGTCAATATGTTCTCTCTTGTATTATTTTACACTTTTTCGGACTTGAGAGACAAATTTATGAAAAATAACTTGTGGAGTTTTATTTTTGTCCCTTTTCAAACTCTCTAAACATGAAAAGGATCGAGTTCTCATTGTCGTTAAACTCGTTAAAGCATCAAATATCGAAAAACTTGTCCATCATGAAAAGACCGAGTTTCACCTTCGCTAGACTCGTTAAAACATCACATAGTGATGGATTCACCTGAAGGGTAGAATTATACATCAAGCATATGTTATCCTCCTTAAGCTTGTTCAAAAAATAAAGAGGTACTAGTCAGCAATGACTAGGAAAATGGGAAAATGGATAAATCACTTTATGGTAGCAAGTCACTTTTGAAAATGACACTTCACTTCATCTCTGTGACTATTTGGGTTGGGTTATCTGCTTGATGGTTATCATACCTATGGTCTATCACATCATCCATCACTTTGGTTTTGGTTCAATGCTACCAATTCATTCAGTGTCATCAACTTGTTCAAGAGAAGTCACTCAGTAAACTTCATCCTTTGCAATACTCAAAAACCTTCATTTTCATGACCGCCATTCCTGAACATTGTGTCATCAATCACATTCTGTCTTCAATTAATTACACTCGTTTCGTGTCATTGATGGGGGATACATTAAGGCCCTCCTGCGACGAGTTGCTTCTTGTTCGCATCAGCACATTATCCAGGAAGTTGACTTAGAAACACCCTTCTAGTACCTCGAGGCTTACATACATCAATGGCAAGTTTATCGCTTCCGGAGATAGGTTGACATCATAGGCCTTCGACCGAAAGACTTTGTATGGTGTTCGACATCAAAACTTCTATTCACAACAAGCAGAATGTACTGTAGTACCTTGAGAATCATTATCTTTATTGGTGATTTCTCTCGCGTCTATTAACAACTTACATCATTGGCTGGTAATTAGATGGTGTCTTCCCATGTTCAACTTCAGATCACATTTTCACATGCTTATACTCGTACTTGAGCAAATGACTGGATGAGATAGAGGACCCCAGATCTAGTTTCATCCATCCGGGTTGTGATTCAAGAGAGTACTAAATATTTGTACGATGGATTTACACAGATATTCATCTTATCATGGATCTATATCTATAGATGACTATTTGATTTATGTACATGTAATGAAAAGTTTATATGCTAAGCATGGGTATGCCTTCCCTCAGCAATTCATGAAAAATTCAAAGATATCATGATATTATGTATTGTAATTGATGCAGGTCATCGTCTCCTTCAGAACCTCCTCATCACATCATAAAGCATATCACTCAAAATTATCATTTTTGACTTCATGCTTTAGGGGTAGTTGTTACAGGTGTATTTGGGAACATCACTCTCAGCGATCAGATCAATGTAAACAAGGTCTATCAAACCCTAATTCAGTTGCTACATGCCCTAGACATGCCACCTCATTGAGTGTTTTCATCCATGAGAGTTTCCTTACTTCAAACCCTGTTGAAGTGCTTCCTTTGGTCACCAGCACACCTTAGTCATGTTGAAAATGCAACAAGATGATGGAGCTTAGTGAAAAGAAGTCGCCTTCACTAAGTGGGCCCGCAGGCTATTTTTGGCGCAAAGTCTATTTTTAGACTGTCTATTTTTAGACATATGGCTCATGGTCTATGAGTTGCAGGATGCTATTTATGGATGATTGGTCATGTTGGTAAAAATAGATGGACCTCTATTTTTAGACATATGGGCGGAGTCTATTTTTAGACTGCGAGTCAAAAAATAGAACAGTCGAATATTATTAGCTCTTAATAATATTTGGACTATAAACATTATCTTATCCTCCTGCAGCACTTCAGTTCGAGCTACGGATGTGGCACATGCAACTACCAGAAGGAAATATGCTTTTCCTATGGGTTAGTTGAGCTATTGCATGATGGACTTCAGTTAGAACTCAAGTGATTGAGTTTAGTGGAGTTGATTGAGGAGTTGATGGAGTTGTGTTCAGTTTGACTTAGTTTAACTAGTTGTATTTAGTCTAACTGCCAAATACACTAGTGATGAGTGATGTGAATTAATTATTAATTAATTCACTAATTATTAACTCATAAATCAACTAAAGAATACATCAGTTAACTCAATGCATGGACAGTTCAGTGGAGACAAGTGTTAGAGGTGGGTGAAAGGGTGAGACTACTATCAGTTGTGAATATAGCTATGCATGAGATTTGCACAATCATTGATTGAGATTGCCAATGAGGATTGCACAGTACAAAAAAAATGGAATTCGAACTTGGATCTCATCTATTTCTCAACTTGGATTGCGCAGTAGGGGCAGGAAAACAGTGGAGGAGATTTGAACCTATGACTTGTTCAGATCTGAGCTAGTTTTGTGTTTAGCATGTGGAGATAGTACTGAGTACTTGTGAGGAGTATTGTACTATGTATTGTTACATGTTCTCTATCATTATAATATACAGATAGTTGGGGGTTCTCAGCTGTATGCTTTCCCCATTACATATTGTGTTGATATGTGTGATTGATGTTTCAATGTGCGCATGCAATTGTTTTTTAATTCCGCAAATTGATGATCAATGGTAGAGGAGGTTATGTATTATGCATGCATTCCGTAAATAGTATATAATCAAGATAATCTCTGTGAATAAGTGTTATATTATTCAAATTTCTACATGGTATCAGAGCGAAGTTGATCATTAGATCTATTATTCAGAAAGTGATTACATTTTATTTCTTCAGGCAGAGTCTGTAATCGGGCCAGGTAGCCTCTGGATTCATCTTCCTTTTGGAAGGTGAGATATCCGGTAAATTCCCATACAGTCAATCTCTGTACGAGAAATACTTTGTTCTCACGAATTTTAGATCAGAAGCGGTTGAGTTTTGAGCTGGTGGAATTCGAATTTGCAGCAGTGTTTTCTTGGTGTCGAAGTTGAAATGTCTTTCAACGGATTACGATTGAAGGCATCTCAAATTATATTGCATGGAAAGACAGGATGGAGGCGGTGTTAGATGACAATGGGTTAAAGGAGTTCATAGATGTTGAGGTCCCAAAGCCTATTGGCGCTACTCAAGTTGAGGCTTGGCAAAAGAAGACAGCAAAGTGTCGAAGGATTCTGTTGGAGGGCGTAAAGGATCACATTGTATCCAGCCTGCATGGAGAGGCTTCTCCATACTTGATGTAGAAAGTGTTGATAGATTTATTCCAAAGCAAGAGCGACTAGAGGAAGTTGGCGCTCAAGGATAAACTCAGAAACATTAAGTGTGAGAAAGGAGACAGTATGCCCAAGTATCTCACGAAGTTCACCCAATGCCGGGATGAGCTGGGAAGTGTGGGGGTGACTGTCGATGATGAGGACTTGGTGAGCTTGTCTCTCCTTGGTCTTTCGAAGAGTTGGCATTCCATCAGGACTCTGTCAATGGTCGGGAGAAATTGCCAGGATGGGAGAGACTTTGGTCTGATCTTGTGCAAGAGGAGATCAAGCGGAATACCAGGGACGAATCTTCATCAAGGCATCTGATGAAGAAAATTGCGCTTTGGTTGCCAAAGAAAAGAAGGGGAAGAAAAGAAAGCTTCTCATTCTGGTGCGAAAGGCAAGAAGTAGGACATGTCCAAGGTGAAGTGCTTTCACTATCACCAGCACGGACATTATGCCACAAATTGTCCGCAGAAGAAGAAAAATAAGCAAGATGCTGGATCTGCAGTGGGAGAGGCCTTAGCCTCGCAGTTGGAGCTGGATTTTTCACTGATCACATGCTTGGTATCAAGTGTGATGGGATCGGTATGGTTATTAGACAGTGATGCGTCTTTTCACATGACAGGAGATTGAGATTTGTTTTCTGATCTGGATGAGAAATATCTTGGAGTGCACATCGAGATGGGCGATGATGGTAGATACAGTGCGACCGGTATCGATATCATTTCCTTTGAGAGGGAGTCTAGTAAACCCTTCGTATTGAAGGAAGTGAAGCATGTTCCAGATGAAGAAGAACCTTATCTATGTGGCGATGTTAGAAGACAAGGGATATGATGTTGTCTTCAGCAAGGGAAAGGCTTTCCTGCATAGTAAGACAACTGGAGAAACCTGGAAGATAGGGGTTCGAGTCAAGAACCTTTATCAATTTCATGTAGATGGTTGCGCAGCAATGGCATGCAAGGTAGAAGGATTAGTGAGTCAGGATGATGGCGAGCTGTGGCACCAGAGATTGGGCCACCTTCACCATGGAGCCTTGAAGATACTGTAGCAGATTTCTACTGGGCTTCCTAAAGGCACTCTTGCGCAGTCAAATTAGTGCAAGGGGTGTACTTTGGGAAAATTTGTGAAAGCCACCTTTCACGAGAAGGATAGTCGCACCACGACGATCCTTGAGAGAATTCACACAGACGTGTGTGGACCTTTCTCAGTAGCTTTAAGAGCAAAGCACAAGTACTATGTGATCTTTGTTGATGATTTCTCTCGAAAGTGCTGGATCTTCTTCAAGCAGAAGAAGAGCGAGACATACTCAAAGTTCTGTGCATTCAAAGCACCGGTCGAGAAGGAATCGGGGAAGAAGGTGAAGGCTCTTAGGAGCGACAATGGTGGTGAATTCATCTCTAGCGAGTTCAAGGACTTCTACAGCGCAGAAGGGATTCAAAGAGAGCTCATAGCTTCCCCTAACCCACAGCAGAATGGGGTTGCTGAGCGAAAGAACAAAATGATCATGGGTGCTGCACGGGCGATGTTGCATGATCAGGGCCTACCCCTTCACTTGTGGGTGAAGGCATGAAATACTACAGTATATGTGCAGAACCATTGTCCTCACAAGATACTTGGCATGAGTACACCCGAGGAGGCTTATTCTGGTAAGAGGCCTCATATTTCCCATTTGAGGATTTTTGGTTCTCCAGTTTACATGCATGTGACGAAGGATGCCAGGAAGAAGCTGGAGCCAACCGCAGAGGTTGGGATATTTGTGGGTACACTAATACGCCCCACAACTATCGTGTATATTTTCCAGACAGTTGCAAGACTGTTGTATGATGGGATATCAAATTTCAGGAGGAGAAAGCCATGAAGTGTTCGCTTGAGAGGGAGCCACACTTGCATGCAGATGAGGAGCTATTAGTTCCTAAGGATCAGCTTCAGGATGTGGATCAGCCACAAGATGAAGTTCATGGAGTGGAAGCGACCACTCATGCAGCGCCAACCATCAGAGGGCGAAAGAGCACTACAAAAGCTGAGCGACCAGCTCAAGATGCAGATAAGGTTGTAGGACCACCTACAGCACAACAAAGACAGAGACAGTCACCTGATCGGTACACTGGATACATGGCTCTTGTGAGCAAATGTGTCGTGATTGAGCCATCCTCTTTCGAGGAAGCTATGGAGGATCCCGCATGGGTAGATGCCATGGTGGAAGAGTATGATTCGATTGTCAGAAACAGTGCATGGGAGATTGTCCCAAGACCGGAGGGGAAATCAGTGGTGGGTTCGAGATGGATCTACAAAGTGAAGCAGGTAGCTGACGGGAGTGTGGAGAAGTACAAGGCAAGATTTGTTGCCTGAGGCTTCTCACAGATAGAGGGGATCGATTATGACCTTTGCACCTGTCGCAAGGTATTCTTCCATACGGACGATTCTTTCTCTCTCAGCGCAGATGGGGTGGCACATCCATCAGATGGATGTGAAGACTACATTCCTCAACGGAGTCATTGAGGAGGAGGTGTATATAGAGCAACTCGAAGGTTTCAAGATCTTTAGCAGCGAGTCGCATGTGTGCAGGCTCAAGAGAGCAATGTATCGGTTGAAACAAGCACCTCGTGCTTGGTACACTCGGATAGATAGTTATTTCACTGGACTTGGATTCTCCAAGAGTGAGGCGGATCCTAACCTATACCAGATTGTGGTGGAGGGTAAGTTGCTGATCATTGTACTTTATGTAGATGATTTGATTTTGATGGGAGATGAGCTATTGATAATTTCATGCAAGGAGGATCTTGCTAGAGAGTTTGAGATGAAGGACTTGGGCCTCCTTCATTATTTCTTGGGATTGGAAATTTGGCAGCGCGGTGATGGACTATTTGTTTCTCAGGGTAAGTATGCCCGAGAGATACTGGAGAAGTTCAACATGCATGGCTGCAAGCCTGTTGATACTCCTCTTCCTGGAGGTTGGAGGAAGGAGGATGCTACTTCAGCGGAGGTAGTGGATGCCACTGTTTATCGACAATTTGTGGGGTCACTTATGTATCTGGTCAATACACGACCCGATATTTGCTATGCTGTTAACCAGCTTTCACAAGCTATGGTTAAGCCAACCAAGCTCTTCTAGAAGGCAAGCAAGCATGTATTGCATTATCTTAGAGGCACTTCGGGATATGGATTGTGGTACAGACAGGAGGATGAGGTGAAGCTATGTGGCTTCACGGATGTAGATTGGGCAGGGAGCCCAACGAACAGAAAGAGCACATCTGGAGGATCTTCAGTATTGGGTCAACAGCAGTTTCTTGGTACAGTAGGAAGCAGAGATCCGTGGCACTCAGTTCAGTAGAGGCCAAGTATATGGCAGCAAGTTTGGCTGCATGCGAGGCTATATGGATGAGGAAGATCCTGGTCGGGTTGTTCGGGTCACACTTGGAGCCTACTGTGATTTCTTGTGATAACCAGAGTTGCATTAAACTCTCGACTAATCTAGTATTTCATGATAGATCCAATCACATCGACATCAGGTACCATCATATCAGAGATTAGGTGCAGCGGAGAATCATGTTACTTTCATACATTCCCATGGAGGATCAGGATGTTGATATCTTGACAAAGGCGCTCACCAGGAGAAAATTCGAATACCATAGAGGCAAGATATGGGTTGTAGATAATCCATATCTTGTTGAGAGGGAGTGTTGAAAATGCAACAAGATGATGGAGCTTAGTGAAAAGAAGTCGCCTTCACTAAGTGGGCCCGCAGGCTATTTTTGGCGCAAAGTCTATTTTTAGACTATGTCTATTTTTAGACATATGGATCATGGTCTATGAGTTGCAGGATGCTATTTATGGATGATTGGTCATGTTGGTAAAAATATATGGACCTCTATTTTTAGACATATGGGCGGAGTCTATTTTTAGACTGCCAGCCAAAAAATAGAACAGTCGAATATTATTAGCTCTTAATAATATTTGGACTATAAACATTATCTTATCCTCTTGCAGCACTTCAGTTCGAGCTACGGATGTGGCACATGAAACTGCCAGAAGGAAGTACGCTTTTACTATGGGTTAGTTGAGCTATTACATGATGGACTTCAGTTAGAACTCAAGTGATTGAGTTTAGTGGAGTTGATTGAGGAGTTGATGGAGTTGTGTTCAGTTTGACTTAGTTGAACTAGTTGTATTTAGTCTAACTGCCAAATAGACTAGTGATGAGTGATGTGAATTAATTATTAATTAGTTCACTAATTATTAACTCATAAATCAACTAAATAATACATCAGTCAACTCGTTGCATGGACAGTTCAGTGGAGACAAGTGTTATAGGTGGGTGAAAGGGTGAGACTACTATCAGTTGTGACTATAGTTGTGCATGAGATTTGCACAATCATTGATTGAGATTGCCAATGAGTATTGTGCAGTACAAAAAAAAGGGAATTCGAACTTGGATCTCATCTATTTCTCAACTTGGATTGCGCAGTAGAGGCAGGAAAACAGTGGAGGAGATTTGAACCCGTGACTTGTTCAGATCTGAGCTAGTTTTGTGTGTAGCATGTGGAGATAGTACTGAGTACTTGTGAGGAGTAGTGTACTATGTATTGTTACATGTTCTCTATCATTATAATATACAGATAGTTGGGGGTTTTCAGTTGTATGCTTTCCCCATTACATATTGTGTTGATATGTGTGATTGATGTTTCAATGTGCGCATGCAATTTTTTTTTTAATTCCGCAAATTGATGATCAATGGTAGAGGAGGTTATGTATTATGCATGCATTCCGCAAATAGTATATAATCAAGATAATCTCTGTGAATAAGTGTTATATTATTCAAATTTCTACAAGTCAGGGGTAAGTGCTCTGCAGAGCAGGTAGCCCCATTCAAGGCTACATTGTAGAGCACATAAGCCCACTCAAGCCTGCGCTGGGTGAGAATCCTCGAAATGTTCATTGGATCCTGAGTATATTCCTACTTTCTAGAGCCTTCTACAAGGAACCCAGCTCCTCTCCTATCAAGATGAGCTCGACTTAGGATAGCCTTGGATCATCTAATCCTCTATCCTCTATCCCTTTGAACATGGAAACTAATCATCCAATTATGGAAAACCATTCAATGCCATATTAATGACAAAACCACTTACATTCATCTATGAATTGGCCTCTCATCATAGATCCAAAGAGCTTGGATATGATAGAGAAATATTGTTAGTTTAGAGACTTGAAATCATTGTCAAAGTAATGTTATGCTACTGGATTGATGTTGCTATTGGTGTGATGAGGGCTTGGACTAAGCTGGATGAGTGACACGAGATCGAACCACATTGGGTGTAACTTCTCCTTCTATCAATCACTAAAGTTGTTTGTCCTTTTTCCAATACTTTTGTCTATAGCTATGATGAATGTATGCTCAAATGTTGTCGATTCCATTTATTTACAATAAATAGATCATATGCTTTGATTGTTGTCGTCTTTTGTTTATGTTGGAAAGTACCAATTAAGAAAATTCATTTTGAGCGGAAGCGACAAAAGCAACTCAAAGGAGATCAAAGGAAGTGAAGGATCACAAGTAGGTTCTTTTATCTTATCTGTTTATTGTAGGAAAAGGTTAAACATCTTTACTTCAGTTGTTCTAAGTGTAACTACCCACTTAGGGAAGATATACTTATCCATAGGTATAAATTTCGATATAACACCATGTGCATGTTACTATATTCTTCGGCAAAAGATAATGATTTAAGACCATTATTATGGAGTCTTTTTCATTATTTGTCCAAGGCCATAGTGGTTAGATTCAGTCAATTTGTTAAGAAGTAATCAATGTGTATCATTTCCCTCAAGTAATGAGAATAGATTGTTCCTGTGAGTCAACACATGATTGATCTTTATTAGGTTTATTATCTAGCAAATTCCCTTTAGATAAAGTTCCACTAATGTGTGTAGGAAATATATTATTTAATACATAATCAAGCTTTGTCAATTATATTAATGAGAGAGACCTAACACTCCTCAACAATCCTGACACACCTTAAAATTCTTTGGCACACACTAACATTTCTTGGCACCTCGCATGTCTTGGAACATATTTGTACTTAGAACATCTTACCATTACTAGGATTCCCAAGCACATGTTGGTATGCCCTAGCACAACATAGCACTTTCTTAACATGTGTTGGCATACCCTGTAGTCCCTAGCATGCCCTGGAACACCTTCACATGCATTGGCATACATTAGCACTTGGCACACATTGACACTTGGCATGTATTAGAACCTGTTATTAATGTGCCTAACATGCCCCTTTTAAAAAATATAAAGTCCCAACTTATTAACCCTCTTATGTATTCATTTCCTTCAATTTTAGATTGGTTCTTCCTTTTGTTGCCTTGACACATATTGACATACCCTAGCGCCCTACACATCCTAACATGCCTTAGCACCTGGCATGTCTTGACATACCTTTCCACGTGTTAGCACACCATCAAACTCCCTGATATTCCCTACCATTCCTTGCCAATTTTTAGCATACCTTGTCACTCCCTTCTCGGCATGAAAGATAGCACTCATTAACACTCCCTAGCACACCCTCATATTCATTCACTTCCATGAAGTTTTACACTCCTCAACATGCATTAGCACTCTCTAGCACACCTTAGCATTCTTCGACATACCCTGCCATTAGTAACATGCATAACATTCCCTGACACATATTGGCACTTGGCACGTGTTGGCACTTGGAAAGTCTTAGCATGTATGGAATGTGTTGAGATGCCTTGGTATGATTTGGCATGGTTTAATATTAAATTTATTTGAGATCAAATATTGGAAAGTAGATGAGAAGCAACAGAGGAATATTTGGCACTTAGAATGCACTAAAACTTGGCACTTGGCACCTATTGGAACCTAGTGTTGGTGTGCCTAGCATGTCCCTCTTGGAAAAGGTAAATTGATGACTTATTAACCCTCTTATGTGTTCATTCCTTATAGTTTCACTTGTTTCTCCTTTTTGTCACCTTGACAGTCCATGGCACACATTGTCACACCCTTGCACATATTTGAATGCCTTAACACTTAGCACATCTTAGCATGTTTGACATGCCTTCACACTATCTGGCACATGTTAGAATTCTCTAACATGCCTTGGCACTCATGCCCTCACATCTAGCCTTACATTTTTCACGACTTGGGAACCAATCAAGTCCTTGGCTACTTCAATTCATGTGACATTTGCCTACTTCAACCACAACAATTTAACCAATTGAACCTACTACAAGTAGGCTATGCATTGTTCACCTAAGAACTGGCTATAACTAATCTTAGGCCACTCATGTCTAAGCTCTACTTGTCCCACTGAACTAGTTACCAAGATAAGGATCACATCTAGCCATGGCCATAAAACAACTAAGCAACATAGCATACACAAGTTATATTTCACATGTATGTTTAGTTCATATAAATGATAGAGCATTTACTGAGAGTTTGCAAAACCAAAAGATGCCCAAGACACACAAGATATAAGTCGACATAAGCTGAGTGCTCCAAAACTTATACACAAAAATTTGCAATATGCAATTATCTAGAATAGTTTAAAACATGAGCATGCAGCCAAAGTGTGCCACATCTCATATAAAAAATATAGCTAAAGGAAAAACAGTGTTGTTCTTAGCACAAAGTCTCCCTTTGTCTAAATCTGCTATATCGAGACCCTTATCGAAACCATAGGCTTGCCTCTTATAAATCCTATTATGAACTTCTCCTAACGTACTTCGTCCTTCCCACACTTGAATTCACGAACACTCCCTGGCACACACTCTCATTCGTTTCTTTCCATGCATTTTGACCCAATTCTCCCTTGTGATGCCCAGACACTCCCTAACAATCCTCAACATGCATTGACATTTTTTTGCATGTGTTATCATGCCTTTTCATTCCTTATAATGCCCTAACCCTCCCTAGCTATCATGCCCTCCCAATTACCCTTACTTAATTTTCAACTTGGGAACCCAAGCAAGTCCTCGCTTGACTACAAGAGCTTGACCAAGTTACGGTTACTACAACTCGACTATGTTGTTGAATTATGTAGCTTTGGAGGTACTCCATAAGCTTAGTGAGATGGGTTTGTGTGAGTTTGGTCACAAAATTCTTTTAGGGAAAAGAACCCAAGAAAAGGGGTTTTGGACCCAAGATGGGGTTTAAAATCTAAAAGAAAATTAAAAAGGAAAATTAATATTTCCTAACGTATAAGTGGATAAAACCCATAAATTATATAGGGTTCCTAAGAGGGCTCAAAAAAACTATTTAAGGAGTCCTTAGGATGAAGGCAAGAACATCAAGTGAGAAGGAGTTGATTTGATCAAGGAGGCCAAGATAGATGTAGTCCTAAAGTAGGTCGAATTAGAGGGCCGAGCAAGGGTTTCTAAATGGAGGCCATGATCATCCACCAAGAGTAAGATCATCATGTGAGGGTTCACAAGAATGTTGCATACCTTAATGGGTTCGAGCAAGGAAGTTGGATGGCATATTTTTGGTTCTATTCTGGAAGATAAAGCTTAAGAGAGGTTGCTCATGAGAATTTGGGTTTGTGATTTCAGTGGTGTCTCTATATGAAAGTCGCATCAAATTCTAAAATAGCAAAGCGGATTGAGACCAACTTGTCTTGTGATGGTTAGTAGGCCGCAAGTCTTGTCATAAATACCAACACAAATGGAGGAGGTCCCACACTGGAATTTAGGGCCAAGACAAAAGTAGACGCAGGCATAATATTGACTGAGGTAACCCTAGTTTGAGGGTCGTAGAGATCTGAAATGCATGTCAATATTCAATCAAATAAATGCCCAGAATCTATGGATCCATATGATCTAGTTCGAGTCTCGTATAGAGGTAAGAGTTGTCGTTTTTTCTATGCATGGATAGGGTTTTTTCTAAATAAACTATAACATAAGTATAATTCCCTAGTTAGGACGGTTTCCTAGAATGTTTATTCCATAAGGTATGCCCTTAATACTGTGAAAAATATTCATAGAAGAATAGGGGTTGTGACCCTTAGAGCAAGGTGTATCTTTGCAGTATAGACCGCAGATATGGAAGATGGTTTGCAGAAGTATGTGTGGAGATAGCAGATCCAAAGGACGGTGGAACCTGAGTAGAAGATTCAGCAGAAGAAATATTCCATATGAAGAATGGATTGACAAGAAGAGGAGTTGATTTTCGTGGATTGTCCATAGAGTTTTAGACAGAGATCTGAAGTACCCTATAAACAATTAGTCAATGGACTGTTAGTCGTTGATTTGTTAGAAGGATGATAAGAGGAGTATTTCATATATGTTCATAGATTGGACAACAAAGAAATTGGTACACAAGAAAAGTGATTTTGAGAGGACTTAAATAATCGTTACATGGCAGATTTGAAGAGCCCTAGATGAGGGAAATATTGTGGGCCCTAGATTAGTAAAATAATTATCTATGGTTGGGAAGATTTATGGCGGTCCAAGTACAATTGGAGGGTTGTTAGGTGACTATCAAAGAAGAGCCCTAAGTATTGTACTTGTGAACGACAACAAGACTGGTAGAAGGGAATGTGTATAGGGCCTAGGGATGTGCAAACTTTGAAGGACTAAAGTAGCAGTCAAGTGGGCTAGCCAACTAGCCCTAATTCATTGTATTATAAAGGACTGATTCAGTGAGAATAAGGGAAACCTACATAGCCCTAGACTTGCTATCTTGGAGTCATAATATGGAAAAAGTGGGAATATCAAAGATTTGTTCACAAACAGAGTTGTGAATAGTTGATTGAAGACCCTAAGTGTTGCAGACCTTGAAGGATAAAGGAGGAAGCTAGAGGGTACAGTCTTTTGAGCCGATTTCAATAACCTAAAAGAGTTGAGCTCATTGATAGAGGTAGATTGAGGAGTTGCATAATGGGAGGAAAGAGTACCTACCATATGTGTTCAAGACACATGGATTGAAAGGGTTTTGTGTGGCCACCATCAGCAAGTAGTTCAAGTGTTGTCTTTTTCAGGATAGATTGGTTTTTAAAGGACTAACTCCAAGCCCTAGTTGTATTCCTTATATCAATGTGATTGTAAAGGGACACGATCCCTGGTACAGGATCTCTAGCCTATTGTATTATAGTTTGTAATATAATGAAGAAGGGTTTGAAAATTTTAAAAAATATCATGTGCACTAGTTTATTCTTTGATGTGTGTAGATTTCGTTGTGCATTAAAGTAGATGTGTTGTGGCACTTGAGTGTGTTTGCATCAAATATTCTCAGACCAAAACTCTCATGTGTCATGGAAATTCAACATATGCCTTGTTCACCTAAGAACTACCTATAACTCATCTTAGGCTACTCATGTCCAATCTCAACTCATCCCACTTAACAAGTTACCAAGACAAGGCTCACATCCATCCATGGAAGAAGCAACATAGTTTACATCTTGACATGCCATATCACCAGGAATGTCTTAGAATTCCTTGGCATTATGTAGCACGTGCTATCATCCTTACATTCCTTGGCATGCTTTGGCACTCCCTAACACACACTACCACTCCCTGACATGCCCTATCACTCTAGCATGCCTTAGCACTGCCTAACATATAACCTTATCACTACCTCCTTAGCACACCTAGAACTCACTGACACTCCCTATCACACACTCTTATTTGTTCATTTCCATGCATTTTGAACTAGTTCTTCCTTTTGTTTCCATGGCACTCCCTAACAGTCCCTGGCACGCATTCACACACCTTGACACTTGGCACATGTTGGCATGTTGCCCTGGCACTCTAGCATTCCTTGGCACTACCTAGCATACCTTGTCACTCCCTCCTTAGCACACCTATAACTCACTGACACTCCCTGTCACACACTCTTATTCATTCAATTACATGCATGTAATACTAGTGCTCCCTTGCTTTCCCTAGAAATCCAAAACACTCCCTGGCATGCATTGGAACACTGTGGCACCTAACAAATCTTGGTGTGTTTCCCTGGCCTCTAGCATGCCTTAACAATGCCTAACATACCTTGTCACTCCCTCCTTAGCACACCCAAAACTCACTAACACTTCCTGTCATAAACTCTTATTCATTCATTTCCATGCATTAATTTGACCTAGTTCTCCCTTGTGTTTCCTTGGCACTCCCTAACACTTCCTAGAACGTGTTGGCACACCCTCGCACCTGGCACATCTTGGTCGCATGATGTCCTGACACCCTAACATGCCTTAGCACTACCTAGCATACCATGTAACTCCCTCCTTAACACACCTGGAACTCACTGACACTCCCTGTCACACACTCTTATTCATTCATTTCCATGCATTTTGACCTAGTTCTCCCTCGAGTTTCCCTAGCACTCACTAACACTCCTTAGCACACCTTGGAACTTGGTAAATCTTGGCATGCTTCCTTAGCACTCTAGCATGGCTTGGCACTTCCTAGCATACTTTTCCACTCCCTCCTTAGCACATTGGAACTTTCTAACACTCCATATCACGCACACTTATTCATCCATTTCCATGTAATTGAAATTAGTGCTCCCTTGTGTTTCCCTGACAATCCCTAGCATGTGTTGGTGCCACACCCTAACACTTGACACATCTTGGTGTGACTTAGAAATTCATATGTCTTGTCATGCCTAACATGCCTTGGAACTGTCTAGTATGTGCTAGCACTTCTTGGCATTCCCTAGCACACCTTGGCACTCCCTAGTTTTCATGCCCTTATAGATAGCCTTACTTTCTTTGTGACTTGGGAACCCAACCAAATCATTGAAAAATAGAGTTGTGCCTAGCGCAAAGTCTCCCTTTCTCTAAAACTTCTTTTTCCACCCCCTTATCACAATCGTAGGTTTTCCTCCTACAAGTCCTATTCTAAAATCCTCCTAACACACTATGTCCTTGGGACACCTAGAATTCACTGGTGCTCCCTAGCACACACTCTGATCCGTTCATTTCCATGCATTTTGACCTAGTTCTCCCTTGTGATGCCTTGACACTCCTTAGAATTCATTGAGATTGCCTGGAATTTGTTAGCAGACCTTTTCATTCCTTGGAACTTCTTAGCTATCATGCCCTCACAACTACCCTTACTTTTTTTGCAACTTCAGAACCCAACCAAAACCTACCTCGACTACAACAGCTTGACCAAGTTACAATTAATACAACTAGACTATTCCTTATTCACCTAAGAACTTCCTATAACTCATCTTATGATACTCATGTCGAATCTCAAATCATACAGCTTAACAATTTACAAAGACAAGGCTCGCATCCAACTATGGTTGTAAAATAGCTAAGCAACATAGTTTGCATTTTGACATGCCATAAAACCTTAAATATCTAACAATCCCTTGGAACTATGTGGCACGTGTTAGCATCCCTTGAATTCCTTGACATGCTTTGGCACTCCCTAACACCTAGCACACCTAAAAATCATGTTTGATTGCAAAGGATCCTAGCAAAGAAAGTGGGCTTTCTCTGTGTCCTCAACATCAAAGATGATGCATGTGTTGGGGTTTCAAACACCCACAACATCGGGTAAGAAAAAGGAATCTGATCTCTCTCCTACAAGTCCTTCGACTCCTACCATCATGGGTTCAACTGTCTCAGTTAGACAGCTAAGGTTGGTGTATTGTAATGAGAATGGAAAAATTAGAATGGACCTTGAGGCCTCGGTACTCTTCATCTAGTCAAAGGGCCTATTAATGTCATTTTTGTCTGCATCCAGGCACGTTAAGGGAAGAGATTCATTTTAAATCAGGTTTGTGGAAAAAATATTTTGTGGAAGATATTTGTTTTCTGTGGAGGAAGACATAGTAACATTTTTTATTAAATTTGAATAACAATAATATTTACTTTGTATCTCATGTAACTCATACAAAAAGTGGGGTAATAGTGGGCATGTAGCATCAAGCTCGACTCCTTTTAATCCAAATTTATGCATGAAAACCTTCATGTCACTTGTGCCACAAAGCTTTCGTTGTAGAGTGTGGAGTTATCACCTACCTCTGCATGGCACAAGCTACACATACCTTTCGACTTGGGATTTTCACCTTTTGTCCATTATTTGTGTGGAGTTTGGGACAGCAAGCTTCACATACTTTATTTCCATACATCTATGTGAGTGTAACTCTGCACATTTTCTTTGCCTCAACCAATATCAAAAGCATTTGTGAGCTTCTCTCAAGGCACAAATACATGCTTCAAGCATGGAAATTAGCAAAGTTTCTAAAGCAGAAAATAACCATGGAATTAACCTCTGCCATTTCAAATCTTTCAGGATTCTATTGAGAGTTTTTTAGAGACAACTATTAAATGGGCCTCTTTTTTGCCCATTTTCTTAATATAAGGTGCATCTCTTATTACATTTCTAATCAAGAGATTTACATCAAATATTGGATCAAAGGGCCAAGGACTCTGCATAAATTCTTCCTTTTCCAATAGAAGAATAAATGGTTAACATGTCAACTTGGCTCCAATGTCTTGGGAATTAATCACTGTTATGAAAAATGACTTCTCTTGTTTGAATCTACAAATCTATTTAAGCTTTGAAAATGGATTTTCCTCCAAATGGATCTTGGATGGGTTCTTATTAAAGGATTCTCTATATCTCCTCCACTAGAATGAATGGCTTGTATGTTCAAAAGTATAACAGAGTTCCCTTCTGTGAAGCTTGATCATCCCATTGTCACCAGGAGCTCCTCCTTTTCCCCAAATTGGACCTAAAATAACAATGAGTACTCAATTATGATTCAGTCTGAGAAATCATGAGTGACACTACAACTTAAGAGGGCATCCTCCATCATCATTTGCTTTCAAGTCTTAACAAGTCACAAAAATTCCTAACCATCCTACATTGTGCATACAATCTTTATCCTTTAAACTTTGATTGAATATCTTCCATACAGAAACTTGGAATTTAAAGGAATCTTTGTGATCCAGGTGGATCTAGACATACGCAGAAGTCTAAGAGGACTCAGAAAGGGTCAAAATTCAAAATGGTCATATTTCTCCCAAACTAGCACCAGATCAAATTGCTCGTCACCTTGATTCAAACGGTGCAAACGACACTCAAATCCAAGCTCATATGAGGGAGAACAAGCCAGTCAAATTTGGCAGTGGGCTAGGTTTAAGTGTCCTACAAATTCACTGTCAACCGACATGGGAACCAAGCTCCCGAAAGCAAGCGAATTTGTTGGATACTTAATTTGTCTAATATCCCTTATATTAGACAAATTCAAAAAAGTACTTATTAGTTATAAAAAAAAAATTAAAAATATATATATTTTATGGGGTGGCGAGCCACCAACCCCACCACCCCCCCCAACAACCAACATATATTAAAAAAAAAACAAATTTTAATTATGGGCTGAAGGGCCATGACTCTCGTCGGGCCCCCTCAACCACCGTATTACATTAACATAAATGGGGTGGGCAGGCCACCTCCGGTGGACCCGGCCCACACCTCCCACCCACTAAACAAACAATGACCATATATATTTGGGCCGGCAGAAATTGAACACGCCTGGCCACGTGGTCAGCCTGCTTCACGGGCGGCCCAACCAAACAATACACCAACCCAAAAAAACTTGTGACGGTACAACAACTCAACCACACCATTTAATACAATGTGCCATAAATGTAATGGGTTGTTGGGCAGGCCCAACCCATATCAAAACTTAAAACAAAAATCCGCACCCATAATAGTTTGCCAAGTGCGGGGATCGGCGGGGTTGGAACCCCCGACCTCCCACATCGTCGCCTTTGCGCTTAACCAACAGGCCAATGGCCTTTTCATTGATATTTCCACTCGGGAAGAGTACATAAACCCTCATTTGCTCAATGCACGGAGGCCAAGGAGAGTGTGGAAACCGAGACATATTTTTTAATTAAATTTTGCAGGTGGAACCATGAGCCTAGAGAAGAGGCAGGCAGAACCATGATTGAGCCAAATTTTCAGGGGGGTGAAATTTTGCCAGTGTCCAAATTGGACAAACTTTATGTCGATCCTAAACCTCTCAGTGACACAAACTTGATGGCGTAGATAGAATTTTGATTTGAGCAGCATATTTTCAGATGACCCGGAGGAGGGAATCTTTGAGGAATCTAGGGGGAATCTAAAAGATTCATGTAGCCCGAGATTTTCACTTTGTTAGAATTCATAAATTTTACAGTAAATTTTACACTATTCGATGCCACAAATCTAATGGTGTAATCATATTTTCCATTTGATCATTTCATTTTTTTCAAAGTGGAGTGCAGGTTTCAACATTCAATGTGTGAGAAATCATTTCCATGAGATTCGACGCCACAAGATTGATGGTGCAGCCAGATCCAGTGTTTTATCATCATCTTCTTCAGATAACTCCTTGATGTGAGGTATATGCAGTGTGGTCATTTACTTCTTTGTCTCTTTGCTTGTCAAGATGCATTGTGATGTATAGATCCCTATTTGATGTTTGATGTGGGATCTTGTTTTGTTCTTGATGTGAGATGTACTTATTGTCATATTTTGGTTGAGATCCCTTTGTCGTCATGTTAACGGGATACTCATGTTGTAGCCATGTACGTTTGAATTGAGATCCCTTTGATGCCATGTTGGTGGGATGCTCATTATTAACATACGTGAAGTTATGTCATGCTGATAGGAGTCCTTTTTTGAAAAAGAGTTCCTGCTGGGGAACATCTCTTGGAGCCACTCCTATGTGAGGGTATATTCCTTGTATGATAGAGAAAACACATGTATGCACATCATCACTCTTTCCAGAACTTATTGTAGTGGCCTAGACCATCTTGACACGCGACCCGGAGACGTAGTCCCTCCTGGACAAACTTTGTTATCAACATCTTCTGTTTTGTGTTGTTGATTCTTGTCATGTTCCTTCTTCTTTACAGCATGCATATATGTTCCTTTATGCTATTTTAAATGCAATTCTAATCACATCACGAAAGCAAAAGATCTTGGTTAAATCCGGGAGTTGAATCAACTTGGATCAAGTTTGGTATCAAAGCAATCTTTGCATGGATGTGAATTTCAAGCTTGAACAATGGAACATGCAACGATGGAGGATGACAAAGCGATGTACGAGACAATGCTCAGAATTTTCCAAAAGGTGGAAATAATGTATGAAGCTCTACAAAAAGAGACAGAGGAAAAGGAGTGATTGCAGCTTCAATTGCGATCCACAGAAGAGGCCCTAGAAGAAATAAAGCACAGTAGCCAGAGTCTTCAAGTAGAGAACGTTGAATTGAAGATGCTTATACAGGAAGAGAAAGAGGAGAAACAAAGTTTGCTACGACAGCTGCGAACTAAGGACGAGGTCTTGGAAAAGATGCAGCGTGACACATGTGAGGTAAAAAGTAGTTCTCTGAATTCATGTATGTTTCTTGATGATGATTTTGTTGTTTTTGAAAATCATACCAAAGGAATTGGCTCCAAACTGTTGAATAAAATGGGGTATGAAGGAAAATGCTTGGGCATTAATGGCCAAGGCATTATCAACCCCATCAAAGTAGAGGAATTACCTTGTCAGGCAGGACTTGGGTATGTCGAAAAGGAAGTTGGGGAATCCGCCAAGACAGCCAGTGAACCACCAACAACAGATGATGAGAAGCCCTCATCAGTTCTTTCCAACTTGATAGGGAAGGTAAAAGATGTTGATTTTCCTTCAGTTTTGTCTTCACATAGTATTTTTTCTGTTGGAGATGTGGAGATACCAATTACAGGGACAAACATGAGGTTCCTTACTAGGATGAGGTACAAGGAGGAAGAAGAACTTGGTGTTAATAACCAAGGTATAACTCAACCATTGTAGGTTGTGCAGAGGCCTCGATTTGAAGGCTTAGGATACATCGAAGGAGAATGCTCAAAGGTGTCAAATTCTTTCGAGACATCTTCGAAATTGTCGAGGAAAGAGAATGATGGGAACACATCCCCATCATCCCATGGCAGTGCCCATTGCAAGGAAGGAGCTGAGGCAAGCTTGCATCGCCATAATGACACCAGAGACAGCAAGGAAAGGTATAATTAGTCCTGATATTCGAATGTTCATTTCGATTATAATCATGTTGTTAAAGATGAACGTAAATCATGGAATCAAAAAACATGTACTTTTTGTGGATTACATAACCATACATTTACCGAGTGTTGGAAGAGAACGGCAGCACGAAAAAGGATTAGGCATGAAAGACCCTCTCAACAGCAAGCAAATAAACATGTTAAGCAGATCTAGAGGAAGAAGACATATTACAGTCATTGCAACAGAACTGGCCATCAAAGAGCCACTTGTTGGAGGCTCCATCCAGAGCAACACCTTAAATACAAATTGTTGGTGCATGAACCAGGTGAAACAATTGTTTGACAACCAAAACCACCACAGGGAGATGACCCATTCACATTGATAAGTGAAAAATGGTTTCTAGATATGTTAGCTTGTCATTGTCGTTCTTTTGTAAATCATTTGTTGCATTTTAAAATGTAAAATTGATGATGTGTTTTCCATCACTTGTTAAGCAACAATGATGTCTAGTCTTATTTTGAGTTGCATGATAAACTGTGAAAGTGATGTCGTATTTCCATCACTTGTCAAATAAACAATAGTGTTTGGCCATATTTTTGTAAATCATGTATTGCAGTGATGATGTGTTTACCATCACTTGTTGAAGCAACAATGATATGTTGGCCTTGTTTTCATAGCTAAGGCCTTGTTTCCATTTTGATGTAAACTTGACCACCGAGTATGTGTTATAAACTCATGGCAAGTATGGAATGCTTGGGTCCTTATTTGGTCATGTAAGTCAAGCATGTAATTAGAAAAATAATGTTCTATAGGTTTGCAAAGGCGGTAGGTATTGGATCATCACTTATGGCTCCAAAGGACAAAGGTGAAGGAGAAGGAAGGGTGACTATCAGATACTTGTAAGTGAAAACAAGATACAGAGAACTTGCAAATTACTTTTCATGCTTTTGGAGGACCAAAAGCTCCTTAGTGGGGAGGATTGATCCAGGTGGCTCCAGACACAGGCAGAAGTCCAAGAGGACTCAGAAAGGGTAAAAATTCAAAGTGGTCAGATTGCTCCCAAACTAGCACCTGATCGAAGTGCTCATCTCCCTGATTCCAACGGTGTGAATGGCACTCAAAGCTAAGCTCGTATGAGGGAGAACAATCCAGTCAAAGTTTTGGTCAAAGTTGGTAGTGGGCCAAGTTTATGTGTCCTACAAATTCACCGTCAACCGACATGGGAACCTAGCTCCCGAAAGCAGGTGAATTTGTTGGATACTTAATTTGTCTAATATCCCTTATATTAGACAAATTCAAAAAAGGACTTATTACTTATAAAAAAATAAAAAATATATATTTTATGGTGTGGTGGGCCACCAACCCCGCCACCCCCCCCCAACGATCAACATTTATTAAATACAAAAAAACAAATTTTAATTATGGGCCGACAGGCCATGACCCCTACTAACCCCCCCCCTCAACCACCGTATTACATTAACATAAATGGGGTGGGCGAGCCACCTCCGGTGGACCCAGCCCTCGCCGCCCACCCACTAAATAAACAAAGACCATATATATTTGGGCTGGCGGGAATCAAACCCGCCCGGCCACATGGTTGTCCCACTCCACGAGCGGCCCAACCAAACAATATGCCAACCCAAAAAAACAAGCGATGGTACAACAACTCAACCACGCCATTTAATACAACGTGCCATAAATGTAATAGATTGTTGGGCGGGTCACCCAAGGCGGGCCTGACCCATATCAAAACATAAAACAAAAATCCACACCCATAATAGTTTTCCAAGTGCGGGGGTTGGCGAGGTTGGAACCCCCGACCTCCCACCGCCTCGCCTCCACGCTTAACCAACAGGACAACGGCCTTGATGTTGATATTTCCGCCCTGGAAGAGTATATAAATCCTCATTTGCTTAGTGCACGGAAATAGAGACACATATTTTTTGAATTAATTTTTGCAGGTGGAACCATGAGCCTGGAGAAGATGCAGGCACAACCATGATTGAGCCAAATTTTCAGGAGGGTGAAATTTTACCAGTGTCCAAATTGGACAAACTTTATGTCGATCCTGCACCTCTCAGCGACAGGAACCTGATGGCGTAGACAGAATTTTGAAATGAGTAGCAGATATTCAAATGCCTGGAGGAGGGAATCATTGAGGAATCTAGGGGGAATCTAAAAGATTCATGTAGCCCCAAATTTTCACTTTGCCAGAATTCAGAAATTTGACAGTCAATTTTACACTATTAGATTTTCCATTTGATCATTTCATTTTTTGGCCACTTTTCAAAGTGGTTGCAGGTGTCAGCATTCAATGTGTGAGCAGTGATTTCCATGAGATTCAACGCCACGAGATTGATGGTGTAGCCAGATCCAGCAGTTTATCATCATCTTCTTCAGATAACTCCTTGATGTGAGGTATATGCAATCTGACCATGTACTTCTTTGTCTCTTTTCTTGAGATGCATTGTGTTGTATATATCCTTGTTTGATGTTTGATGTGGGATCTTGTTTTGTTCTTGATGTGAGTTGCACTTATTGTCATGTTTTGATTGAGATCCCTTTGTCGTCATGTTGATGAGATACTCATGTTGTACCCATGTATGTTTGAATTGAGATCCCTTTGATGCCATGTTAGCAGGATGCTCATTATTAACATACGTGAAGTTATGTCATGCTGATAGGAGTCATTTTTTGAATGAGAGTTCCTGTTGGGGAACATCTCTTGGATCCACTCCTGCATGAGGCATATTCCTTGTATAATAGAGAAAACACATGTATGTACATCATCACTCTTTCCATCAATTAATGCAGTGGCCTACACCATCTTGACACCGGGCCCAGAGACGTAGTCCCTCCTGGACGAACTCCATTATCAACGTCTTGTGTTTTATGTTGCTGATTCTTGTCATGTTCCTTCTCCTTTACAACATGGATATATGTTCCTTTATGCTATTTTAAATGCAATTCTAATCACATCATGAAAGAAAAATATCTTGGTTAAATCCGGGAGTTGAGTGAACTTAGATCACTTTGGTTGTCTGTTTAGACTTTCATCATTGTTGTTTGAAACTTTTAAAATGTTAAAACTAGACAAATGCATTGTTACCCAGTGAACAAATATCTGTGAAATGGTTGTCTAACAAAAACTTGAATAAGAAAAAGTGGCATTTATTTATTTTTTGAATTGTCAGGAAGGAGGAGAATAGTTGTGTAGATGAAAACGACAACTGAAGAGATAATTGAATTCATGCAGTTCAATTCCTGAATTTGATAATGGCAGTGCATGTTATGATGAGTTATTTGTTACAAGATTTATTTATGAAATTATTCAAATAGTGGAAGGAATGTAATGATTTGTAAGGAATGTCCAAATTTTCTTTTATAATTTTCCCCCATGGATAAAACGTTTTATTTTTATTTTTGAGAAGAACCAGAAATACAATATTCAAGTGCACACTACAGAGTCAAAATATAGTGTTTCATCACTATCTGTCTACTTGATTTTAGTTTACTTATTCATATGCCCTTGAAAAAAACTATGACTCTTATGCTAAAGGGAGATCATTTCCAATGTTCATGTCTTAACTCCAGTTCATTGTTTAACCTTGTATGAAGCATATGACAAGTATAATAAAAACAACACCACCACAGAGTAAAAATTCCATAAAAGTGACATATTACGTATAAGTTCAACAAGAAGATAACAATTAGAAAGGACTTTAGACCAACTACCTCAAGGTCACTAAATGACCACCAAGGTATTCCTTCTCTAGAACTTAGTTTTCCTGCAACTGAAGTCCTTCCTTTGAGAGAGTATTTTTTTTCCTGCAACTGAAGTCCTTCCTTTGAGAGAGCATCTGTTTTCCTATTAAGTTCTCTAAACACATGAGAGATTATGATCATTTGGAATTGCTTAAAGAGCTCATTTAGCCGAGCAGTTAAGCAAGATAAGGAAGTACTTTGAATCTGAACCTGTGCATTCATCCAATTAATTACTAGTGTTGGGTCCACAAAGACCTATATATGACCAATATCCTTGTCAAAGTTATTACAAGTGGCCAAAATAATGGATTTTTAACATAAAGAAAGAACCCCATAGATCTAAAATCGTAACCCTAGAATCAACTTCCCAGGGGTGAAAATTTTGCATACAGTCTCTGTTTGGGGCACACAATAGTCCATTTGAAAGAAATATATGAGGATAATAATTTCTGGTTGGGCCTAGAGAATTCCATGAAAACCTTTGGACCCTTATACAACAAAAAAAAACATCATCTAGGGCCTAAAAATGACCCTAGAAGTTCGAGACCCAAAATACCATAGAAAATTGATAAGAAGATAAAGAACCATTGAGTTAATGGAAGAGGTGGGTGGCCACCAATATCCACCTAAATTAGAGTGCCACATAAGTTTAGGGTGGGAGACAAGGTATGGCTGCATTTGTATAAATAACACCTCTTAAGATCCCATTAGAAGTGACCCCCTGGCTCTCCATTATGATATAGGCCTTACATTAACACAAAGGTTGTGGGTGAAGATGCTTCTAAATCAAATATTCCCTTTTCTTTGGCTTGAACCTTATATTTAATGTGGAGCTACTTCAACCATATTTTCCACCTCTCTTTTGTGAACGTGTCTCATTAGGAGTAATATCCGACAAAATTTTACCCACTTGATGAAGGAACTTGACAAAAAATGGACCACTTATTCCTAAGGGGGGGCGAATTGATTCAAGAGAATACTAGTGACCACCCACTTGTTCCATTGATTCAACATTATTCCACATCTTGGTAGTTCTAGTATAGTGTTTTAGGTTTCAAAATTTCACTGCCTTTTTGGGCATTTCCCTTGCATTTTTTGCATTTTTTATAGGCTAAAGGAACATAGTATGGATTTTAATGCTCTAATAAATGTCCTAAATGGAGTTTGCATACAAAATTTGTAGCATCAGGAAGTTGATATCTCAATCAGCCTCTTTGGGGCGCACATTCTTTTTGGAATATCATTTCCTAAAGTTAGGGTTTCTGCATCTTAGGGCATCATACTTTATGTTCAAAGGTAGTTTTGGCTTCTTGTAATGTTTTCTTTTGATTAAGAGTAGTTGACACATATCTCTTCATATATAAGCTACCACCATTCCAATTAGTTTGTATCACTTTGCAATTTATACTTTTTTTTCTATTTCATTCATTAATAAAATTTGTATTTTATTGTATCACTGTACTCTTTGCAATATATTTTCTATGTTTCCATTTATATTTTTTCATAGTAAAATCTTCTTCAAACCTCAGGACTATCTATGAATTTTTTTAGTAGAAGCTTCTACCTTTGGATGGTCATGGGTCCTAATATTTGAATATTGGAGCAAATTGCCAACTTTTTTATATCTTTATAATGGTTAAGAACATGTGCTTCCTCATAAGAGGTCATAGGTTCAAATCTAAACGGGGGTAGAGTATGTACACCTTTGTAGACTTTAGCAGTCAAATAATTGTGCAGACATAGGTCCCTTGTCCTAAAAAAATGAGATCTCATACACCAAATTGAAATTCCATTGTCCTACAAATAATGAGTTCTTATTGTCTCGCTTAGACATGAACTTAAAAATAGATTATTACTACTATATTACATATATTAGCTCTACTTAACCTAGATTAACCTCAATCACTATTTTTCCAATGAAAAAAACATTATGCTTTAAAAATATTCAACATTTTTTTTATATATACTTATTTTAAGTAATAAAATTTTACAACTATTGTTTACCCTTACTTTCTTTTTATATACTTATTTTAAGTAATAAAATTTTACAACTATTGTGTACCCTTACTTTTTTTGTTGTTAATATAGCAAAACATATGTCCAAAAATCGAGAGGCATTTTTGTTAATATGGCAAAACATATGTCAAAAAATCAAGAGGCAAGATGGATGTATGTTAGACATTTGAACTTTGGTGGCTTATCAATTGGAGGGAAATCCAATGCGCGAGCCCCGGGAGACTTGTACAATAAAAACAATGCAACCTGTGGTTCTTTGATATTTGAGGGTTGGGTAGTTTTGACCATTAAACATATTTAAAAAATTTGATAAGACAAAGATTTGACATATTTTGTGCAGTGATAATCTTCGGGGCCTTATAAACAAGGCATAATTGAGGGATTCTAGGTCACCTTAAGTGCTACTTTAGGCATTCTGTTGTGCTTCCTCATATTTGAGAGGTTTATTAATAGAGAGTTTATTCAATGGCTACTACTTTCAGCACCATTAATACTGCTACAAGTCCTCATAATCCTAACGAATATTTCATAAAAATTTTGTTTTGCAGATCGTGCAACCCCCAAATGGTAGTATCTCAAGCCTCTCTTTCATTCTAAAAGCTAATTATTTGGTGGCCATATCCTGGAATAATCAGATTTGTTCTCAATTGTCTCCATTTAATGAAATGTGGACTTGTTCATATGAGATTTTGGGGATAATGGTATTATTGTAATAATTTTTTATTGGTGTTTTGTTTTGATATTTTGTTATATTTTGGAACATAGGTTACCAGGTTAGATGTTGGAAGGTCCTTCAAACTAGGGCTAGCATGCCAAAAGCAACAATGTCACATGACCAACCGGTGAGGTGCTTCAAATTGTGGTTGGAATTCTAGTACCTATTATTTTTTCTTGTGAAGTTTATTCAAAAGTTGTAATATGATTTCAGGAACCAAGGTTGTAGCTTACTTATGGAAATAACCATTAATGAAGTTTCAAAGTGTGCTTCTAAGTTTTTATATTATGTAATGCTTCATATCCAAGTTCTCTTCTTGACATGGAAGGATGATGGAACTGTTGTTTTCTTTTCTAGGTGTGATAAACAAGCTAAAATGTGGCCATTGTTGACAGGGGTTTAGCCAGTAACTATGGCCATGCATGATTGTTAAATTTGGAAACTAGGGCCAAACTCCGCCTTGGATAGCTCATATGATGAAACTGATATTTTTATTGGATTCCTCTCTTTGAGAGGTGTAGGATTGATCTAAAGATCATCTCATTTTGACATGTACAAATGGAATTATGAATTTCTTTTCTTTATGGACATATTATCAAGGTCGGCCAGCAAACTAATGTAGGCTTAGAAGCCCAACTGTCACTTCTATTCATCCTCAATGTTTGCATATAAATAGAAGGTGCCTTTGCCTCATTTAGACATCACTCACCTTCTCAGACATCTCTCTCTCCACTTATGATTGGGTACGGATTTCAGGACAGCCTCTCTCTACACGTGCGAAGAAGAAGAAGATGGTTTTCTGTGTTGACTGAATTTCAAGGACAGTTTGACCAAGCTTTGATCAATAACATTGACTTTGTTTGACTACAGATTTGTGGGATGCTTATGTTTGGGCAGACCGCATTTCTGGGCACAGAAATTGAGGCAATTGTACTATTTGACCAGTGTTGACTACAGAAGGGTTTGACTGCAACATTAACTTGAGTTGACTAAGTTTGACTGAGCTATTTTGGAGGTAAAAAGATGCCTTGCTGACCAACGTTGACTTTCTGGTTAGGGCTTTCTATGGTTGTTTTTTGACTGGACAAAATTCACTTTAATTGGGAAAGTGAATATTGCATATTGTACTCTCTCTTTGTGCTGAACTTTTGAAGAATAATAAGAAGAATTTATCAAAGGGTTTCCCCACATTAGGGTTTGTCCTTGGCAGGTGCCATATCTTTTGTCCTCTTGCCTTGTCTTGTCTTCTACTATTTTTTTTATGTTCTATCTGCATTTTACTATCATGTTAATGTGATTGTTAATCTAGAAATTGATATTGGGCTAGTAATAAAATTGAAGTAAATTTCTCTTAAGCATAGAACTTACCATTGTTATCTAAAATTAACATGGTATCATATTTGAGGTGAAGACAAATCCCAAGCTAGAGTAAAAAAAAAATCACTAAGAAGATCAATCATTGAGATCCTTTGATCAAGGACAAGAGTCCATGACCTCCACATCCTACTTCAAATCTGATGAAAATTTTGTGATAAGTTTGATTATCATGCATGGAAGATGTCTCATGATTTGACTTTAGAAGAGCAAGATGTAATGGACTATGTGCAAGGAAATATTTCTGAACATTCTTCTAATGCACCAGCAACTGCTAAGACCAAGTACAAGAAGGGGGAAGTCAAAGAAAAGAATATCAACAGGGATTCTATTCATAAGCATTTAGTTTCTTACGTCTCTAATTTGAACACATCAAAGAAGATATATGATAGGTTGGTTGGCCTATTCAAAGCTAGCAATGCAAACGAAGTTCTCTTTCTTAAGAACAAATTGAAGGATATAAAGAAGGGAAGAGGAGAATATGTTCAATCCTACTTCATGAGTATTACCGATATCAAAAATGATTTTCTTTCAATTGGAGAAGCTATTGCTGATAGGGAGCTCACTCTCATTTCCCTTAGAGGACTCCCTCGTGAATGGCACATGTTCAACACTACTATTCTTAACAACAACAAGATTTCGGGTTTTGAAGAATTGTTGACTAGATGTTCTCAAGAAGAAACAAGGATGATGGAACTAGATATGCCTTCAAATAGGAATGATTCTACTGAATTCTTCATTCATGCTAAAAAGAAGAACAATGCAGGTTCTAAGAAGCAATGTTAAGGAATACCAGGTTTCAAGAATGGAAGGAATGGAAGGTGCTTCATTTGCAACAAGTTTGCCCACTATGCTAGGGAGTTTCCTAATGGATACACCTCATGATGATGACAATAACAACAATTTCAGGGGAAACAACAATCAAAGGAATGATAGATTCAACATCAAAGGAAAAAGGAATGCTCTCGCTACTCAACATGGAAATGGTCGCCCTCCCAAGAGATCAAGAAACTCTAGGTATGATGAATCTAATGTTGTTTATAACAAGAAAAAAGAATTTTATCCTATATCTACCCTCTCTACTACATCTCCTCCGCACACCTTGGGAAATTGGTTGATTGATAGTGGTGCCTCATGGCACTTCATTGGGTATAAGGCAGCTCTTTCAAATTTGATTGAAAAGGATACAAATTTGGAAATTATCCTTGGAGACAATGCCACCTATCCCATGAAGGGAGTTGGGAATGTTACTCTACAATTGAATTAAGGTAACACCATTCATCTACAAGAAGTACTATATGTACCCGATCCAAAGAAGAACCTGGTATCTATCTCGGCAATGGAGGACAAAGGATTCAAAGTGGAATTCATCGTTGGAAAGGTACATGTGTGGAATAAAAATTTCAAAGATGCATTTACACTTGGATTCATGGTTGATAGCCTATATCAAGTTGGAAGGAGTCCATTGGGATCTATGTCTTGTGACACATCACTTCAATCTGAATTATGGCACTGAAAGATGCATTTACACTTGGATTCATGGTTGATAGCCTATCTCAAGTTGGAGGGAGTCCATTGGGATCTATGTCTTGTGACACATCACTTCAATCTGAATTATGGCATCGAAAGTTTGCTCATCTACATTATAAGGCTCTACCCGATGTGAGGAAGATGGTGACAGGTATGCCCAAATTTAAAGTAGAACATGAAGGTGGTTGTCAGGGGTGTGTTGAAGGAAAGCATACAAGGGGACCATTCCCCTCTAGTGATAGAAATACTACCGACATATTGCAATTGGTTCATTCTGTTCTATCTGGTATGATGCCCGTGAACTCTTTGGGATGATATTTATATTATGATATCTTTATGAATTATTTCTCTCGCAAAACTTGGATATATTTCTTGAAGAAGAAGGACAAAGTATTCTTATGATTCTATTCTTTCAAAACTTTGGTCAAAAATCAAATCATGAAGAAGATCAAAATATTGAGGACTGTTATGCAACCATCTCACAAAATAGAAGAAAAGATTGATCAACGACTTCAAAATCAGCCTCTTCAAGGGGGAAACCTCCTTTAAATTACAAAAATGAATAATTATTGGATGATACAAATGACAAGACCTCCTTTATATATATAGGAGTCTACAGGATCACAATATAATCAGAACCGACATAATAATAATATTCTAAGGGCACAACAATAACAATAGTTGGCTTCTATGGGGCACAATAATAAAAATATGGGGACTACATGGGCACAACAATACAATAAGGGGGGTGAACTAATAACAATAAGGAGACACACTAGTAGCATAGGGACCTAACATGCTCTCCTTCAAAAAAGTGTTGTCCTCAACACTTGAGTATTTTTGGATGCTTCTGTATAAAATTCTCATCCTCCCATGTGGAATCTTTAGCGGGTAAGTTCTTCCACTTGATGAGATACTCTGAAACTGATCAACTTCATAGTTGTCAATTTATTGTTTCTGTGACTACTTCAGGTTCCAATATGATTTTTCCTTCCTCGTCAAGTTTTGGAAATATTGTTTGAACTGGGAGTGTGTTACCAATAACCTTCTTTAAGCATGACACATGGAAAACTGGGTGCACTCATGAAGATGCAGGAAGCTCCAATTTGTATGCCATAGTACCAATATTTTGTAACACCTTGTACAAACCATAATACTTTGGTGATAATTTGTTATCCTTCTTAGTTTGCTTGAGGGACATTTATTTGTATGGTTGCAATCGTAGAAATACCTAGTCACCTACATCAAAACTTCTTTCTTTGCGATGTTGATATGCTCGTTGTTTCATTCTATTTTGCGCCAAAGTGAGGTTATCCTTTAAGAGTTGGAGAACTTGTTGTTGATGCTCGATGTGATCTTCCATTGCTTGAACCTTAGAATTTTCTCTTAAATATGATGTGACGAATAGTGGATGATATCCATAAAGTTCCATAAATGGGATCATTTTTGCTGCAGTATGGAAGGAAGTGTTATACCACCATTGAGCCAGAGGAAACCACTTGACCCATTGTGTTCATTTATCAGATACAAAGAAACGAAGATACCCTTCCAAACATTTCTTCACTATCTCAGTTTCCCATCAGATTGGGGATGATAATATTATCTATGAGCTAACTGAGTACCCAAACAAGAAAATAATTATGTCCAAAAATTTCCAATGAAAATGGGATCTTTGTCGCTTACAATAATCTTTGGGTTTCTATGTAGCTTTTGAATTGTTTCCATAAATGCAGTAGCAACTATACTGGATTTAATTGGATGAGATAATGCACAAAAGTGTGCATACTTGGTAAGTCTATCAATTACCACCATGATGACACTCTTTCCTTCGGACTTGGGTAAACTTGTGATAAAATCCATTGAAACCTCCTCCCAATGTTGACTTGGTATGGATAAAGGTTGTAACAAACCCAGGGTCTAAATTGTCTCAACTTTATTTTGTTGGAAAACACAACATTCTGCCACAAAATTTTGAATATCTGATTTAAGTCCATCTCAAAAAAAAATCCTTCTTAACCCTGTGGTAAGTTTTTAAAAATCATGATTGCCCTCCTAAGGGAGAGGTGTGAAATTCAAGAAGAATATTTTGTTTGAATTAGGAATTCTTACAAAGGTATAACCAATCTTTGTACCATAACAAATCATTTTTCCAACTAAATGTAACAGATGTACTGAGATATTGCTACAACTTTTGAATGAGTTCCCACAATTCTTCATCATTCTTCCATTCATCCCTTTCTTTGTTTATCCAATCTGGTTGGATAATAGAAATGGCACAAAACAATGCTTCTACATCCTCATCCTTTCTTGAGAGTGCATATGCAACGACATTTTTCTTATGTTTTTTGTAGAAGATTTCAAATTCATAACCCAACATATTTGTGACCCATTTTTGTTGTTCTTCTGAAGATAATCTTTGTTATAAAAAGTATTTAATACTATCATGATTTGTTTTTACCTGAAGTGTATTCCCATTAGGTAAGGTCGTTATTTCTTAAGTGCATGTAGCATTGCCAACATTTATTTCTCATAAATAGCTTTGTGTAAATACTTTCCTTTGATTGGATGACTTTCGAAAGCAATGGGTCTTCCTTCTTGCATTAAAACAACACCAATTCCATTTCCTGAATAAGGTTTTTGTGAAATTTGGCGTAACTAAGACGGTGCTTGGCACATTGCCTCTTTAAGATGTTCAAAGGTCTTCATTGCTTGTGGAGTCCAAGAAAATGAATCTTTCTTCAGTAATTTTGTTAGAGGTGCTACTATTCTCCCACAATTCTTAGCAAACTTGTGATAATACCTTGTCAACCCAAGAAATCCTCGCAGATCCTTTATGGATGTGAGGATTTTCCATTCCTTAATGGCTTTAATTTTTCTAGGGTCTACCTTAACACCTTCATGAGATACAATATGACCCAAATATTCCACCTCTTGTACTCCAAAGAAACATTTGGAGGCTTTTGCATATAATTATTTCTCCTCCAATAGTTTGAGCACCCTATCAACATGTTGAACATGATCCTTCCAAGACTTACTATAGATTAGTATATCATCAAAAAATACTAACACAAATTTTCTACGGAAGGGTTTCAAAATGCAATTCATAAAACCTTGAAATGTAGAAGGTGCATTGGTGAGGCCAAAAGGGATCACCAAAAATTCATAATGACCCTCATGAGTTCTAAATGTTGTTTTCATAATGTTTGTATCCTTCATTCTGATTTGATGATATCTTGAACGCAGATCCAACTTGGTGAAGTAAATTGCTCCATGTAATTCATCCAATAATTCATCAATGACAGGAATAGGAAATTTATCTTTAATAGTGAGCTTGTTGAGCTCCCTATAATCCGGACACATGCGCCATGATCCATCCTTCTTGTGCACCAATACTACTGGAGCAGAGAAAGAACTTTGACTAGGTTGAATTATACTAGCCTCTAGTATTTTTGCAACCACACGTTCAATTTCACTCTTTTGCACATATGGATATCTGTAAGGCCTGATGTTTGGAGGAACACTTCTTGGAATCAAATGAATAACATGATCATGATCACGAATAGGTGGGAGGCCTTTGGGAGTCTCAAATATCTTGGAATGATTCTCTAAAACTTTTTGGACATCTAGAGAAATAGATGATTTCGATGTGGGAACCTCTAGTAAACATGTAATTACGCCCTATTTTTCTTTAATTAGAAGATTTGTCATGCTGTTAGAGCTTATTATCTTTCCTAGTTTCCCTGTGATACCCCTTAATTCAACTTCCTTTCCTTCCCAAAAAATTTCAAGAAAAGTTCTTGAAAATTAAAAGCTATCGTACCCAAAGATTGTATCCATTAAACTCCTAGTACAACATCAACACCACCCATTGGAATGGAAAGCATTGAACTACTCAATAAATATTCTCCCATGGATAGATTTATATTATGGCACTTTCGAGAGAAATTTATGGTTCGTCCATTTGTAACCATCACTTGACACTCTGGTGTTGGATATAGGAAGCAATTCAATTCCTTGGCTATCTTACAATGAATGAAATTATGGGTACTACTGTTTTTGGGAAAACTAGTGTCTTTTCGATCTGCTAGCCCTCTAGGATTGGAAACTATCCTAGAAACAAACAATCAAAGCAATTTGGGATTTCCTCTATGTATGATAGATAAGAGAGAGGTAAAGGAATCAACCTGAATCTTCCGCTTGACTCCTTGCTTGATTTCTCTCCCCCTTGATAGAGCTTGCAACTCTTCTCCTACTTATCCCGCTTAAAGAATACCTGTAGAGGCAAAGTAACAAAACACCATCAAAGCATCTCGATCTATTATATCATAAGCATTACAGAATCAGAAATACAATGAACATACAATGGCATTCACAAATACATGATTGTATGGAGGAAAACTCAAAGAACTTTATTAAAATAGAAGGGAGAATTACAACCCAGTTGTCTAATCCAGCATCAAAGCCCTCTTCACCTCATGGAAAGCAAGATCATCCAACAATACAATGCTCCTTCTCAAAGACAAACTATCAGCACTTCCTTGCAAATTACAAAATTTCAACCTCTAGATCTCTCAGATGAGGGATCGGCAAGGGTGTGAGTCATCTCTGGGTTTTTGATTAGTGTCATTCCACTTGTTTTTCTTGGTTCCACTTGGAGATTTTTTGGATCTCTTACTCATCCCTGGGCGAATTCAGAGAGGCAAGTGTCATAGGAGAAGTTTCTAGAAGATTCCATGAGCATCCACTTAGCAAACTATCTTGGACTTTTGTCCGTTCTCGCTCATCACACCCCACAGAAGGCCTCTTCAGTATGCATCACACCTAGCTAGTGTAGGAGTTAGTATGCATTGCACCCTGACAGTGGAGCAATCAATATGGTCCGGTTTTGTCCAGTTCTGAGTGGTTTTTCAGGTGGAACTCTTGGGGAATGATGTAATCCGTTGACCATGATCCTTTAGGGTATGAAACAAAACTTTTAGGGGTTAAAGAGCCCTTGGTTTATTGACATATAAGATTGGGGTTGTAGTGCCCAAATATGTCTATAACAATTTCCCCCTAAAGCATGAAGTCGTAAATCTTTTGATGTCGGGTGAAATGCTTTATCATGGGGATCCGAGGTATTCGACCTAGAAGGTGACCTATACAAGATACAATACAATACATCATCATAATATAATTTTCCATGATCTAGCTGAGGCAGGCATTCCCATGCTCGGGTTTATAAATTCATTTTCATGTACATAGAACAGATAATTTTTTGTAGTTGCAGACTGGTGATTCTTTATATGTAGAGTCAGCATCCCTTAGCTTGGATGATCATTTGTGCAGCTTCTGTGTACATTTGATGTCCTTATATTCCTGAATATATCGCAGTCCAGATGGATGAAACTAGATCCGAGGTCTTCAAACTCATTCAATCTGAACCTGATGCACAAGTCGATCCATGTGAAAAGATGTCCTGAAATCGAACATGGATAGACATCGCCTGATTACCAGCCAATAATGTAAGTTGTTAACAGACTCGAGAGGAATCACTAATAATGATAATGACCCTCAAGGTACTACAGTACAATTCACATGGTGTGAATATATGATCCGATGTCAAACACCACGCAAAATCTTTCGTTCGAAGGCCATTGACGTAAACCTGTCGCCGAAAGTGAGAAACTTGCCATTGAGGCATGCAAGCTTCAAAGTACTGAAAGGGTTGTTTCTAAGCCAACTTCTTGGATAATGATTTGATGTCGAAAAGAAGTGACCCTTCATAGGAGGGCCTTAATGTATCCCACATCAACGACACGAAATGAAGCAAATGATCTTCTGGAGGTGAAAATAATCTGACGACACAAGGTTCAGGAATGGCAATCATGAAGAATGGAGGGTGAAGGTATTGCAGTGGATGAGGCGTAAACTGGATTGTGGTTTCTCAACTGAATGACTTCTCTTGAACATATCGGCGACACTGAGATGGATTGGTAGTGTTAACCCCAAAATATGGATGGTGTGGAAGACCAATGGTGTTATGACTAGTGAACGGAATAACCCAACCAGACTCAATCATGGTGATGGAGTGAAAGTGTCATGTTCAAGAGCGACTTGCTACCAATAAAATTCTTTAAGATTTCTTCCCTTTTTCCCCCGTCATTGTTGACCAGTACCTATTTATTTTTGTCAAGCTTGAGGAGGATATCATATGCTTGTTCTATAATTTGCCCTTCGGACAAACCTGTCGCTATGTTTTAGCAAGCCTAGAGACAGTGAAACTTGTTCTTGTCTAGGTGGACAAGTTTGTCGCTATTGTTTTAACGAGTTTAACGACAAGGATAACTCAGTCCTTTTCATGTTTAGAGAGTTTGAAAATCCAAAAAGGAAACTCCAGTAGTTCTTTTTCATAGCATAATCCCTTAAGTCCAAAAAAGGATAAAATAATACGAAAGGGATGATTTTTCGATAACTTTAGTGAGCCGAAAAGACAAGCACTCGAACTTTTTCATGAGATAATCCCTCAGGTCCAAAAAAGATTAAAATATACAGGAGGGATGGAACTTCTCCTTACTTTAACGAGCTAGAAAGGCCAACAACTCGACAATCTTTTCATATTTAACGAGTTTGAAAAGAGTTTAAAGGAGACTCGTTTTTTAGGAACGAGTGGCGTTTTAGGGTGGCAACTGGTTTCGGGTAAGCTTGGAACTTCTCAAAACATGGTGATGTGAAGAGGGTGGCTAATAGGACCACTCATCGCAGCTATTCCTCAAAAGGGTAAACAATCAAGTGGAAGCGTATGATCAGCCGAAAGGATGGAGGTGATGGCAGGAACACAACCAAGGCTCAAAAGGTTGATATCAGGGTAATCACCAAGGTTATTTACCAAGGGTGGATTCATTTTTTAACGAGCTTAAATTGGGAGAAACTATGCTCAGTGGTAGGTTTATTTTTTAACAAGCTTGAACCATGCGATAACATTGCTCATTGGTAGGTTTATTTTTTAACGAGCTTGAACCATGCGATAACATTGCTCATTGGTAGGTTTATTTTTTAACGAGCTTGAACCATGCGATAACATTGCTCATAGCATTTTTTAATGAGCTTGAACCGTGGGATAACATATGCTCAGTTTCTTTTTATGTGAGCTAGAAACGACAAAACTAAAAAGCTAAAAAGCTAGAAAAAACTAAAAATCTAAGGAACTACTGAGGTTAGGTAGGATGGTTTCATCAGCAGCTGGACAAAACACTTCCTTTGCTTCATCTACAGCGCAGACAAAGGTGAATGGTGTGTCAGACCAATCACATAACCTAAGAAGTTGAAAAACTAAAAAGCTAAAAAGCTAAAAAATGAACTTGGTCGGTCGTTGTTAGCTTGCATAAAAAGGTTTGCATGCCCCCGGGCATTGAGAAAAGGAGAGTTTCCAGTAACCATTACGGTAGTAACTATGGTTAAGCAAGATGGTTTTAGTCGGTGGTCAAAACACTTCTTGGGCTTTGTCCATCAAATAGAAAAAGGTGAATGGTGTGAGATAACACTTCCAATCGCATAACCTATAGGGAAACTCATCTTTTCAGCTGGGTTTGTTCGCTGAAGCAGACCAGGGTGCATGCCCCCTAAGCTTCGTTACATTCACCAGACTATTCGCAGTAATTAGGTGGATGGAATGAAGGTTCAAGATACATTCTCGATGCAAAAGGACCATTTAGGGATGATGCTTGACTTGAAGCTGTGTTTGAACCACGAAACGAAAGCTGGTCAACAATGACAATTTTTCCTTCATGCAGGAAACACATCACTTGAAAGAGTGTTGAAACAATAACTTCCATGTTGTAAACATAGTCACGTCCGAGGAGTAGATTGTAATCTAACAGCCCTTGGACTACCATCACGTTCAAATGAACGGTTTTTCTTCTCAAAGTAATTGGTAACTTAGGAAGGATCCCTAACGGTCGACTGGTTCCTTTGTTAAAGCCTGACAAATTCTGTGTAACAGGCATAAGTGATGGTGAACCAAGCACTTTCCAAGCAGTTGAGGAAAGGATACTCACTGATGCCCCTTCATCTATGATAGTGCTAGACACAATCATTTTGTAAACTTGTACTATGATCCAGAATGGTACGTAAGAAGGAAGGCGGGATCTCGCTAGTTGATTCCAATCAAAGGAAGTGACTATACTACTTGGAGGGGGTACCGAATAAATGGTTGAATTAACCTCTTAAGTCATGGGAACTGGGGGATTCTCTTCCTGTTGTGAAGGAGCGGGCGGATTTCCCCCAAGTTCATCGGACTCTGAAGTAACAAAAAGAATTTGAACGGTATCGTTCTCATTCTCTTTGGGAATGGTATCATCTGAAGGTAAAACTGGGTCGACTACCATCTTGACCTACTGACTTTGGTCTGGTATGGACTTAGAAGATTCACTCTCAACGATAGGTGTTTCGACTGACGATTGAGTTATGTCAGTCGGATTTTCAACTAGTAAAGGACTTGGTGAGAGTTTCTTGTATCCAAGTGGAAGTCGCTGCGATGAAGCAAGATAGTTATGCAAGACTCTCTTGGCCTCATCCAAAAAAGGACAACGGGGAAGGGTATGGTCCCCTTCACATAGTCTACATGGAGTTTTTACCTTCCCTTTATGTCCGTGAACTTCACTATTACTAGTTGATGGTGTGTTTTCAACATGATCACCAGAGGTTGATGACACAGGATGGTGTGAACAGGGGGACCATTCTCTCAAGATCCTAGGGATGCATGGACATTCTCGATGAAAATGGTCTCCCCTACAAATTATGCAAGGAAATCTGAGAGATTTAGTGTGCGGATTTTCACCAGATGATTCATGGTTGCCCACTTACTTAACTGACTTCTTCTTCTTCTTCTCCTTCCCTTTCTTCTTCTTCTCCTCTACTTGGTTACTAATATCACTATTTTCACCAAGGGAAGAGGAAGAAGGGGAGGAAGAAACAAATGAAGAAGAAGCCGAAGGGTCGATTTCAGTATCAACTGGTTGCTTATTCGGTTGCTGAGGAATCACGGTATTTTGAACAACAGAGGTTGAGAATAGCCATACCGGTAGACCAATTGTGATTCCTGGAAGGGACAATGTGGCCATATACGGAGCACCAATATTTCCCCAAGAATAAAATGGATTAGGATTCCCCTCAAGAGGGATTCCATGATTGGTGGACTCCATTATCTCAACCTAAGATCAATGAAGGAATAGGGATGTTATTCCAAATTAAATAAATTTTAAAGACGCTTTGACACAACTTTGCTTTTTCAATTTTTAAGAGTTGAAAAAATGCTAAAGATGACTCTAGTCCCCTTCGATTTTTAATGAGCCTAAAGTGACAAGTGCTCAGATGGACCTTTCTTTTAAGGAGTTGAAAAGGAACGAAAGTGACTACTCTAGAAATCTAGACAGAGGGATTACCAAACCAATCGCAAAACTGCAATATACACCTTGGTGATAAATTAAAGAGAAATTACCAAGGACTTATGTACGGCAGTCAATCTTCCCGAATGTTGTGTTCAGTGCATTATGATCGATAGGGCAGCAGACACGGATTCTTATGGATAAACGATGTAAGCTTATTGTGGTCTCCCAATATATACTCGACGATACGGGGAGCACAAGTTCGTGCTAGCACTTGTCGTATCAAAGAGGAGGAATCACCCAATCTTCAATGAAAACGATAGTTACTAGATTTTACGACACCGGAACACGTCTCTAGCCTAGACCTCTAAATGTGTTGCGTTAGGTTCCAAAGCGTTGTTAAGTTCATTGAAATTTATTTTAGAGTTGATCTTGTTTAGAATTTTTCCTTTCAATGGTTCACCATGTGATGTAGATGTAAAATTCCTAAATTCAATCTACAATGATAAACAATCATTTTTTATTTTAAGCAATGAAAATCCTTGCTACTAAGGAAAGAAGATTACGATTCTTTCAAAAAAAGAGCAAAGAGCACACACTAAATGCACTTTCCCAAATCATTTTTCGCACATAGTCTAAATGCAAATGCAAATGCATGTATTTGTTTTTTCATTCCCTTTAATGTGAAAAATGCCAAAAAGGAAAACTAAGTAGGGCAGAGATTTGAAATATTTTTACTCAAAGTGACATTTCGACAATTTCTTTTTCAAAATGGAAAGGAAGACTAAACGAAACAATTCAATTTCGAAGAGAAAATGATTTCGACACTTCAAATGTTAACAAATCAAATCAAATACATGACAAAAAGTTCAATCGACTACCTAGAGAAGGAAGACTCAACGACACTTCTCTTTTTGACACAAAAACGACAGTTACAACACTTTTTGCACCAAAACGACAGATCAATTTAAGTAAATTTTCAACAAAGGATTGTAAATGATGGACAAATACATAAAAACATTTACTAATCCTTATCAATGGAGGTTGAACAATGTAATGCAAGCAGGCTTCAGCAATGAGATACTGTTCATAAGCAGCAAAAAACAACTAAACAAAGCTGAAAAACAAAGACAAAAAACCCCAAATTTCAAGGAGAGAAATAGGCTCAGTCAGTCATCGCACCTGCGCTTCACGAAAACAGGTATGCATCACACCTGCTACACTCAGGCAGTGCGATGCATACTGGCTTCGAGTGACAAACAGTGCGATGGGCCAAGGAGCGCAACTAAGATGGGTTTTGGCTCAAATTTGCAGTTGATTTCAGTGAGTTAAGCTGAGCTATGATGGACAGTAAAGAGAAAAGTATAGGGGTATGATCTTGAGAGGTGATTGAGCTACCAAAAGGGCATCTAGAATGCTTGTAACGCAGATGTTCAATTCATAAACTAAACTGGAGATTGACTGAAGCAGCATTCATCTACTTTGCAATTGCAGAGTAAGAGAAGTTTGAAGGTTATCTGGCTAACTTTAGGCTCTGTCTATAGTTTATAAAGCAAACAACAACAATAAACAAACAAACTATTCGATCCCCAGCGGAGTCGCCATTTTGTTTCTGGGAAAACTAGTGTCTTTTCGATCTACTAGCCCTCTAGGATTGGCAACTATCCTAGAAAAAAACAATCAAAGCAATTTGGGATTTCCTCTATGTATGATAGATAAGAGAGAGGCAAAGGAACCAACTTGGATCTTCTACTTGACTCCTTGCTTGATCTCTTTCCCCCTCGACAGAGCTTGCAACTCATTTCCTACTTATCCCGCTTAGAGAATACCTGTAGAGATAAAGTAACAAAACACCATCAAAGCATCTCGATCTATTATATCATAAGCATTGTAGAATCAGAAATACAATGAACATAAAATGGCATTCACAAATAACAATATTCACAAATACACGATTGTATGGAGGAAAACTCAAAGAAATTTATTAAAATAGAAAGGAGAATTAAAACCCAGCTGTCTGATCCAGCATCATCCTCCCGGCATCAAAGCCCTCTTCACCTCATGAAAAGAAAGATCACCCAACAATACAATGCTCCTTCTCAAAGACAAACTATCAACACTTCCTTGAAAATTACAAAGTTTCAGCCTCTAGATCTCTCAGATGAGGGATCCATTTATAGATGTCTGCAAGGGTGTGAGTCATCTCTGGGTTTTTGATTAGTTTCATTCCACTTGTTGTTCTTGGTTCCACTTGGAGATTTCTTGGATCTCTTACTCATCCCTAGGCGAATTCAGAGAGACAAGTGTCATAGGAGAAGTTTCTAAAAGATTCCATGAGCATCCACTTAGCAAACTATCTCAGAAATTTGTCCATTCTCGCTCATCGCACCCCACAAAAGGCCTTTTCAGTATGCATCACACCTAGCTAGTGTAGGAGTCAGTATGCATCGCACAGTGGAGCAATCAGTATGGTCTAGTTTTGGCTAGTTCTGAGTGTTTTTTCAAGTGGAACTTCTGGGGAATGATGTAATCAGTTGACCATGATCCTTTAGGGTATGAAACAAAACTTTTAGGGGTTAAAGAGCCCTTGGTTTATCGACATATAAGATTGGGGTTGCAGTGCCCAAATATGTCTATAGCAACTACCCAAATCAATAAACACTATTATTTATTCTTGATATGTCATTCTATCTTGAGGGTATGAGGAGTGGTGAATGCATTACAAGATATGGTTGGATTCATTTCATCTTTCTCTAGGTTTTTTTACTGGCGTATATCTTCTTCTTTTGACGTATCTTGTTCCTTTTCTTCCTCCTCTTCACAACCTATGTAAAATAATTTCTTCTCAGCACACTTATGACCTTTAGTGTATTCGCTATCACAATTGTAACAAAGCCCTTTTTCTATTTTTTCTTCCAATTGTTGTGGTGTCAACCTTGTAGGTTGTGGAAGGCTAGGGGAAGCAACACTTACATATTTATAGTTGTGAGTGGTAGGCTTCCTTGTTGCCATAATTTTTCTTTCAATTTTTCTTGCCAACCTGAATGCCTTTTCCAATGAATCAAGTTCCAAAAGGAGAACCTCATGTTGGATATTATCCTTTAAAATCCCTATGAACACATCAATCCTATGCTCCTCTGGAATATCTTTTACCCTTATATTCAATTTTTGGAATTCCTCAATGTGCTCCACCATTGAACCCTTTTGTTTGAGATTTATCAATTGGCTAAAGAAGGTGTTGCTTTTTGTATCCTCATAATGTGCTATCATTTCCTCCATAAAAATTGACCAAGTGACAATTTGTTTAGCAGAGAAAATCCATCGATACCATACAAACTGATTTGGTTGAAAATATAAAGTTGTAATTTGTACCTTTTGTGTGTTTTTCACATTATGGAGATCGAAATATTACTCCATCTGTAGTATCCATGTTACTGGATCCTTGCCATCAAACTTCCTCATAACGATCTTTGGAACATGGCAAATCTTCAATCCAATGTTGGATTCTATGAAATCATGATTAACATTACTTTTGTTCTCATCATGAGTTTCCTATACTACCTTTTCACCATTAGGAATCATTTCGTGTAGCAACTTTGCCAAACCTCCTTTCAAACCTTCCATGTCTTTCTTCAAATCTTCAATGTCTTACTTCAGTTTTGCTTCTAAACCATCCATCTTAGCTTCCATATTAGCTTCCACACCATCTATATTATATTCCATGCATTTCTTTAAACCATCTATATTGGCTTCTATTACTTTTTGTAAGAGTTAAATTTGTTGCACTTGGTCTCATAATTTTGATATATCATGTTGCATTTCTTACTCTTCTTCATGAGTCATGGTAGATATTTCAGGTTTCTTACTAGGTGTTTCCATTTTCTTTCTTGTAGCATAAATTAATGATAATTATGCTTCACTATGCCCTTTCAATCACTTCAAACTAATTTTTCAAACCAAACTTAAGCAAAAAAAATTAAAAATTACACACATTTTTTCTCTTTGTAGGAGCTCGATATTGAATCTATTGTATCTATGTAATTTCGCATCTTAAAGCTCTAAAATTGCATCCTGTGGTAGCCCTATGAGTCCTCTTTCCAACCCCACCAGTCTTATCAATATTGGATTCTTCAAGAAAGAGTTATGTCAAATCTCCCACAATGTCCTAATTATACATTGTTTCAGTAGAGTGGACTTGTACAACCTACCACGTGTCCCTGTTTCAACCTTCGGACCTCAAAACAATAAATATAAAACTATAGTCTATCCTTGTTCTGCAACTTCTTACGAAATTTTAATCTGATTCATAGAGAGAAAGTTATGACAATTTTCCCAAGGTCACCTGTTTGGGATGTAATTCGGGAGCCTAAAAAAACCCTAACTTTCTTGGATCATATCTCCGAAAATATAGGAGACAAGATCGAAAATTTGGATCCGAGGTTCATCAAGATTTCAGCTCAAATGGTTTTTAATTTCAAGCTTCTGAAACTTCATAGAAAAAAATTTATAGTGAAAACACCATGATGACCTATTTGGAGCAGCGAAACCCTAGAATCCAAAGCTCTTATACCAAATGATATGCAACCAGCTCACAAAATAGAAGAAAAGATAGATCAACGACCTCAAAATCAGCCTCTTCGAGGAGGAAACCTCCTTTACATTACACAAATAAACAATTCTTGTATGATACAAATGACAAGACCTCCTTTCTATATATAAGAGTCTAAGGGGTCACAATATAATGAGAGCTGACATAACAATAATATTCTAAGGGCACAACAATAACAATAGTGGGCTTCTATGGGGCACAATAATAACAATATGGGGACTACATGGGAACAACAATTCAATAATAGGGTTGCACTAATAACAATAAGGGGATACACTAGTAGTATAGGGACCTAACAAGGACTGATAATGGAACCGAATATGAATCAAATGATTTCAATAACTATTGTAGAGAAGATGGCATTAAGAGGGAAACTACTACCACATATACTACTAAGAAAAATGGTGTTTCTGAAAGGAAAAATCATTCTATTATAGAAGTGACTTGTGCCATGCTTCATGATCAAAGCCTTCCAAAGTGTCTATGGGCCGAAGCTGCAAACATTGCCATGTATGTTCAAAATAGATGCCCTCATCAAGCGTTGGACTCAAAACTCTCGAAGAAGTTTTCACTTGTAAGAAACCTGATGTTTCTCACTTTAGAATTTTTGGTAGCCCCGTATATTTTCATGTGTAGAAATAAAAGAGAAGGAAATTGGATGCTTCTGGGAAGAAAGGAACATTTGTGGGCTACAATGAAACTTATAAGGCATATAAAATCTATGTGCCTAGTCAAAGAGAAGTGGAGATAAGTCATGATGTCACATTCTATGAGGATGTTTCCCTTAGGAATATTAGTAACCTTCCTATGCCAAGGAAGGACAAAGAAGCAGATTCAAGAAAGAAGGGAGAACCGCAAGATGAGCTGATGCTCGATGTTGAAGGACCAATGGATCCCATTGATCCACCCCCTCATGAGCCCTCCTCCTCAAAAAGGAGACCCTCATGGCTTAGGGAAACTCTCGAAGATGTCGAGAGACATGCTGCACCTAGGGGGACATTTCTTGAAAGTAAGAAGTCGAATAGGCACCAAGGGTACTTAAATGCAATGAGCACCATTTTTCAATCTGAGCCTTGCACATTCAAAGAAGTTATAAAGCACCAAGTTTGGAAGGATGCTATGAACGAAGAGTATGAGTTGATTATGAGGAATGATGTCTGATATGTGGTCCCTAGACCCAAGGATAGATCTATTGTCACCTCGAAATGGCTCTACAAGATCAATCATGATGGAAGTGTTAAAAATTTCAAGACTAGATTTGTTGCTCGAGGCTTCTCTCAAAAGGAAGGTGTGGAATACAATGAGATATTTTCACTTGTTTCCTGATATACCACCATATGTTCGATTATAGCCCTTGTAGCCTTGCAAGGATGGAATATACACCAAATGGATGTCAAGACGGTCTTCTTACATGGTTCAATTAAGGAGGAAGTCTATGTAGAACAACTCGAGGGGTTCGAAGTTCAAGATCACCAGACACATGTATGCAGGTTGAATAAAGCCCTGTATGGGTTGAAGCAAACTCCCCAAGCTTGGTATGAGAGGATCGAAAACTATCTGATGAAGTTGTGATTTACAAGAAGTGAAGTTGATCTGAACCTTTATTTTAAGGTTGAGAATGATAGACCTCTCATCTTGGTACTTTATGTGGATGATCTCTTTCTGACAAGTGCAAACCTCTTATTCATTAATGTAAGAGGGAGTTGGATTCTAAATTCAAGATGAAGGACCTAGGATTGATGCATTAATTCCTAGGGTTGGAGGTCTGAAAAAAGGTAGGTGAGATTTTTCTTTCTCAAGGAAAATACATTGTGAAGCTACTTGAAAGATTTGGGATGATGGGCTGCAAGTCCATGACTACTCTGATGGAACTTAACTTCAAGAAGTTATGCGGAAGTGTTGTTGGGCCCGGTTTGGGAAATCCTTCTAAGTATTGATAACTCGTGGGGACCCTGATGTTCTTAGTGAGCTCCCGAACATATGTTTTGCAATGAACACATTGAGTTAGTTTACAGTCGAGCCTCATCACATACATTGGATTGCTCCCAAGAATCTCTTGAGATATCTCTAGGGAACAATCACCTACGGACTAAGATACACTGCTGGGAATGTGAGGCTCCATGGTTATTATGATGTTGACTAGGCCGGCAGTGTAGTGGATCGTTAACGCAAATCTGGGTGTTGCCTCTCTCTAGGTTCTTCTTCGATATCCTGGATGAGCAGGAAGCAGAAGTCAGTTACTTTGAGCATCGCTAAGGCTAAATACATTGTTGCTAATATGGCCTCCTATGAAGTTGTTTGGTTGAGAAATCTCTTTAGTGAGCTATTGGGACATGTGTTGGATACCACCGTGACCTATTGCAACGACCAAAGTGGGATTCGTCTTTCTCAGAATCCCACATTTCATGACCTCTCCAAGCATATTTATATCACATACCACTTTATCGAGGATATCGTATAACGAGGAGCAATAAGGCTCCATCATATTCGAACTGATGATCATGTCACAAATATTCTTGCGAAGTCCCTAGAGAAGGAAAAATTCTTAACCTTCCACGACTTGGATTCGTGGAGAGACCCTCTTTTGAGGGTCCCGTATGAGATGGATATTGAGCTCTGGGAGCTCCAGGGGGCTTGGGGTCATTCTTAGAGCGATGAGAAACCATAGGGTGAGTGGTTCACCTTCCCCTGTGATACCCCATGTTAAGATATGCATAGGATGAATGGTTCACCTTCTCCTATGGCAAATGAGTAGGATGAGTCGTTCACCTTCTCCTGTCGGTACATTCTTCCCATGTAGTCTGGGACTCACGGGAAGTACCTCTCATCTAGCCAATGAGTAGGTAAATGAGGATAGGGACCATAGTAATACCGATGGACACATCGTGTACTACCGTACTCCCTATTTTCGATTCTAGAGACAACCTTTGATTGCTACAAGACCAGTGCCTAGAACATCTAGATCTGATGTGTCTTTGGCAGTTATTCAAAAAATAGAGACATCACCTATAACTTTTCTTACACAAAAAAATTAATTGGTTCAATAATCAAAGAAATACATAGTCCATGATCTCTTTGTACATTCACACATATATGATACTCAGAAACATAAATGATAAATCGAGAAGGCCAAACAGCTCAAGGAATTATAGATCAATTACTTTAGCAGTAGTACAAAAGTAAACAGAAAGAAGGAAGTAACCCATCATGTAGAGCTCGAAATATCGAGAATTATATGCTTATCTAAGCAAGGAAAGAAATTATGAATATGCAGAAGGAATGGATGCAAAGATTCACGGAGCACAATTAAAGATTTAATTTCCAAAGACTCATATAGGAATTTGTGTTAATATCTTAATTCAAATGAATCTGTAAGAAAGCAGGAAACATATCTGGCAGCTACATAACATGGAATCTGAGAAGAACATGAACATTATGAAATTATAACAGAGAGAAGACATACTGTAATCCTGGAACGAAGGAGTCACCATGATTTTCATTAATAATCCGAGTGATACATACTTCAAAAGAGTAGAGACGTTCTAAAAAATAACATAGAGTTTTCTTTCCAAAATTCTGAACCTGTTTTCCTTTGTCGAGAGAATATATATACAAAGACCTTAAAACATAGGTCATTAAAGAAATATTCTTTCTTGATCTTTTCCATCATTGCAAAAAATCATGTATCAAAATTATAGCATGCGCAAGGGCACAACCCTTCTAATCATAATAAAATGTCTTACCAAAAGCATAGTAAAACCTAGAGTAAAAATAACTAGAAAGTGAAATAAAAGGCCATAACTCGCACAATAAACATGATCTTTCAAGAACGATGAGATGATGTTGATGCTTGGTGAGAAGCAGTTGAAACTTGAGGACGAACCATCTGAAGTAGTGGGGGGTTGGAAAATTATTCGCATCGCTGCCACATGGCTAGAGGAGGCAGAGGGATAGAGTTGAACTATTTATAATGAAGCCTGAGATTGATCACCCCTGCATAATCCAGTTTGCGTTGAAAGATACCTTTAACCATCTCGAGAAGGTGAAATTATTTCTCAAGGAAGTTCATTATGGTTGTTCCTTTAAGGACCAGTGTTTTCTCAGGAGTTGCTCCAGTCCTGCTTTTAATCTCAATCATTTTCTAGGTATATAACTCCTGTGTGAACAACTCTCCATTAGCTCCCCACAAGTTAGGTAACCCGACTTCAAGGAGCTGATTGAACTTACCATCAAAAGTTTCCACCTCCTTTTGTAGCTTTGCTAAGCTTTGTTCTGCTTTAGCTCTAGCTTCTTCTTTCGAAATAACCTTTGAAATCTCTGCCATTGCATCCATTCTATCAGCTATATCAAGTGGCCTTAGCTCCTCAATTGATCTCTCAGTCAAGAACTGAATATATTTCTTATCATACTAAGAGTTTCTAATGCTAGCTTGCTTTCCATTTAGGAGAGAAGGGGAACATTCAATACTAAGCTTCTTTTGATCTTGTATCAAGGCTATTTGTTCCCAGCTTTGGTTGATCTCATAAATGATCTTGTCCCAAACCAACTGCTTAGTTTCAATGAGAGCAAGATGTCCTTTGAGTTGGGTCTTTAGTTCTTTGTTTTCTTCACTGGCACTCTATAGATCCCTCATGAGCTTGTCTATGTTTACATTCGAAGCCACGAGTATCTTCTCTTTCTGGGCTACTTGGACTCTGTCTGCATCTAAGTCACTCTAAGCTTTCATTAACTCATTTTCAGATAGTTTCAGCTCAGTTAAAGCCTAGGCAAGGCGATCAGTGGGGTTTTGAGGATCATCAGGGACAACTACCATGTAGACATGAGAAATGCTTCTATTCTATAAATCTATTACTGTCAGCTCTAAGGCATTAACTCTATTTCGACTTTCGTTCAGCTCCTACATTAAAACCTCTTTCTCCTTTTCGCTTTGGATCAACTCAGGAGTTTGAATGTGCTCACCCCCGGGCATATTTAATTGTCGTCTCAACTCCAGATTCTCTTTTTGAGTGGCATGTAAGAAAACTTCCACTACTGCCTTATCTTCGAGATCCATCTCCATCTTCATGATTAGTTCTTTATATACTTCCTCCTGTTGAAAAATAGCACATGACTTTATCTTCTCCGTCTTTACCTTTTCAAAGATTTTCTCTATATAGACTTAAGCTCAATCAATGGTCATCTGGTGCTTGTTGATGTCGTTGTACAACATATCTCCCACCTTCTTGTGTAAATTGACTTTGTCTGCTAAAGGGACACTAGTAAAATCCAGAGACACATCCAAATCCTGGAATTGGGAGCCAAAAGGCAGGGTTTGGATGGAGGGATGCTTCAATATTATTTTCATCTCCTCTTTCTCTAAGTCCATCGCAACTAGTACCCTGGTGTGTCGAGGAGTGATCTTTGAGGCCATTTCTTGGTGCACAAATTATTTTACTCTCTTGTTTCTCACTTGGATGGCCTTATCTTGTGACCAACCTATTCATGTGGCATAAAGGCTTTCCTCGGAATCTGGGACAATTACCTCAATCAAGGATGTTGATGAGCCAACTGGTGGTATTTCCAAGTCGATCTAAAAACCTGGGCTATCAGACACTTGTGCTTAAAGATGGATACACTTTTCGTCCTCTTCATGTTCCTATTCCTATTCCAATTCTTGTTCTAGCTCTTGACTTCTTGCCATTTTATGAACAGGTCCTTCTTCCATGTCATTTGTCCCTGAAGTGTCAGCAATTCTCTTTTGTGATTTGTCCATGCTAACTGGGGATTCGGTCTACAATTCTATATTAAGAGGCCAGAAATCAAAGTTAGCTTTCCATTCAACCTTGATATTAGGATCATGCACACAAGTTTAGGGTTTAATCTTTTCCCTTCTCCGAGCAAAGATGCCTCGGGGATCGTAATGCCAAATTTGTCCTTTGTCAAACTCCATGGCTTCAAGCAGGGCCTCAACTATTTTGAAGGCTTGTCTGGTACTTATCAAAAAAGGACCTACCAGCTGTCCCATTTTAAAAATGTAGCCTTTCTTTTCCGATACAAAGTGGATTAGGTCAACACTAAGGATTTTCCTAATGAACTCGAAGGAAAATAACCTCATTGGCATAAATACTAGTAGATGATATGGAGGGAGTTCACATCCGTAAACCTGAATTTTTGTGTGATCCTTATAGAGGTACCAGTCTCCAATGACAGCTTCCTCGTTGAGTTGGAGGAACTCTTTTTCTCTGGGAAGATTTTGAGAAGTGGTACCCCATGGATGATTTGGTAAGCAATGGCCATAAAAGACGAGAGGAAATGAGAATACCTACCCAAGCCATGCCTCTTCCTTACAGAGATATTCCAATTAAAGACTGATTTTCTCTCTTTACTGGGAGCAAACACATCCAGGTGAAGACATTGGAATTCCTCGATATGGGCATAGAGGAACAAGTAAAACAACAATGAGTAGTAGTGGAAGAAGGAGGAGACTCTGAAATAGTTGAACTAGAAGCAAATGGAGGCAGAAAAATATTCTAGGATGTTTAGCTGACACCCAGGCTACTTCATCTTATGTAAACATCACAGGGAAACCTTGCTTCTTTTTGGGGTGGTGTCTTCACCCAATAGACAAGAAATAATTGCTAGAACAGGTTGAACAAATGTCTTAAAGAATGTTAATGGAAATTGGATATCTGAGGGAATGGTTTTGATCTATGGAGCGAGAATTTGCAAGGATAATTGTTGCTCTCCAAGTGGGAGTGTTATGAAATAACCAACCAGGGATGCATCAGTGAATGTGTATATAGTGGAGTATGTAGGGAAATTAAGGGTTCTTTGGATTAGGAGAGGGGTTATTTTGAGGACAACCACCCCTGAAGTAGAAACGACGCAGTTTCTCTCCTTTTGATAAGAGTCGGCCAGCGAAGTTAAAAACTCAGGGAGGTTATGGACTGGAGGGTAAATATGATAGTACAACCCAGAAGTCACAACCCTAAAAGGGTCCTCATTCCTCACATGGTCAGTGAACATTTCATAACGGAGGTCTACGAGTGGAAAGGGACATACAGGGTCAGCTATTTGGGCTTCGGTGTCCATTAAAGGCCCGACACTCGTGCTTTTCACCTCATAGGTGTTGGGGGTTGCAAGTGCCACATTATTCAGCCCTATGAATAAAATAAAAGTAATCAAACAATGAGTTCGGGGTGTTGGGTTACCTGGAGCCCGCTAAGAGGAATAAAAATGACTTGGGAGGGTGTCCTTGACCTTTGGGAGTGTGCACAAAGGAATCCTGTGCTACTATCCAGGTGAGGGGTTCTTTGACTGGGGTTGAAAGATAGTTGTTAGGCAGTAGATTTAGGGTTTAGGGGATTTATGCAAAGGACAGGGATAAATTTCCAACTGGCGAGAGACAAATGTAGTCATGGGAATTACGTGACAGTCATGGATTGGCTCGAGATGACAGGGGATGATCTTATGTGGAGGGGCGAGTTATTCATAACTTTATCAATTACTTACCGATTTACCTTTTAACCCAATACCTGATATCTAATACCTTCCACATTGTTGAGCCAATAGGATAAGACCACCTATCAGGTGGTCCCCACCTTGTTACAGTAGAGTGTACTATGGATTGGAAGCATCCTTCGTTGGGTGTCAGAACGAATCATGGCCATCGGGTGAGCACTAAATTTCAACGTTAAGGGTTTGTGCCTTCGTTAACCCCTTCGCATGTATGCTTCCGAAGTTGAAGCTAGCACTATTATTGATGGGTGCAACGTTCTGTGGTTCCTAAAAGTGGAGCAGAAAACCTAGTGGTCTCTGGAGAAAATATCGTGCTATGGCATTAAGGCTTGGACATATTAGAGAGAAGGGCCTTTGAATATTGCATGGTAATGGTATGGTACAAGGTATGTCTAATTACTCTCTGAATTTTAATTTTTGTGATCATTATTTATATCGGAAGAAAAATCGGGTGAGTTTCCCCTCAGGTGCTGAGAGGGAAAAAGGGATATTAGAGTTTGTGCATAGTGATGTATTTGGGCGTGTGTCAATTCCATCACCAGGTAAGTCTATGTATTATGTCTCATTTATAGATGAATTCTCGAGGAATACATGGATATATTTCCTTAGGAACAAATCTAAAGTCTTTGACAGGTTTAAAGAATTTAAGGCTTTGGTGGAAAATTAGATAGAGAAGAAGAGTAAGGTGTTGAGGATAGATAACGATGGAGAGTTTTGCAAGAAGGAATTTGAATATTTTTGTAAGAAGTGTGGTATAGCACAGCAGAAGACTACTCCATACACACCTCAGCAAAATGGAGTTGCAAAGAGAATGAACAAGACGTTGATGGAAAAGGAAAGAAGCAGGCTCAGTGGTGTTGGATTAGGGCAGGAATTCTTGGCAGAGGCAGTAGATACTTCATGTTACTTGGTTAACAGATCACCTTAATCAATGTGGGAGGATAAGACTCTACATGAGGTATGGAATGGTAAGAAACCATCTCTTTCACATCTAAGGGTATTTGGTGTGATGCATATGTACACATTCTAAAGGATAAAAGAACCAAGTTGAATAGTAAATATGAAAGGTGCATCTTTATTAGGTATAAGGATGGTTTAAAAGGTTATATAAGCTTTGGAACCCAGAAACAAGGAAGGTTGTGTACAAACGAGATGTGGTGTTTAGAGGTGAAATATGTTATTAAACATGAAGTCCTACCAAAGTATCCTAAGAAGATAGAGTTTGAACTAAAGGAGGAGGAATCGGACTCTACAACAGAACAAGAATTAAAAGAGAAAGAGCCACATACTTCATTTTTTAGAAGATCAATTCGAGAGAGAAGGCAACTAGAGAGGTATATTCCATCTGCTTTCTATTCAAAAATTTCCTTATCTATTATTGATGATGATCCCATAACTGTGAATCAGGCAGTGGATTTAGAGGATGGAAAACTCTGGAAAGAGGCCATAGTTGATGAAATGGCATCTTTGGACAAGAATGAGGCTTGGGATCTAGTGGAGTTGCTGGATGGAAGGAAACCCATTGGAAGAAAATGGGTGTTTAAGAAGAAGATGAATGCATAAGGAAATGTGGAGAAATACAAAGCTCAGTTGGTAGCAAAAGGTTATTACCAGGTGCCAGGAATTGATTTTGGTGATATTTTCTCATGTTGCCAAGTTAGCTTCTATTAGATTACTTGTATTAGTTGTTGTTGCTTTTGATTTTGAGGTAGAATAGATGGATGTGAAGACAACATTTATTCACAGGGATCTAGAGGAAGAGATCTACATGAAGCAACATGAAGGCTTTGCGGTGAAGGGTAAGAAAGAACTAGCATGCAGGTTAAAAATGTCTTTGTGTGGGTTAAAATCGTCACCAAGGATGTGGTATCATAATTTGATACATATATACGGGGAATTGGCTTCACTATAAGCGAAGAGGATCATTTTTTGTATAAATTAATTGGTGACCGTGTTATATATTTGGTATTGTATGTGGATGATATGTTGCTAATTGGAAATTACAAAGAAATTATCTAGGATTTGAAGACCCAAGTTTCCTCCAAATTCGACATGAAGGATCTTGGTGCTACAAACTATATTTTGGGCATGGAAATTAAACGATATCGAACAAGGAGGAACCTATGGTTAAACCAGAGGAAGTATGTCGAGACAATATTGCAGAGATTTAATATGCAGGATAGTAAACCGGTGAAGGTTCCTATTCGTTTAAGTGTAAAGTTATATGTTAAACATGTTGATTTCTGGTAGCATCGGATGTGCTCTAAGTCTCAAATTTTTCGAGGAGGCTTAGATACATGCATTCTCCAATACGCATAAATTGTTTTGGGAAATTCCACCCGGGGACATTTTTATTAAAATAATTAATTACTTTTAATGGGACCCTAAGTCTAAACTTAGGAAATTAAAATAATTAAAAGGTATTAATATAAATTGTGGGTGAAACTTCTAGAAGAAGCGGAGATCAAGTCAATATGACCCTAGCCATTGATTAGAATCTAATTTGGGTCATCGATTGATCAATGAGAGGATTATAAGAGAAGGCTTGATGGGCACTTGGAGAACACACACAGAGAGAGATCAGAAGTTCATTTTTTTGAAGCAGAGCAGCTACCAAACAGATTTTTGATAGTGATCTTTTGCAGTGAGGGGAATGATAGTATCCAGAAGAGGGAAGTTTTCCTTGGCCAAAGAGTACAAGGAAAAGAGGGCAGAATGACATCTAGAGAGAGGTTGATGCTTTCCCACACAAATTTGATGTAGTGGCAGTGCAGAGCCTAAAGGAAGATCAAATTCTTGTTGAGTAAATCGAGTTTCAGAAGCCGGGATCCGAGGTGTGAGTCTGGGAAGCTGGAAATCGAAGTTTCTGGGCAGGAGAGGATCTAGAGGAAGAGAAGTGCAGTCCCCAGCTGAGGTGACGTTAAGGTTGCGTAGGGTTGACGTAGATCTGTGCAGAGGCTAACGCAGAAGGGACGCAGAGCCTCCTTCCAACGAGATCAGGGTCAGATTTTTCCAGTGACAGGGTGAGATCATCTCACCATTTGTTTTGTCCAGTTTCTCTTTGTATCAGATAGCCAGTTGGGCTTCCAACGAATTGTACTTATATTTACTAATGCAAAATAATAAAACCCTTAGAGGTGCTACACCGATTTTCCCGCATTTGGTTTTTTCGGGGACATTTGTCCAAAAATAATTGTGTCATTGTGTTGTATAATTTTCCTATTCATTTTCTTGTTTAGGAATATTAATTTTAAATAGTGAATGTTGCAGTTGTATTTACTTAGATACTTACTGTAGAACACAGTAAATAACTTGTATGGATTAAAAAGTAGGAGAAGTAACATCAGTTGCTGCAGTAGGGATTTTGGGTTTAGGAATTTTCACATAACAGTGTCCTAAGACACAAGAAGAGGAAGAGGACATGTCTCATGTTCCATATGTGAGTGCAGTTGGTATCATGATGTATGCAATGGTTTGCACCAGACCATACATTTCACATGCAGTGGGAGTATTGAGCAGGTTTATGTCGAAACCAGGGAAGGAGCATTGGATAGCAGTGAAGCAAGTTTTCAGGTATTTTCATGGCACTAGTGATTATGGTTTGTGCTACCAAGGAAGACCAAGACTGGATAGAGTTTTGGACATCCGTGGGTTTGTTGATGCAGACTGGGCTGGAGATCTAGATCAGAGGAGATCTACAAGTGGGTATGTGTTTAACCTATTTAGAGAAGAAGTTAGTTGGATGAGAAAGAGACATTTTGTAGTAGCTCTTTCAACTACAAAGTCTAAATACATGACATCCACTCATGCAAGCAAGGAAGAAGTTTGGTTACAAATATTGTGTTCAAGTATGGGGTTGGTACAACGAGCTATAGGGATAGACAGTGACAACCAAAGTGCAATTTTCTTGACAAAGAACCTTGTTTATCATTCAAGGATAAAGCACATTGATGTTCAGTATCACTTTGTGAGGGATATGGTTGAGGAAAAAAAGGTGTTGCTAGTAAAGGTGGACACTTTGAAGAATGTTGAAGATGCATTAACGAATTCTATGAGCACTAAAAAGTTTTCCTGGTGTGGAGAAACAATGGGCATTGCAGGGTTGGACCAATGACTAAGCTCTCCTGTGACCCCCTATGTGGAAAGAAAACAACAAATGGGAGAATGTTAGGTGTGCGTTATATTCTTTCCACGACTAGCCCCATGCAATGTATGTTGTGTCAGGCACAACAGGGGGGTCACAGGGGGGGAGGCAAGCCCCCTTGCCGGGGGGTTTGCAAGGGGGCAATAGCCCCCCTACACGAGGTCCGGGATAGCACCCTAGGAATTTTTTTTGTGTGGACCCAAGGAGGGGGAGCGAACCCAAAGATGGTGGGCAGACTTACCCATGGTTTTGTGCATGGGTTCTGCACATGGTTTTGGGCATGATGGTTTTCTACCCATGGTATTTTGTAGATTTGGTCAAGGGAATTACAGTTATGTTCTAATCCAAGGTTAATGTATTGGGGTTTATGAATGCTTCGACATATATATATATATATATATATATATATATATATATATATATATATATATATATATATATATATATATATATATATATATGTCGAAGCATTCATAAACCCCAATACATTAACCTTGGATTAGAACATAACTGTAATTCCCTTGACCAAATCTACAAAATACCATGGGTATATATATATATTGTAACATTGAAAGGAATATAATGAAAAATCAATATGGTTGTCCCGTTTTGGGATCCAGGGGAAATATTTGTTTTATGTTCTGTCCATTCTATATTTTATGTTTTAAGAATTCATTTGTAGGCAATTTTTGTAAAAGGTTAAAACCTACAAATCTAAACTGCCAAGAATTTTTGGTTTTCAGTTAATATTTTCTGTATAGATATGCCAACAATGTTGCCTTTCATGTCTTTAATTATTATTTTTATTTATTTCATTTGTTTCTCTTCTTTTTTATTTGAGAAAATAAAATTAGAATTGGGTTGGAGGATGAGGATAAAAATCTCCTTTCTTAGCCAACTTGAAATCAGAATTATCTTACAAATAGTAGACAAATTCTTCTTTTGTTAATGGTTTATGATACACCCTTAATCTATGACCATTAACAAGGAAGGTAATTTTTTCTTCATCAATCTTTTTTATTCTAACTACTCCATTATCAAGGACAATATCTATCTCATAAGGATCAAGTCACTGAGTTTGAAATTTTCTTTCAAAATCTTTAAATTTAGAGTAAAAAGGAAGAGCCCAATCGCCTAGCTCGAACCTTTTAGCTTTGATGACTTTGTCATGCCATCTTGATCTTTGTTGTTGGACTATGTTGGTTATTTGGATAGCATCTTGTCGAATCTCATCTAGCTCATTCAATTGTGCTCAATTTTTTTAGCTTAAGATAGATCAAGGCCCAATTTTGTTGTTATTCTAAAAGTCTCCACTTGGAACTCAATTGGAAGCAAAACTTGATTCCCTTAGACAAGCTCATAGGGAGTATGTCAAATTTTATTTCTCCATGTGGTGCAGTATGCCCATAGTATCTTTGGAAGCCTTTCTGCCCAATTTCTTCTATGTAAGTGTACATTCTTGGTTAGGATTGCTTCAAGTACCTTATTGGTAGATTCCACTTGCCCATTGGCTTGTGGATGATATGGAGTAGACTTCCGATGTTTGATTTTGTATTGCTCCATTATTTTCTACACTGGCTTGGATTTGAATTAAGTACCTTGATCTATCACAATTTCCTTTGGGACACCAAAATAAGTGCAAATATCCTCAAAAATAAATGTAACTACAACATTTTCAGTAGCAAAAGAAAGTGGTTTAGCTTCTACCCATTTTGTAACGTAATTTGTACAAACCAGTATATATATTTTCTGTTTAGATGGAAGATTGATTAGACCAACAAAATCTAGAACCCATTTTTCAAAAGGATCTACAAGTACCTGTGGTTGTAGAGGCATCTCGTCTAATGGAATGGGTTTTCCCATTCTTTGGAAGCTATCACATCTCTTGACATATTCCTTGGCATCTTTAAAAAGAGGAGGGAAAAAATATTCTAAAAGAAATACTTTGTAACTAGTCCTTCTATCAGCAAAGTATCCTCCACATGGTTCATCGTGATAAGATTTCAATATTTTTGGTACTTCATCTTCTCGAACACATCTTCGGATGATTAAGTCGAGTCCAGTTTGATATAATTCTCCATCTATCCAAGAGTAAGGTGCACTATATTTGATAACTTTATGCTTCTCTTTGGTTGATAACTATGGGGGTAACTTTCCTGTAGCCAAACAGTTAGCAATATTTGCAAACCAGGGAGTTTTAATAGATACTGTAAAAAGATACTCGTCAAGAAAATTACCTTTTACAAGAACATCATTATTATCATTCCGCATTCTAGAAAGGAAATCAATGATTATGTTTTCTTTTCCTGGTCTGTCAAGAATAGTAACATTGTATTCGTGCAACAATAGCAACCATCTTGTAATCCTAACATTATTAAATTGTTTATTCATTAAATATCTAATAGTAGAATGATTTGTATGAATGAAAGTTTCATAACCAGTGATATAATGTCGAAACTTATTAATGGCACGCGCAACAACTAAAAACTCATTTTCTGTTACAGTATAATTTAACTCTACAAGAGTCAAATTTTTTCTTGTGTAATAAATATCATAAGGAGTTAGATCATTATGTCCCAACATAGCTCCTTGTCACACGGAATGAGTCGATCTTGCGGACAAGATAGACCTTCCTAGAATCTAACGATATCTAGTGACAAGCAAGCCAATCAAAAACTATCTTTCTCTAAATATGCATTTACAAACAAAGGCAAACAAGTGTTTTAGGCCTACCTTGGGTCCAATGCAAGTTTGTGGAAGCCTCGCTCCTTCGATCCAAATGAGCTCCCTTGTTGCGAATCTGCAAACACAAACAAGCAAACAAATTAAATAGCAACTAAAAAGCCAATATCATAAAACATACTTAACATGAAGATCAAGGAATTCATGAAACAAATGACATAGGACAATTTGTTGAGAAAAATGAATCTGATTGTATTAATTCAAATCAAAGAAGAACTTTACAACCTATGCCTTGATGTTGTACAAGCTCCTCCCAGGGTCCAACAAGAAGTCTCCTCTACTTTGACAAGTTTCACTCTCTTCCCAATTAAGCCAAAAAGGTATGTGATCTCTCCTCTCAAGCTTAACTAGGAAGTCTCAATTCCACCAGCATTTACCCTCAAAAATGTTCAGCTTCTAACCTCCCTAGCAACCAGCTCAATGCCTTAATTTATAGTGCAATGGAGGGAAGTTACTAGGTCCTCCTTCAAAGGGATAAAGCCCTCCTTCAAAGGGATAGCTCCTCTCATCAAGGGATTAGCTCCTTCTCTTTTGGGATGCATGAACCACCTAAGAGCGACCAATCCACATCAAAATTCCTTCTAGAATCATCTAGAATTAACCCAAAGTGAGTTTTTTATAATAAACTTGTGCCTTTTTGACTTTCACAGGGGTCCGCACCCACTCCTTTAGGGACAGAGCGGGCAGGTCCGCAGTTTTTGTGAACAGGGGGTGCGGGACCGCAGGTAACAGTGAGAGAAAGTGAGGAACCAGAGCTTTGTTGATTTTCAATGTCTTTCTCTCATTTTCAAAGCTTGACTTGAAGAGCTGAGGTCTGAGACTTGCTTAGGAGGACAGTACAAGTGATGATAGACCCATACTGACTGCAAATAATCATGGTGAAGATATTATTGTGTAACACTCCTAAACTTGTACCTGAAGCATCAGTTGAAATATGAAAAGGAAGAGACCAATTAGGTCCCCTTAAAATTGGTGCTTCAGTGATTTTCTGCTCCAATAAGTCAAATGCTTTCTAGCAATCAAAATTCCAAACACAACCAAAATATTTTGTAATAAATTTAAAAAGTGGAGAGACTATTTTTGTAAAGTTTTCTATGAATCTTCTATAATAACCAGTAAAACCAAGAAAACTTCTAACATCTCTTTGACAAGTATGAATTGAAATTTTAGAAATTACTTCTACCTTAGATGTATCCACCTTATTTCCATAATCTAAAATATGGTGACCTAAAATAATTCCCTCATTAAACATCATAAAATATTTCTCATGACTTAATGAAAGATTTGCTTCTTTACACCTAATGAGAACTTTTTCTAATTTTTCAAGAGCTTCTTCAAAAGTATTTCCTTAGACAGTAAAATTGTCCATGTAAACTTCCACACAATCATGAATTAGATCAGAAAAGCTGCCCAAAACTACTCTTTGAAATGTTCTAGGTGCATTACATAACCCAAAAGGAAGTACTCTCTAGGCATATGTTCCCCATGGGCATGTAAAGGTTGTTTTGTATTTATCTTTTGGTGCCAATTGTATTTGGTTATATCCACTGAAACCATCAAGAAATGAAAAATATTTCTTCCCCTGCTAAGGTATCTAATACTTGATCTATAAAAGGTAGTGGGAAATGATCTTTCAAAGTGGCTTTATTCAATTCCGTATAATCTATGCACACTCTCCATTTTCCATTCTTCTTTAGAACAATCACTAAATGTGAAACCCATTGACTATATGATATCAGATAAATGAAATTCACATTAAGTAACTTTTGTATTTCCTCCTTAACAATTTATCTTAGATTAGGATTCATTCTTCTGTGAGGATCTCTAACTGGTTTGGCATTTTATTGAATATAAATATGATGCATACATGTTTTAAAATCAATTCCCTTCATATCATTGTATTCACATGCATATGCAAAAGAATGATTTTGTAGCATCTCTATCAATTTTCTCTTTTGAAATTCTTCTAGGTTATTATTGATGTTTAATGTTTGACCCGGAAATATTTCTACTAAATAGTTACCAAACTTTTCCATAGAATGTAAATCCATTTGATGAGATGATAAATATTCAATATTACATTATTCTTGAAAACTTGATCGTGCTCACAATATGAAGAAGAATCATTATTGTTCATCAAATTTATTTTTGAAAGAGTAAATATTGGTTGAATATTATCAAAGTCTTCATTGTCATCATCTATTCACACTTCACTTTCTACTTCGGTTATTGTTTTTGTAGGTGGGTACAATGTGAATTTCTTAGTAGAGCTACCATCAGAGATATACATATCACCAGATCTACAACTTATGAATGCATCAGTTGTAGCTAGCCAAGGTCTACCAAGGATCAATGGATGACCTCCTAAATTATTCTTGGGAGTTAAAATCATAAAATGAACAGGATACTCCCATGAATCCAAAGAGATAGACACATCTTCTAATATACCATTCGGCTTAATAACAATTCTATATGTTGATTGTAGTAATGTTGGGGCATATTGAAGATTGGGAAGCTTCAATTGATCCATAGTTTGTTTGCTCATAATATTAATGGCTGCTCCTAAATCAATCGGGGTGTTTGGAATTTCAATACCATTAATGTGAATTTTTGCAATAGGGCTACCTGTATCTAGATATTTTTAAACTATTAGTTTCCCCATCATAATATTTGCAATCTTTCCTACCAATTGAATTTTCTTAACATCTTTTATTTTTCTTCCTGGTTTTTTAATGCACAACTCGTTAATTGTTTTTGAAAATATTGGTATTTCCTTTATAACTTGGAGTAAAGGAATATTGATGCAAATATTTTTCAATTCATCTAGCATATCATATTCTGGTAAAACGATCCTTTCTATTCCCTTATCGATTTTAAGCCTTTCACAAAAAGATAGATTTTGTAGGGAAATAGAAGGTTGTTCCAACTATCTTCATATTAGCCATGGACATCAGGAAAAAAATAATGGGGATATGGAAGTAGGTCTCCTAGTAGACACAGGTCAAACAGATCTGACATGATCATAGATGGCAGGTTGTTGGACACTCCTCCCGTACAGATGATAACAATGACGATCATGATGCCTGTCAGAGCCAAAACTAGAATAAACCTGTGTCGATCACCTCTCCTATTTGGTGACTGTGAGTTTAGGAATTTAGAATAGTTGGTCAAAACACTTCTTGGTCCTTATAGATCATTTATTTTGTTTCATCTAAATGTGTAGGAACATCTTCCTTTGGAGGAGTCTTTTCTTGACCAAGAAGTGTTTCTTTTTCAAGAAGCTCATCCTCTTTAAATTTTTGGATGATAACTGGTGGTGACTTCTTTTGCAAAACCCTACAAGATCTAAGTTGGACATCATTTAGACCTAATGGCGCTATCATACAAGCTTGCAAATTTTGACCTTCTACATTGTAAATGGGTTGTTGATTTTTATTATTTGGGTTTGGGAGTGGTTGAGCAGGTAGTTGATTGGATTTCTTAGTAAATGGAGTGGATGGTAATGAAATAGGTTGATTGGGTGGTTGGGACTAGAATTGAGGTTGAGGAGGTTGAGTTGGTCGGGGAGGGTAGTATTGAGGTGGATAAGGGGAGTAAGGTTGTTGCAATTGAGGATATTGGGGATTTCTACCATAAGAATTATGCCAACCTTGTGCCCAAGATGGGTTTTGAGGTTGGGGTGGACAAGGTTTCCAAGGCATAGGTGCAGTCCAATTATTCTATGGTTGTGCATATGATTGATATTGAGTGTTAAAACCTTGTGTCATGCTTGGTTGTTGGGATTTCCATGGTATTTTAGAAATAAATCAAAGTGATTCAGCTTGGCTTGATTCAACTTCATCCTAAAAGACATCTTTAAGCCTAGGTATTGAAGGGGGTTCCCTTGTATCATGATTTTCAACACATATGACACACATTTCTATACTATCAAGAGGACATGCTCTCAGAGCATGCTTCTTCCTACACCTAGGACAGATGATACATAATGCAACATTCTCAATATTTTGCTTTTTTTGTATTTTGAGAGTATCTAGTTGTTCCCTAAGACTCCCAAGGATATATGTTTTAAAGTTATCAAGAAAATTGCCTAATTCTTCTCTACTCACTGTTCCAAATGCAAATTTACTAACTCTTGACATGGTTGGATCTCTTGGATTCTTACCAGATCTAGCCTTATCTCTCAAAATATGTTTTCACAACTCATATATTTCACCAAATGATAGTTTGGAAACATCTCCTTTTCCCATTAAGTTGAGGAGGTCAATCCACTCATCTCTTATAGCTTTTAACAAAAGAGCTTTCAATCTTTCTTCATATAATTCATGCATCCCAGCCCTTTTAATATTGTAGGCAAATATTTCCACTAGATATTCAAGGCTTTCATACTCCTTTTGCATCATCTTAAAGACTTCATCCTTAAGGTTATGGGGCATACAATAATCTTTATATTTTTTTAGGAACACCCTCTTCATTTCTTCCCATGTTTTGATAGTATGTGTTCCTAGATCCGTAAACCATTTAAGGGCTCCATCTTTTAAAGTAGTTGGAAATCATTTCAATTTTTGAGTATCAAGTAAATGGTTGTAGGATCTACATAATACTTCAAACTCAAAAAGAAATGTCTCTGGATCCTCAGTTCTTAAGCCATGAAAATTGGGAAGAATAGAAGGTGAGATATTTTTCATTGTGGTTATGGTATCTTCATCAAATATAGGAAATCCATAAGGATCTAGTTCTCCCCTACCTCCTTTACCACCTCATCCTCCACCACCTCCTTTATTTCCTCCTCTACCTTTTCCACCTCCAATCCTAAGTTCACCATTTACATTGTGTACTTCTCCTTCCCCTTCCCCTACCATTTTAGACTCTTTAGAGCTAATATAAGGTTCAATAATAGGATTGTCTAGCTCTTCCTTTGGTTCTTCTACTAATGGTAAATAATTTTCTTCCTCTTCCTCACTAAGCACTTCTAACTCCTATCCTAAGAGTTGTTCTCTTATTGAAGAGATAAATATAAATCCTTCAGTAGGGGATATAGGCTCTTTAACTACAACTTTAGTCTATGTCTACCTATTCACCTCAGGAAGTCTATGTCTACCCACTATAGATGGAATGTGAGTGTTAGTGGATGGTGTGGCACTACGTGGTTTAGTGGAGGAGAGTGGTGATGTTGGTATTGAACTTTGTCCTCTACCTCTACTTACAAATCTACCCCTAGAAGCCCATTCTCTATTCATACATTCTAAATTATTTTTATCATGCTTTAAGTATGCATCAATAGGATGAATGCATCTAAGATGATATGAAAACCAACAATAAAGTCTTATATACATCTCTCTGACAATGATGCCAAAATGTTGGGTAATTTAATTGATGATTAAATTACTTCATTAATTGTCAAACAAGGTTCATGTACTTGTGAACTACATGTGCATGATATATCCTAGGAGTTCTATTTTTTATTTTAGAATATGAAATAAAGCTAAATAAAAATTGAACTAGATTGAAATCAATTGAAAATTCTAACTATCAAACTGAATTGAAACTTAATCTATTGTAACTGTTATCACCCCAAGAAACTCTCCTAGGTTGTATCTCGGAGATGCTCGAGAACATTACAAACTCAACAAAAATGTTGGAAATGGGTGGATGAATGGAAGGAATGATGCATATTCAAGCCAGATAACCACTTCTACTATGCTTAACTCCAGACATGGGTGAACACCCCCAGACTACAAGGCTTTAGACGACCAATTACTCACAGTTTGAGGATTAGGTGAACATGGAGAATACTAACCACACCAGCAAATGCACAAGACCATGTGATGGTCGGCTGCAACCAGTAAAGAGGTCTGGAAATCTATTTCCTAATGCACAGACAGGATGACAGCTCTCTGGCATTAAGTAAATAGAAACCTGCATAACACATTCAATGATACATACTAGACTTCAACACAGAGGTGGGATGAAAGCCCCTCTAATGCTAAACATCAAGAGCACATGAAAAATGCATAACAGGCATAGCCTAGAACAGAGTAGAAATGGAAAGTGAACAATTAACAGCAAAAGAAGCTTGTATTAGCTGAAAATGAAGACCAGACGCTGCAAGTATCACAGTAGTTACAGTCTCCAGAAGTTGAACCTTACATCAAAACTACAACCATCAACCCTGATTACATCTGTTTGCTGGGTATATATAGAGTTTGTTTACAAAGATATGTTGTTGTGCTATGCATGGAGGGGTCATAATGGACCATCAACCACCCTAACTCTTTGATAGAGTCTCTACTACAATCTTCATGCTTTAATTAATGAATTTGATCTTTTCTGTTGTTCGGCGGTCCTTCTCTGAGCAGGTGATGTGAAATATGAATGAAACTCCATAACCATTGAATGCATTTGACTGCTCGAGGCTGGTCCTTTTCTTCTCGGCCATCCTATTTGTTGAATGTGATGGTTGAAGATTTGATACAAACAGTACCGGGACTGGCTATGCTCGTCCTTCAGATGCACAGAGAAATTAAGGAGCTTGGACTTCTTGGCGGGCAAACGAACTGAACGGAGGAACGAGGCTAACTGTCGGATTGCGTAATTGAACAGTGGAGATTGGTTTTCAGAAGCTATCGAGAGACAACATGAACGGACAAACGTGGGCCGTTGAATCGCGGTCGGGCAGATCCGACGGCTATCGGGCGGAAGAATAGTGCGGGAGATAACACATGGGGACGGTGGTTTTGGTGGCGGGAAATATTCCCCGCACCGCTTTCGAAGGATGGCAGTAAACGTACAAAGGAGCGTGATCGCAATCAGTGGGTGATGCATGGTAGAGGAAAACTGCTTTCCCCCCAGGTTAACGCGCAGGCGGTTCGCGGGGTCGGGAGGCAGGAATGTCGTCGTATCTCGCAGCAAACGATCAGACGGCAAGGAAAACAAATGGAGTTTAATGCGCAGGGAAAAAGGCGGAGACCGTTCGATCAAGTGGTAGATGATTGGACGGTGGAAACTTGATCACACGACCTTGACTAATGTGATGGGAAAGGGCTCACGAATAGCACGCTGTCATATGATCATGGTTATATGACCGTTAGAACTCAGCTCCCGGGGGCTAAGGAAATATGGGTTATGCAGAGTTTGGAGGAACAAAACAGAGGTAGCGGGGTGAAAGGAAGTAAGCGGGGGAATAGGGAAAGGCGAGGATAACCAGTGTAGACCATCTCTGAGCCAGCAACCAAGGATCGAGCTTATTCCTCCTCCTCGAAAATTAGCAACATGTAGCAGAGCTAACATTGGATCCTTCTGGGGATGAGATCCTCCTGTGAGGTCTCAAGAACTGCAGACCAATACCTTCATACAAAACTAGCTTAAAAACATTACCTAGTATTTCATTGGGCATGGAGTCTAATTAGGCCTACGCTAAAACCTGTAAAAGAACATGCTTATAATTGTTAAGGCTTGGAAGCCTTAAACATAAATCCTCAAAAACTGGCCATCTACTGGGCCACCAAAATTATTTCCCCTCCTCTCGACTGATTCATCATAGATCTGCAAAATTGGGTTGATTTGATCCTCTACCTCAAAGAGTTAAGGTCATTTGACCTTATCTGGTAGATATGGATCAAATTTCATCCCCTTTCTGTATATTCTCCTCCTTGGACGTTCTTCATGGGAGCTTTTGTACACCTGATGAATAACAATGGTAGTTGTGTACTTGTCTATGTCATCTGTGGCCTGCACAATTAGTATGAATGGTGAACCAATGTATTCTTGTGTGGGGGACACAGAGACCTCATCTGCTCCTTCATCTTTCTTAGAATAGTCCACATCCAAGGAGGAGTCCCAAGACTGTGCACCCTCTTCCTCTGTCATCTGGCAAGCTGCCTTTTCAATCTGTGTGGATGCCAACTGAGTAGGCTTCGGAATATCAAGATAGATGTTATCCATATCAGCCTTGAGCATTGAATTTTGTCCTACCTCAGTGTTCAGGGGGAAACTTTGAGGGATTGTCTCTTGAACAAACAGAGAAGCAAAAGATGATGGGGAGCTTTCTTCTCCCTTTTTTATCACTGATTTGGGGATAACAACAGGCTAGTCAATTTGCAGATCTGCATAGTCATGTGAAGATGAGCTGGCTTCGGGCACAGAGTCTTCAAGGATGATGGGCCCTGCTGCTGGTTGCTTCTGCTGATAAGCTTGTTGTTCTACAGGTACAACAACCTCATGAGCATTGCTTTTAGATAATGACTCTTCATAGGTAGCTCTGGTTAGGAAAGGGGCACTGCCCTTATCTTCCAAACCATGGACTTCATCCTCTTCTTCATACAGCTCTTCTTCCATGACTATACTCTAAAAAAGGGTTTTCACCCTTTGGCCTTCGTTTGCATCTTTTCTTTTCTGCAAAATCTGCAACCGCTCCTGTGCTCCTCTATATGGATTTGGATTTGGAAGAGAAAAGGCACCAGGAGCTCTTGCTTCATGAGAATACTACTCAACCTCTAATCTGGAAACTTCAGAGGCCAATAACTCTATCATCCTGGCCACTTTATCGATCTCAGGATCTGAGGATGATGAGGACTCACCCCCTGTCTTCTTCTTTCAGCATCACCTTCGAGTCTTTCTGCAGCCATGATGTTTGATTCTACTTCAAAGGATGCATCTTGCATACCAGCCAAAGAAGCACATCTTCTTTCTCTTAACAGCAGGAAAAACTGAGAATCGAAGGCATTGGCATAAGTAAGCATAGCAGAAGTAGGGGTGGGTTTCACTTCATATGGTATTCTGTTGTACATATGGTTGAATCTGATGTTGAAATCAGACAGCAACTCACCATTCTCCCTCTGCAAGTTCCTAAATTCAGTATGATAATAGAGCAGATCCTTCTTATCCCCCCAATGCTTTAGGAACACATCAGCTAAAGCCTCAATGTCTGCAATAGACCTAGGGGGTAATTCTCTAAACCATTTTCTAGCCTTCCCATCTAGGCTTTGGACAAAAACCCTCATCCACACATCCTCTTCATTAATATCTAGATTATCAGCATAGCTATAAAAGGACTCTAGATGCTCTTCAGCTGTTACTCCTTCTGTACCAGTAAACTTAGGCATATATTCCTGATAATCTCCTGCAGGCATGGTATTCAAAGGGACAGGCAAGACCAAGGGTCCATACCTAGCAGCAATGATTCTTTCTATCTTTGTGAGAGCTTGTTGACCTACCATGACTGAGGTGGCTGGAAGGATACTGGTAGATTGAGTGATATGGATCAATGAAATGGATAGTAGAGACAGAGGAACATGATGGACAGCATGGGATGCTTTCTTTGGACTGAAATCTGAAAGGGAAATGAATGAACAGGAGCTTTATGAATCTCTGAAGGTGATTTTTCACTAGCAGAGATACATGGGACCTTTAAGGCTTACATGATCCTGATGCTCCTTTCTGCAATATTTTCTTCTGCTTAACGATCTTCTCAGGGTCAGGCACTGGTTCAGTTGGTGATTTCTGAAGATTTCTCCGAGCATGCCTCACAAACTGAGCCAGGACTCTGATGTGGAGTCGCCAAAGGTTGGTCTTCCTCGAGTGGAGTCACCAAATAGATGATTACAATTGAAAATTTGTCCAAGCCTTGTCTATCATCAAAACCTGGAACTGTGTCGTTCTCCCAGGGAAGCTAAGCTTCAATCTCCTCTCCCCAGCAATGGGGCCAATTAATGTTATCACCCCAAGAAACTCTCCTAGGTTGTATCTCGGAGATGCTCGAGAACATTACAAACTCAACAAAAATGTTGGAAATGGGTGGATGAATGGAAGGAATGATGCATATTCAAGCCAGATAACCACTTCTACTATGCTTAACTCCAGACATGGGTGAACACCCCCAGACTACAAGGCTTTAGACCACCAATTACTCACAGTTTGAGGATTAGGTGAACATGGAGAATACTGACCACACCAGCAGATGCACAAGACCATGTGATGGCCGACTGCAACCAGTAAAGAGGTCTGCAAATCTATTTCCTAATGCACAGATAGGATGACAGCTCTCTGGCATTAAGTAAACAGAAAATTGCATAACACATCAATGATACATACTAGACTTCAACACAGAGGTGGGATGACAGCCCCTCTAATGCTAAACATCAAGAGCACATGAAAAATGCATAACAGTCACAGCCTAGAACAGAGTAGAAATGGAAAGTGAACAATTAACAGAAAAAGAATCTTGTATTAGATGAAAATGAAGACCAGATGCTGCAAGTATCACAGTAGTTACAGTCTCCAAAAGTTGAACCTTACATCAAAACTACAACCATCAACCCTGATTACATCTGTTTGTTGGGTATATATAGAGTTCGTTTACAAAGATATGTTGTTGTGCTATGCGTGGAGGGGTCATAATGGACCACCAACCACCTTAACTCTCTGATAGAGTCTCTGCTACAATCTGCCTGCTTTAATGAATGAATTTGATCTCTTCTGTTGTTCGGCGGTCCTTCTCTAAGCAGGTGATGTGAAATATGAATGAAACTCCATAACCATTGAATGCATTTGACTGCTCGAGGCTAGCCCTTTTCTTCTCGACCATCCTGTTTGTTGAATGCAGTGGTTGAAGATTTGATACAAACAGTACCGAGACTGGCTATGCTCGTCCTTCGGATGCACAGAGAAATTAAGGAGCTTGGACTTCTTGGCGGGCAGACGAACTGAATGGAGGAACGAGACTAACCGTCGAATTGCGTAATTGAACAGTGGAGATTGGTTCGCAGAAGCTATTGAGAGACAACATGAACGGAAAAACGTGGGCCATCGGATCATGGTCGGGTAGATTCAACGGCTATCAGGCGAAAGAATTGCGCGGGAGATAACACACGGGGATGGCGCTTCGATGGCAGGCAGTATTCCCCGCACTGCTTTCGGAGGATGGTGGTAAACGTACAAAGGAGCGTGATTGCAATCAGCGGGTGATGCATGGCGGAGGAAAACTGCTTTCCCCTCGGTTTAACGCACGAGCGGTTTGCGGGGTCGGGAGGCACGAATGCTATTGGATCGCGCGGCAAACGATCGGACGGCAGGGAAAACAAACGGAGTTTAATGCGCAGGGAAAAAGGTGGAGACCGTTCGATCAAACGGTAGATGATCAGACGGCGAAAACTCGATCGCACGGACCTTGACTGATGTGACGGGAAAGGGCTCGCGAACAACGCGCTGTCATATGATCGCGGTTATATGACCGTTTGAACTCGGCGCCTGGGGGCTAAGGAAATATGGGTTATACAGAGTTTGGAGGAACAAAACAGAGGCAACAAGGTGAAAGGAAGTAAGCAGGGGAATAGGGAAAGGCGAGGATAACCAGTGTAGACCATCTCTGAGCCAGCAACCAAGGACCGAGCTTATTCCTCCTCCTTGAAAATCAGCAACATGTAGCAGAGCTAACAGTAACAACAATTAAAAATTACTCTATTTGAACTAAATTGGAAGATCTATTCTAATGGGCAGAATTAAAATTTTAATTCTACTTACAGAAAATTGTAATATTATTCTAAATGCTCTTGCAAATCAAAATCTCTATTCTATTCAACAGAAGAGGAAATATTAATCTAATTACTTTAGCAAAATAGCAAGCTAAAATGTAACTCTAAAGGATTACAGATGTGTGCAGTTGTGATTAGAATTGCTTTGTCCATTACTCATGAAATCGAAATAAAAACAATTGAATAAAACAAACTATGAGTGCTTGGCCTGTTCAAACTACTGAAGGTTAAACAATAAATCAATGAAAAAAATACCAATCAAAAACATTAACTAATTGCAATGAAAAAGAGACTATTCATGAAATAAGTTAATATTAACATAATCAGATACTAAAATAACTTACAACTCTCCAAGGGGCCCTCTTGTTGAGTGCAAGCACGAGATCAACTATCAAACTATTCACCCACGCATTGATCGCCAGAGGAACATAGTAATTTGTATTAAATGTAGAAGTATTCAATAGAAAATGATTACAAGTTTAAAAAGAGTAACGATGTCTATTACTTCACCTAAGGGCCTTTCGTAATCTTTGTTCAATAACAGTCTTAAGAGTTATATCCGATGATCTGGATTTAAGTAGGAACGCAACAAAATATAGAGATAACCATATACACAAAGATGCAGCGGAAATAATACTTCATTTCATTAATGTAAAATACTGAAATATGCTTACCAGCTAGGGCGATGGTAGCTTATCTCTGAGAAGGGATGTGGCGGCTACATGCCTCTGAACTGTGTTACAATGAGGCTCGAAGGCCTATTTATTGTTGAGAAACCATGAAAAGCGCTTCACATCCCAAAACCTAACCCTAGAAGATGAAACGCCAAATTGTGGGCCCTGTTTGGGTAAATTGGTACATCAATTTCCCGGGGTCGTAACTTTGGCATACGATCTCTATTTGACGCGTACAATAACCCATTAGAAAGATCTATCCGAGCACGGCTCCAGAAGTTCAGGACCTGAAAAACTGTTAAAAATAGTAAACTGTGCTACAATTTAGGAAACTGAAAAAGCTGAAAGAGACAGTTGTGGGGGTCCAAATGGGATAGGTGGGTGGCTACCAACATCCACCTGGATCATTCCTCCCCCCTTAGGAAGAAATGGTCCCCATTGCGTTGAGTTTCTCCCTGAGATGAGGAAGCTTCTGCTGAGCTAGGTCTCTAGTGAGTTGTTCTGCAATCTTTGATGTGTCCAGTAATGGTGGGAAGCATGGTCGGCAACGGTCCACATTGAACACTCAGTGCAAGCGAAGGAATGGAGGAATGTTGTGCTTCAAATCATTATTTCCCACAACCTTAGTAATGGTGTTAGGACCATGTCAGCGTGGTCGGAGCTTCTGATGGGCTCTTGTAAGGCATTCTTTCTACAGATGCAACCAGAATTTGTTGCCCACCTGAAGCTTGTGTGGTACCCTTGTAGGTGAGGAGAAGTTGTTCCTGTGTTTTGTCATGATCTTATCCCTTTGCTGCTGCTGTTGCGTGGAGGAACCCTTCGCGGGGGTCATGGATGTGGTGATGATCTCCCCTTACTTTGGGAGCAAACCAGACAGAAAATGAATTTCCTAGTATGTGAGATGAGCTTGTTGCCTTTCTTGCCAGTGATCAAAGAGGTGGCTATAGGTGGGGCTACCTCCGATATCCTGTATAATGAATTATTCAAAGAAATAATGACAGTGCGAGGCCTTGACTCATACACAGCATGTCGCCTCCACAAGTATGGTTGGCCTAATAATACATCACCTCGTCTGTGAAGGGCTTGATGTTGTAGGGAAGGCGGCACTGCTGGCGAACTTTGAGATCTTGTCCTTCATGAAGCCACCCGATACTTTACGGCTGCGAGTGTGGTGTATTCGATAGGCCCAACCGCTTCACGACATCTATTGAAATTAGGTTCTTTTGGCTGCCATTGTCGACAATGAATTGCAGCGGCGAACCCTTCACCCACATCTGTGAGTGGAAAAGACGCTCCCCCTCCTCTGGATCTTCGAGTTCATTCTTCTGGATCTTGGCGGTGGCAACAGTGGTGCTGGGATCTGCATCAATGATCTGCTTCCCTTTTCCATTCCCCTTGTCGGGTTCTGGCTCACGGTCAGAACATGCATCTAATTCGAAAGCCTTCAACTTGGCCACTAGTGACTTCTTGGTCCGACACTCACTTGTGTTATGAGTGGGACTCTTGTGGAACTCACACCACTTTCCTGTGTCCTTCTTCGACTTCGTGGTGTTGTTCTTTTCTTGCGGCTTCGACGGGTTGTCTTGGGTCACCCCGCCTTGGCTTTGTCCTTTGGTCTTCAGATTTGCAGATCCAAAGTCTCGCTTCTTCTGTTTGAACTTTTGCTCGATTTTGATAGCGTATTGGTACGTCGTGCCGAGTGAAGAGATGTTTAGGAACTCCATCTCTTCCTGAATGTATCTATGTAGGCAGCCGCGGTATTTGAGTACCAGATGCAGATCAGAATCTTTGATACCCAATTGTGTGCGCAGGGTATGAAAAATGTTGGTGAACTCTGACACATCTTCGTCCCTTCCCTGTCGCAGTGTGGTCCACTTTATGTATTTGTCCTTGTAGCTTTTGACAGGGTAATATTGCTCCTTAATAGAATCCCAGAATGAATCCCAAGTGGGTGCGACTGAAAATAGTGAGCCCGTACTTTCATTCTTCTGCTCGCAGTAGGTTTCCCACCAGTCCTTGACATGGGGGGCTGCTTTGAGAAGAGCGAAAACAATCTTTTCCCGACTCGAAAATTCATGAACAGAAAAATACCCATCTAGCAAATTTAACCATTTATCTACAACATCTACATCTATTTTACCCTCGAAGATGGGGATTTCAAAATTAACTTGTACCTTAAAGGGTGTGGTGTTTCCAGAGTAGCTGTTGGAAGCCGATGCGTCGCCTCTGGGTAGCCGTTGAAGGATCTGCGCAAAGTTATCCATCATCGTGTTCCTTTGTCGCTCGAGGGCTTCTTCGAGCAAGATTTTGATAGGATCTCCTGCCCCCTCATCTTTCTTTTCATCCGCCATGGGAGGCCGTCGAGATTTGCGAGGCTGGTCTTGCAAAGGTTCAACCAGTTCAAGCCCTAACTCCTTATATCCCGACCTTGTTGGGGACATGCAAAGAAAAACAGAGAAAAAGCAGACCGCTCTGATACCACTGATCCGAATTTAAACAGGAACGCAACAAAATACAGAGATAACCATATACACAAAGATGCAGTGGAAATAATACTTCATTTCATTAATGTAAAATACTGAAATATGCTTATAAACAGAAATGGAAATAAACCAGCTAGGGCGATGGTAGCTTATCGCTGAGAAGAGATGTGGCGGCTACATGCCTCTGAACTGTGTTACAATGAGGCTCAAAGGCCTATTTATTGTTGAGAAACCATGGAAAACCCTTCACATCCCGAAACCTAACCCTAGAAGATGAAACGCCAAATTGTGGGCCCCATTTGGGTAAATTGGTACATCAATTTCCCGAGGTCGTAACTTTGGCATATGATCTCTGTTTGACACATACGATAGCTCATTAGAAAGATCTATCCGAGCACTACAACTTTGGGAAGGGAAACATCGGTCCATGGACCCATGTTTCACCTAGAGTTTCCAAAAAATGTCATTTAGGGCCTCAAAACGGCTCCGAAAGTTCAAGACCCGAAAAACTGCTAAAAATAGTAAATCCTACTACAATTTAGGAAACTGAAAGAGACAGTTGTGGGGGTCCAAATGGGATAGGTGGGTGGCCACCAACATCCACCTGGATCATCCGAGAAGTAATTTTTTACTTTGACAACTAAGAAATTAAATTAAAAACATAGTCTTTCTTCTCATAATTTACTAATGGAAGAGAAAATCATGAGAATGTTTTAATTTTTCATATCGTAACTTATGATTCCAAATTATTATCATCCAATTCCACGTTCACTTGATAATGCCACGATCCTCCTTCAAATCCTACGCACAGTTGGAGTATTATAACAAGAGTTGACTTCTAGTTTGACCATTAGATCTCTCGAACTAGGTGAATTGCCAGATCATTGTGATAGGTGGATGTCCATATGTCAGACATCATTTTCCATCTACCTTTATCCTTTATTCCTTCTCAAGCACGCTAGAACCTGTCTAACCATGGATGTAGCTGCAAAATCTTTGGTTAGCTACAAAATGAGTGCAATTTGGTAGCTATAGGAATGTTTTGATTAAATTTCATAAAGAAAAAATAGATTATAAACCATGAATTATTGATACCTTTTATGATGTTTGAGCATATCTGAGGTGACCTTTCAACTTGCAAATGTAGCAAAACTATCATGAAAATGATGGAAAGTGTTGAAAAGTGTGCAACAAGAAATGCTTGTTGAGAATGCAACAAGATGATGGAGCTTAGTGGAAAGGAGTCGCCTTCACTAAGTGGGCCCGCAGGAAAATTATGGCGCAAAGTCTATTTTTGGATCACAGCAGGAGTGATCAGAGTCTATTTTTAGACTGCTAGTCAAAAATAGAAAAGTCAAATATTATTGTTTCATAATAATATTTGGACTATAAACTTTATCTTATCCTCTTGGAGCACTTCAATTTGAGCTACAGATGTGGCACATGCAGCTGTCAGAAGAAAATACGTTTTCTTTATGAGTCATTTGAGCTATTGCATGCAGGACATCAGTTAGAACTCATGTGGTTGAGTTCTGTGGAGTTGGATGAGCAGTTAATGGAGTTGTGTTCAATTTGACTTAATTGAACTAGTTGTATTTAGTCTAACTGATCAATAGACTAAGTGATGAGTTATGTGAATTAGTTATTAATTAATTCACTAATTATTAACTCATAATGCAACTGAAGAATACATCAGTTAACTCAATGCATGTACAGTTCAATGGAGACGAGTGTTAGAGGTTGAGATTGCTATCAGTTGTGCATGAGATTGTGCACATGCATGGGATTGAGTTATGCCAATGATCTCTGCGTAGTGTGGGCCAATACCAAGTGAAATATAGCTTGTGCTCACGTGATTTACAGTGTGGGTGATTTTCACAAGGTAAATAGGAGTTTGGATCAGCCATTCTCATTCATTCTCAGCAGGTATTGTGCAGTGGAGGCAGGCAAGCAGCGGAGGAGATTTGGAGATCATATATGAGCTGTATTGTGTGTAACAAGTGGAGATAGTGCTGGATACTTGTGAGGAGTATTGTATTATGTATTGTTACATGTTCTAAATCAATATAATATACAAATAGTTGGGGTTTTTAGCGAGATGCTTTCCCCGGGAAAATATTGTGTTGATATGTGTGATTGATGCTTCTATGTGCACATGTTATTGTTTATGCTTCTGTAAATTGATGATCAACGTAGAGGAGGTTATGTATTATGCATGTTTTCCGCAATAGTGTATAATCGGGATAATCTCTGTTGAATAAGTGTCATATTATTCAAAATTTCTACAGAAAGGAAAGTAAAAGGGTTATAAAAAAAAGACAATTCTGGACTTCAACATTCATCATTTCTTCAACCTTTGTTAACTTTTTCTCAATAAATTTTCTTTGTAGGTCCTACATCTTAGGATAGTGGAGCATTATTATCATTTCATTTCAAATGTTTTATCTCAATTTTCAATTGTTTTATTGTTCTATTCAGTTGCACTATCTCTACATCTTGTTGAGTATTTTGAGAATCTTCAAGAACAAGAATGTTTCTTACATTTCAAGCTTGTCCTTGGAAGACTCCCCTTCCAACACTTTGTTCTTCAATGACTCTGGATGAAGAATGAGCCTAATATGAAATAGACAAGCTTAATACTTATCCTTGGAATAGCTTGAGAATAATGTATGGGCCTGCATTACTCTCCAACGTGTCCTACACCATCTTCATTGTTTTTCTCATGGTTGTATTTAATGTTTTACTTTGTGCTCATTCTATTTCATGCTTTACATTTGATGGCTTTATGTCTTTATAACATCATAAAATGATTGGGTCATTTAGGCATTGTTCTTTAGGGATTTGTTGGAGGGTTTTGAAAAAATGCAAGTTGAAATGTCTAATTCTTTCATTTTTATTAAGATGTATTTCTGTGAATTGTGTAGTTAAGGAATTAAATGCAATAGGTTGAGTATATATAACCATAAATAAGTCTTCCATATCACCAAAAGAGCTAATTGAGCCTGCTAGAAGAGAAAGGTACCAATCATAAGTTGAACGTATTAACGTTTGGAGAAAAACTCTAACCATAACATCATCATGATCAATCAAATGAATGTCCCATGTAGTAAAAAATTAATCATGATGCTTTTAGGATTCATGATTCCATTGCCACTAACTATAGGGAGAACATCCTGAGTTAGATTAGGTAGCTAATGATGCTCCCCTTGTAACTAGATGTTGGTATTCACCTTTGATTTCTTTGTTTGTCATTCTCCCTTCTTTCATTATTAGCAATTTCTTCTCATTGTTCTTCATGATCTTCCATTGGAATTAGAACTAGTGCTTCTGATGTAGAACCTTGAGATTGAATTTCTTGAATATTCTTTAATCCCAATTTTTTGTCCTTGAATTTCAATAATTTCTTCTTGTTCAACTAAGACTTGCCAAGTTTGTTCAAGCTCATCATGATTTCTTGCTATTGATAAAGCGAAATTATAATTGATTCAAAATGATTCTTTTATCATCAAGTCTTAAGCGGTACTTGGGGTTGTACCAAAATTTCATGAGTTATTCAATTGTCTTGGTATACAAAACCAATATTTCATTTTTAATATTCCTCAATATGGTTGCCAAAAATGATGATCTCTACAACTATTCAAAGTCTTGGAGATAACATTATAAATTAAATCCCCTCTTAATTTTTGGAGAGGTAGTACTCTTCTGTTGGAATTATGATTGCACTCAGAGGGGGGTGGAGGTGAATCAGTCTAATGGCCAATTTAACAATTTAAAACAATTGCATCAATAATTGAAAATATAGCAATGCATCCCCCCGATCGGGGTGAGAAGTTGGATATGATGACGATGTAGTCCTACCAAACTTACAAATATATATATATATATATATATATATATATATATATATACAATGCATCAATTAAAACATTTATCACATCAAAAATGTAAACACCAAATATACATGGAAACCTTGCGGCAGAAAACCACAAACCTTATTATCTTCAATATTTGATTACATCAATTTGTAGGCTCCAAATTGTTAGAAGCACCAACCCCCAAAATCAATTTCTTGGAACCAACATGCTAGAAGCACCAACTCCCAAAGATATGCAAGCACCAACTTGTTGTAGGCCTCAACTTGATGTAGGCACCAACCTAATGTAGGCTTTGACTTGATGAGGCACCAACCTCTATCGTAAGCTCCAAGTTGATGAAGCACCAACCTCTATTGTAGGATCCAACTTGATGAGGCACCAACCTCTAATGGAGGAACCTGCCTCCTTCACCAAAACATAGTGGACTAAATTTCACAATTATTCAAACTGGATCCACAAACTCGAAACACAATAAATACCCCTTACAAATCTGATCATATCAATGAAACCTCAACATATTCTTCAATCATGAATAGTAGCATCTTCTTCATTTATCGTTTTGATCACCAAGACTAAAAATATTCATAAGCCCTAAAACATTTCGACAACTATAAAAGAAATATAGCCTCTTGCTTTTAAAAAAATTGTCTTCATGATTTTTTTGTGTCCCCCTTTCAAGTCACAAAGAAAATCTTTCCATTTTCCCTTTTTCAAAAATCAATTTGGGGCCTCGAAATAACCCATAAAACATTATAAAAATTAACAGTTTGACAAAATGCACCTTTTTGATCCACGGTCTACAGAATGCACCTCTCTGACGCCCAATCAACAGAAAGCACCTTTTCGGTGCACTTAACTAGGCTACCAAAATTATTTTTGGTCATATGATTAAATTTGAACCCATGACCACCACTACACTAGCACCACCACCACTACCTATGCTACTATATGTTGCTCAACATGTTATGGTCAGATAAACATATTGGAGTGAAATCTAATCTCAAACCATAATAAAACCACAAGTGTAGGAGTCGAACCTAAGGCCATCCTTAGAGTGAACAAGTTCGACACCACTTATGCCATTGTGTCCCGCGATCAAAGCCTAGGCACAAAATGTTTATCAATTCGTTGGGTCATAGACAAACATATTAAACAACCATTGACCAAATTCAAACTCACAACCAAACATACCACAAACACTCCAAAGCTTTGTGTTAGCCATAATGTATGTCATACATGTTCATTGAAAAATCACATCGTTATCGCTCCATGCGCCCATGTATTTATATATGAGGTGCCAAACCGTCACACCCTTTAGGGATTGGAGCCAACACAATGTAGCTATTCCATATGACCGAAAACTTGTTTAGGTTAGCCTTGAGGGCTAAGGGATAGACCCTTTTCTCCATATGATCGTGTGTCGAGTCTGAGGGCTTAATCGTCCATAGATAAACAAATGTTGATGTAAGCATGATGTCATCATGCCACACTAAGTGGTGTCATTTGTCACCCAAATATGGCCCACTTGGCCACCCAAACGTGTTGAATCAACAAGCCACATGGCACCCCTTTCACACTTCCATATCATCATCCACATCTCAGTCCATGTCATCATCCACTTGTACCTGTGTGCCATTATCATGCTGCCACCTAGCACCAATCCTATGTTACCACTTGGCACCAATCCTATGTGACTGCATCTACGTCAGAGGGTCCATGTCATAATCCACCTGCATTGGAAGGTCCACCTGGCACTTTCCACGTTGGAGGGGTTATGCTAACCATGTGTCAATTTTTTATCGGTGGGAGAGGTTCTATGTGGTAGAGGTCGAAAGGCATGGGGGAGGCACGACCTTCGTTAAACACCATGCAGGTTTGTGTTCTATCCATCACAAGTCAACCACATGCTGCCCACAACCACAAGATTCACTCTAGAGTAGTGGTTAAAATGTTATACAATACACATATTCACACACTAACAACCACCAATTGCCCATAGGAACATAGATTTTCCCTAGAGTTGTATGAAGTTTAACAATTTTGAGGTTTGGCCCCTTTTCTCCATTGTAGATTTTCAAACTAGTTTTTCTCCTCATTCTAGAGGAGATGGACCAAGTGTAGTATATCGTCATAAGGCTCTCAAAGAGGGTTACTCAACCAAACCATCTACATACTTGTTTGATCAACATGGCTCCAACAAACACTCTTAAAAAAAGGGATATCATACCTCTATGGCACTGGTTGTCGTCAAACAAATGCTCAAAGATCCTCAAGATGTCATGCCTCCTTTGACACCAATTATAAACTTGTCATCCAACAAATGCTTAGGTTGTCATACCTCCTTTGACATCAATGGCAACAAACTATCCAACAATCTCCCCCTTTGTCACTGATGGCAACACCATCAGACAATGATGGTCATTAATGGACAAGAGCACAACTCACATTTTTTTTAATAAGTCAAACATAAACTCATATTAAAAAATAAAGGGTTTATAAGTACATTCATATTTGATCTCATGGGCATGAGGTCAAATTGTAATGGAGTGTAGTACATGATTTTATGTATGGATTAAGTGTAAATGCTACTAAAAAGCACATGACCTCAATGAAGGTAGCTGTAACAATGACCACAAGACACACTAACTTTCTTACATATATTATTGAGACTAAAATTACTTTTTGGTTTTGGAGTAGGACCAAAAATAGAGGGTTTCATCTTCCTCAAGGACAAGGAAATAAGTCAATGCCCAACACCTAAAAGCATCTAAAGATGGAAATTTGTCCCATTACAAACCACCAATGAATCATTTTAAGTGACATAGTTTTCCATGATAACAACGATAACTCAACCATCATTATAAATAAAAACAAATAACTACTATCTTCACTATTGATTAACGACATTGTCTACCAAAGCCACAAAATAGACGGAACGACAGTTTTTTTACCGGAATCCGACGAAAAATTTTCAAAAAATCAAAATGCTAAAGTGTTTGAATCATTTTTTTTTATGGTGGAAATGGATTCAACACCATCAAAAACCCTTGGAGCACCCAAAATCCTAAAATTTGACAACTATAACCCAGATTTTCAAAAATTTATACCGGATTTTGTCATAATGTTACTAAAATTTCCATTATTTTTAAAATTAATTTTTAAATTTTTAAACTACAAACTAATTAACCACTATAATATAATATTTTTTATTAAAATAAATAAATAAATACATATTTTAATATTCCAATTTAATTCTAAAATCTCTAACATCACATATTGTCATTATCGAGCCCTTTTAAGAAAAGATCTCTTATACTCCCCTCTAAAAACATATTGACCTTATTGGATATATTCACGATCACACTATGTAAGCAATGTTGAATTAGTGAAGCATTTTTAATATTCATGATCATACTTGAATTAGTTTTTGTCATGCCCTTTAGCTTGAAATATATCTTTTGTCGTTGGAATTTTATAAAATTATAATTTTTTTAGTCTTTTAACATTAGAAAGCAAAAATTATATTTTAACATTAGAAATGGATTAAATTCAATACCATCCAAAAAAAAATTAGAGCATCCCGATAACCTGATATTTTTTAAAATTCCAACCAGATTTGACCCCAAAAAAAAAAAACAAAATAACTTTTTCCCCAGTTTAATTGTCGACTATTATGACAAGCTGTTTTTAGACTAAATTTCAATGAAATCCTTCCAATGCCATTGCAGACGCGCATTAAAACTTTGTGTCAGGATAACAGGCTTACAGAGGCAGTGGAGACCTTCAAGCATGTGCTTGCAGATAAATCTGAATCCATCCCAGTCTCATCACCTGCAATCTTTTGTTAAGTAGTCTAGTCCGGCGGAATCGGCATGCATCAGCGTTCTGTATTTACAGACTTATGGTTGATGCAGACATTCTTCCAGATCACACAACTTTGAACATTCTCATTAACTGTCACTGTCAAACAGGTAGACTGGTTATGCATTCAAAGTGTTTGAAGGAATGGAAGCACATGGCTATGCTCCAGATGTTGCAACCTTCAATACCCTCGTCAAAGGGCTTTGCAGGAATGGCAGACTGGAGGACGCTGTCAGACTTTTCAATCAAATGGCGAGCAAACAACATGGTCCTGATATTCTTCGATATAATACCCTAATATATGGTTTCTGCAAGATGGGGAAATTCTCCGAGGCGTTTGGGTTGCTAGCCATTATGCTGCAAAAGAGCCATGAACGTGATACAATCTCGTTTAACATTCTCATTGATGGAATATGCAAAGAAGGTAAGTTCCAAGAGACCAAGAAACTTCTATACCATATGTTAAGAGAAGGGTATAACCCTGTTGTTAACACATTTAATACTGTGATTCGTGGCCTTTGCAAAGAAGGCGGTCTAGACGAAGCTAGGAAGCTCTTCAATGAAATGGCCAATGAAAACATGTGCCTTAATGTGGTTACATACAATATACTTATTTATGGTTTATGTAAGAAAGGCAAGTTGGAGGAGGCTAGGAATATCTTCTATGAAATGCCCACCAAGAACATATACCCTGATGTTGTTACATACACCACGCTTATTGGTGATTTTTGTAAGGAAGAACACTGGCAGAATGCCACCGAAATGCTTCATGAGATGATACACAAGGGGTATAATCCACATGTTATCACATACAATGCTCTTATTGATTGTCTCTGCAAACAAGGGAAGGTTCAAGCACCTATCCGGTTTCTAGATGATATGGTGCAAATCGGTCATCGGCCCGATGAATTCACTTCTAATACATTAATTTCTGGGTTTTGCAAGGTGGGTAATCTGGATAAAGCCATGGAGCTCCTTCAAAAGATGTTAGAGAAAGGTTGCAGGCCTGGCCTAGTTAGCTATAATACGTTGATAAACGGTCTCTGTAAGCATCACAGGATAGATGAATCTCAACAAATCTTTTCTGAGATATCAAAACAAGGTTTGAGCCCTGATATTGTTACATACAACACATTGATGGATGGACTATGCAAAGTGGGTAATTGTAAGGAGGCAATAAAGTTGCTTTAGCAGATGAAAGATATCGGATGTTCCTAATGGGATTATATATAATATTCTAAAGGATGAACCATATAAGAAAAGTACACCCGAGAAGGCCAATCGACAATTGCACGAGATCTTAGAAAAGGTTTGACACTGGAGCTGTAACATATTCAGTAGTAAATACCAGCATCGGTAAAAATATTGCTGATAATGCACATGTTTCAGTAATATGGAATGGATTGTAATTGATGAAGTGCAGGGAGAGCTTTGGTAACAATGCACCAGGCAAGATATCTGAAACGGGTTTCGTGGCCGAGCTTGATGATGTGATCTGAGTGGAATTTCCATAAGAATGCACTGGCTGTTTGATCTGAAACACATTTGGTTTAGTATTAGTAGGTTGCACATATTAATTAAATGCACCAATTGCTCTATCTACAATGGGGTTTGGCTTAGCAGTCAGCGTGTTCCAACTTGCAGAGTCACTGAAAATTTCATATAGTGCTCACATTGATAATCTGGAATTGGTTGGCTAATATGGTTAGTGGGTTGTCATTTGACATCGATAAAGTGAACCTTGGAAATCTCAATAAAAATGATTCATTAATCAGGGGATATTAACCCATTTTATGTGACTTCTTGTATCACAGTTTCTTCAGGAAAAAAATCGTGAATATTTTTCTGTGGTTAGTTATTAGGTATGTAGTGGACTTTGCCGACACACAACAAATTCTAAGAACAGTCAATCATGCCCTATTTTTGTACTGAAAATATAAAGAATTTTTGTATCTTCAAGTTCTAACTGAAAAAGGAGCTATAAGAGGGCAGCACTATTGGTGGATGTGGATCTTTTTCCTTTCAGCAAGAAAAAGCAAGGAACAATCTATGTGCAAGGGAGTGAAAAATTCTTCGTGAGAAGAGTTTGAAAGGGGAGCCTTCATGGCATTCCGCTTCCTCAGTCATGTAAATATTCCTTCTGCAAGAAAGTTGTCAGGTTATGTGTGGCTTAGTGGATTGCCTTTGTTGTTAGGTGCCTTGCTGCCTATGATTCGATTAGCATTTTCTTGCATTTGTCACAAACTGTACTTGGGAGAACTAAGATTATGATCGAATGCCTGTTTTTAATGCTGTTATAGTTGCATAATATCATCTGTTGATCTCCTATGTTTCTCATGAACATTTGTATTCTTGATTCGCCGCTATGTCTAGCAGGCCCTGCACGGGAGACTCAATAAAATGGATAACTATGTTACACCTCTGCTTTTGCATTGTAGTTCCTTGTAACAGTTTTATTTTCTTGTTTTTTTAATTAAATGTGTTGCTTAATTCTTTGAGACTATTATCATTGTGAGACCATTTGAATTCTCCATCCTGGACTTGATGGTCATTGGTCCTTTTGATATCTCACTTCTGTGAGTGGGTACTAGGGAAATATAAATTCCAGCTGCTTTGTTTGATCTGGCGACTCATCTCAAATTATGGTAGATCTTTCATCTTCCAGTCGCATTTCCCTGTAGTCAACCACAGATAACAGGTCTCATTCACCATTGCCTCTTAGGGGTCGGCTCTGTCTGTGATCCAAACTATTCTAAGTCCATATGTGTTGTACGATCATTACAATGACAAAGGGGAATGCTGGCTATATAAGAGTATACCCAACTAGAAGATTCCCCATCTTGGGAGTGTTATATAGTGCCTGCTTACAGGGGATGTTTTGCAATGTTCAAGCAGCTTGAGAGCAAGAAGATGGCAGAAAATATCGTGAGTTTCAGCTTCTGCTGGTCTAATACAAAAGGAACAACATTTATACATCGGTGATTGGGCTACTCACCTTTGTAAGCTTTGAGTGGCTCCTTGGCAGAGGCAAGTGTTGGTCAGATTAGCATTGATGCCAAAGGAAAGCTGTCATTGATGTCAAGAGTGTGAAGGTTGTCTCAAGTATCCTGCATTTGGAACAAGTAATAATTGATTGATGGAAGGTTCGATGAAAATCATTGGTATCTAGCATTGAACGAGGTTTATGGATGTAGTTGATCAGGTTATGGTGCATAATCGTATGATGGTTGGATAGCTCTTGTCAAGCCTTTTCCATCCATATGTGATAAGTCTCGCAACTTCTCACGGTTGAGGAGATCTGCCTTCTTAAAGTTGAAGCCCCGAAGTTTGGTCAAGGTGCACCAAATGAATGGAAAAGGCAGCCCTATGATTGGCCCAATTTTGGCATAAAAAAATGAAATGAAAATATATTGGAATTTAATGGAAATATTATGGGTCATGGCTGTTACAAATCATTGACCAAGTCAGCCTCAAAAAGAGATTTATATTACTAAAATGGCTTCAAAAAGGTCTCAAGTCAGCTCTATAAAAAATTGATTTTTGTAAATTTAAATTCTTATTAAATCAAGTCAGCTCCTTATTGTTGGGGTATTTTAGGGCAAATCGGCCCCCTCTAGACCCTCTTAGCTCATGTATAAATAGGGCACACGTCTGCCCTCAATTGGCTTTATTCCATTCTCCCCATTCATGTGATTTTGCTCTGAAATATCTGAGGCCAGGGGTTAAAACGCAGATCTGGAGCAGGGCCAAGTTTCCAAGGCTTTTTGGGCTTTTGTTTCTTATCTTTCTCTTTGATGTGATTCACTGGTTTGAGGCAAGAATAGACCAAGTTCTTGAAGCACATTTGAGGCCTTGTCTGAATTGACATTTGGCCTGATCTGAGGCCTGATTATAAGCTTCCCTGGAGTTGTTTTCAACCTGGTTGTGGCTGCTTCTGATGTCTTGAGAGCGAGCTTTGTGAAGGCTATTTAAGGGCAAGTATGAACCTGTGTAAGGTCTGTTGTAGGGGCTGAATTTTGGGTCTGTAGCAGCCGCAGGAGGGGCCAAATTTCGGGCCTATAGCAACCATAGGAGGAGGCCGAAATAGGCCTGTAGCAGCCACAGAAGAAAGGTCTGATTAGGCCAAGTTTCAAGGCAGTCTTGAAGGGTCCGTTCTGAGGTTTAATCAAGGCTGAGTTGCTGGGCTTAGTTTGTGGCTTGTATTTTGAAGTCAAAGGAAGAATTAAAACACAGTGTAAGATCTGAATTCAAAGGGGTTGGTTAAACTTTTCTCCAAGGGCAAATTGAAGTACAAGTCTGAAGCAGAAGGGTCGTTTTAAGCCACAATTAAGGGTTTAGATCAGACTCGAGTAAGGCTTGTTTTAAGGCTTGTCAAGCAACTGTTGAAGAGCTGACCAAGACCTAGCTTGTGGAAGAGTTAAAAGTGATTTAAAGACTAATCTAAGGCAGAGTCTAAAGTAAACCTTGTGACAGAGTTACATTCATGTATTTGCTCATATATCATATGCTAATTGACATATTGTCGGGGTTTTGGTTCACTGAGGACAAAGTATGTATTGTTGGAGACACTCACATATTGTATGCAGCTGTTATATTGTATTGTCTTCATATGTTGTCGTTGCCATGTCTTGTTAGGAGCATTGAATGTGCTAAGTGTAATGGCTGCTTGCAGAAGATCTTATTCATGAGAATGTGCTAGTATATGCTACTAGTACTAGTATGTTATATGGCTGAGAGAGGTACCAGTTCGAGTGCATTGATGCCATGTATAGCAGAGTAAGATGATAAGCCGTGTATTCTAGTGCTGCTGCCGGTTACATTGATGTTGCTAGGGTTTCATGCATGAGATTTGTATATGTTGCAGAGAGAGAAAGTGTGTTTAGCAGGTTTGTTGTATGGCTGAGGAGATAGAGTATGTTGGTGCTAATGTGTTGATTAACCAGACTATGTATGGTTGTGTATGCTGCTAGGCTTTGGCAGTGTTCATGCATTGGGCAGAAATAAGATTTGTATTGCAGAGAGGTGTTTGTATTAAATTATTGACAGCAGTATTATGACAAGTTATGACAGCAGTGACACTAAAGTTACTGACAACAATGGTTGGATAGTGATCAGTGCAGTGATCAAGCGCAGTGGCAAATTGAGATTCCAAAAGGCAATGTGATCTACAACAACAAAATCTCTCTTATTCAGTATCTTATCTTTAGGGTGGCAGGGTATTGCAAGGTGGAGATTGAAGTCTCATTCTGGTTGGAGCCTACGAACACTTAAGGGTGGTAGGGTGGTGCAAGGGTAGCAGATTGATGCTAGCAGGGTGTTGGAGCATCCTTTCAGGGTGTTGGAGCTTCCTGATAAAATTGAATGTTTTTCTAACTGAGTACTAGAGAGTTGGCACTGATAAATTATAGTACTCATCAAATATATTAGAAAGCATTCTGTGGTTTTCACCTGAATTGGGTTTCCACGTAAAATTTCTTGTGCACTGTTCACATGATGTGATGTGATGTTGCTTATCTGATCTGATTTGTGCTAACAATATTTAATGCTCTGAAAGTGCAAAATTAATTAAAATTAAGTGAAACACTGATTCACCCCCTTTCAGTATTTCCAACCGCAAGTACCTGTTGGTTTGATGAGAGGCTGCAAGGTATTGACATACATGCACTAGAATACTCTGTAGAAGAGTATTTTTTAGTTTTTCCAACAGAGTTCTCTGACGTGCCATTGATTCCAGATCTGGGATTTACAAAGTCTCTATCAGGTCTTGAGAAATAATTTATGAAAATTCACAGGCTAGCTGCAGGCCAGTGGTTATTAGGAGTTCTGATCTGTTTTATGCTATGAAGTGAACTGCCAGTTGGATCATGGATTTGAACATCATGTTGGGAATATGCAACCCTCGAGTTGTGCTCTAAACAGTCACCAACGTACTGAAGAACAAGAAGATGACTGCAATTCGCTTAATGTATGCAATTCCATCTGTTTTGGGATTTTCATCGAATGGTCATGGATGGATTCTGGAGTTACCAATTTTGTAAATGAAGTACAGAAATTTACACACATCATGCATTCTAGAAGTTGTAGGTGGTGCATCTCCATTTGTATCTTGCAGGCCTGCACTATTACCTGCAAGGACAAATTGGCTTGTGATTGCACCCTCATACGGCATGAAGGCCCATTGTTAAAATTGGCAACTAGGGCCAAACTCCATGTGGGTCATCTTATTTATGGCAGTTGATATCTTTCTTGGATCCCTCTCATTGAGAGGTGTAGAATTGATCTAAAGATCATCTGATTTTGATGAGTATTCATGGAGTTATGAATTTATTTGTGTTATAAGACAATTTGTCAAGGTTGGCCAGCAACCAAATAAACCCCACACGTGCTCAACGTTTTATTATAAAAAGGAGATGACTTGAGAGTCATTTCACACACACACTTCTATCTTGATTTCTCTCCACTTGTCTTGGGTTTTAGTGGAAAAGAAATCTAGGAGTGGAAGCCCTAGATGTTGGAGGAAAGAAGATTAAGGGAGCTGCCCTAGAGGAGATGCCCTAGCCCTAGACGTTGTCATAGAAGAAGTCAAAATGCAGTGTAAGAGCAACTCTAAACGTTGTCCAAGAGGCAGCCCTAATCGTTGTCCAAGAGACAGCCCTAAACGCAGTCTATGAGTAGCCCTAAACATTGTCAAGAGGCAGCCCTAGACGCAGTCTAAGAGAGGCCCTAAACGCTGTCAAGAGGCAGCCCTAAATGCAGTCTAAGAACAGCCCTAAACGTTGTCTAAAGGGCAGCCCTAAACGCTGTCTAAAGGCAGCCCTAACACTAACCTACGATGCCCTAGATGCAGGCCTTATATGGCTGAAAAGGTGGGCTGTAGGTGACCCTCAAAACAGGGACAGCATGAGAGTTTGAGGACTCAAACATGTCCAGGACAGCAATGCCAATAAATGGGACTGCTGGGCTACATGGTGCTGCTAAGACACATGGGACAGCAGCAGGTATGGCAAAGCTAAGGGGACAGCAGCAAGGGGACAACAACAAGGTATAACATCACTGTTAGGGACAGCAGCTACACCTATATATCTAGGTAGCACTGCCAAGGGACAGCTGTATAGTAAATGGGACAACAAAGGAATGCTAAGGCAAGCCTGGCAAACATGGTGCTGCAAGCACATGAAACATGTGTGTTAACATGGTTCAACATACCACTTGGGACAACTATGTGGCAACATGATCAACTTTAGAACAATGATGGTGTTATACTCTTATACCAATAGGTGTCATATTTCATGATTGACTGGTTGAACTCTGTAATATGTTCATCCTTTCCTTGCTGTAAAGGTTTCCATATTATTAAAAGATCAAAAAGTTTAAAAAATGTAAAGAGGGTATACCCTAAAAGAAAAATCAAAGGGTAAAAAGAATAAAATGGTCAAAAAAATGAAAGAAATGAACCCCAAACAAAAAAAGACCTAGAAAGTGTGCAAGCCCAAAATGCCACTACTTTTTCATTTTCTGCAAATAAAGCATTGTGTGCAGCTTGTTGAACTTTATGCCACAATTGATGAATGGCCAAACAACTTAATCTTGGCCAGTTCATTTTTGAATTTCATGTTTTAGAGATAGAGAATAAAATCTGGCCAAACTGTTTAAACTTGGCAGATAAGTAGATAGGTAGAGAAGCAAAGGAGCTCAACAGTGTAATCTGAGCCCTTGGAAGAAATAAGTGCAGATTTAGGTAGGCTTACAATGAAAAGAAAAGTTGATGAGGGTTCGCCAGTCTAAATGCACCCAAAAAAGAAAAAAAAATGCTAGGCAAAGTAGGCGGGGTAGGTAGATTGGTGTTGCAGAATGATACTTGTAATGAATTATGTCTCTCAATGTGTTAACTTACACTTCTATCACAAAGTGCTATGGCAGACATTTCACTAAGGAGCAGCTCAAGCGAGGCAGATCTATAACTAACTTCCCTTTATGTTTTTCCCCAATTCATTCACTAACTTCCCCAAAGGTATTAAGATCTACTTAATGTCACTAAAGCCACTCATTCCATTTCATCAGTTGCCTAAGTGAAAATCTGTTTTACTTAGGAGAATAGCCATATTTTCTCATACAAAACCACTTTTCCCTTTTAGCCTAAGTTTATAACCATATGGCTTAGCGCTTTCCATTTCACAATTCACATTAAACTCTAACTTTTTATTATATAAATCCCCTGTAAAATAATACCCTTCCCCGTAATATGTAAATATCTTGTAAAAATCCCCAAATATTAATATCCCCCCTCGGTCGAAATACGACCATATCACTGTATATACGAATTTTTGGGAATCAATAGGTTTATCTGTAGCCTATTAATAACCCTTCCCGCGCGCTAAAGGGATTAATTAACCCCACGTTGATTAATAGCCAAACCCCGCAAACCAATCAAAACGCTCCTGATATATTTAAAAACCTTAATTTATTATGCCGGGCCCACACATTAACCCTCCGCCATCTCCAATGAGCGCCCGTCGTCCGATCTACCCCTGTTCATTTGACGGCCTACGATCCTTTCGCACCACCCTCAACTATCGAGCTTTAACTTCCGGGGAAATGGTGGTTTTGGCATTGTACGTCTGCCACGCGTCACGCTTCCGCTGCAATCGCTCGCCCTCCACCCGAAATCGCCCAAGCCCAAAATTGGTGTGGGCAAAACCACTTACCACTGCCCCCTGCTGACGTCACTCGCCACGACACCCTTTGCTAACATCATCCCCCCTACTACTTACATCACCTGCCAAGTCAACTGCCTCGTCCTCTGTTCCGTACTCCTGTTGATGTCATGCTTACGTCATCCGTCCTTTAAATCAAAAAATCCCCGCCAAGCTTCATTTTGTTAAATAAAAGGTAAAAGCGCCATCTTTTCTATAGTTTTCTGTATATCCCGCTCCAGGCGTAAAAGCGACAGAAATCAAATGTGCTAGTTTCAGCCGTTGTCCGACTAGAAAGGCTACATCAAACGAGCTCGCAACCTCAACCAAATTTCCACTTTACAGCTTCTTCCTCTTCAGACACAGTTGAAATCAAACCGAGGGACTTCCAAACTCGCAGAAGAAAGAAACAAGGATATATAGGGATATTTCGTTACTCTAGCCAATGGGCCTTTAGAAACATGAATGGCCAAAGGAAGGCGATGAGAAGACACATTAGCAGTTCTATTTTGCCAGATAGCGGTGAGCCGGGGTTAGTTCAGCATTAAAGAGCATCAAAACAAAGTCAAAGAGTATCAGTTCGAGCACTAAAGTGTATCAGTGCAGAATTAAAAGCAGCAGATAAAAGTTAAAGAGGGGCAGATCAGAATTAAAAGCACAATTAAGACAAGCAGTCGGCGCAGAGCTACTTCAGAATACAGCTGCAAGCCGAATCCTAAAGGCCTACCTCCAGCACAACATAAGTTAGTCGTTCCTATTTTACTTGTAAACTATTTTAGGTTAAAACAAAATATTATCTCACAACTGTTATGAAATATTTGTTGTACATATTTGTTGTATATATACCCCTTCCATTAGAGTTTTAAAGAAGTTGGGTGTGTGTGAATTTTCTAGACTTTGCTGTAATACTGAAACTTTTGGAATAAAAAGTTGTTGGAAACCAAACTGTTGTCTGGCCTATTGGATGAAGAATTGAAGCAGAGGACTTGTCACAGAATTCTTGAATCAAACTCTAGATCAATAAGTCTCTTATATCTTGTGTTTTACAGTTTTCTTGTTTATTATATCACCTGTGTTTCATAAACTGAATGATAAAGAAAATGGTTAATTCAGAATTTGCTTAACTTCACTCTGTTTTCAATCTTTATTATTCTTTGTGTTTTCTTCAGAATTAGCATAAACAGTGAATTCTTAATTGTTCCTATTTCCTGATTCTCTTATGTTGAGTATTTGCTAAGGAATTTTTAACTGCTCTTTATCAGTAATCATATGTTTTCCCTCTTTCAATATGTTGAAGGATTCTTAACTGCCCTTCATCCATTTGAGTCTATTCCATCTAATTCTAGCCTATAATTGTTCCATGTTTGACTACCTTGCTCTGTGAAACCATCCTCTGTTAAAAAACCTAATCCAGAAAACCATCTTCTTTGACTCCATCATGCCCAATGGACTGAACTACTCAGTCTTACCTCACTGTTCTATCGAATCTCACCACCCAAACTGTTATGAGACCAGCTCAAGAAAAGATAGATCAACGCCTTAGAATACAGCCTCTTCGAGGGGGCAACCTCCTTTACATTACATAAATGAACAATTCTTGGATGATACAAATGACAAAACCTCCTTTCTATTTATAGGAGTCTAAGGAGTCACAGTATAATCCAGCCGACCTAACAATAATAATATAAAGCCACAAAAATAACAATTGAGGGATTCTATGGGGCACAGAAATAACAATATGGGGGTAATAGGGGCACAACAATATAAATAAGGGGTATAACTACAATAGTAATGGGGTAATCACTAGTATTATAGGGACCCAACATGCCCCTCTCCTTCAAAAAAGTGTTGTCCTCAATGCTTGAGTAGTTCTGGATACTTCTGCATAAAATTCTCGTCCTCCCATGTGGAATCTTCAGCGGATAAGTTCTTCCACTTGACAAGATACTCTGAAATTGATGGATTTCGTAGCTGTCAAGTTCTTGTTTCTGTGACTGCTTCCGGTTCCAATATAATTTTTCCTTCCTCATCAAGTTCTGGCAATATTGTTTGAATTGGGAGCTTGTCACCTATAACCTTCTTTAAACATGAAACAAGGAAAACTGGGTGCAATCGAGAAGCTGCAGGAAGCTCCAATTTGTATGCCATAGTACCAATCTTTTGCAACACCTTGTACGGACCATAATAATTTGGTGATAATTTATTATCCTTCTTAGCTTGCTTTAGGGACATTTGCTTATATGGTTGTAGCTGTAGGAATACCCAATCACCTACATCAAAACTTCTTTCACTGCGATGTTGATCTGCCTGTTGTTTCATTCTATTTTGTGCCAACACGAGGTTATCCTTTAAGAGTTGGAAGACTTGTTGATGTTCGATGTGATGTTCCACTGCCTGAACCTTAGAATTTTCTCTTAAATATGATGTGATGGATGGTGGTTGATACCCATAAAGTGCCATAAATGGGGTCATTTTTGTCGCTGTATGGAAGGAAGTGTTATACCACCATTCAGCCAGAGGCAACCATTTGACCCATTGTGTCTGTTTATCAGATACAAAGCAACGAAGATATCCTTCCAAACATTTGTTTACTATCTCAGTTTTCCCATCAGATTGAGGATGATAAGATGAGCTATGAGCTAACTGAGTACCAAGACAAGAAAATAATTATGTCCAAAAATTTCCAGTGAAAATGGGATCTCTGTCACTTACAATAATCTTTGGGTTTCCATGTAGCTTTTGAATTGTTTCCATAAATGCAGTAGAAAATGTACTGGCTTTAAATGGATGTGATAATGCACAAAAGTGTGCATACTTGGTAAGTCTGTCAACTACCACCATGATGACACTCTTTCCCTCAGACTTGGGTAAACCTGTGATAAAATCCATTGAAACCTCCTCCCAACGTTGGCTTGGAATGGATAAAGGTTGTAATAGACCCAGTGTCTTAATTGTTTCAACTTTATTTTGCTGGCAAACCAAACATTCCACCACAAACTTTTGAATATCTGATTTAAGGCCATCCCAAAAAAATCTTAACCCTGTGGTAAGTTTTTAAAAATCCTGAGTGCCCTCCTAAGGGAGAAGTGTGCAATTCCATAAGAATCTTTTGTTTTAGCTGGGAATTCTTACAGAGGTATAAGCGATCTTTGTACCATAACGAATCATTTTTCCAGCTAAATGTATCAGAAGTACTAATCTTTGTTGTAGCTTTCGAATAAGTGCCCACACTTCTTCGTCATTCTTCTATTCCTCCCTTGCTTCGTTTATCCAATCTGGTTGGATAATAGAAATGGCACACAACAATGCTTCCACATCCTCATCCTTTCTTGAGAGTGCATCTGCCACCACATTTTGCTTCCCTTTTTTGTAGATGATTTCAAAGTCATAACCCAACATCTTTGTGACCCACTTTTGTTGCTCTTCAGAGGATAATCTTTGTTCTAAAAAGTATTTAAGGCTATCATGATCTGTTTTTACCTTGAAGTGTCTTCCCATTAGGTAGGGTCGCCATTTCTTAAGTGCATGGAGTATTGCCAACATTTCCTTCTCATAAATAGCTTTGCTTAAAAACTTTCCCTTGATTGGACGACTTTCAAAAGCAATGGGTCTTTCATCTTGCATTAGAACAGCACCAATTCCATTTCCTGAAGCATCACATTCCACAATAAAGGTTTTTGTGAAGTCCGGTGTAGCTAAGACCGGTGCTTGGCACATTGCCTCTTTAAGATGTTCAAAGGCCTTTGTTGCTTCTGGAGTCCATGAAAATGAATCTTTCTTCAATAATGTTGTTAGAGGTGCTGCTATTTTCCCATAATTCTTAACAAACTTGCGATAATACCCTGTCAACCCAAGAAATCCTCGCAGATGCTTTATGGATGTGGGGATTTTCCATTCCTTAATGGCTTTAATTTTGCTAGGGTCTACCTTAACTCCTTCATGAGATACAATATGACCCAAATATTCCACCTCCTGGACTCCAAAGAAACATTTGGATCTTTTTGCATATAATTGTTTCTCCTCCAATAGTTGTAGCACCCTGTCAACATGTTCAACATGATCCTTCCAAGACTTGTTGTAGATTAGTATATCATCAAAAAATACTAACACAAATTTTCTAAGAAATGGTTTGAAAATTGAATTCATCAAACCTTGAAATGTTGAAGGTGCATTGGTAAGGCCAAAAGGCATGACCAAAAATTCATAATGACCCTCATGAGTTCTAAATGTTGTTTTCGGAATGTCTTCAATCTTCATTCTGATTTGATGATATCCCGAACGAAGATCCAACTTGGTGAAGTAAATTGATCCATGCAATTCATCCAGTAATTCATCAATAACAGGAATGGGGAACTTATCTTTAATAGTGAGCTTGTTGAGCTCCCTATAATCCGGACACATGCGCCATGATCCATCCTTCTTGTGCACCAATACTACTGGAGCTGAGAAAGAACTTTGACTCGGTTGAATTATACCAGCCTCTAGCATTTCTGCAACCATACGTTCAATTTCACTTTTTTGGACATAGGGATATCTGTACAGCCTGATGTTTGGAGGAACACTTCCTGGAATCAGATGAATAGCATGATCATGATCACACATAGGTGGGAGACCTTTGGGAGTCTCAAATACCTTGGAATGATTGTCCAGGACTTTTTGGAGATCTGGAGAAATAGATGATTCCAATGTGGAAACATCTAGCGAACATAATTGTGCAATTACACCTCTTTGCTCCTTTTTTAGAAGCTTTGTCATGCCATTAGAGCTGATTATCTTTTCTGGTTTCCCTGCAATACCCCTTAATTCAACTTCCTTTCCTTCCACAAAAAATTTCATGAAAAGTTCTTGAAAATTAAAAGCTATTGTACCCAAGGATTGTAGCCATTGGACTCCTAGTACAACATCAGCACCTCCCATTGGAATGGAAAGCATTGGGCTAGTCAATACATATTCTCCCATGGATAGCTTGATATTATGGCACTTTCCAGAGCAATTTATTGTTCCTCCATTTGCAATCATCACTTGACACTCTGGTGCTGGATATAGGAAGCAATTCAATTCTTTTGCTACCCTACAATGAATAAAATTGTGGATGCTTCCTGAATCAATCAACACTATTACCTTTTTCTTCTTGATTTGTCCTTCTATCTTGATGGTTTGAGGAGTGTAATTCTCGCCAATGCATTACAAGATATGGTCGGATTTATTTGTTCTTTATCTAGGCTTTGTTCCTGGAGTATATCTTCTTCTTTTGACCTTTCTTGCTCCTTTTTTTCTTCCTCTTCACAATCTATGTAGAATAATTTCTTCTCAGTACACTTATGACCTTTAGTGTATTTGCTATCACAATTGTAACAAAGCCCTTTTGCTCTTTTTTCTTCCAATTGTTGTGGTGTCAACCTTATAGGTTGTGGAAGACTAGGGGCAACAACACTTCCGTCTTTATAGTTGTGAGTGGTATGCTTCCTGGTTGCCATAATTTTGCTTTCCATTTTTCTTGCTAACCTGAATGCCTTCTCTAATGAATCAGGTTCCCAAAGGCGAACATCATGTTGGATATTATCCTTTAAAGACCCTATGAACACATCAATCCTATGCTCCTCTGGAATATCTTTTACCCTTATGTTCAATTTTTGGAACTCCTCAATGTGCTCCATTACTGAACCCTTTTGTTTGAGACTTATCAATTGGCTAAAAAAAGTGTTGCTTTTTGTATCTTCATAATGTGCTATCAATTCTTCCGTAAAAATTGCCCAAGTGATAAATTGTTTACGAGAGCAAATCCATTGATACCATACAAACTGATTTGGTTCCAAATATACAGTTGCCATACGTACCTTTTGTGCGTTTTGCACATTATTGAGATCGAAGAATTGCTCCATCTGTAATATCCATGTGGCGAGATCCTTGCCATCAAACTTCCTCATATCGATTTTTGGAATATGGTGATTCTTCGATCCAACATTAGCGTCTATGGAATCATGATTAACATTTCTTTTGTTCTCATCATGAGTTTCCTTTACTACCTTTTCACCATTAGTGACCATTTCTTGTAGCAACTTCTTCAATTCTTCCATGTCTGTCTTCAAATCTATCTTCAAATCTGTCATGTCTCTCTTCAAATCTGTCTTCGAATCATCCATCTTAGCTTCCATGCCCTTTATCTTAGATTCCACGTCATTTATCTTAGATTCCACGCCATTTATCTTAGCTTCTGTTAGTTTTTGTGAGTGTGACATTTGTTGCACTTGTTCTTGTAATTTTGATATATCATGTAGCATTTCTTCCTCTTCTTCATGATTCATGCTAGAGCTTTCGGGTTCCTTACAGGTGTTTGCATTTTCTTTCCTCGGGGCATCAGTTACCGATAATAATGCTTTACTATGCCCTTTGAATTCCGTTAAACCAAGCTTACACAAAAATTAAAAAAAAAAAAAAATGCACACATTTTTTCACTTTATAGAAGCCTGATATTGAATCTAATGTATCTCTGTAATTTTGGATCATCCAGTTCTGAAATTGCGATCTGTAGTAGCCTTCTGCGTCCTCTTTCCAATGCCACAAGTCTGACCCAAATTGGATTCTCCAAGGAAGAGTTATGTGAAATCTCCCACAGTGACTTGCTTTTAGACTAGTTCAGTAGAGCGAACTTGTACGACGTGCCATGAGTCACTGTTTCAACCTTTGGATCTGAAACACGCATACAAGAAACTACAGTCCGTCCTCTTTCTGTACCTTCTTACGAAATTTCAATCCAATCCCCAGAGCGAAAGTTATGACGATTTTCCCTAGGTCACCTGTTTTGAATGTAATTCAGGAGTCTGCAAAAAGACCAACTTCCTCAGATCATATCTCCGCAAATATCACGCGAAAAGCTCTGAAATTCGGACCCAAGGTTCATCGTGATTTCTTCTCAAATGGGTTTTTTTTGCGACTTCTAAAACGTCACAGAAAAAAAATTATAGCAAAAATGCCACGATGACCTGTTTGGAGCAGCGAAACCCTAGAATCCAAAGCTCTGATACCAAATGTTATGAAACCAGCTCAAGAAAAGATAGAAAAGATAGATCAACGCCTTAGAATTCAGCCTCTTCGAGGGGGCAACCTCCTTTACATTACATAAATGAACAATTCTTGGATGATACAAATGACAAAACCTCATTTCTATATATAGGAGTCTAAGGAGTCACAATATAATCCAGCCGACCTAACAATAATAATATAAAGCCACAAAAATAACAATAGAGGGATTCTATGGGGCACAAAAATAACAATATGGGGGTAATAGGGGCAAAACAATATAAATAAGGGGTATAACTACAATAGTAATGGGGTAATCACTAGTATTATAGGGACCCAACACAAACTCAAAACAAAACCCTTGAACCTCATAACTAGCCTAATATCTTCTGAAAAAAAAGCTAAATCATAAAGAGATAACCCTCTCTGAATACAGATTGGCTAGACTGTATCTAGAAGATTGGTCTGTGGTTACCTCGGCCATATTCCATTTTTTACAACTTTTGGGAACAACATGAGTGATAACATCATTGGCGACTCAACTGGGGACCTGAATAATTGTTTGTTTGTAAGCTACAGATGGAACCTGAAGTTAGTCAGGTAGCCTTTGAAACTTCTTTTGCTTTGCAATTGCAGAAGTAAATAAATGCTGCTTCAGTCTATCTCCGATCTAGTTTATGGATTAAACAGTTGGTGCCAAATACTTGATCAGTTCCTTGTCTCAAATAAGTCTTTAGGAAAGTTCAAAACTCCCACATCCAAAACATCCTAGAAGAGTCTGTCAAAATTGTATTGTTTCAAGGAAAAAAACCAAAAACATACTTAGAAACTGGCTTCAAAAAGGATTCATTACACCAGATCAAATCCTGATACTAATCCTCCACCTGTGTTTGAAAATCTTAATCTGGTTTCTAGGATTGTTAGAAGACAAAAGAGCCAAGAAACTTCTGCTAATTCACACCTTAACAAACATTTGCAGAACTCCAATCAAGCTGAGATTACCTCTAAAAGAACACCATAACTTTCTGTGATTACTACAACTTCTCCAAGTTCACCATCAACACCTCCAACTGCTCTTTCCACTCATCCACCTACAACACACATTCCCATTGTTGTCCCTACTCTTCCAGCTGTCACATCTACGTCTGCAACCATGGCAAACCGATATACTCCCCTAAACTTACCTACCAATCCAGGGGCTATGCCTCAAGACTATCAAAGTAAAATCACCTATTTTGAAGGTACGGGTACTTACACAACGCAACAACATACCAAGAAAATGACCGACTATTTTGAAAACTATGAGATTGATGACAATGATGTCAGAATGAAAGTATTTGTTCAAAGTTTAACTAGAGATGTTAGAACTTGGTTTAGAGACCTCCCTGCAAACAGTATCAATGACCCACAAGCTCTTTATCGGACCTTCTTGAACAAGTGGGAAAAGAAGAAAGATCTTCTCCACATTTTATTCGAATATGAAAACCTAAGAAGAGGCACACAAGAAACTGTCCAAGATTACTGTACCAGATTCAATAATGTCTACAATGTTATTCCTCAAAATCTCAGACCTCCTCCAGATTTGGCCTTGATCAAATTCCCTGATGCATTTGATTCTAATATGGCATACCAACGGGAAAGAGTTCCCTGAAACTTAGAAGAGATGTAGCGTATAGCTGTCAGCGTTGAGACCAATCTGATATCTATACAGTCTAGAGCCAGAGCTTAAAGGAGTACTCCTTTCAAAGAAGAACCTTTTGCCTTTGAACAGAAATTAGATGCCATCATTAAGGAATGGACAAACTTGGTGATAGATTGGAAACAATCGAGAGAAAATCCCTTTGGGATGGTCAACCAAGCAACACTGGGAGAAATCCAAATTTCAGGGAAAACCAAAATCCTAACACTGGAAAGACAGGGCCTGACCAAAATATTAGGCCCCAATTTCAAGAAAATTATGCTGAAGCCTAAACTTCTGATGAACCAACGGAAGACACTCAAATTAATCTGATGGGACTCAACAATGAACAACAAGTTTTCTTGACCCAAGAGGATCAAGAAGCTCACATTGTGAAACAATTCCAAACTCATTCAGGTGAATCATTTGACTTTAGGGAGGGATATGATCAGCCATTTATGAGGTCCACAAACAATATAATCTGAGGAGCAGAAGAATAGATGTCCCTGAAATCAGCAAATGGAAAGATACCAAGCAGCGTAACAAAGGTAAGATCTGCACCCTCCCTGTACATATTTTTTCTAGAACAGATCCTAACCCTGACAACCCAATTGTTGAAGATATATCAAACAATCAACCAAACAACAGACAACCTTTCACTGCTATTCCTGCTAAAGGAAAAGAAGAAGAGCCTCTAGAACTTGATTTGGAAAAAACTTCAGCCCATAATCCCAATCCTGAAGAGAAAAACACAGAAAATTCAATTGTCCAAATTACAAAAACTCAGAATGAAAAACCTTTCAATCTCGAGACAGAAGTACGCAAACTAAAGATAGTTATTCCATTATCAGAATTAGCTAAACATGATGTCTACAGAAGTCAAATCAGCAAATCACTCAAAATTTCTATGAACGAAGATTCAGTGAACATTTTTTATGACCAACCTGAAATGATATTTGGCCCTAGAGTAAATGGAAAAACAGTAGAGGGAGAAGTTCTTCCTTTCTATGCGGGTTTATACATGATAAAATACTCCATAATGTCATGTTTGATTCTGGTGCTTCTCATAACTTAAAGCCTATCTGTAATGGAGAAACTTGACCTTGACATCACCAGGCCATATAAGGACCTTTTCTCTTTTGATTCAAGTCAGGTCAAATGTTTGGGTTTAATCAAAGACTTATGTGTGTCACTAGTCCAATATCCTGCCAAAACCATCTTAATGGATATAGTAGTAGCTGATATTCTACTGAAGTATGGTATGTTATTGTTTAGATCTTGGGGTGCAAAGCTTCAAGGATCTCTATAGTTAGATATGTCTTACGCTACTATTTTAGTGTTTAGTCAACCCAAGAGATTATACAAAGAAACTTTAATGAAGTATGTAGTAAGTAGTCAAGAGAAGCCTCAAAATTTCCCTATCTACTCAGTACATTCAAATATGGATTCTTTTATCCTTTACAATGCTGAAATTGATCCCCCACATGAAATAAAAGTTCTAACAGATGAAACAGAAATTGCAAATGAAAGGTCTATTGTCTGAATCCAAGAAATTTTTGAAAATCATGAAACATCAGAGAAATCAGAAGAAACTGAAAAACCAGATCTCCCTATTGAACAGATCCCTAAAACTCCAGACACTAATTATAAACATGAAATCTTGTGGTACTTAGAATTTGATGGTTCTGTGAACAAATTAGGGGCAGGAGCAGGAGTCTAGGTGCACAATCTTGAAAACAATCATGCTGAAGGCCATGCCTACAGGCTGAATTTTAAGTGCACTAATAATATGGTTGAATATGAAACTCTACTGCTAGGTCTTAAACAGCTCAAGAAATTGGGAGCAACTAGAGTGTCAGTCCTAGGAGATTATGATTTAATCATCCAACAGATTAAAGGGAAGTTCTTAACAAATGATCCCAGATTGAGAGAATACAGAGGGACAGCCATAGAGATCCTCAACACATTTCTGGAAACTCAGCTTGCCAAAATTCCAAGAAAACATAACTTGCAAGCTCATAGCCTAGCAATGTTTGCCAGCACTTGTAAATTACCTTTCGAACCAAAACATCAATTCACAGCTGAAATTAGACACATGCCAGCCATACCTGATAATGTAAAGAACTGGCAAGTGTTTGACAATGATAATCAGATCGACAATTTTTTGACCCTAGAAGAGGAATTTTCTAGCACTAACGAAGATGAAGATACGGTTAGAAAGTTTGATCAAACCAATCAGTTAGAAACAGAGATTTCAGCAGAAAATGCAACTCAAATGCTTCATCCAACAAAATTTACCAAAGAGGAAATACAAGAGCTCAAAGAAACAGATGTTGATGAGTTTATTGAAGGAGAATCTGAAATCATCAATTTGAGAGATAATCATTTGCCCAAAGGATTAACTCCTCTGGAAAATCTCTTTGATTTTAACGATATTCCAAAGAAACCTCAGATGGAACCTCCAAAAGCAGACATTGAAGACTACAACATAGGAACTGCAGAGAATCCAAAAATGATAAAATTGTCCAAATCTTTGCCCCCTGATGAAAAACTTAAGTATGTCGAACTAATCAAAGAATTCCAGGACGTTTTTGACTGGAGCTATGAAGACCTGAAATCTTATGACACCTCAGTAATTCAACATACAATACCCCTCAAGCAAAATCAAAAACCATTCAAACAAAAGCTCAGAAAAATCAACCCTGTACTACTTCCATTAATTGAAAAAGAAATCAAACGAATGCATGATGCAGGGATAATTGCCCCAATCAGATTTTCAAAGTGGGTATCTAATTTGGTGCCTACAAGGAAGAAAATAGGAGAGATCAGATTATGTGTTGACTTAAGAAATGTTAACAATGTTTCTTTGAAAGACAACTACTCCTTACCCAAGATGGATCATATTTTACAAAGAGTAGTAGGTGCTTCTAGGATTTCATTGTTGGATGATTTTCAGGTTTCAATCAGATTCTAGTTCATCCTGATGACCAAAAAAAAACTGTCTTTACAACACCATGGGGTACATTCAAATATGTTAAAATTCCATTCGGACTTAAGAATGCAAGGGCAACCTTTCAACGAGCAATGGACCTAGCTTTTGCAAAAGAAATTCATGATTTTCTAGTTGTATATCTAGATGACTTGAATGTGTTTTCTAGATCAAATCAGCAACATTTAGATCATTTGAGACAAGTGTTTTTAAAATGCAAGGAATATGGTATTCACTGAATCCTAAAAAATCTCTGTTTGGTCTAGAAGAAGGCAAACTCTTAGGCCACATCATCTCCAAAGATGGCATCAAAATTGATCCTGCTAGGATAGAAGCTATCCTGCAAATACCCCACCCTAGAAATATCAAAGAACATCAAGCTTTCTTAGGGAAGATTAACTTTTTGAGAAGATTCATACCTAATTTGGTTGAATTAATTAGGTTGCTAAACAACATGTTAAAAAGGGATTCAAAGGTCAAATGGACAATAGAAGCCAAACAAGCATTTGAAGAAATTAAAATGGCTTTGACCAGAACCCCAGTCCTTACAAGTCCAAAGTTCGACAGAGACTTCAACATTTTCTCATTTGCATCAAAACACACCATAGAAGCTGTTTTACTGTAGAAAGATGATCAAGGATATGAAAAACCCATAGCATTTTTTAGTAAAGCACTTAGAGATGCACCTCTGAATTACAAAATCATGGAAAAGCAGGCTTTTGCACTTGTGAAAGCCATTCAAGATTTCAGAGTTTATATACTGTATTCACATGTAATAGCTTATGTGCCAAATGTTGTTGTCAAAAATATCCTGACTCGGGATGGAATTGAAGGCAAACGAGGTAAATGGATAGCTAAAATATTGGAGTACGATATTGAGATAAAAACCTACAAAGCTGATAAAAGGACAGGGATTGGCTAAACTTATGACTGAAACAACTTTTCAAGCCCTAGACATTAATGAACTAGATAACGAACAGGAGATGGCGACTCCACAAATCAGCTAGGCCTACTTATAATCACCTTGGTATGCTGATATAATTCATGTATTATTAAACTTGCAGGCTCCTACAGGGTTATTCAGAACAAAGAAAAGGTTTTTAAAGATGAAAGCTTCAAAATTCTGTATTGTAGATAATGCTCTCTTTTTGAAAAATCATGAATGTATTTTATTGAATTGTTTGATAAAAGAAGAAGCTGACAGAGTTCTCAAATAATTTCATGCAGGGGACTGCGGTGGACACCTTACTAGAAATCAACTGCAGACAAAATCTTGAGGGCTGGATTTTATTGGCCAACCTTGTTCGCTGATGTAAAGAAGTTTGTCATTGCTTGCCACAAATGCCAAATTTTTTAAAGCAAAAGGAAACTGTTACCCTTACCCTTGAGACCAATTTCCACTGAAAGACCCTTTCAACAATGGGGTTTGGACTTCATTAGAGAGATCCACCCTCCCTCTTCTGGTCAACATAAATGGATTCTTACTGCCACAAAATATTTTACCAAATGGATAGAAGCCATTCCTGCTAGACAAGCCAATGATACAGTGATTATAGGATTCTTAGAGACCAACATCTTGTCTAGGTTTGGCTGTCCTGAAAAAATCATAACCGATAATGTTGCTGCCTTCAAGTCCAAGAAACTGATAAATTTCTGCAGCAAATGCCATATCACTTTAGGCCATTCTACAGCCTACTACCCTCAAGGTAATGGTCTAGCTGAGTCTTCCAACAAAAGCCTAATCAATATTATTAAGCAACTGCTGGAAGAGAACAAGAAAAATTGGCACAAGAAGCTTACAAATGCACTATGGGCAGACAGACTTACTACAAAGAGATCAATTGGAATTAACCCTTATGAGTTAGTTTATGGCATGGAGGTTGTGTTTCTTTCATCTTTAGGGGTTCCTGATGAAATTACTGCAAGGAGCTCAGGTGGAACCCAATGGTATTCAAAGGAGAATAAATCAGACCATCCATTTGCAGCAGACCAGAGAAGAAGTGCACCAAAGATCCCAAGTGTTACAAGAAAAACTCAAGAAAATATTTGATAAAAGGACCAAAGCAGAAGATTTCTACCTTGGAGACAAAGTTCTAAGGTGGGATTCCAGGAGAGGAGACAAAGAAAAACATGGGAAGCTTGACTTCTTGTGGAAAGGGCCATTTATCATCCATGCATTGCAAGACAACAATACTTACTTTCTGAAGAGCCTGGATGGTACAGAAACAGAGGAAGGACCAGTGAATGGTTGAATGCTGAAACATTACTTTGATCCAGTTTTTTGATGAATTTTGACTCTAACATGTACATACTATATCCTTGAAAATGTCACAGTTTGAATTGGATAGTAACTTGCTGCAATTGAAGCCCGAAGAGAAGGCCCTAAGCTTCACAAGTGTGTTGTCATACATACAATAAAGCAACCAGCAAAGGAAGATTTCATAACACAGTCCGAGTTATTCAGAAGGCCATCTGACCTGCAGTTCTTGACTTTCCACCAGGGAAAGTCATCCCCAAGTGGAGCCCCTATTATACTCCTGTACCAATAGGTGTCATATTTCATGATTGATTGGTTGAGCTCTGTAATATGTTCATCCTTTCCTTGCTGTAAAGGTTTCCATATTATCAAAAAATCAGAAAGTTTAAAAAATGTAAAGAGGGTATACCCTAAAAGAAAAATCAAAGGGTAAAAAGAATAAAATGGTCAAAAAAATGAAAGAAATGAACAAAAAAAAAGACCAGGAAAGTGTGCAAGCCCAAAATTCCACTACTTTTTCATTTTCTACAAATAAAGCATTGTGTACAGCTTGTTGAACTTTATGCCACAATTGATGAATGGCCAAACAACTTAATCTTGGCCAGTTCATTTTTGGATTTCATGTTTTAGAGATAGAGAATAAAAGCGGACCAAATTGTTTAAACTTGGCAGATAAGTAGATAGGTAGAGAAGCAAAGGAGCTCAACAGTTTAATCTGAGCCCTTGGAAGAAATAATTGCAGACTTAGGTAGGCTTACAATGAAAAGAAAAGTTGATAAGGGTTCGCCAGTCTAAATGCACCCAAGAAAGAAGAAAAATGCTAGGCAAAATAGGCAAGGTAGGTAGATTGGTGTTGCAGACTGATACTTGTAATGAATCATGTCTCTCAATGTGTTAACTTACACTTCTATCACAAAGTGCTATGACAGACATTTCACTAAGGAGCAACTCAAGCGAGGCAGATCTATAACTAACTTCCCTTTATGTTTTTCCCCAAATCATTCACTAACTTCCCCAAAGGTATTAAGATCTGCTTAATGTCACTAAAGCCACTCATTCCATTTCATCAGTTGCCTAAGTGAAAATCTGTTTTACTTAGGAAAATAGCCATATTTTCTCATACAAAACCACTTTTCCCTTTTAGCCTAAGTTTCTAACCATATGGCTTAGCGCTTTCTATTTCACAAAATTCACATTAAACTCTAACTTTTTATTATATAAATCCCATGTAAAATAATACCCTTCCCCGTAATATGTAAATATATTGTAAAAATCCCCAAATATTAATATCCCCAACCGGTCGAAATACGACCATATCACTGTATATATGAATTTTTGGGAATCAATAGGTTTATCTGAAGCCTATTAAGAACCCTTCCTACGCACTAAAGAGATTAATTAACCCCACGTTGATTAATAGCCAAACCCCGCAGACCAATCAAAACGCTCCTGATACATTTAAAAACCTTATAATTTATTGTGTCGGGCCCGCACATTAACCCTCTGCCATCTCCAATGAGCGCTCGCCATCCGATCTGCCCCTGTTTATCTAACGGCCTATGATCATTTCGCACCACCCTCAACTGCCGAGCTTTAACTCCCAAGGAAACAGTGGTTTTGGTGTCGTACCTCTGCCATACGTTGCGCTCCCGCTGCGATCACTCGCCCTCCGCCCGAAACCGCCCAAGCCCAAAAGCGGTGCGGGCAAAACCACTTACCACCGCCCCCCGTTGACGTCACCCGCCACGACACCCTTTGCTGATGTCATCCCCCCTACTACTTACATCACTTGCCAAGTCATCTGCCACATAGTCTGTTCTGTACTCCTGCTGATGTCATGCTTATGTCATCCGTCCTTTGAATCAAAAAATTCTCGCCAAGCTTCATTTTTCAAATAAAAGGTAAAAGCGTCATCTTTTCTATAGTTTTTTGTATATCTCGCTCCAGGCGTAAAAGCAACTGAAATCAAATGTGCTAGTTTCAGCCGATGTCCGACCAGAAAGGCTACATCAAACGAGCTCGCGGCCTCAACGAAATTGCCACTTTACAACTTCTTCCTCTTCAGACACAGTTGAAATCAAACCGAGGGACTTCCAAACTCACAGAAGAAAGAAACAGGGATATACAGGGATATTTCGTTACTCTAGCCAGTGGGCCTTTAGAAACATGAATGACCAAAGGAAGGCGATGAGAAGACACGTTAGCAGTTCTATTTTTCCAGACAGCGGTGCACCGGGGTCGGTTCAGCATTAAAGAGCATCAAAACAAAGTTAGAGTATCAGTTCGAGCATTAAAGTGTATCAGTGCAAAATTAAAAGCAGCAGAGAAAAGTTAAAGAGGAGTAGATCAGAATTAAAGGCACAGTTAAGACAGGCAGTCGGCGCAGAGCTACTTCAGAAGACAGCTGCAAGCCGAACCCTAAAGGTCTGCCTCCAGCACAACATAAGTTAGTCGTTTCTATTTTACTTGTAAACTATTTTAGGTTAAAACAAAATATTATCTCACAGCTGTTATGAGATATTTGTTGTACATATTTGTTGTATATATACCCCCTCCATTAGAGTTTTAAAGACGTTGGGTGTGTGTGAATTTTCTAGACTTTGCTATAATACTAAAACTTTTGGAATAAAAAGATGTTGGAAACCAAACTGTTGTCTGGCCTACTGGATGAAGAATTGAAGCAGAGGACTTGTCACAGAATTCTTGAATCAAACTCTGGATCAATAAGTTCCTTATATCTTGTGTTCTATAGTTTTCTTGTTTATTATATCACCTGTGTTTCATAAACTGAATGATAAAGAAAATGGTTAATTCAGAATTTGCTTAACTGCACTCTGTTTTCAATCTTTATTATTCTCTGTGTTTTCTTCAGAATTAGCATAAACAGTGAATTCTTAATTGCTCCTATTTCCTGATTCTCTCATGTTGAGTATTTGCTAAGGAATTCTTAACTGCTCCTTATCAGTAATCATCCATTTTTCCTCTTTCAATATGTTGAAAGATTCTTAACTGCCCTTCATCCATTTGAGTCTGTTCCATCTGATTCCAGCCTATAATTGTTCCATGTTTGACTACCTTGCTCTGTGAAGCCATCCTCTGTTAAGAAACCTAATCCAAAAAACCATCTTCTTTGACTCCATCATGCTCAATGGACTGAACTACTCAGTCTTACCTCACTGTTCTATCGAATCTCACCACCCAAACTCAAAACAAAACCCTTGAACCTCATAACTAACCTAATATCTTCTAAAAACAAAGCTAAATCATAAAGAGAGAGCCCTCTCTGGATACAGATTGAGTAGACTCTGTATCTAAAAGATTGGTCTGTGGTTACCTCGGTCGTATTCCCTTTCTTACAACTTTTGGGAACAACCTAAGTGATAACAGATGGGACAGCAGCATGTTGGGACATAACTATGATGGGACAACGATGACATTGTGCAGTAGTGGCACAATGGGATAGCAACGACAGCAAGGTGCAATAAGTACATGGTGCAACTAGGTGCAGCAATAGTACTTGGGACAGCAATGATGCTTAGTGCAGCAAGTACATGGTACAATCATGATTGGTGAAGCATGATGTGATGCAACATTGTGATGATGGGTGCAACACGGTGAGGTGCAACGTGATGACAAGATGCAACATAATGATAGGTGAAGGAGTCACTTTGGAGAATCAATTGAAGCAGCATGTCTTCAACTGATTTCATGTATCATCTTCTTAGAGACAATCTATGCTCTTATCTAGATAAGTCAAAGTGTTGACTTTTGTTGTAACTGTACTATCTCTCTCTCTCTCTCTCTCTGTGTTGAACTATTGAAGAACATATAAGAAGAATTGATCAAGGGTTTTCCCACATTGGAGTTTGTCCCTGGCTAACGCCACATTTTGTGTTCTCTTGTCTTGGCTTGTCGTCTGCAATTTATGTTTATGTTTTATCTGCAGTTTACTTTAATGCTGATGTGATTGCTAATTTGGAAAAGATATTGAGCTAACTGTGAAAATTGAAATAAATTGCTCTAAGCATAGAACACACCTAAAATTAACACTCATTCACATTAAAAATCACATCAGTATTGGTGCAGTAGCACACAATGAATAAAATGAAGGACAGACAATGTTTTAAATCAATAAGCACACAAGGGGAGGAACCCCCAAATTACACTACAAAATTTTATATTAAACCACATATTTCATAAATTTACATAATACGCTTCAATGGGCTTCATCTACTGCTGTAAATAACTATTGGGAGTGTCCGCTAGTGTAAGTCTTAGCTAGGCTTACAAAAATTCAAATAAAAGTACCAAAACCAATTAATTCACTTTGGGTACCTCTGTTTTTCTTGCTCCACCTTTTCATCTCCTCTTCCTTCTATTCTATTTTCCACTTCCCTATTTTCTCTCATTCCTGCCTTACCTAAGGACACTCTTGCATCAGACACCCTTAGAAGAAAAGTGAGCTCCCTCTCACAAGTGTGTAGATCAAACAGGTGAACGCTGAGTGACTCATTACAATTCTGCTTTCAAAATCTAAGTGGTCTCTTTCAAGCCCTTGCCTTCCCAATGAACGAAATAATTCTTTGTTCTCTAGCTTTTTCGCACAACCCTATCTTTCAAGATCTTTGTGATCTCATCCCTCTAATGCTTTGGAATCTACCGGTTCCAATGTCCGACTTACTGATTCCCATATGCAATGCCTTCGTGAACACACAAATCAAACATTTTGAAAGTTGGTTGGATGTCCACAGGGAACTCTAAAAAATAAGCATTGTCCAAAATATTTTTCAAGATCTTGCCAGGACCTATCGTCTTCTTTTTCAACTTGTAATGGGTGCTCTTCAGAAATATTTCCTTCCTCGAGTGTGCTAAAACAAGATCCCCTTATTCGAATCTTCACACACGCCATTTCACATTGGGCTATTGTCGCTGTTGCTACACCTACTCATGCATTTCCTTCATATGCTCAGTGAATGACTCCACATTTACACTCCTCTTGCTTGCCTTAAGCAAGCAAGCCAAATCAGGGAGTGACCTACCATCAAAATATTGGAAGTACTATTCCTTGTATACATGTTCACCAAAATTCTTCTACAAGAATTTAGCGTGTGCCAACACCAAATCCCACTATTCTCTCCAATTAAACGTCTTAATAGATTTCCAAGGCTTCCATGAACTACCTCGGCTTGCTCATCAGATGATATGCAGGCACTGAACTACAATTTTGTGCAAGTATCTTCCATGAGGTCCTCCAGAAATGACCAATAAACTTGCTATCTTTGTTTGAGATTATGCTTCCTGGCAAACCATGTAAACGAATAATCTCTCCAAAGAACAAAACAACAATGTGTGTCACAACACCTGTTTTCTTACCAAGAATAAAATGTGTTATTTTGAAAATCTATGAACAACTACAAAATAGAATCATTAACTGATTGGGTTCTCGGCAATCCCAACACAATGTCCATGCTAATACATTCCCATGGTGCATCCAGCATTCGGAATGGTGTGTACAGTTTAATATTTTGATTATTTCTCTTACAAGCTGACAAGTTCTACAATTCTCAATCCATTTCTTCTCATTCTCGGATAAAATAGTCCAAGAATGGAGTTTAGTCACTAATTCATATTTTCTTGCAACCAACTTTCGAAACATTAGGAAAATCTGCATTAGTTTCATACAAACTATTTATTTCCTTCAAGTCTGCAATTTCCATGGTCATGGTAAACCATTTCGTTCTTCTGTTCAATGCTTCAGCAACCATATGCGATCTCCATACCGACGCTTAAAAATGAATGACTTTGTAAGAATTCTATCCACTTCATCTGCCACTGATCTAACTTTGCATGGTTGTTTATATATTATGGTGATTTATTATTCCACTTTTTATAATCATTAAATGATGGCATGGATCTTTTTATCATACATATAGCACTTCATCTTTACATCATTCAATGTTTTATTAAGGATGCTAATGTATAAATAAAGTGATAAATTTATAATTTCAACAGCGATTCTGTATGCGGAAAACTCAAAGAATCGTTAAAACTTAATGCCCAGAAATATAAATTACCTCCAGCCATTGGTGATGTTCTTGATGCAAACCACATTCCACTTGCTTCTTTACTTCAGCACTCCAGCTTCAATCCAAGCAAAAAGAAAAGAATACAGAAAGTCTGAAGGCACTTCCAAGCTCTGCTCTCTCAGCTAGATGGTGTAAAAAAAAAACTGAAGGGGATTGAGATGCAAGCTTGGGGACCAAACAGATAAATTTATAGCCAAGCTTCCATCAAGCTTCTGATGGCTATGTGTCAGGTGTTCCACAGATCAAGGTAGAGAATTCCAGATGGAGTAATGGACCACTTCAGTAGCTCCCAACAATAAATTTATTAACTGCAGTTGATTTCCTTAATTTAAGGAAATTACTAGAGTTGGTTTCCAGAAATTAAGGAAAGACTGCAGTTGGATTCCAGAATTGTAGGCAGCAGTTGTCAAAAAAATTAATGGAGCTTAACATTCTCCCACTTGGTCCATACTTCCAAACTTAATGTCTCAACTTAAAACCCATTGATAATCTGTATTAAGTAATAGATACATGAATCATGGCGATAAGTCCTCTAATGACGAGTATTATCTTCCATGTATTACTATGTATTTATTCTTATTATAATTTATGTGGCAACAATTTCTTAATGAATAAACCTTATGTTTATTCTTGGTCCTTCTTAAATGAATTTTCTCAAATCAACTTAAGGTGCACATAAATATGAGAAAAAACATCACAATAATTAAGAATTTCATTAAAATAACATTGTCCATACAATGAGAAACTACATAATGGAACCAAGTCCCATATTCATTACATGATCCTTGAATTTAAACGGTGGCATGCCCTTAGTCAAAGGATCAGCGATCATGAACTCAGTGCTGACGTGCTCAATGATCACTTTCTTTTCTTTAACACGTTCCCTTATAGCTAAATACTTAATGTCGATGTGTTTATTTCGACTCCCACTTTTGTTGTTTTTAGCCATAAAAACAGCAGTTGAATTATCACAATATATTCTCAATGGCTTAGAGATAGAATCCATAATTATAAGCCCAGAAATGAAACTATTAAGCCATACACCATGTAAAGTAGCCTCAAAACAGGAGACGAACTCGGCTTCCATAGTGGAAGTGGCAATCAAGGTCTGCTTGGTACTCCTCCATGATACAGCTCCACCGGCCATCATAAAAATGTAACTTGATGTTGATTTGCGTGAATCAACACATCCAGCAAAGTCAGAATCTGAGTAGCCAATTACTTCCAAGTTGTCCGTCCGTCTATACAGAAGCATGTAGTCTTTGGTTCCTTGAAGGTACCTCATTACTTTCTTTACAGCTCTCCAGTGGTCTAAACCTGGATCACTCTGATATCGTCCCAACATTCCCACAACAAATGCAATGTCAGGTCTTGTGCAGACTTGAGCATACATTAGGCTTCCGACAACAGAAGCATATGGAATGTTCTTCATTTGTTCCCTTCCAAAGTCGTTCTTCGGGCATTAGTTCAAATTGAACCTATCACCCTTCACAATGGGAGCTACACTTGGTGAACAATCATTCATCCGAAATCTCTCTAAAATTTTATTAATATAGGTTCCCTGTGACAGACCCAAGATGCCTCAAAATCTGTCTCTATGGATCTTAATGCCAATGACATAAGATGCCTCACCCATATCCTTCATATCAAAATTTTTAGAGAGGAATTGTTTCACCTCATTTAGCAAACCCTTATCATTGGTTGCTAGCAAAATGTCATCCACATATAAAACAAGAAAATAAATTTTAATCCCACTAACTTTCAGGTATATACATTGATCCATAATGTGTTCTACAAAACCAAAAGAAGAAATTACATTATGGAATTTCAAATACCGTTGGCGGGATGCTTGTTTTAAACCATATAATGACTTCTTGAGCTTGCAAACCAATTGCTCACCATCACTAGAGGGGAATCCTTCAGGTTGTTTCATGTAAACCTCCTCCTCTAGATCTCCATTAAGAAAAGCCGTTTTCACATCCATTTGTTGCAACTCTAAGTCAAAATGGGCTATCAATGCCATAATAACGCGCAAGGAATCTTTCTTAGATACAGGAGAAAAAGTCTTCGTGTAGTCAATTCCTTCTTTCTGAGTGAATCCCTTAGCAACAAGTCTTGCCTTGTATCTCTCAATGTTGCCCAATGAGTCTTTCTTTGTCTTAAAGACCCATTTACATCCAATGGCTTTTGCACCATTAGGAAACTCAACAAGATCCCAGACTTCGTTACTCTTTATGGAATTCATCTCTTCCTTCATGGCATTGTACCATAGTTCTGATTCTTTGCAACTCATGGCTTGTGAAAATGACTCGGGATCATTTTCAGCTCCAATGTTGTAGTCAGATTCTTGTAGATACACAACATAATCATTAGGAATTGCTGATCTCTTTGGTCTAGTAGATCTTCTTAATGTTGTACCATCATCTTCCTGAGAAGTATGTGGTTCAACTTGTTGTTCAAAAGTTCTGGGCAACTCTTGAACTCCTTGATCTACTGGAATATCGTCAGCAGCTTGTGGAACTTCAACAATTGGTTGTTCAACACCAGTTTGTACTTGAGGGGTGCTATGAATAATAACCAATCTATCACTTGAAGTGGAAGGTTGAGATTCTTAATGATCCTTCTCAAAAACTATGTTTCTGGTTTGATCGCTCCCACTGATCAAGTCATTTTCAAGAAACTTTGCATTTCTTGATTCCACAATCCTAGTGCTTTGAGATGGACAATAAAATCTGTAACCTTTAGACCTTTCAGCATATCCAATGAAATACCCACTAATGGTCCTTGGGTTCAGCTTCTTCTCTTGTGGATTATAAATTCTCACTTCAGACGGGCATCCCCAAACGTGCATATGTCGCAAACTCGGTTTCCAACCTTTCCATAATTCAAATGGTGTTTTAGGAACCGCCTTGTTTGGAACTCGGTTTAATATATACACTGTCGTCTTAAGTGCTTCAATCCACAATGATTTATGAAGATTGGAGTTGCTAAGCATACTCCGCACCATGTCCAATAATGTTCGATTTCTTCTTTCTGCTACTCCATTCTGGTCGGGTGAACTACGCATGGTGTATTGGGCAACGATCCCATGCTCTTGAAGAAATTTAGCAAATGGCCCAGATGCTTGTCCATCTTCTGTGTATCTACCATAATATTCTCCACCTCTATCTGATCTCACGATCTTAATTTGCTTGCCGCATTGTTTCTCTACTTCAGCCTTAAAGATCTTAAAGGCATCTAATGCTTCGTTCTTTTTATGAAGCATGTAGAGATACATATATCGTGAGTAATCATCTATAAAGGAGATGAAGTATCTCTGACCATGTGAGTCCATGTCTGGACTACATATATCAGTATGTATGATCTCTAATATGTCCGAACTCCTATTGGCACCTTTCTTTGACTTGTTGGTCTGCTTTCCCTTTATGCAGTCCACACAAGTCTCAAAATCAGTAAAATCTGGAGTATTAAGTATTCCTTCATTTACCAATCTTTTAATTCTTTCTATGGAGATATGACCTAGTCTCCGGTGCCATAATTTAGAGGAATCTTCATTAATAACACATCTTTTAGTCCCAGTGTGAACATGCATTGAATCATAAGTGACATTGTTTTGTAAATAATGCAGTAAATACCATTAGACAAAATACCATTCCCAACATAATCAGATTTATAGAATAGACTGAAAGATTTTTCTGAAAAGTTTAAGGAATATCCAAAAGGTACAAGCCTTGAAACTGAAATCAAGTTTCTAGAAAAACTTGGAACATAAAAGGTCTTTTCTAATTCCAAAACAAAGCCACTACTTAAAGTTAAATAACATGTTCCTATAGCTTCCACATGCGAGCCCATCTTTTTTCCTGATAAGATGCTTTGCTCACTTCCCACTGGCTTCCTTAGGTTTTGCAAACCCTGCAAGGAATTCGAAATGTGAATTGTTGATCCAGAATCAATCCACCATGTGTTAATATTAACGTTAACCATATTAGATTCATAACAAACAAATGAGATTAAATTACCTTTGTCCGCAAGCCATTTCTGAAATTTGGCGCATTCCTTCTTCATGTGTCCCTTCTTTTTACAGAAGAAACACTTGGAATCCTTCTTGATATCGGCTTGGGGAGGTACTTTACCTTTCCCTTTCCAATTGGCTTGAGATTTGCCCTTTCCACGCGTTGCCAGCATTGCACTCTCTCCCAGTTCCATCACCAGTCTCTCTTCCTCTTGAACACACATGGTCATGAGTTCATTAATTGACCATTTATCCTTATGTGTGTTGTATGAGATTTTGAAAGGTCCATATTGGTGCGGAAGGGTGTTCAGGATGTAGTGCACTAGGAAGGACTCCGATATATCAACCTCGAGTTTCTTCAATTGAGCCACAGTGTCCCTCATCTGCATGATGTGCTCGCACACACCTTTCACACTGGTGAGCCTTAGGGATGAGAACTTCATGATTAGGGTGCTTGCTAGTGCCTTGTCTGAAGTGACAAATTGATCATCAATGGCCTTCAACAAGTCTCGGACCTTTTCATGCTGATCAACGGAACCACGAATACCAGCTGAAATTTTAGTCTTAATGAACATCATGCTTAGACGATTGGATCGCTCCCATCGTTTATAAAGCGTGATGTCCTCTGCAGTGCTGGTATTAGTGAGTGTCGATGGTTCATTTTTCCTAATAGCATAATCTATGTCCATCCACCCCAAATGAAGGAGAATCCTCTCCTTCCAAATCTTATAGTTATCTCCCTTAAGTTCGGGAATGTCACAATGAATTTCAGAGAAATTTGCAGGTTGTACTACTGCATCAAAATTAAAAATCACATGCTTATGTTCAAATGATAAATTTATAATTTCAACAGTGATTCTGTATGCGGAAAACTCAAAGAATCGTTAAAACTTAATGCCCAGAAATATAAATTACCTCCAGCCATTGGTGATGTTCTTGATGCAAACCACAGTCCACTTGCTTCTTTACTTCAGCACTCCAGCTTCAATCCAAGCAAAAAGAAAAGAATACAGAAAGTCTGAAGGCACTTCCAAGCTCTGCTCTCTCAGCTAGATGGTGTAAAAAAAAAACTGAAGGGGATTGAGATGCAAGCTTGGGGACCAAACAGATAAATTTATAGCCAAGCTTCCATCAAGCTTTTGATGGCTATGTGTCAGGTGTTCCACAGATCAAGGTAGAGAACTCCAGATGGAGTAATGGACCACTTCAGTAGCTCCCAACAATAAATTTATTAACTGCAGTTGATTTCCTTAATATAAGGAAATTACTAGAGTTGGTTTCCAGAAATTAAGGAAAGACTGCAGTTGGATTCCAGAATTGTAGGCAGCAGTTGTCAAAAAAATTAATGGAGCTTAACATAAGGGATTTATTGCCTACATGTTTCACTAACACGGATCTCCAGCCGAAGTTTGTTTTTTTGCTCTGTTTCAGACTTGTTTAAAGCACTCTTATTTGCAAAAATTCCACGAGCCCTCTATTTTTGCAACGATCTCTGTTTCCGAAATGGCTGCAAATTCGTTTCATCTCATTTTTTGAAGGTAATTCCATTTCCCTTCATGGCTAGGTTTTAGATTTAATTTTTTGCGGCTAGATCTAGATCTAGGCGGCTAAATCTAATTTTCTGCGGCCTGATCTAGATCTAATCTTATCTTTTGCCTTATTTTTCTGCCATTGGGTTCTACGGGCAAGTAAAATATGGCTCCGAGCTTCGCAAAAATAATTGGTGGCTCATCCGCCTCTGGAGGGCAATCTCCTGCCCATACCGTCAGTGAAGCCCCAGCTCCCACTATCCAAGTGGTCCAAGCCTCACTGGATGAAGCTTTGAATTTTTCCAAAAGTGCCCTAATTTGCCGGTTCAATGGTTTTTGGCCGCGGCTGATAGCACTCCACAATTGGATCTCTGAGGTATGGAAGCCTGTCATTTCTGATGAAATTAATATCTACCCCTGTGCTAGGGGTTTCTTTGTAGTAGATTTTGAAAATCCTGAAAGCAGACAATGTATTGTAGATTCTGGCCCTTGGTTTTGGGAAAAATCAGGCATATTCATGAAGCCATGAAACCCATCATTCGATCTCTCTACAACAGTGATAACCTCAGCACCAGTTTGGGTGAGATTGCCAAGCCTACCCTTGCATCTCTGGAATCTATCCTCGCTAAAAGCCATCGGAAATGCAATTGGGAAATTTTACTGCAGGTGCCCAGAAACAGAGGAATATGCCAGAACCACCTATGCACACATCTGTGTGGAAATGGACTTCAGCACCGGATTCCCAGCTGAAATAAACCTAACAAGTAAAGACTATGTGTGGAACCAGAAACTTGATTACGAAAGTGTCCTCTTCAGATGTCGATCCTGCTTTGAGACAGGGCATCTAGCCAAAAATTGCCCAAAAGCCTCTGAGAAAAATTTTGCTAGAAAAAACGACCACAGATCTACATGGTGGGAAGGAGCACAAAAAGAACACTACACTGTCATCAAAGAAGAATATTCTAGAGAAAACTCTGAGTCACAAGAAATCGGGGAAGAAAGAAACAACTCTCAAGACAAGCAAGGAGAAAGCCCGCCCCAACAAATCAACAGTTATGAGGATTTGAATACCGCAGAAAATAAATCTTCATTTAACAACAAAGCAGATCTCCTAGACCAAACTTCTTCTCCAACTATCTTCAAAAGAACGAACACAATAGATCGCGAAGCTAAGACACCAATGTCCCAAGAACCAGAAGAGATGAAGGAGATGCAAGATAAAGGAAGTTGGAAGATTGTAGAGAAAAAAAAGAAAGCTACAACACCAATCTCGCCAAGAAAGACGAGGAGCCAGACAAGTAAAAATTAAGAAAATTGTAGGTCCGATAGACCAATTTGGTCTCAGTGGACGCTAACCATCATCATCATCATCATCATCAATAAAAATAATTAATAATAATAATAAAATTGAATTCCCTAAAGAGTTTATTTGGCAAACCCGTGAAAATGTAAAGTAAATATGAGTATACATGTTCAAATCTGAAGTTATTTACCTTTTGCCGCTGCAAGTTGACATCACCGTTCACACAAAATTATAATGATAATAGTGGAAATCAACACCTAACCTAAAAATTATTACTGTATTAGTAAGAATCAAATTCTTGTTGATTGTTCTGAACATAATAATAAAATTAAAAAAAAAAAATTATAAACCAACAATAATAATAATAATAATATAACTTACAATAAAAATCACTTAAGATAATAAAAATTTTAAATTTTAAATATTTTATTTATACAATAACTACTATATGTCCATTCATACATTCAAGACTTTATATCTCAAAATATTAAATAAATTTATAAGTGCACCTTCATATAGTGCTGACAATATTATGAAAACAAACCAGACACCAAACTGGTGTATGAGACCTTTTTGTTAAACAATATCATGGAAACAAACTAGACGCCAAATTGGTGTATGAGACCCTTTTGTTTGTGGGACAAGGGACCCACCTCGGTGTATGAGACCCTTTTGTTTGTGGGACTCCAGAGACCAAATCGGTGTATGAGACCCTTTTTTTTGTGGGACAAGGGGCCCACCTCCGGGCAGCACCAGACACCAAATTGGTGTATGAGACCCCTTTGTTTGTGGGACAAGGGACCCACCTCCGCGCAACTATTTCACTGCTAAGTCTACGAAGGCATACATACTCTACTCCCTCTGGCTTTGAACCTATGACCTCTTATGAGGAAACACATGCTCTTAACCATTAGGCCCATTCAAGTTGTATTATATAATTAGTTCTAGGTTAAAATAAGTTCATGGTGGAAACTTGATTGCCCTGCCCCAATGCACCACACATGTTCCTCAGTCCACCACAATCACCCGTCTGCAGCAAAGATTATAAGGCCCAACATAATGTCATTCTTCATTTAAATCCTAGAGGGAGCACGCAGTCACAATTCTGCTATCTTGGTTAGAGAGGGGTAGACCTCAGCGAAGAGGCAAGGGCAGGGATAGTGGCAGACCTCCTCTTAGTTCTTCTGATGTTATCATCTCTTTGTTGCTCTTATTTTTTATTTTTTTTACGACTCATCTAGTTTCTTTCGCAAGGGCAGATGGAACTTCTGGCTCTCTGACTGTTAGCTTTTTTGTGTTTTTGGTTTAAACTAGTAATTTCATGGAACAATCTCTACAGTGATGTAGACTATGTATATTTCTTTTAAAAAAGGAATTGTACAAAAAAAAATTAATATTAATGTGGTCAAAGGATCTTAGCTTGAGTGGTTTAGTGAACAATTTGTTTCCCTAGATTTAAGTCTTTGAAGATATGTTTTTCAACTTGTGGTTCACTGTCACAGAGTGACCACTACATCAACGGGTAATAATCTAGGCAGATCCACCCGAAGGGATCTACCAACCAACTTATCTCAACAGGCCTAATCGGCCTAACACCAAGGGCGTCGAGGAGATTTGACCCTCGAACCTCCCAATTGGCAAGATATTTAGCAACGGGAACTTGACAAATTGAGTTATCCCCTGAGGCTAGTCTTTGAAGATATGTTGTAATTAGCTTGTTGGTATTCATGAAATAATAATAGTGACAATAAATCTCTCATCATAAAATGTCATTTATTTTTAAGTAAAATGAATTGTCGCATAAATGCGGAGTTGTTATCAAAAAAGTGTTAAATAACATTAAATTAAAATTAAATCAGTTTCACTTTAAAAAAATACAACAAAGATTTCAAATAAATAAAAATAAAAAATAAAAGTAAACTTTAAAATTAAATTAAAGGAAAAAATAGAAATTTGACTTCAAATAAATGTAAATCATGTTCTTTAATTAGAATAAAAAATTATATATATATATATATATATATAATAAAAAATTATATATACATATACAAATTTACTTATAAAAATATATATATAATAAATTTTAATTTTAAGTTCAAACTAAAATAAAATAAAATAAAAATGTTTGTTTACGATAATATTATAATAATAATAGTTTATTTTTTATTAAAGTATATCATCTTAACATTAGTAATTTATATTTATATTTTTAAGTTAATATTAAAAATCTCAAACCAAACAATTATCAGAAAATAAATTGGTGTTGGATTTTTGTAAAGATTGAAAAGTGTTTAAAATCATGGAGTTTTAGATGGCTATTTTGAGTGGGTGAGCTAATTCTTGCCAAATTAGTCCTTGAAGCAATCCTTGTTTTATGGTCCTCACTTTCATGGATCCCGTAGGTTATTCTTACAAATATAAGCAAATTTTGTTCCATCTACCTCTGGGCTAGCAAAAAGGAGGGCATAATATTTTCTTACGTCAAATGGGACCGGATTTCATTGCCCAAAGAATGGGGAATTGGGGGCTAGAAAATATCCAACTCTTTGCTAAAGCCCTCGCTGCAAAGGTTGGATGGCACTTGATCTCTTCTCAAAATCTATGACTAAAGTAGGTCATTCGGAAGTACATTCGCCCCCTATCCATAGTGGACTAGATCAGATTATCAAACAAGAACATAGCAAACATTTTAGTTATCCGGAAGGTGGTTGTTCATTCCTTCAATGTGATTAAAAGGGGCCTGGTCTGGAAGATTGGAAATGGTGAGCAGGTGTGTATTGATGAGGACCCATGGGTGGGATGCAATAAAAGCTACAAGTTGTCCCCAGATCTTGTGGCCTACTTGCATTCTATTGGATGAAATTCTCTAGCACGGGGGCATATCATAAAAGATCCTCCATTTGGGTACAAGGTTAGCAAACTCCACACCAGCTTTAACTCCCTGAGGTTTTCTAGGATTAATGACACCAGTACACAAATAACTTAAACTCTTCCCACGTTTGGATCAGGAAAAGAGAGGATTCCTTAGACTATGCACATGTTGCAGATGGAATCTACTCTCCTAAGGTTGGATATGTTTTCCTTGTTGACAATAGAAGGCCTAAGCTTTTATCATGGTGGTGGAAACGGTTGTGGAAAGTGACATGCCCAACAAAATATCACCTCTTTGAATGGTGTATTTTGGAGAATAAAGTCCCTATAGGTGACAATTTATGTAAGAGAATTTTATAGGCCCCAATTGGTGCCCCTTATGTAAGAATGTGGAAGAAACTGCAAACCATTTATTTTTATCCTACCCCTTTGTACAATTTGTATGGGCTACTACGAGAATCACTCTAAACATCACTCAGGCATGGCAGGAAGTGTCTTATTCAAACACATGGGAAATATGGTGGAAAATATATGCCCAAAAACTTACAAGTGTTTGCTCCTCATCCTCTCTTGGGGGTTTTGTAACCCTAGAGGTACATTGTAATTGACTTGTTGGCATTTATGAAATAATAATAGTGGCGGCAAATCTCTCATCATAAAATGTAACTTATTTTTAAGTAAAATGAATTGTCACATCAAGTGCTCTCTAACATTAAAATTAACGGAAAATAACTTACACTTAAAAAAATACAACTAAAATTTCAAATAAATAAATTAAAAAAAAAAAATACAACTCAGATTTCAAATAAATAAATATAAGTAAACTTTAAAATTAAATTTAAAAAAAATACTCAAAATAAATTTAAATCTATTTTCTTTAATTATATATATATATATATATATATATATATATATATATATATATATATATATATAAATATATATAATAATAAAAAATTACTTATAAAAATATATGTACTTTAATTACTAAATAAAAAAGTTACTTATAAAAATATATATACTTTAAGTAAATTTAATTTTAAGTTAAAACTAAAATAAAAATAAATAAAAATGTTTATTTTATGATAGGATAATAATAATTTATTTTTTATTATAGTATATCATCTTAACACTAATAATTTAAATTTATATTTTTAAGTTAGAATTAAAAATCTCAAACCAAATAATTATCGTAAAATAAATTGGTGTTGGCTTCTTGCAACGATTGAGAAGCGCTTAAAATCATGGAGTTTTAGATGGCTATCTCGAGTGGGTTTGTTAATTCTCACCAAATTAGTCCTTGAAGCAATCTTTGTTTTATGGTCCTCACTTTCATGGATCCCAAAAGGTATTCTTACAAATATAAGCAAAATTTGTTCCATCTACCTATGGGCTAGTAAAAAGCAGGGCATAATATTTGCTTAGGTCAAATGGGCCGGATTTCGTTGCCCAAAGAATGGGGAGGTTGGGGGCTAAAAATATCCACCTCTTTTCTAAAGCCCTCGCTACAAAGGTTAGATCGCGCTTGATCTCTTCTTAGAGTCTATGGACTAAAGTAGTTCATAGGAAGTACATTCGCCACATATCCATTGTGGACTAGATCATATTGCCAAATAAGAACAGAACAAACATTTCGGTTATCCGGAAGGTGGTTATTCATTCCTTCAATGTGATTAAAAGGGGCCTGGTCTGGAAGATTGGAAATGGTGAGCAGGGGTGTATTGATGAGAACCCCTGGTTGGGATGCAATGAACACTACAATTTGTCCCCAGATCTTGTGGCCTGCTTGCATTATATTGGATGAAATTCTCTAGCACAGTGGGCAGATAATGGAAGATACTCCATTTGGGTACAAGGCTAGTAAGCTCCACACCAGCTTTAACTCCCTCAGGTTTTATGGGATTAATGACGTAAGTACACAAATAACTTAAACTCTTCCCACATTAATCTACTCTCCTAAGGTTGGATATGTTTTCCTTATTGACAATAGAAGGCCTAAGCTTTTATCATGGTGGTGGAAATGTTGTGGAAAGTGACATGGCCAGCAAAATCTCACCTCTTTGAATGGTTTATTTTGGAGAATAAAGTCCCTATAGGTGACAATTTATGTAAGAGAAGTTTTCTAGGCCCCAATTGGTGCCCCTTATGTAAGAATGTAGAAGAAACTGTAAACCATTTACTTGTATCCTACCCCTTTGCACAAGTTGTATGGGCTACTACCAAAATCACTCTAAACATCACTCTAGCATGGCAGGGAGTGTCTTATTCAAACACATGGTAAATATGGTGGAAAAATATATGCCCAAAAACATACAAGTGTCTACCCCTCATCCTTTCTTGGGGGATATGGCTTGCAAGAAATGAGGAAGTCTTTCAGGGTTAGCCAAACATCCTGAACTGCATGGTTGCACAAGCCATTGCAATATTCTCCATGTCAGAAATCTCAGACTCTTCCCCCAAAACATGTATCTTTGTTGAAGAATCGATGGATCAATCTTATTTGTGGGCCTATTTTGACAATGTGTTGCTTGAAAATGATACTTGTGGTGGGGGAGTTGTGTTATATACCTCCCAAAATCATTTCTACAAGCTGAAAAGTGGTTTGGGCCCTGGCACAAATAATTTCTCAAAACTCATGATTCTTAAGTTACTTCTTTTGTTTTTCCATTGAGCTAGATGTTCACAGAATACAAATCTTCCATGATTCGATGAATGTTTTAAATTGGTTCAATAACACTTTGAGATGTCACAAGCACGCACTATATCAGATTATTGAGGAAATTCATCTTTTAAAACAATCTTTTGATTGTTTCATGTTGCCATATTTACAAAGAAAGGAACACAATCGTTGACACCCTATCTAAAGAAGGCATTGCTCAAGCTATGGGACGATGGCAGATCTTAGATTATTTAAATGGATAGGAACATGTTTCTTATCATCGACCCTTCATGGAGGGCACACTATAGGATTCATGATTTTACAGCTAGCTCTCCTAATATAGTTATTTTTTTACTTTTTGTATAGATGTATATATGAACTTACATGCCTCATATGACAAACAATTTTATGATGTATTTTTTCTGGACAAAATCGTCCATATTTTGACAGATCTTCATTGGCCTCTTGGGTTGATGGTTATTTTTTAGAGTGCAGATGATGCCCATACAAAATGGATTTTTTTTTATTAAATGAAAGTTACAATTTTTTCTATGGGACAAAAAAAAAAGTTAGAATTAAAAGTAAAAATAAAAAATTGTTAATTTTACAATATGTCAATAATAATAATAAATACTAATAATAATGATTACTTTTTATTATGACATAGATTCATTTTAACCCTAGATTTATCAAGTGCCTAGAGGCGTGAAATCTCTCTAAGTGCAAACTTTTTTATGAGTACAAAACTGGAAGAAAAGTGTACACCTCAAGAGATATGATACTTTTAGCACTTGATAATTCAAGGTTATGATGGATCTATGCTAGTTTATTAAAATATAATTTATGATAATATACTAAAAATGATTTATGTGAATTCTCTTAAGAATGGCTGTAAATTTCAAAGAATTAATTATTAAGAGTGCTATGATACAAACATGAAGATAGACAAAAGAAATATCCCTATATATTTTATTGATTTGAAAAAAAAAATAACATTTATTTAGAGTCAAAACAAGATATATTGATGTGTCATTTTTTAATGCCATGTTTAAAAACAATTTTGAACATATCTTCATAATCAAATCAAGATATATTGATGCTTTCATTTTTCAATACAATGTAATTATATTTTTTTTATTTTAATGCTAAGGGTACATCCATCTTAAACTTGTACCTATCAGGAAATGAACTGACTCTTTGTTTGATCTAAAACAACACAAGGGACACAAACTTAAAGCACAAGTGAGAGTCACAGCTAGGGCTAGAGACCCTTCACCAAGAGGGTGACGGAAAAAAGGCTTCTAAATAAAAGAGGGGTGGAAGACAGAGTTCAAAATTGCCCAAAGTTGATGTGGAAAAACAAGAACCTAGGGGGGATAAAATGAAAAGGAATGAGGAAACAAAGGAGAGAGAGGCCTAAGCAAAAAACTAGACTTTAAGAAGAAGTTGAGACTAGCATCAAGAAAAGAATAGGCATATAACTTGACAAAGTGAAACAAACTAATGGCCATGAAAGAGCTAAGGAACCTCCATTTTCACGCTATATCTACAGAAAAAATTCAAAGTTGAATGCCAACTCAATAGAAAAGGATGACATGTCCAACCTTATATAACCAAACTTAACCACAGACAAAAATGACACATCAAAATGAGAAAGAGATGTGAGAGATTATAACACTAGCTTCCTCTTTAGACACTTCGAGAAGAGGAAGGACTACCACATCATTTTTCTAGGAGGTAGAGTTATAATTCATACTATACTTCTAGTGACCACTCCTTTGAATTAAGAGACCAACCTCAACCATGATATTATTGTACTCAATGTACCTAACCTTATGCAAATAACACTCAAAACTCAGTGTGGTAAGATAGTGCTCGCTAGAGTTATGATAAAGGCAAGCTAATACTTGGCAGATGATGGCCATGTGTGATATCTCCCTTATCCTACATTTATGCCACTTAGAGGGAACATTCGACCTCGAAAGTCTTACCATTTGACAACCCATAACTGGACATTTTAATTTTTCTTTGTCACTCAAAAACATAAATTTAAATGCACAATTAAAGCTACTTGTATTTCTTTTAAAATTAAATCTTTATTATTATTATATGAGAAAATAATTTTCCACAAGGCATAGAATATACAGTGGTGGGATGTATTGTTAAGTCACTTTGTGATGTGAAGGCCATCATTTTGAAACTTTGTGGGCAAAAATCTAGCCATGTTAAGGGCTAGTGTAGCTCACGCCGAGTGTGATCCCCGAGTGATTTTGACAACTCAGATGCCCCTGGGTTTTTAATGTCATGTGATAACATGTCCACCATTTAGGCACTAATTGGTTAAAAAAAAATAGTGGATTAAAAAAAATATTATTTAATTAATTTGAAAAAAAAATTATATATATATATGAATTATCAGTGAAATTAGAGAAACGTATTAGTTGACAAAACAAACAAAAAATTACAAAGATTACTCTCTTGATAATAAAGATCACAGGGTGAAGTGCTTTGTCACTTAAACTTGACAACAAAACATAAATAATTACACACGTACATGTCTACATCACATCAAATAAATAATTATGTATTTATATATGTACATAACAATATCTAAAGAAAAAAAATTCCAAATAGAAAGGAACTTTATGAAAGCATGGTAAGGAATTGCTCTACAACCCTAATGGTCACACAGCCATGAGCTAGGCGACGCAGAAAAAACAGCAAGAGACACAGTTGACGAAAAACACTGGTACCCAGATCTAACAGCAATGACAGAGGAAGGGAGGAGGGGAGAGATCCCATCCTCTCGAGATTCAGCAGCAGGAGAAGGACATAGCAACAGCGACCAGGGGGAAGAAACAAACCGGGACCTGTCCTAGGAGCACGATGGCGCGCTGGTAGCAAAGGAAGGTGTCTACCATGTGCTACGAAGAAACCAAGATTTATCATCCCAATGAATAAACTGGAGCACTATAGGAGCTACATGAAAGATCATGCACTAATATGCAAATTCATCAGAGTATGGATAGCAGAAAAGGACCTCACCAAATGGATCCAGCAAAAGTGGCAACCCCAAGACCACATTGAACTGAAGCTAGGAGCACGCGGATTCTTCACGGTAATTTTCTCGAACCTGCAAGATAAAGAAAAAGTGTTTGAAAATGGTCCATATTTCCATTATAATGTGGGATTTTTTATGAGATATTGGGAGGAATGCTATAACTCAGATAAGGAAAAATTCTTAGCAGCACCGGTATGGGTAAAACTATTTGGACTTCCAATGGACTTCTGGGATCCAGAAATCCTAGAAGGAATATGAAACACTATAGGAAGCTTTGTTAAAATAGAAAAAACTACAAAAAAGGGAAGATACACTTCATACACAAGAATCTGTGTCTACATGAACATAGCTGACCTGATTCCAGACACAGTCGAGTTAGAATATCATGACGAAGTATGGAAACAAACCCTAGATTACGAGCACATTTCTTTCAGATGTAGAAGATGCCATGAGTATGGCTATCTATTCAAGGAATTCCCGCTCAACATAGAAGAAGAGGAAAGAAGAAACAAACCACAGAGGAAAAATCAAGATGGCAAGGAAGGGTTTCAGGAGGTAAAAAATAAAAGAAGACACACAAAGGAAAACCCCAAAGAAACATTGAAAGAACAACAAATCAAGACAAGTTATAGAAATAGCTTTGAAATCCTTCAAGAAGAGGAGGAAGAAAACGAGACTCAAACAATCGATTATCAGGGAGAAAAAGAAAAAGAAAACAGCACAAGTCAAGGTACATCACACATCAAGCAGAAAGCTCAAGGAGAACCATCAGGGAAAGAGGACAAGGAAACAGGGGAGAAAATAGAAAATACAGTAATGGAAATTGATACAAGCAGGGGAGAAGAATTAAGTTCAGAAGAAGAAGTACCACGGAAACTCCTAGAGGAATGGAAACACCTGGATGAAAGATTCATCCCAAAAGAGCAAAAAAAACTATATAGAGAGACCTTCCAACAATACCAAGAAAAACAGGGCAAAGGAAAGCTGGGAATGGTAGAACAATTAGGCCTCCAACAAGACAATACTCAGGACCTTCAAAACAAAACAAAAAGAGGGAAAAAAAGAGGCAGAAGGAATATACAGGAATCGATACAACTCATGGGTGAAATGCTAGTGAATATTGGATGAGTAGTTCCGCTCTCGGTGGTATTCCACCAAACCAACCCAACCACCTCATGATAGTCACATCCTAGAATATAAGGGGCCTGAACAGTCAAGGCAAACAGAGACACTTAGCGAAAGGCTAAGAAGAGAAAAAACCAAAATAATGTTGCTACAGGAAATAAAAATCCCAAGGAGGAAAATAGAGGAGATCCTAAACAAAATCAAACCAAAATATGAATGCATGACCATAGATGTGAATGGAAGTGCGGGAGGTATTGCGATCTTATGGAACCCAACAGAAATCACAACTGACTATTGGATAGGAATGAAAAGGATTCTCACGGGGAAGTTCCGATTAATAGGAAACAGCGACTGGTTTCTAGTCTCGGCAGTTTATGGACCACATATTCCAACGAAAAAAGGAAGTTTCCTCCTCCAACTCCAACAGTTAGGTAACCTGCATAAAGAAAAACTATGGTTGATAGCAAGGGACTTCAACATGACAACAGCAAAAGACAAAAAGAAAGGTGGAGTGCAAAGAGAAGAACCAGAAATGGAGAAATTCAGGGACTTACAAGCGAAACTGAAAATGATAGATATCCCAACTATAAATGTGAAATACACCTGGAACAATCAGCGAGGAGGGAGCAATCAAATAGCTTCTAGGTTGGACAAATTTCTTGCAACATAACACCTCATAGGAAAGGATATTTTCTACGAAGCTACAATCCTTCCGTGTCTAGGGTCAGATCACTGGCCCATCATGCTAGAGATAGCCATGAATCAGCAGAACCAAAATAGACCCTTCAGGTTTGAGGCATTCTGGCTGAGAAATCCCACATTTATAGAAAAAATGAAGACTTGGTGGAAGGAAAATGAGAACAGGAGGGAAGGAAGAAATAAAATGCACTCTCCAACTAAGATTAAAAGATCTAAAAGGAAAGATTAAATAGTGGAATAGAGAAGAATTTAGGAATATCCATAAGGATAACGAACAATTTCATATTTCAATGGAGAAAATACAACAAAAAATCATAGACGAAGGAAGAAGTGAAGAACTAGCTGAAGAAGAAGGACTGGTGCTAAATAAAATAGAGGAAAGAAGAAAAAAAGAGGAAATCTTATGGAAACAAAAATCCAAAATCCAATGGTTAAAAGAAGGAGAGAGAAATATGAAATTCTTCCATAAGGCAATGATACAACACCGACAACAAAATAGAATATTCTCTCTAAAAGATAAGCAAAGCAACAGGTTAACCTAGAAAGCAGAATTGGAGAATCTGACAGTGCAGCACTTCAAAGAAATCCTGACCAAACCTAACACCAGCAAAGAGGATGACATTGATAAAATAAGTCAAAACATCCCCAAAATTGTAAATAGAGAACAGAATTTGGCTCTCCTAAGAGTCATAAAGGAAGCTGAGGTGGAAGAGGTAGTAAAGGGAATGGCAAAGAACAAAGCACCTGGGCCGGATGGATTTACCTCGGAATTCTTTCAAGCCACATGGAGTTTCACGAGATAGGACATAGTGAATGCAGTAGAAAAGTCCCGCTGCACCAAAAGAATGCCGGCTTTAAATGCTATTTTCCTAGCTCTGATACCAAAGACAAAAAAAAACAGACGAGCCTCAAGGGTTCCGTCCGATAGCGCTCTGCAATGTGATATATAAAATTCTATCTACAATCATGGTGAACCGTCTCAAACCAATACTATCAAAGTTGATATCCCCGGAACAGACGAGGTTCATAAAAGGCAGACAAATAGTAGATGGTATAATAGTAGCACAAGAAGCAATTCATTCTTTGAAGAATTCAAAAACCAAAGAAATGATGATAAAAATCGACCTCGCAAAAGCTTATGATAGATTAAGTTGGAGATACCTACAACGAATACTCAAGGCTTACGACTTTGATGACAGATGGATTAACTGGGTAATTTCAATGATCACTACGCCAGTAATGTCAATTTTATTAAACGGATCTCTAACAGAGGCCTTCAATCCATCCAGAGGACTCAAGCAGGGCAATCCGTTATCACCATTCATGTTCATCCTCGCAGCGTATGGACTTGGAAGACTTATAAAATCAAAATTTAACAACAAACAACTGAAGGGATTAAGACTATGGGGAAATGACCTACCTCTAACCCATCAACAGTTTGTCAACGACGTTATGTTATATGGATAGGCAACTCTTAAAGAAGCAAAAAAAATAATGGAAAGTCTTAAAGAATTCACAGGGGCCTCGGGAACAGAGGTAAGCAAAGAAAAATAGGAAATTTATTTCTTCAACACTCAAAATGCCTCCCAAGTGTTCCTTGCAAGAACCATGGGATTTAGAACCAACAAATTCCCAACTAAGTACTTAGGAATCTAGCCAAATGATAAGCAAAAGAGAATTGCTCATTGGGGAATCTTGATGAAGAAGTTGCAAAAAAAAATGGAAAATTGGACCTTCAGGGCCGTCAACACTCCAAGTCGTATAATTTTGCTCAAATCGGTACTTTAATCCCTACCGATATGTCAACTGACTAGCCAAGCTACCTCCCAAAACAATATGGCAAAAAATGGTAGATATGTTTAAAAAATTTCTATGGCAAGGGACGAGTAAGATAAAAAAAGTGGGCGCTTCTACCATGGAAGTGGCTAAGAAAACCCTTAGCAAAAGGAGGTCTAGGAATGAGAGACCCATATACCCTAAACCAAGTAATGGGAGCAAAGCTTGGGTGGTAATGGATACAAGGGAGCGAAGACTTGTGGAAAAAGCTATGGGAAAAAAATATGAGATTCCCAGGTCTCCAGAAGGCAAGTTGAGAAGCCAAATGGAAAAAAAGGCTCAGCAATCTGGAATTTGGCAAGAGCCAATAGGGATTTGATAAGAGAGTACAATTTTTGGGAAATAAGAGATGGGAACAAAGCAAACTTCTAGGAAGAGGCTTGGCAACAGAAAGACAAACTCAACCAAATACCTCAAATCTAAGAGATACACCAGTTCACCACACAAATTGAGAGGGGTGTATTAGCAACTATTGGTGCCCAGAAATGGACGAATACTGGAGAAGGTAGAAAAAAAGGAAAACTGGCCAGACGCACCAGAAACAACTCAATGGGGAATATATGAAAAAGAAATGGAAACAAGGGAAATTGCGGCCAAAGCAGGGACGGACACTATCAGATGGGAAAAGAGAATTAAAGAAATGTTCACAATGGCTGAAGGATACTATCTAAAAGAAGAATATAACAGAAACCCAGAAACAAAAAAATGGGACAGCATTTGGAAAACAAAAACTTGACCAAAGGTAGCGTTTTTCGCCTGGATCCTAAGCCACGGGGCGAGCTCTAACCTGGGATTAGCGAAGGAAAAAAAGAACACAAGGCCCTTCACGTTGTGCTCTCTGCCAAGTACAAGAAGAAACCATGGAGCACATAACTAACGACTGCAAAGTTAGCAACAACCTGTGGAGACAACACCAGGATATTTTTGAAATCAGTGACAAAGACAAAAATAGTATCAAAATAACAATAGAAAAATGGCGGAAAAAACCTTATCAAAATACAATGCTGAACAGAGCCTGGAAACTTTCATTAGGATTCGTTCTATGGAACATTTGGAAAGAGAGAAACAACTTGACCTTCAAGGAAGAGGGTAGAGCAAAGGACGAGATATGGAACCAAATCACCCAGAATAAAAGGGAGACCATTCTCACAGAGAAATGGTACAAGGAAGATTGGAAAGTTGACCAGAAAGAGGCAAGAATAATGGCTCACCTGCAACTAAAGACAAGCATGATGAAAGTTACAGCGGGGAAATACCATAATAATGAGGCGGAAGAGAACAACTACTATAGTAATCCCCAACAGGGCTTCATCAAATTGAATTTCGACAGGGCAGCGAAGGGTAACCCAGGAGAGGCAGGGATAGGAGGAGTCTTTAGAGACGACAGGGAAAAAACACTCGGAATTTACCCGATGGATTGCGGCAACGCAACCAACAATGAAGATGAGCTTCATGCGCTAAGAATAGGACTAGAGATCGCCATAAGGGAGAAGTACCAAAAGTTGCAGGTGGAAGGAGATGTGAAACTAGTGATAGACATTGTGAAACATCTACAGTGTTTGGTCTAAAATGCGGATGCAAATTAGAGTTCATTTAATGTCAACCCGGGAAGGTAAACTTAGAAGTACCACCTATAGGTCTAAAAATATTTCTAATTTGTCTGAGATCTATTGGTTCTCTTACAAGAACACATTTGACAAGATCTCTTCCAATAACTAAACAAACTAGAGAGATTCCTAATTTGTCGGAGATCTTAAGGTTACCTTACAAGAACACATGAATTTTAAGATTTCATCCAACAACTAAACAAACTAGAGAGATTCCTAATTTGTCAGAGATCATATGGTTCCCTTACAAAAACACATGAATTTTAAGATTTCTTCCAACAATTAGAATATCTAACAAGAACTTAAAAGCTAAAATGAAATAAAAACATAAATTAAATTACACCTAAAATAAGCATGCAAGTGAGGCCATGGGGGCCCTCCATAACTCCACAAGCACACCACTTCAAAGGAGACTCAAATGTGGAAGTAACAAAATCAAAGTATGATTCTTTATTTCAAAATCTCCATCGTGATGTACAAACCAACTCTAAGATTACAAATGAAGATTCTAATATTACAAATGAAGGAGATTGTACTCCTATTTATATAATGGGATGACATAACAAACTCATAATGATGATCCACTAATCTCTCTTTAGTTCCATACATCTCTCAACCATCTAGACACATAATCCCCTTTTGTCCTTGATCTGCTCCATGAGGCTTATCTTATCAAATTCGAATTTGATCATTCAAGGCCACATAAAGGTGTCTTGGAAGCTTCCTTGGAACCTACACATGTCACAAAAACAATCCATTTTCCATATATGAAGTAAAATATATTATTTTCCAATATTTAATCAAGAATTTCTCTTAAAAATGCTTGAAAATAAATAATATTTGGAATATATAAATGAGACCCATTAATGATGAACAATAGGGAAAATGAAGTGACATGGTAGTGAATAATGAGTAATGAGTGACATTTCTATGACATTTTGAAGCCCAACATACCCCCCAACTGAAGCTCTTGCATGTCCTCATGCAAGCTACTACAATGACTTATTTGATTTGATTCGTAGATGAGTTTCCTTTTACAAGATGTTTGGTTCTTGTGTAACAACCATGTTTCAATCATGGACTTCATTTTAACTTTGCACATCTTTTGATAACTTTTATTTTTGCAAAGCATTTGCATCTTTGAATGTTGGTTTTGTGTTACAATCATTATTTCCTTTGTTGAGATCTCTTTTTAATCATTGGTTCTTGTGTTACAATCATTATTTACTTTATTGAGATCAATCATTTTTAAGAATTCATTTAATATGCTCATCATTTTGTAGTGGTTTTTATTGTGGGAACACTGTGGGTTAAGATGTAATATGAATGAGAGAAAGAAATAAGTATGCAATTCGCTCCCAATTGATGGTTTCTGGGAATTTTTAATGAGAAAGGAAATAGTGAAATAGTGGAATATTTTCCAAATATCATCATTTTAGCATCTAAAAATAATTTCAAGATTAAAGGTTAGAAAACATCATACCTTACTTACCTAAAGAAGTGGATGAATCATGCATGTTCAGTTGATGCAATTCTAGTCTGAAGCTTCTTCTACAAGTTGTGGATGAAAGATGGATCTGTATTGTCGTATCTGCTGTTGGATCCTCTGGTGGATAGTCTGATGAATATGATGAATCTGCTGAATATGGTTGAAAATATATAAGGCTTGGAAGGTATACAAAATATAGAAGTTACATCCCCCCAGCCTTATTTATTGACTTGTCCTCAAGTCATGACAAGTGGAAAAACAATGAAAGGAAGTCTACTTCATCTGTTACAAAATATGGGTCTTCAAGTCTTCAACGCTCGATGGCACAAATCTTACTATGTGAATAAATGTGTCAGTGTTGAACATAGCAAGAAGTTGTTGACTTAGTGGCCGTTAATGAATGCCCCTAGCCAACACAAGAGCTCCCACCATTGATTCCAATGGGAGTTAGGATGCCTAACACATCTTTGTAGGTACGAATAAATTTTTCGTGGTTGAGTCACCTACAAGATCCAACGAACAAGGTATATTAATGTACTCCCATTGTTCATTAGCAAGAGTACTGGCCATTAAGGCATGCAAGCCTCTAGGTGTTTTTAGAAAAATATTTAGACTCAAGGACTATGGACTCAATGGTGTATGGAAGCAAGGTTTTATTTGCAAGGGTAGGAAAAAGGAACAATGAATATGTAAAGTGGAACAAAAAGCTTGTAAATGAGCTTTGTTGTTTTTATTGGTGGGTTAAGATTGATGAAAATGTAATGAAGTGTATGTGGATTGTGAGGAATGGATAATGACTCTTGCTGGAAAAAAAAATGAACTATGGCATGAAAATCTTAACTAAAATTGCTGAGTTTGACCAGCCACCTACTTCGAATTTGCTAATCTATCATGCAACATGTGAAACCTTTAACTTTTTACAGGAAGTTGCAAAAACTTGTAATTTGTGGAAATTTCGTTTATGTTTATGGACTTGTTTTTTTAGGATTTCTCATGAAATTAGTCTTGTGAAGACCAATTGTGCACAATTTAATCTCCTTAATGATCACTTGATTATCCTGTAACCTGTAAAAAAACTTGGCAGGAAAAAAAAAAATGTGTTCAAGAAGAAATGGCCATTTCCTTCATGATTCTTACAAAAAAAATTTGTACCAAATAAAATAGATTAAAGACAATCAAATCGTTTAAATTGACTCAATCATGATATTAATATCAATCCATTCATAAAGAAATAACCATGAAAAGTAAATTTACTCCCTAATTTTGTTAGCTAACTTTTGCGCATGGTGAAAATCTTCGCATTATAGATTTGTTGTGTCCTGCAGATGAGTACATTATAAAAGCATACAACAATCAATGCCTACTCCAAGTCACTGCTGAAAAATAGAATGTTGAGAATGAATTCTAAGAAGAGAAAAAATATGAATTTAACTATGCGAAGGGAAAAGCTAAAACGTATCATAGCACTCCACTTAAATAAAAGAGATTCCCTTGTCAAAATTGTGATCAGAGTCCAGAAAAGGCTTCCAGATTCAACTCTTCTCTTGTCCTTGATGTACTGAGTGAGTTTCTGGCATGTTTATCTTCTGAATTTGCAGTATGTCCAGAGTTCAAAGTGTTGACATAGGAATATGAAGCCCCAAGGTGGGAGGTTGGTCAGCTGTACTTCTTCGGCAAGCAAGAAAACGCTTTATCAGCCCTCGTAGAAAGGGGCCATTGTATCTAGTTCATACTCCATATAATACATTATTCCTCCCATGCATAAGTGGAAAAGTGCCACTTCAGCGTTTCTTATATCTGGAAGTAGATGTCTGTTCACTAAAATATACCACAATGAATCTGCAACTCAAGGAAGCACATAAAAAGCTAATTCGTCTTGTCTGCTCTTTCTCTCTAGCAAGGCAGACAAAGTAGCCGTGCCTCCAGCAAACCAATACACAAGCTAATGGTCCCTTGTTAAAACCTTTCTTTCCAAGCATATAACTCCCTGAAATATTCCTACAAAGGCCGACAGGATTGATGTAGAGCGCACAACCCCATTAATAGCATTCCAACATGTCCGCATGGGAGACTCCATAAACTTTTGAAGATGAAAGACAACATACGGCACAAATGTTAATGAGAAATATAATGGATATGTCTTCCTAAACGTTGAATACATTGCATTGCCATTATGTGCTAAGCATGAGGCTGAATCCGGATGTATAACAGAACATGGAATAATTGAAGCAGATGGATCCAATTTAAGAGACGGGGAACCCTTTCTGCTCGACAAATAAGCAGAGAGAGAGACCAGATCACCATGGGCGTATTGACTTTCTTGACTTTGGTTTGTAGATGCTCATTTTGAGCCAGGCAACATGTGAGGGTGCAAATCGCTCAAATCGAGCCAATAAATCTGCATGCAAAATCACTCAAATCGCTCAAAATCTGCTTCACTGCTAGCAAAACCCATAATTCTCTGCACATTAATTGTAAAAACTGTTTTTTCCTTCACGCAGTTATCAAAATAGGGTTCCAAAGAATCGCGGTTTTCTCTCAAACCGTTAGGAATTCAAGCAAACGATTTTTAAGTTATGTAAATCATTCCGTTCTGCAGAAAACCCATGTCTTTGTTTTTCCAGATTTGTCCTAGTTTGATCACAACCCACTTTTTAGAACTAACATTTTTAAGGGGTTGCGTTCTGAGGATGTTGGCATCCACTATGAGGCAATGGGAGTAATTGGGTTTGCAATTCACTCTTGTTTTTTGCATTTTTCTAATTTTGAAATGGAACTGCTTTTTCACCTTGAGTTTCACCAGAACTTTACTCTCAGAAGTTGAGACTCCCGACTCTGAACAGGACCACTCTTATTCTGTACCACTCTTATTATATCTTGTCAGTAGTCCAGCAGAAGCTGTCTGAACACGCATCCCATCTTTCATAGAGGAAGAATCTATCTCTTCTGCTCAAGAAGCACACAACATTCCACGAGTACAACTTGCACAGCCAGGAATGCAGTAACGTCCTTGACAAAGGCCTGAGCTGTAATTAACGAGAATATTTGTTCTTAGACGACAGCAGCAGGTCCCCATTTATTCAACTCTCCTTTCCTTTTCCAGACCCTAAAATTCTCTTCTTCCAGAGCCTCCTATTCAATTGCATCTTTCAGAAGATATATTAAGTTGTCCATTATGAACTCTAAAACTATGCCCAAGAGCCTCTCCTGTAATAAGGTAGCTACGAACGCAAGCACTCAGCATTTGATCATTCAATCTAATATTCCACGAATAAACCCTCCTGCAGTTTGTAATTGGGAATTTTTGGGCCATATGTGTGTTCTGTACTTTCTGGAACATCATGAACAGATGTCTAACATGTCTAGCTACCCTTCTCTTGTGGAACGCTTACTACAAGAGATACGTGATTACTTGTTTAAAATATTAAGGCCGCAGCCTTATATGCCTTCACAGTAAAGGAAGTCATGATCATTTGATTGGCTTCTTGGATGGTCTCATCTTCGCTGAGAACTAGTGCAGATAGACGTATTTTGAAGGTGTTCATTAGCATGCCGAGATTACAGCTTGTGTTTTTATATTTTTTCTTTTTATTTAAAAAAAAATGAAATTGAAACTATTTCTAAAAAATGGTTAATTTTCAAATTTATTTTTTTTAATAATAATATATATGATATATATTATTATTATGTGGGAATTTTTATTTTCATTATTTATTTTTATTATTTTTTAAACTAAAATTCAAAAAAAACTAAATTTTATCCTATTTTTTAAGATGATCTTTTGTTCATTCACAAAAAATTTTATTGTCATATCCTAGATCAATTTTCCAGCAAGAGTATTTTTATTGGAAATAAATCAATAGATTTGCTAATCTCCCTGATCACACGAAGCGCAGGAAGAGAGCACACTAATCTTTTGATTTATTTTTATTTATGCATGTTAGCGTGGATGGATAATAAACACAATCAAGATCTGCGATCAAACCTCGCATTATCTACACTCTTTCTGCAATGTCGCGGGGGCGTTTAGACTCTCGGAAGACAAAGCTTTCCGATAATCAAGCTCCTGGCTTACCCGTGATACAGAAACAAGATATAGAAATGCGAATATGAAACAACTCTTTTAAGTTATTCATGATTTTTTTAAATTTTTTTTAAACAAGACCTAGTTTTAAAGAAAATTCTACAAAATCTAGTTTTTTTTATTTATTTTAATCTATTCTACATTAACTTGAAAGATTTTTTATTTCCTAGGTAAAAGAATGCTTCCAATGAAGCCATCTACGGATTAAAAGTTTGAACATGCTCACATCACGATTTAAATTTTTTACATTATATTTTACAAGTATGTGAATAACCTCTCTTAGAGTTGGCTCAAGGTTATTATCCTTGCTCTCCAAGAAGTACATGTTCAACATTATCAAATTCATCATCCGTAGATGGATTACTAAGAAATGGAGGGTTTTAAAATAAAAACTGAATTTAAATTAACTATGTGCGAAAATAAAAAATGCTCCAAACTTTGAACTCTTTTATGAACCTGTTGTCACCAAGTTCCACAAATTAGTCCATAAAAACAAATGCATAAAATAATTACTAAATCCTTCTAGTTGCACTTCCCCGGCAACGGCGCCAAAATGTTTAGTCTAAAATGCGGATGCAAATTAGAGTTCAATTAATGTCAAGCCGGGAAGGTAAACTTAAAAGTACCACCTATATGTCTAGAAAAATTTCTAGTTTGTCTGAAATCTATTGGTTCTCTTACAAGAACACATTCGACAAGATCTCTTCCAATAACTAAACAAACTAGAGAGATTCCTAATTTGTCGGAGATCTTAAGGTTCCCTTACAAGAACACATGAATTTTAAGATTTCATCCAACAACTAAACAAACTAGAGAGATTCCTAATTTGTCAAAGATCTTATGGTTCCCTTACAAGAACACATGAATTTTAAGATTTCTTCCAACAATTAGAATATCTAACAAGAACTTAAAAGCTGAAATGAAATAAAAACATAAATTAAATTATACCTAAAATAAGCATGCAAGTGAGGCCATGGGGGCCCTCCATAACTCCATAAGCACACCACTTCAAAAGAGACTCAAATGTGGAAGTAACAAAATCAAAGTATGATTCTTTATTTCAAAATCTCCATCATGATGTACAAACCAATTCTAAGATTACAAATGAAGGAGATTGTACTCCTATTTATACAATGGGATGAGATAACAAACTCATAATGATGATCCATTAATCTCTTTTTAGTTCCATACATCTCTCAACCATCTAGACACATAACCCCCTTTTGTCCTTGATCTTCTCCATGAGGTTTATCTTATCAAATTTGAATTTGATCATTCAAGGCCACATAAAGGTGTCTTGGAAGCTTCCTTGGAACCTACACATGTCACAAAAACAATCCACTTTCCATATATGGAGTAAAATATATTATTTTCTAATATTTAATCAAGAATTTCTCTTAAAAATGCTTGAAAATAAATAATATTTGGAAGATATAAATGAGACCCATTAATGATGAACAATAGGGAAAATGAAGTGACATGGTAGTGAATAATGAGTGATATAATGGAAGCATAGGTGAAAAATGTATGGTAATGAGTGATATTTCTATGACATTTTGAAGCCCAACATACAGAATGGCACTTCAATGGAAAAAATGAGTCAAAGTTGGAGAAGGGCCTGGTTAATGGAGGAAATAAGCAACTTTCTGCGAAAGTTAGCCTACATCCTTCCGACCCATGTGAGAAAGAAAGGCAACGAACCAGCAGACAGCTTGGCGAATTGGGGATGTAGAAATGGAGAAAGGCCGCTGGATGAAAGCGAGGTCGAGCTAAGCCAGAAGGAGGAAATGGCGGACCTGAGACAACTACTTGAAAAGCATAAGGAAGGAAATACGAACAGAAGAGGAAATCTAGAGAGACCACAGAGGAGAGACTGGGAAGAGGACGAGGACAGTTGGAGGAAAGGACAGACGCAGAGAATGAAATGAGAAGACAGTAAATCGGGCAGCTGACGGAGCGGGGCAGGGAAGGTACGCACCCCGAGAGTACAAGGGAGAGAAAGAACCAAACTAACAGAGAGGTGGGCAGGACAGAGAACGGAGAAGCGGGCAGAGGAAGGACACCAAGTGGCAGAATGAGGTCAGAAGTGACACGGCAAGAGCAGCCGAGAGAAGGTGGGAATTAATGAAAGACAATGGGAGAAAGGACAATAGGGCAGTGCCCCGAGACGAGCTTGAAAGGATCCATGCCGGTAACCGAGACAACCAGATGTCGGTAAGAGACAAGGGTTAGAGTAAGAGAGATATTAAAGCCAAAGAAAACTCACAAGCAGCTCTTTGCATGCAGATGAAGACGAGGAAAGGTGGCGAGAAGGGAGGTGGCAGCAGAGTGACGACGCAGGAAGCAGCAAGAAGAAGCTGCCGTGCGGTAAGCAAGTATGTAGCCCCTTCACCCCCAACTCTGTAAACATCATGAGTCTCTGTAGCAAGAAGATTGATAATTAGCTTAACTCCTGGATTATGATAGACAAAAACAAGAGAAAAGACTCCAGAATTCCCAGAGCAGTAGACACCAATCCTGCAGACCATAGGCAACCCTGAACAGAGAAAAAGGGAGGCAAGAGCTAACACCCATAAAGGGAGAGAGCCAGCCTACAAAATCAACGAGCAGTATCCCCCGCAGGCTCTCGATCCAGGCTAGGATCGTAGGAATGGAGGGGATTGTGACAATAGCTATTAGGGAAGAAACCTGGGAAGGGAAAAGCCTAAGGACTAGAGGAATGCCGGAATTTAGGCATCCTAAGAGGGAAGAGAGGAGCTGCACTAGGAACCTTGTAGAAACGTCTAAGAAACCACGGGGAAGGTGGGAAAAGAAAATTACCTTGATCCCATCTGAGGAGGAAAACTCGGGACCGAGGAGAAAGGAATGGAAAGGCTTAGAACGCTGTAAAGGGGGGGTTAAGGGAAGAAAACCTAAGAGAAACCTGACCTTGAAAAAGAAATTAGTAGTCACAAAACCCAAATCGCCTGGAAACAGGGAGATAGATGGTACACAAACCCTGGCTGGAAACCAGAAGATAGAAGGCACAAACAAAGGAAAGAAAAAGAGCAATTGGGGAATTGAACTCTGTCAAAACCATAAAGCTGATGAATGCATCGATTTTGTGATAGGTAATCCAATACACCGGAGTAAGAACTCTGACCAAGACAAAACACACCAGACGCAAGATAGCAGCACCCAAACAGGGAGCAAAATGGCCCCCAAAAGAGGAAACAGAGGAACCAAGAAGGAGGAGGGAACAAGTGGACAACAAAAAAAAAGAGGCAGGAAATCAGATGGGGAACACATGAAGAAAATCATCGATGCCTATGTGGAAGGAAATCTGCCAGAAGTCAGAGATCAGATTGCGAGTTGGGAGAGAGATTTAAGAGCCAATCTTAAATACCGAGATATCCCCATGAATGAATGGGAAAGCATGGTTCCAAACCCAGGGTCCACTCGAGGGAGGCACTCACTGTTCAAGCAAACCATACAACAATACTGGATTATGAAGAATGTGGTGGCTCGAGCCATGACCCTACACCAAGAGCATGAGCATGCAGCGAGAGAAAAAACAGAGGCACAGAATCAGAACAAAGAAAAGGACCTAGTCCGTGCAAAACTGTTACGGGAGATAGCGGCTATCCAAATCCAGACATACAGGAACAACCTAGCACTGGGTAGAATTGAACAGACTCTGACAGACCTGAAATGGAGAATTGAGCAGCAAAGCGAGATGCCAGGATCCAGTGCAAAGGCACCTGCATCAGTAATATCCTCTGATGAGGAGTGACACAGTGAACTAGGTGGATTCAAAAATGGTTTTGACTATGAACAACATAATTATGTTTATTTTTATTTTGATAAGTAGAGACAGTAGAATAGACATCGAATACAATACTGCTAGATGGATAGCAATGAAATTATTTAAATTTTGGACAAGATTTAACGCTAATAGTTGGATACATGGTTTCCTACGGGCAGGAAAACCTCCTGCACCATCAAATGGTTGTGAAAAGTTCTTTTGAAAATAGAAATACATAGAGATCTACCAAGTTTACAAAAAAAAAAAATCTAAAGAAAACAAATTACAGGAGATCCACTTTAAACTCCAATATATAAAGAGATCAAATTGCTTAGGGTTTAATCTATTTATTTTATTTTTTTTAGAATGAAGCACAAAAACCCTGGAGTATTTCTTCGCATTTTGTAGATAATAAAATTAAACAATAACAAAATTTACACTTTAAAAATTTAATCTCTAAGACATTTAAATTTAAGACAATTCTACACTCACACGATATACAACAAAAACTAACAACCACATAACCCTGGTTAGAACCAAAACCCCTTCCATTTTTCAAAAATATGCATGTTTTTCATCTTCTCTAACGATATCCCATGAGTTTCTTTCCAAAATAGGATTCATCTTCCAAAAGAGGAGTTTCTTTCCAAAATAGGATTCATCTTCCAAAAGAGGAGTTTCTTTCCAAAACAGGATCCATCTTGACAATGCACAAGTTGCAACATCAAATTTGTTTGTTTGCCTTAGTATTGAATCAATGAGGCTTACCATGAATTTTATTCATGGCTTTATATGCAAAATGTTGATTATAAAAAACAAAATTAGAATGTAGGCATTAAATTAAATTATAATAATAAAACATATTATCAATTTAATTAAAAATAAATAATATATTAAATTAAATTTGTTATAATGTGATTTTGCTTTTATTAATATAATTATAACTTATTTTTTGATAAAAAAAAATTATAATATACATATTTATTAAAATAAATTTAAATAATAATGATTCATCTTAGTAATCATGATATTTCATAATATATAATTAATTAACATATAAATATAGAAATAAAATATTTTTATATACATAGATATAAAATATATTAAAAATAACTAAATAACAAAAATAAATTAATATATATTTTATAATGATTCATATTTATGACCATTATAATTCAGGACTTCACATTTACATTTAATTAATCAACATATAAAAAACTTGATACTTACAATAATTAGTTTTTTTAGATAACTATGTATATTACATAGCTCCAAGGGTTAGCTCAGTTGGTCAAAATCAGTGCCTCGCCATCAAGAGGTCACGGGGTCCAATCTCCCTGAAGCCCTTGGGGTCAGACCTTGCTAGTGGGCCGCGGGGCTAGATTCCCTTCAAGGTCGATCAACCCAAATTTTTCCATGGACGTAGCACCACCCGTTGACCAGGGTGCCCGTGAACCACATCGTAACAAAAAAAAAAAATTGTATATCACATAAAATAATTAAATTTAAAAAATTATAAAACATGTATATATATATATATATATATATATATATATATATATTCACAAAAGAGTAGAGATACATCTTAACTCTAAGTCTACCAAGTACTAAAAGGAAGAGGTGTAAACCCTTCACAACTTTCGCACTTAAAAGGAGGTTTGCATCTTGAGAGATTTGAGCATTTGCTCTACAAATCAATATGGAGAAATGTTGTAGTATCCATAAAATGACACCAAGTTACATCAAATAATAATAATAATAACACCCCGATGAGGGTGTTATGATGGGAGGAGAGGGGTCTGGGAATTTGTGCCCACCACCTTTGTTGTAATAACTACGCATTGATGAAGGGTATATACACTTGGTGTATAGCATGCAGAAGCATGCTACCCTCCAGTTGGCGAAGAGGATATGAATTGATGGGAACGAAGGTCGAAAGCATTTGTGATATCTAGGATGGAGAGCTGGAAATCCCTCGTCATTTTGTGTTAGTGGTTGTGCAGCAAGCGCTGGTGGTGAATCTATGGTAAAGAGGGTGAATCCCTCGTTTCTATGCCATAGTAATTTGATAGGCCTTGTTAGTGGTGAGTTCTCGTTTTAGAAAGGTGGTCTGGAATCTCGAGCCTCCATAATCGGGTCACCTAGTGAGAGTTTCTTGGCTCGACCGCATCCATGTGAGGAGGCAACATGGGAATTTCTTGTTAGCAGTTGGAAGTGGCAAGTCTTGTGCACTTATTTTGGTCTCTTCTAATTCAAAATTGATTAGCTTGTGTAGTTCTTATGAGAATATAGGAATCTAGGGTTTAGTGTCTCAGTTGTTGATTATATTTGGTCTTTTGAGGGTTAGAGTCTCTGGAGGCTATGCCTACGATTAGGCCTTGAAGTTGGGTCTGTGTCTTCTCGGAGAAGTCAAAATTGGGGTCTTGAGTCTAAGGGTGGTCTGGGTGTCGTTGGTTGCAAAGTATGCCTTGTGTTGTGGGTTGAGTCCAGTATTGCTCTTCGAGGTTTTGAGTGTTGTAGTGTCTTGGTCCTAGGGTTTCACCTGGTGTGCTCAATGGTAAAGGGGTTCAAGTATCTCGTTTATAAGGAGTTGTTCATCTCCTTGGTTGGTGCGTCTGGGCCGAAAGTCAATTCTTGTGTTTGTTGTTTTTGTGACAACAATATCTGGTGGTACCCAGGTCTTGCCAACGTAGTCGAGTTGGTTGTCATGTCTTTTTGCAAGTAGAAGTAACTCTTTCAAGGAAGCGAAAGAACCCTCTTGTGTTTCTACGATGTCGCTCAAGCAAAGAGGAAGGAGCAAGAGGGGAGGAGTCAGAGCTCAACCTGGCCAACATGGTGCCAAGTTTTTTGCTTATGACTCTGTGGCATCATATTTTAATGTCATTCCTCCTGAGACGAGCCGAGAGATTTGTAAGTTGGAGATTAAGGCAGGTGAAGAGAGACAATCTCCCTCGCACTTAGAATTGTTGGAAGACATGTCAAGTTGGGTTCCAAAACCTGGAAATATCAAGGGAATGCACTCCACTAGCAAATGAAAATGCTTATGAGGTTAGATTTAAGAGACAAGCAAGTGGAAAAATATAACATATTCGCCTCCATTGAAGATGTGAAAAGAATGTTGAGGAACCTGAGGTTTATGTGGATAATATAACAACTTGGTTTATGCATGACGAAAGCCACATACCCTATGATTCTGGCGGTGGGAGCAATTGGACCCCTTGGGTTCCAATGCACAGGCTCCGACCAACATCTCTTCCTCATAGAATGATTGGCATGGGTAAAAAGTGGGTGGTTATTCTTGCATCTGTCTTGTTGGTTTTCATGAGATCGGTGACTATCTTTTTTACAAAAAACTCTGATTTAGTGGGGTCGTGGTCTTGGGTCTTAATTTTTTGTTTATGGTCTCAACTCTTAGTTGTAGAGGTGGGTTTTTGTCTCCAAAGTGATAAATGGATAGAGCTTCGCAATTGGTGTGAAGCTCTGAATGAAGGTAGGTTTTTTGTTTGATTGGTGTCCAATGTTTATCACAAATGGATAGATGGTTTTCCTAGCGTGACGTTTTAGTTGACTACCTATATAGTTTTTTTGTGGTAGCAGTGTCAGGCCTGAAGCCTTGGCTCTTGGCTTTGTCCCAGTGCCTCGTATAGTATGCTATTGTGATAAATGTTTTCCTTGTCTATGTTGGAATCAAGGAGTATATGTTTGGTCTTAGTTATTAGGTTTAGCATCTATATGGCGGTAGAGGTCAAGATGCTCTTCTTCCCTCTGGCCCACTAGATGTCTATTATTTAATCTGGTTCTCTAAAAATAATAAAAGCATTTTAATTTACAATAATAATAATAATAATGGGAGTTGTCTTTAGTGTGACTTTTTTTATTGACTTTTTGATTTAGATTGGGTTTTTCACTGCATATATGGTGGATTCAACACCCTGAAAAAACTCCTAGGGCACTTCGAATGTGCAGGGATTACCCATCAAGCTTGTGATTTCAATAAATTCCTATTGGATTTTAGAGAAATTAGACCAGCAAAACCCACTGGAAAGATTCCAAAATTTCACACTAAAGACAACTCGATAATAATGTCATTTCAATTAAATAATAATAATAAGTAAAATATAATAAATACATTCAATTCAATTTGTTATATTGTGTCCACAGGGTCTTAGATAGATGTTGATCGAGTGCTCTGTTAAGGCACTCCTTGATTCCTCACCCCGATAGGGGTGATATATTGGACATGATGAAGATGTAGTCTGGGCCAACTTACAAACAAAAAAAATTGTTATATTGTAATTTTGTTTTAATTTCAAAATTATATATACATTTTTCAATAAAAAGTATAATATACATATTAAAAAATAAATAAATAAATAAATTATGTATAAAAATTTAAAAATATGTATAAAATATAAAGGCATAGTCTAACTTATAAAAGAAATAGACTTTTTCATTAGAATTTGGCAAAACTATTTCAAGAAAGAATATGATTTTTTGTTATTTAAAATGCATTTTGAATGCAGAAGTGAATTGAGCACCTTGAAAAAAGCCGAGACATTTGAATTCTATAGATTAATCAACTTAAATTCAAATTTTAAAAAATCTCTAAAAAATTTTGGTAAATTTAAGAAAACAAAAATATCATTAAATTCTAATTTATTAAGCCTCGAAAATAATCTAATTTTTTGAATCACAAACTTTAAATTTTGCACTCAAAAAGTTACAACTAAAATCAAAATAGATATAATAGATATATGCTAGTCTAACAAAACATACCAGCGTAGACCTAAAATAAAAGTACATATATGCAGTGTAACAAAAGATACAGTTTCATACAATTATACAAACAAGAACAAAAATTTGTAAAGCAAAATTAACATTTCATCACATTACAAAGAAACGCATTTATATCTTCGCATGTAAAAAACATCTGAATCTAGCACAGAAATTGACTCAATTTATAAATCTAGAATCTTCCGCTCTCTTTTAACAACTTTCTTGAATCAAACCCTGCTTAATTAGCACCTATGACATAAGATCTCTAACCGAAATGAAATTCACCGAGGCCATACACCATACGGTAGCCATCTTTCATTCAAAAGATGGCAATAACTGCATAAATAGCTGTCATTAAATCACACCACTGCGACCTAAAACAAGAAGCAAAAGTTTGCTAGTAACTAACTAACATGTTTCAATCCATTTTCAACTGTTGCAACTTCAGTTCATTCAAGCACTTTGGTTTGTCCACAGATGAGGTCTGTGATTTAAAGGTCGAAATATTAGTTTCGATAAGAAGATCTAGTTTTCCGGATACACACAATGAGTTTTGTGGTGTATTAGACTCATTTTCTATGGCTTGTTTCTGTTCCAAGGGACTAAGAGTTTCAGAAGTAGATGCTTCCAGTAATGTGTCAAATCTAGTCAGATCTTGCACAGGATTACTAAACAACTGTTTCTCCCTTGGGATATTCTGAGGCGCCATATCGGCATCCATTAGAGATTGCGATTGATAAAAATTTTGTCTTGGGATAGGCTTTCCATTCATCCTTCCTCCAAAACGAACAACACCAAAAACAAGACGAACAATGACCATTATTGATCCTGTAAAATAGCTTAAAGCTCCGGATGGCCCTGTTTTAACAACTGCGTTTAGCATGACAGAGCAGTTCATCACCACTTGTTTCACCATGATCATTAGGGAATGTTTCCATGCCCGCGTTTGATCTCGAGGACCACAGCCCTCCTGTCTATCAAGAAAAAAGTTAAAAATAAGAAACTATTTTAGAGGATGCTTAGAGCACATGAAATAAAGCAATTCTGAACCTATTTTGATGTTCTAGAAAGAACCCTTGACTGCTGCTAGTTCTGGAAGTAGTTTGTTTCAATTCTTTTTGATATTTCTACTTACATGAGCTGCAATGTAGGGTTGCAAAAAGACCGTGACGAGGATCCCAAGCAAGAAAGAAACCAGGGATGCTATGACTGGTGTTATCCAATGCGTACCTGCTTCAAAGAAATCAAATCATGTAAGGCATGGCAATAGCTGTCCAGATTGACTAGAAAACATTGAGTTACTCTCATATACATGCATTCAAAACATATTGATTCTTTGCCCATTTCCTTTTGCAGGTGGCCTGATCAGTTGGCTGATAAAAATGGCAATGTTTGTATTAAAAATAAAACCCACTGGTCAGCTCTACGAAAGAGAGTCTGGACCAGGAGAGTCTGGCTCTGCATAACGCTCTACATTGTTCATGCACATTACACATTAAATAAAAAACATGGTTTTAGGGAAGTTAGAACAGCATCATAAGAAATACAAACTAATTCTTATCTTGAGGTTACGTGAGCCAATTCTACCTATTCTAGGATATTCTCCATTATCTTCAACACTCCCCCTTAATGGAAAATGGGTTCACATATATGCCTCACATCTCTCTAAACATTTGAAACTTAATTTTTCCAAGAGACTTAGTGAAAATGTCTGCAACATTATCACATGTATTACAATATTCCAAATGGATTTCTTTAGATTGCACTTTCTCCCCTGACAAAGTGGAATTGTATATCAATATATTTAGTGTTTTTGTGAAACACCGATTATTGGCAAGCTTGATTGAACTTTGATTGTCGCATCTGATTGTTGTTGCATCTGTCTGTTCTTCCCCAACATCCTGGAGAAGTCTCCGCAAACAAACTGCCTCACACATTGTTGCACACATGGCTTGATACTCTGCTTCCGCTGAGGACAAGGACACTGTGTTTTGCTTCTTGCTACTCCATGTGATCACCCCGGATCCAAGACTGAATGAATAACCTGTTATAGATCTGCGATCATCTACATTCCCAGCCCAATCTAAAACTGCAAATCCTGCCAATCTAACATCAGAAGAGTCAGTGTAAATAATACCGTAATCTACAGTGCCTTGTAGATACCTCAAAACACTCTTCATTGCATTCCAGTGGCTTTCAAGTGGCTTGGACATAAATTGACTTAGCACATTGACTGCATAAGTCAAATCAGGTCTAGTGGTGGTTAGGTAGATTAGACTCCCAACCAGCGGTCTGTAAAGTGTTGCATCCGCCGCTTTTGAGCCATCCTCACACTGCAATTTGATGTTCTGTTGCAATGGTACTGGTGCAGGCTTACACTAATCCATTCTAAACTTTTCTAACAGGCCTTTGACATACTTTGCTTGGGATAGAAATGTTTGACCTTAATCTCTCTAGATTTCAAGACCTAAACAGTATCTAAGTTCACCGAGATGCTTCATTTCAAACACTTGTGACATTTGTTGCTTGATTTCATCAATTAGATATGTAGCATCACCTGTAATTATCAAATCATCTACATATAATGAAATCAACACTACACACCCTTGTTCATCTTTCATGGTGTAAAGATTAGGGTCATTGTTACTTCTATTATAGCCAACTTGCAGAAAAATGAATCAATCTTCTCATACCACGACCTAGGAGCTTGTTTTAGTCCATAAAGTGTTTTCTTCAACCTCCAGACTAAATGTTCTTTTCTTTTCTGGACAAACCCTTCTGGTTGCTCTAGATAAACCTCTTCTTTTAGTTCTCCATTCAAAAATGTAGACTTTACATCTAGTTGGTGCATCATCCAATGTTTCTTAGTAGCTAAAGCAATTAACATTCTAATAGTGTTCAATTTAGCAACAAGGGCGAAGGTTTCTTCATAGTCTATCCCTTCTTTTTGTGAGTACCCCTTTGCAACCAACCTAGCTTTTAGTTTTTCTATAGTTCTATCTGCATTAATTTTCGGTTTATATAACTATTTACAACCTATGGTCTCTTTTCCTCTAGGAAGTTCAACCAATTCCCAAGTGTTATTTCTGATTATTGAATCATATTCCTATTCCATGGTTGTTTTCCATTCATTACTTTCATTTGCTTCTTTATAACTAGACGGCTCAACCACATTCATCATTCTAGTTATAAAAGCATTTTCCCTATATCTCGCAAGCATTTGAGCTTTCCTACCTAATCTCTTAAGTGGTGGGATGGTGGTTTCAGACCTTATTTGATCATCATTTATTTCTTCTTGTTGCTGCTGGTGTTGTGGCTGTTGTTGTTGCTGTTGTTGTTGCTGTTGTCGCTGCTGTTGTTGTTGCTGCTGCTATTGTTGTTGTTGTTGTTGTCGCTGCTGTTGCTGCTGTTGTTCATCCTCTGCCTTTGTCTGCTGCTGACCCTGATTGTTCTCTGCTTCTTCTTCCAGAAAGTACAGAATGTCCCATTCCTCATAGTACTCATCAGGTTCTTCATTATCTTGCTCATGGAATTTAACGTCTCTACTAACGAAAATCTTATGAGTAGAGGGATTAAATAATCTGTATACTATATATGACGAACAATACCCTATAAAAGTACATCTGATGGCTTTTGAGTCTAATTTTCTTCTATCTTCCTTTGGAATGTGGGCAAATGCTTTAGATCAAAATATTCTTAAGTGTTTTACTATAGGCTTATATCCATATAGTGCCTCAAAAGGAGTTTTAGACTCAAGACTTCTTGTAGGACTCTTATTTTTCAAATAAACTGCAGTATTCACTGCTTCAGCCCAAAATCCATATGAAAGATTCTTACCTTTAAGCATACTTCTAGCATATTCCACCAGTGCTTTGTTCTTTCTTTCTGTTACTCCATTCTGCTGTGGAGTATGGGGTACTGTAAGCTGCTACAAAATTCCATGATCTTCACAATATCTGATAAGCTCATCCTTCCTGTATTCTCTCCCTTGATCAGAGTAGAGAATTTTTATCTATTTCCCTGTTTGTTTTTTAATCATATTTTTTAAATTGCTTAAAATATTCGAATGTATGGCTCTTCTTACTTAAGAAATACACCCAAGAAAACTTCGTACAGTCATCAATAAACAGTAGAAAATACAGTGCACCTCCTAATGATTTTGTCTGCATGAGTCCACATAGATCTATGTGCACTAATTCAAGTATATCCCTCTGTTTTTTTCTACACGAATAGGGAATTCTTCTCTATGCGTTTTTCCTAATGTGCAGGCATCACAATCATTATGTACTTGCTTTAGCATAGGAAGATCTCTTACCATTTCCTTCTTTTTGTAGTAACAGCAAATCATTGTAGTTGATGTGGCCGAACCTCTAATGCCAAAGCTCTTTTGTAGTCAAGCTCGTTGCTGTCAATGCTCGAACCAGTGTAGGTCTCACATCCAACTTGTACAGTCCCCCTGTTCGGATTCTTGTAGCAATTGTCTTCATGCCATCTAGCAGATCTTTAATGTAACTGTTAGATTTTAAAAATTCAACTTTCAAATCTTGATCTATAATCATAGATACAGAAATCAAGTTCTTTGTTATGCCAGACACATACAGCACATTACAAATTTGTTTGATATTACCATCAGGTAGAATAACAGAAACTTTCCCACATCTTTTGATTTGATGACTTCTGTCATCACCTAGGTAAATCTGTGCACCTTCGTTGATTTCTCTAAAATCTTCGAGCTAGTGCTTATTGCCTGTCATGTGTGTTGACGCTCCTGAATCTACATACCAGATGTCTGCATCAACATTTTCATCATGATCTGCCATGAACAATCTGAAATTCTACACCTGATCACCATTCGCGAGATGACCTGCATGTCTTTTTTGCTTCTATTGTTCTTCATGATATTTCTTTTTCCTACACTCCCTGGCAATATGACCCAATTTTCTGCAATAAAAACATTTAGTTTCAGAGTAGTTTTTATTCGGATGCATACCTTGGGTCTGATTTGGCCGTTTCTGTGAACTTGCTCCGTTTTGCTGTTATGGACCTCCTTTCCCTTTGTAGAAGTTTTTCTTCGCCATCAATGCAAGATCAGCACTCTGGGGCTTTAGAGACGATCTTCTTTCTTCTTCCTGCATCAGTATACCTGTCAGCTCTTCAAAATGCGGGATCTTCTCTCTGGCATTGATCCCAGTGATGAACATTTGATAATCATCAGTGACACCATTCATTGTAATGGTTACAAGATCTATATCGTCAACTGTATGACCAATGTCTGATAATTTGTTTTTCAGATCCTTGATCCTTGCTACGAATGAAGCAATTGTTTCATTCTCCTCCATCTTCATGGATAAGATCTTACTCTTGAGGAACAGAAGACGATTTGAATTCTTGATCTCGTACAATTCCTTCAGAATTCCCCAGATCTCGTTAGCTAACTTACCTTCTCTGATGTGCAGTATAATGCAGTCTTTCACTGACATCTTTAACATTTTCCTTGCTCTACTTTCTCGTTTCTCCCAATCTGGGATTGATGTTGATCCAGCCGCAGGCTTCGGCTCATCCCCATTCACAATCGTCCAAGCACTCTGCGCTTCTAGTAGAGTCTACATCTTTAACTTCCAATTTGCATAATTGGAACCATCGAGCTTGTTATGCTCGTTCATGCATGCTTCAAATATATTGTTATTCATCTTGGCAATTTAAAAAAAATCCGACAGGTAAAAGATGTTAAATTTACCCCAGATCTATGACAGAGACAGATCACTGATCTTCAATGTTGTTTGTTCTCGCAGCACACCCACAGATCACCATGGCTTCCTTCTCAGCCTCCAGACAACCTTTTGTTGTCAGCTATAGCCTTGTTCTTGGCTTACCCACACAACTTCTCTGACAGCTACAACCTTGTTCTTGGCTTCCCCTCGCAGCCACAGCCTTGTTGTTGGCTTCCACAATTGTCGCAGATATGCTTGTCTTTTCTGCGACGTCGTCGTAGCTGTACACGTCTTTCCTGCGATGAAAAAGTTTAAAAATATGCGCGAAAGAGCTACAATGCACTCGTCGCAGAGGTACACTTATAACCAGCGACGATCTCGAAATCGTCGCAGTTATCTTCCTCACGACTGCGATGATCTCGGTTCAAAGAACCACCCACCAGCCAGCATACAGGTTCCTCAACCCTGACGCTCTGATACCATGATAAAAATGGCAATGTTTGTATTAAAAATAAAACCCACTGGTCAGCTCTACGAAAGAGAGTCTGAACCAGGAGAGTCTGGCTCTACAGAACGCTCTACATTGTTCATGCACATTACACATTAAATAGAAAACATGGTTTTAGGGAAGTTAGAACAGCATCCTAAGAAATAGAAACTAATTCCTATCCTGAGGTTATGTGAGCCAATTATACCTATTCTAGGATATTCTCCATTATCTTCAACATTGGCAATCCTATATTACAAGGCAATAAAGGGGAAAAATTATATTTCATTAACAGTTTTGTGTTGCATAGCAAATAATCGAAGAATGAGCAGTAATGATCGACATATTAGCTGCTAGGTGCAAGTTTGACCAAAATTAAAATGAAATTTGCCAAACAATAAGACACGATCCAAGGAACATAGGTAAGTTGTGTGGTAGGGAGTTCAGAGAAAACAAGGATGCAGGGAAATGCACTGCAGGGTTTCAAGAAATGCAGAGTTTATGTAGAAAGAATATTTGAGGTGCTTCTGAGTTTCTGAAACTGGATACGGATGCATGTTAGTCTAGACACATTTCGGTTCCAATTTTCACCTTTCCCAGTTTTTTTAATCCAATATTGTAACGCCCATATGTAAGTGGTATTGAAATGTCAAAAATGAACAGCAGTTACAACTTAAAAAAAATTATATGAGAGCACCAGTTATCGAATTTGTTTCTTTCCTAACAAAAAACTTATAAATTACATATGCTATGCATCATACTGCATCAAGCAAGCATCACCTGCTTCGTTGATCCAGATTCTTTTTCAGTTTCGGTCATTTCTCACATCTCTATCAAGCGGAAATAAATTTATCCATGGGAAACGGCTAATTGTTTCAAATTTGTTTACAAAGCTGAAGGCTACATGCCTGATTCAGAGTGTGGAACACAGTCACTAGGTGGCAATTTAATTTGGCGAATCATCCGGTTCCCCCTGTCAGAAACTAACAAGGCACATATACTGGGTATAAAGGTAAGATCATAGTCATTAGAAAACAATGCTTCTTGACTTGGGCCATCTGCATGGCCAGTTTTGCCTGCAGTGCCCCCAGCAATTGTACTGACACCTGGATTCACAAGAACAACAAACCAATCAGATATCTATTCAAAACACAAATACATTAAGATTTTTCCTAATCCAAAAAACACTGATTGTAAGTATATGCAGTAAATTCAGCATTTAATCAGAATGAATAACAAGAATATTTGCAAATGCCTTCAAAGAACGACAATCATAATTAGTAATAGACAGTCTGTTCAAGATCACATTATTTCAATTTTCTTCTTTTGCAAGGACACTTGCTTCCATTGTCAACTTGTATGCTTCATCTTGTCATATCTAATGTGATCCTTGTTTCCAAGGTTGTTTCGAAATTACTACATAACTAAGACAATCAAACTAAAAATATTGCATGTATAAAAAGAAGAAATGCATTCTCTAAAAGAGGTCCACAAAATCATAAATCTTAAATTTTCATTGCATTGTGCGGATTAAAGTTAAGCTGGGCAGCTGATATTGACAAGCAACTTAGTAGGATAAAAAACAGCTGATATTGACAAGCAACTTAGTAGGATAAAAAATTGACAGGCAAAACCCATCACCAATTGAAGTAATGAAAACAAACGCCTTGGAAATGACACAACTTTATCTGAGGTAAGCTCTAAATCACCTGGAAGAGTGCTATTGCATGAAAAATGTAGATCAACTCAAACAATATATCCTAAGTACTTCAAAACAGAATCTAAGTTCACATGGATCGTAACATGATTCTATGTGAAATACAAAGATCAATTAAATGCAAAATTCCACATAGAAAAATAAACTGAAAAATAGTAAAACGAGACAGACCTGCATGCTTTATACCAATCTCCCGTATTCAAAACTCAAAGAAAAGGTTCAAAATCAAATTTACATGCCACTTCTGGGGACTGATCTCTTCAATTATGTAAAATGATTTTCTTGGAAAATAAGTAAAGAACACCTGTTAAAAACACTGTTAATGTATCCCTCGTGAACTTTGTTAAAACACCTTTGCTGGTCCTCTAAAATCAAACCACTTTTCAAGCAGATTGTGATCAAAAGTTATAAATCAATTCTTCAGAAAGACAAGTTCAATCCCCAGAGAACATGCTGCCATGCAAATGCAGCCAATTTGTCATACTATCCTGTGATATCTTAGCTAATAAGCCTAGGTACCTTGTCCTAGGCAGACAACCCATAACAGGTGCAAGTCTTTGGCAATTTTCACAAAAAGGTCATACTACCATGGAACAAAATGCCAAAAGGGGTGGATCCACTTTTAAGGAATGAGGAGTCTTTACCAGTGAACAAGGTTCAATTCCTGCAAGCATGTCCATCCCCTGAGGTTTCCATGGGGCACCCTAAGGTAGTGGTCGAATGTGTGAGGCTTGTATTGCACTACCCACAAACATAAGTGGATCAAAACCCTTCCTCTGGCTAAGTCACATGACACGATGACATAGGACATGTATTTATGACACGATGACATGGGACACAGAAATACGTGTCCAACATGAGACACAACAACCTCGAAAATAGGATGCATATGACATGTTATATATATATATATATATATAACAAATTAGTGAGTTACACATACAAAAGTTGTAGTCTAACTGTTCTACATCTTTAGGTTATCTGTTATCTGGTCATATTTACCTTAAATCTGGCAGAAATTTGTGAATTCTGTGAAATCCAAGTGCCCTAGGGATTTTTCAAGGTGCTGAATCCATTTATGTATTCAAAAAAGAATTTTAAACAACATAACAACACAATCTCACCAAAAATTGTTTTGCTGGATTCCAGCGAAAAACTCTAAACGTAGAATAGTTAGACAATGCCCCTACACAAATGAAATATAGACAAAGATTCAAATTGTTTTAGAATTTAGAAACTAAAACATTTACAATTTTACATGATGATGATAAAAATTTCAATCATACAACTTTTGCTCAAGCCCGCTGTCTTGTTGAAACAATATTTTTTTTTTTTGCATTTGAAGTTGATGTTGTAGCCAGTGTTATCAGAACCGAACCAGTGATCTAACCGAAAAACCTTGCGGACTTGGAACTGGTTAAAAACCAGAAAAAAAAACCGGTTTACCAAAAACACATAAAATATTCCTATTTTAAATAAAAATATATATATTCATGTGCATACAAATGAATCCAAACTACTTATACACAAATTTGCAAAAGTTCTCATTTGCATAGCATGTAAGGGTGCACATAACAAAAATAGCATCGAGTGCAATCCATCTATGAACCGAAAATACATAAACAAATATGCTCTAGATGGCCTCTAGCATCCAAAAAAAAATCATGCTACAACAAATGCCTACATATCATCAAAATCATTGCCTATATTGGAGTCTTTGCCATCAATATAACCATTTAGGCATTAAAATAAGATAGAAAAAACATAGCATGTCATGTCAAGATTTTGTTTGAGTGATGGGTACATTTTTAGTAGAGTCATGATAGAGGAGTTCGACAACCAATGCCACTAACATCAAAGTACATAGAGGGTTTGGTGCTATTTATTAAATACTAATTCCATATCCTCATACATAACAAAATCCAAAGAAAACGTTGCAATCCCCCCCAATCCTGAAATCCTGAAAAAATGTTAAGTATGCTAGATTTTGAATGAAATCTAAAATTCTACTTTCTCCATATGAAATCCAACGAGGTTGGAACCACTCTCAAATATCCCGAGTCATTTCATGGTCATGTTAAAAATTTAAGTAAAAGTGACATTTTAAGTACTTAAGAATTTAACATTACCATGACTTGCATAGCAATACTAGGGCCATAGGCTTGAATATTAGGCTAGCCTAGGAGAGAGTAAGAAGTGGGCCAACCAACTAAAAAATTAAAAAAGGCAAAATTTTTATGCACGGAACTGGTCCTGAACCAGCTGGTTCGGTACCGAACTGGCCTATTCCGATTCGGACCGATTTTGGGCCAAAAACAGTTGGACCAGCCAGTTGCACAAGTTCCGGTCTAGTTCTGGTAACACTGGTTCTAGCCCCACTTCTAGCAGATGGGGCACTAGTAGACCCTAAAGAAAATGGAGAAGGGACAACATCAAAGGGGACATTCCTCCCTTTCCTTTGACCTTTTCCAGCTGCCCTTGATGACCGAGCCATGATTTCTGTGAAATGAGGTCGATAATAGACTGTTGTAGGAAAAAAACTTGAATATTGGTGGAAAAATCCACTTGCCAAAGACATGGAATCCCTTGTATAATAACCCTCAGCTACACTCCAAAACATTTTACGCCTCCAACCGTAGAGCGAAATGAGCTCAAATGAAAGGGAAAACATGTTTTTATGGGTGGGCCTCTTTTATGGGGGAGCACAATGAGAGCATGTGTCAGACACATACCCTCACATATTTGTGTCCTACACATAGGATACAGGACATGGACCCTGTTTGGATGTGTCCCATTACTTAGCCCTCTTGTCATCCTTAACACTGCATACAGCTTGTTCCATCCCATTATAGCCACACATTTTTTGGAGCGCTAAAGTTTCTTTCTTGTGATCTTTTGGCTACCGCTAGAGGGAGGAGATCCAACCCTCCCTCAAGCTCATTCTCCTTTGATGTCTTGACCTTTAAAGCTATTACTGCATCCATGACAAAAAGGGTGAAAAAGCCTCAATTCGGTTCATCTAGAGTTGTGAAAATGCTATACCAAATTCCCTACATTGTGGTTCCCTAGACACCTTGCAAGAAGGCCCTCACGTTTTCAGAGTGAACTCTAACCATCAATTCACTAGACCTCGACCATGTTAAAATTGGAAACAAGGGCCAAACCCCACATGGGTCATCATATTTATGACAACTGATATTTCTCTTGGATTCCTCTCTCTAAGAGGTGTAGGATTGATCTAAAGATCATCCGATTCTGACATGTACAAATGAAGTTATGAATTTATTTTGATTATGGTCAAATTTTCAAGGTTGGCTAGCAAACTTATGTAGGCTCAGAAGCCCAACAGTCACATCTATTCATCCTCAACGTTGCATATAAATAGAAGGTTACTTAGCCTCATTTGGACACACTCACTTTCACACCCCTCTCCTCATTGATTGGGTACAGATTTCTGGGCCTCTCTCTCTCTACAAACGTCCGAAATTTCAATAGTCCGAAATTTTAGGAGGCCAAAATTTCAGGAGACCGAATTTCTGGACAATTTGACCAAGCATTGACCAACATGCATTGACCTCCTTTCATTTTTGTGAGGACTATCTCTGTTTGGGCAAGAATTTTTGGGCAAGAATTTTTGGCTAAACGTTGACTGTTAACCAACATTCACTATAGCTAGGGCTAACCACGGGTGGGCTATTTGACCAGACTTTGAATGGGCTGAATTTGACTGTTTTGAGGGTTGTTTATCTCGCTGTTTGGAGGCTAAAGTTGACCGATTTGCTGAGGGTCAAATCTACCCTGTTGACCAGCATTGACTTTTCTGGTTAGGGCTCTTTTGATGCTGTTATAAATTGTCAGATTTGTAAATTGTACTATCTCTCTCTATTGAACTATTAAAGACTAAAAGAAGATTTAATCAAGGGTTTCCCCACATTGGGGTTTGTCCCTGGCTGGGGCCACATATTGTGTCCTCTTGTCTTGGCTTGTCTTCTACTGTTTATGTTTATGTTCTATCTGCATTTTACTATCAAGTTGATGTGATTCCTAAGTAAAATTGCTCTAAAGCATAAAACATGCCATTGTTGCCTAAAATTAACAAACCATCACCCAAATCAATGGAAACCAACTACTAAAGCATTTCCATTCCATGGTCAAAGGAAAGATGCAAACATATTTCTATCGTAGGCAATATTATGGCTTTTCGTTCGAGCTCAAAGAATAATGGGACTTAAACTTGGTCCTTATTTTGTGGACCATAAGGGCATGTATAAGAACCAGTGGTTGTTACATTTCAATCCCAAACAAGTTGTGCCTAGGTTGTAGCAACCCTATTATCCATCATGGATTCCTGGAAGGTTTCAGCGAAAAATACATGAAAAAATGTGTTTCTTTAATATTATTTTCATTTTTTCTCAATGTGGGTCTACTCAAAAGTATGTAGAGTGAATACTCGTTGGATGCGGAATTTAATTCCACATCCAATGAGTGCTTACACTTGACATTTAAGTAAACCTACAATGAGATAAGTCAAGAATTTAACTTAAAAACTATTTTTCTTTTTTTCTCTCCAAGAATATTTACCTCTAAGGATGGAATGACGCTATAATCTTGAATAATATTGGTTCTTTTAAAATTGATTCCATTAGTACATAATAAGTCGTGTTATCGCCTGGATTGTACAGGCGCACCGCGACAATGCTCAAGACAGGGGCTGTCATTCTGATCCCCGCCCACTCCGTTCCAGTTGTCTCCCAACTATAGGCTATGGGGGCTAGTCCCTATGGAATGAGATGAAAGAAAACAAGTTGGAAACCAACTTGTTTGGGAGACACGAATGAGTGGCCTAACCAATTGGTTGAATTTAAGCAAGGTTATTAATTCGATTAGATTTTAGAGTATGAGACCAGTGCCTTAATGGAGTCACAAATTCTTGCTTATAGTAAATTGGAACCAAATGACTGGATGGACACCCGCTGCTTGAGATGATTGACTAACCTAAATGATGTGCAAACCCTATGACCTATGTGAGATGCAGTGATCTTGGTTAATTTTAATTATATGCCTAGTCTAAGTGTAACCTTCCCTTAACTATTTTGAAGTTGGGCTCCAAGGTAGGTTGTGGGAAGGAGGCCAACAGGAAGCAGGCTAGGGCATGATTAACAATACCTTTTGTTGTGCTCCTATCACCCGATGTCTCCGGTGCTGCAAAGACTGTGGCTCTAACTACTGCAAGGTCACCATGTTAACCATCGAAGAGTTTCCAAGGCCCCTCAAGATAAGTGAGAAGGGTTGCCCTATGTTTCTATCAACCTAGCTTATGCTAGGAGGTAAATTATTAGTGCAATCTAGACTTAGTATGTTAAATGCAATATGATGAGTGAAATTTATCTTGGATTAAGATTGTGTAAGTTACTTAAGTACCTTTTGTGAATTAGCTTTAAAGCAAGAGTACTCAACAATATTTAGATACAATCTTAAGAAAGATAAATGTTGAACGATACAAGTGTAAACTTCAACAATATTCCACAAGTAAATCAACTTATCCACCAATGATTATTAACACAAGATGTTATGCCAAAAATTAGAAGCCCAAGTCAACTCTATTCATCAACAAGATTAAACTCAGATTTTGAGTGCAAAGTTAGACAACCTTTGAAACCAAGATGAGATAAGCCAATTTCAGGTTTATGATAGTTTATATCAGCAATAATACTTCAAAAAATTCAGATTTTATCAATGTTATGACAACAGTGAGGAAAACACTTCAAATGATGAGATCTGCCCAACACATGAAACATATAAACAAAAAATAAATAAATAAAAAATAAAATAAAATAAAATCAATGACCAGCAATTGTAAAATTAGCTTGTTTAGACCACCTTATGATGATATATTCAGTGATAATTTTATTTCTGATGACTAATTTACAGCAGTAAACAACCACAGATTGGCAAGCCAAAGATGTCAAAGACAGATGGCCAATATGCCCAAAAATAGTAAAGAATGAACTGAAACTTGAAAATTTTAATTTTTAGGGCTTTTACAGGGTGTGATTTAGTAAATTTCAGAACTGATATATTTATTTCAGCAGTGGATTAATCACAAATCAGCAAGCTAGCGATATTGAGGATGATGCCCAAAATGCCTAAAAATAGTAAAATTTTGCCGGAAACTAAAACTTCAAAAAAAATTACCTTAATTAAAAATGTGTTTCAGGCTATGTTACCGGATCCGTCAGCCATGGGGGATGGATTCGCGGATCCCCGGATCTGATCCGGATCCGGATCCGGATTCGCTTGGATCCACCTAGGGACCCATATGAAAATGTTTTCTTCACGATAATGTGCACCCCGAAATTCAAACTGCGTTCCTGCAATTTGGGATTTTTACAACACAAAAATACCTATATTCACTGAATTAATTTTCTGTTAATATTCGTTGAATTAATTCCTAACTTTGGGTCCCTTTGGTCACGGGAGAAGTTCATATTCGCTGAGTTAATACTCTATTAATATTTGTTGAATTAATACTCTGTTAACGGGAGAAGTTCATATTCGCTGAATCGATACTCTATTAATATTTGTTGAATTAACACACTATTAATATTCACTGAATAAATACCTAGCTTCGGGTCTATTTGCTCACAGAAGAGGTTATTTCCCAAATAATACTTAGCTTAATACCTGGCTAGCAAAATGCATTCGGTGGGTTGCTTGTAGCCACCATGGCGGGCACCCTCCCTGGGTCATCCCGTCACCAGTGGAACATATCAGTGATGTTAGAAATACTATGGTATCGGAAACCAAGGGCTAACCATTCGTTGGAACATGGGGACATTTGGAGACACTTACGGAAAATTTATTAATGTTCTAGAGATTATTCACATTCAGATGTCGGAGCTCAACTAGTAACTTATTAAGATTAATAACTATATAATTTATAACATATTATAATAATAATAATAATAGAGATAATACTATAAAAATTTAAATTTATAATATGTAAGCTCATATATTAATGAACTCAGCTTATAACTTATTAATATTAACAACTATGTAATTTATAACATATAATAATAATAATACAGATATATTATACAAATTAAAATTTATAATATTGTAAGCTCATATATATTAATTAAATTTTAAAATTTGGTATTTTAAAGTTAAGTTTTATATTTATATTTTAATTTCTAAATTAAAATTATATATATAAGATTCAAACTTAGATTTTAAATCAATTATAATTTAGAATTAAGTTCTATATTTATATTATAATTTATATATTGCACTATAAATAGAAATATTAAAATTTATATATATCTATTAAATCAAATATATTAGTTTATTATATCATATATTGAAAATATATATTTATTATTAAATATTGCATAAAATATAATTATATATTTAAAATTTTGTATTTTTACAAATTATAATTGCTAATGTTTATCTTCTTTGAAAGTAAGGAAACATATTAATGGCTCAAGGCCTAAAAGTATCTTGTGAGGGTGGAAGTTGCCCCTATTACATACCACATACAAGTTAATTTTAGATGGCCAATTTTGTCTACACATAATGATGTCGCTACATGCTGAGATATTCAAATTGTATCAATAGAGGTTAGACCAGTAACCATGAATATTGTAGCCTTTTCCATATTATATAATATACATGTCGTTTCCCCGCCGTATCCGGATCCTGGCTTTTAAAAAATCTGACGGATCCGGATCCGTATCCGGATCCGGATCCGAATCCTGGTAACTTAGGTTTCAGGAGTATTCAGATCTGAATTTTACAGTTATGCTGTAAATTCCAGCAAGCTTTAAAGTTAAATCTAGGCCAAATTCAAGATGCCCAAGTGGCCAAAACTTGTGAAAATTTACATTTTACAATTTTAAGTGATTTCAACCATTTAACATGTGATTTTAGAGCTTAAAGATTTTTGATTTGATTGTTGTAATAAACTGAAGTAAGACAAGGGTTTAGAGACCAAACCCTAGGCCCAAGGCCTTGAAGGTTTCATGGTTGAAATTTGTTGAAACTTTGGGACCAAGTTACCTCTTTCAATTTTGGAACCTTAAGCCTGCAAAACCGCCAAGTATTTAGTGCCAAAACTTTAGATCTAGGGTTTCAGGTCAATCTAGGGCAAGATAGGCCAAGAAAAGGGGAAACAAGGCTAAGGGAAACCAATTTTTGGGGATAAAAGGGTTAGAATGATAGATCGGGGCTCAAGGATGAAGGAAATGGCTACAAAGAGCCAACTAAAACAGTGTGAAACACGCATACGGATTTCCAATGAATGAATTGAATTGATGAGCAAAATGAAGCTCAATAATAATACAGAGATATTTACAGTAATAGAAACATCAAGTTTCTATTAGGAAATAGAAACAACCAGTTTCATTTAAGAAACTGCTAAAAAGATAAAAATAGCAACAGCTAATAAGCATGAGCATTAAACACTAAATAGTATTATTCTAATACCCTCCCTTAATGCTCAATCTATTTACAACACCAATAAACCCTCTGAATTTTACAAACTTATCAGGACCAAGAGGCTTGGTGAAAATGTCTGCGGGCTGCTCCGTTGTGGGAACATATCGCAACTGAACAGATCCGTCTTCAACAAGCTAGCGAATGTAGTGGCAATGGGTTTCCACATGCTTTGTTCGTTCATGAAAGACTGGATTCTTGGCAAGTTTGAGCACTCCCTGATTATCACAAAACAAGGGAGTAGGACCTGTCTGGGAAACATGCATATCCGCAAGCATACGTCGAAGCCAAACTGCCTCACAGGATGCCTTAACTGCTCCCCGATACTTTGCTTATGTTGAGGAGAGAGCCACTGCCTGCTGCTTCTTACTAGTCCAGGTGACAACACCGGATCCTAGACTAAACACATACCCCATTGTAGATTTACGGTCATCAACCGAACCGGCCCAGTCAGAATCTGTGTAACCACTAAGTATAGGATCGAAACTTCGAGTGTAGAGGAGTCCATAATTAGGAGTGCCACGCACATATCGTAGCACACACTTTGCTGCTATCCAATGATCAGCCTTAGGAGCTGACATGAAGCGGGAAATGTAGCTCACTGCAAAACTGATGTCAGGTCTAGTGGCAGTAAGGTAGATGAGGCTGCCCACTAATTGCCTGAATAAAGTTTCATCCACAAGGGGGGAGGATGACTGAGCTGAAAGTTTGAGCCCTGGTTCCATAGGAGTCGTGGCCGGTTTGCAATCCTGCATTCTGAACCTGTCCACAAGATTTTTGGCATACTTGGACTGAGAGAGAAAGATGTTGTTCTCAGTCTGCCAGACTTCAACCCCCAGACAGTAATGAAGAAGTCCCAAGTCTGTCATATCAAAGGTGCTGCATAAGTCTTGTTTGATCCCATGGATCAAATGTGCAGAGCTGCCAGTAATGATAAGGTCATCCACATAGACAACCACAAACAAAATATCATCACCAGTATGCTTGATATACAGGTTTGCATCAGATGGGCTCCACTAAAAGCCATGATCTGTCAGGTACTGATCAATTTTCATGTACCAAGCCCGAGGAGCTTGTTTCAATCCATAGAGTGCTTGAGCTAATCTACACACTTTCTGTTCTTGACCGACAACCTTGAATCCTGGAGGCTACGTCATGTAGACTTCTTCCTGTAAGTCACCATTTAGGAAAGCACTCTTTACATCCATCTGATGAACTTTCCAATTGAACTGAGCTGCTAGGGCAAGGACAAGTCGTATGGTACTCATCTTGGCTGTAGGAGCAAAAGTCTCCTCATAGTCGATGCCTTCCTTCTGTGAGAACCCTCGAGCCACAAGACGAGCCTTATACTTATCTAGGGTTCCGTCAGCTTTGTATTTCACTTTATACACCCATTTGCAGCTGATGGGCTTTTTTCCTGTAGGAAGATCTGAAAGGGTCCACGTGTGATTCTTCTGAAGACTCTGGAATTCAGCTTCCATAGCCTGTTCCCACTCAGATGTACCTTTAGCCTCTAAATAGGTTTGAGGCTCAAAAATACTGTGTAGGTTAGCCATAAGAGCAAAATTTACTGTAGACTGTTGTTTGCTCTTATGTCTAGAAGTTCTACCTTCAAGGAGCTCATCATCCCAGAAATCACCAATGGTTTTAGCCCACCATTTAGGCCGAAGAGTAGAGGAACCAATATCAGGAGGAGGTGGAGAAGGCTCAAGAACAATAGGAGCAGCAAGAGGAGGGTTATTTTCTGGAGGAAGCTCAGGTAGTGTATTATCAAACACTGATGTTGCATCATCCCTCCCATTAGGTGGACCTACCGGAAGAAGAACATTGTGAGGTTGATCCTCAGAACACTGCACAAAAGGAGAAGACTGAAAGAATCCTCTGTCTTCATCAAATACTACATCCCGACTGAAGCTAAGACAACCAGTGGCTATATCTATCAGCCTATAGGCCTTGTGATGATCACTATACCCTGTCATCATGAGTTTCTGGCTTTTGGAATCCAACTTAGAGCACTTAGCAGCTGGAATCCAAACATATGCAACTGAGCCAAATACTTTGAGGTCACTGATCTTAGGCTTACGGCCAGACCAAACCTCTTCGGGAGTCTTCCCTTAACAGCCTGAGTGGGTGATCGGTTAAGAAGATAGACAGCAGTAAATACTGCTTCAGCCCAGAATTTGTTCGGAACACTCCTGTGTTGTAACATGGAGCGAGCCATTTCAACAACTGTACGGTTGCGGCGTTCGACAACACTTTTCTGCTGAGGAGTGTAGGGTGTAGTTAACTAGCATTTGATGCCATGAGCATCACAGAAGTTGGAAAAAGCAGAAGAACAAAATTCCCCCCCGTTATCTGTCCTAAGAGTCATGATATTACAGCCAGACTCTTTTTCAACTGAGGCTTTAAACTTCTAAAAGGTACTAAATGCATCATATTTATATTTTAGAAAATACACCCACATCTTTCTACTGAAATCATCTACAATAAGCAAAAAATATTTGCAAGCAGTAATAGAAGATGTATTCATAGGACCACAAATATCAGCATGAATTAACTGGAGTACCTTAGATGCGCGCCAAGATTCTCCATCCTTGAATGAAGACTGATGTTGCTTGCCAGCTTGACAAGCGTCGCATACGCCCAACTGCTGAGTCTGAATATCAGGTAACCCTGACACAAGTCCCTCCTGAGAGAGCTGAGAGAGATACTGCATGTTTAGATGCCCATATCGCTGATGCCACAGAGCGCTGATGGGAGAAACACGCGCTGCTAGAGCCACTTCTGGAGAATCACCAGTGTTAAGAAGCCTGTATAGACCATGATCCTCTAGGCCAACAGCGACTGTAAGACTAGTCTCCCTGTCGATAATGGAGCACTTGTGCGCACTGAACATTACATCAAGCTGAGGAGAATTCCTCATAATCTGGTTGACAGACAGCAGATTAATTCCATACCAGGAACATAGTACACATTCAAGAAGATGAGTGTGCGTCCACCAGACTGGATCTGAACTGTACCTCTGCCAACCACTGTGTACTTTTCACCTCCGCCAAATACCACAGAATCACTGAAAGGTGAGAAGTCAATAAACCAGTCATCCCTGTGAGAGAAATGGCGTGATGCACCAGAGTCAATGTACCAAGCAGAAGACGAGACATGATCTGAAGACCTTTTAGCCATAAAGGCGTTAAAGGCAGATTCTGACTGCTCGGAATGTTCTGCAACATTCGCTGTCTGATGGGGCCCTCCCTGTTTCTTCTGTGCAGAAGCAATCCTCTGTCGGCAATCTTTCTTCGGAGCAGACAGGAAAGTGCGCAAAAAAAAATATACAACACGTGAAATAATGCAGTATCTATCCACGCGTCAAGAAATTTCTTGACATCAAAGCTGACTTGAAATTTGCCGTCTGAGAGCACGCAGTCCTCTGGTATGGCTGGGCGTTTCAAAGCAAGCTGTCCACTGCGTGCCTTTTTGGCTGTCGTGAAATTCCAGAAGCAGGAGGTCACCTAAATGCTGTAAACATTGTCTACTTTCCACGCACACTGAATTGTTCGATTCAACCACAATGAAAACTGAAGAAAAGAAATCCTCCACAGAAGAGCAGTTTTGAAATAAAGCACTAAATTTTTCAACCTATGAAAAATTTATTTAGAAAAATAACCTAAGCTCTGATACCATAAAACAGTGCGAAACACGCATATGGATTTCCAATGAATGAATTGAATTGATGAGCAAAATGAAGCTCAATAATAATACAGAGATATTTACAGTAATAAAAACATCAAGTTTCTATTAGGAAATAGAAACAACCAGTTTCATCTAAGAAACTGCTAAAAAGATAAAAATAGCAACAGCTAATAAGAATGAGCATTAAACACTAAATAGTATTATTCTAATACCAACGCTATGCCTAATGAGGCTAGTGTAGGGGATAGGGAGGCCTTAGAGGCCTAGGGAAAAGCCTTAAGGCCTATGGCCTAACGCCTAATGGCCAAGAAGAAGAGTTGTAAGCCCTTAGAGGGTTGCGGCCAAGGGAAGGGAGGAGAAGAGTCCGAGAGGAGAGGGAGTGGAGGTGGACAGAGGGAGAGGAGGCCGAGGGGCGATAGACGAAGGGCCAAGGAGGGGATGGAGGCCCTGTGGCAGTGCTAGGAGGGCCGAAAAGGAGGCCGAAGCCCCTAATGGTCACGGCCAGCCTTGGCAAGGTTGGAAAGGGTGACGCAAGAAGCCAGAGAGGTGATGTTGGGGTTTTGGAGGAGAAAAACGGGGCTAGGTGCCTTGAAAACCTCGAAACCCTTGCTCAAAAAAAAATTATGCTTCAACTCTTTTATTTTCTGAAAATTCTTCCGTGGAAACTCTGCAAAAAATACCAAGAGACTAGATCTTACCCTCAAAGGCTTAGATCTAACTCTTTTTCCACTTGACTCCTTGATCTAACCCACAAAAATAAAATTACAACACCCAAACCCAAAACATATACAAGATAGATCTAAAAAACCCCAACCCAAGTTAGCAGAATAATTTACAATTAATATTACAAAATTATTTACAAATTATACAAGGGTTTTAAAATAGATTTTGAGAAAAATAATTTTTATAATATTTTTTCCTTGAAAGAATGGCTAAAATGCTTCAGAAAATTTATGCTCACTATAGCCCTAGCGAAGATTCAATCCACCATATAAAAACTAAGGATCCAAGCAAAGTAACCCTTCCCCATAGTTTGTGAACTTGGAGACCAAGGATTGAGTACCTGCAAACACTATGTATTATCTCAAAATAATAATATAAAGCACCACATAGGAAGCCTGTAGTCAATACATACCACAGATCAACGAACAAGAACACCTCGAGTTGCACCCCAAAGTCTTTTATTATAGTAGAAAAAATAGTTCCTAGCAGGACAATAGTTTACAAAATGTTTCAACGGCAATTCTAGCCAGAGATCAAGATGACTAGAGACTCAACTGACTCTCTAATTTATAGATGAATCCTCCAAATGGAAAAATAACAACTGGTTTTTTTTATCCTTGTCAAAAATATCTTGATTGTTGACAAACACTTTAAGATCTTTTAATCTTGGCTGTTGATTTTTTATTTTTGAGGAATTTTCGAATTTATCATGTAATTCCATTTTAATTAACTCAAAATTAATTATTTTCAGCTAATTTCCTCAAAAGTTGACTTTGACTTAACCACCAATATCCAAGCGTCCAAATTTTCTTGAAATATACAATATTACCTTGGTGGAAAACCTTTAAAAATGACATTTTTAAGACCCACGAATTTTTCTATTTGGAGAATTTATTTTCCTAAGACATTTTAATTTGATTCTAATTAATTAATTTTTTGGCTTAGGATTTAATTTTATTTTGCCAGATAAAATAATTAATTTACACAAGCGGATTTAAAAAAAAATTCCAACCCTCCAATACATAAGATTTTTCATTTACAAGACTCAAAGAAGGAATACACATTTCGCTTAGACTTTCAAGACACATAACCCATCTGCGACACAATATGATCTGGTAAACCAAGTGATTTGTAATAAAATAATTAAGCCAACTACCTTAAATTATTCCCAAACCACTTTTACATCAAACTCGACGAAAAACACTAGGATTCACCTAATAATTCGACAATAAATTTCACCCTAGCTTTGGAGTTTAAGTTGGAGGGAAAAAATCTTCTTATTAGTCGTATCTAGAAACACAAGTAATCAGCAAGGTTAAAAAATCTCCTAGGACGGAATTCATCATCAAATTATAGGCTTACCTAGGTTGTTACATAGACTCAAGGTTTTACTAAGATCATTTACAAACTATAACTTACAGAATGGGATGACCATCACACATGGACTACTGATATGTGATCCGATCCTTGTTGAAAAAGTTGGTACTTCCGCTTCCCTGGAACTTTGGCAATTTGAGTGCAACAAGTTGAAAGTATGATTAAAAAAACAATTGTCTTCTTTTCCCTCCAAAGATATGTATCCTTGGGGATGACATCATAATCTTCAATCCTATTGAGCACTATCATAAACATTGATATCATCACATCAAGTAAACAGTACACAAGATTTGGCTCAACAATAAGCTCAGTTTGTATGATATACATACAACAAATTACCAGGTAAACCTAGAAGGAAGTACATGACTCCCAAGTCTAAAGATATGCAAACTAACTCTGCAGGAGTCTTCAGTCTCCTTTACAATTAACAAATCAAAATACTTCTACCATAACCACCAGTTATCACTGCTGCAACCATTGCTCACTGCTGCACTCTTCATTGTTGTCTTTGTCGTGTTGAAATTAAGGCAACGTCGAGAAGAATTTTAAATTGCCCCAAAGAAGATCTCAATGTGGTAAAAAGGAAATATTATTTAATATAGCATTGAGCAAGCAATTAAAGAATTATAAAATATTATTTTTTGAGATAAATTTGAATTTCAAATATTCCCTCCATTTCAAAGTTGGCTTGAGAAATTGTTAAGGTCACCACATTGATCTATATAAAGGGAACCTATTACATCTCAATTCATAATCGAGTAAGGGATTGGATAAAATCACACTACTCAGTGATGGTCTCTCATCAATGTCTCTCGCTCTCTGTAACAGTTCCATATAGCCCTCAATCTTTTGTTGACTTGCTTTAGCACATATATCTCTGAGGTTCCAGATGGCACAAATTCTCTCACAATTTGATCGCACTTAGATGGTATCTCTTACACAATTCGGCAATACCAGATCTCTCGCTCATTGACTTGACTCTTGCACATTGGGCGGTTCGATAAAAAATGACATTTTGTTCTAAGCATTTTCGGATGGCACATATATCTTTCTCAGAGTTTCGGATGGCTCATTTATTCCGAGTTTTTTGTCTAGCTCAAATCTCACAAGTCTCTCAAATGACTACAGGATATCTCTATGGCTCATCACTCTTTATTTATAACCCTTAGATCTCTGTAACATTGGATGCCCTAGTCTGAATCTCGCAGATCTGTAGCTCGTATGATGGCTTGTATTCGTTGTATTTATGGTGGCTCGTTATAGTTGTGATCTACATTTCTACAGCCCGTTATTCCTAAGTTTTGTGACTTGCAGTGATAAGTTTCTTGTAGCTCGGTGCTTCTAGGGTTGGCACTCTCTAAATCTACATGGCACATGGCTCAGCTCAACATTCCAGAGATATCGGAATTATATCTCAACAGCACAGTGACGACTCATATATCCACATCATATATATCACAGGCACAGCTCATACATCACATATCATTGTCTCTGCTCTTGCGTATGGACATGTTATTCGGCATGGCTCTTATGTATGGTCTCGATTCAGTTGCTAAGGCTCAGCCTTTTATTATGGTTTTGTTGTAACATAAGCAATATGATCATAAGTTTGTGCAAGTGCAGATCCCTATCTCATCACAACAATAAATATAGTTTAGATCTATAGTCTCGGCTAAGCTTCTCTGTGTCTGGATCATTGCATCCTCGGCGTATGTTTACTTATGACTTCATTGGTGTGTCACTGCATATGTGTACAGCACAGTGGTATGACACCAAGTATGCACTGCAGTAGCAAAGGTTTCCATCCTATTCTACAGCATTTCTGAAACCTCAAGTGATACTCTAGTGACAGTATTGGCATGACAAAATTAACGATATGATAGTGACAGTATTGGCATAAAAAAATTAACAACATGACAGTGGTTTCAATGTCTCTATAGCCGGTGTAAAGTTGTAATAGCTACTCTCTTGTACTTTGCTTAAGTCAGTTCACTAATGGAATTGTGAATTGACTTTGGAGACTTCATCTGTAAATGATGTCTCATGATGATGCGCTTTATTTCTTAGTTGAACAATCGATGAAATCTAATAGAAGAAGAAGAATTTTGGGTTTTCCCCCTTGTGGGGTTTTGTCGTGGTCTTTGGCCAATCCTAGTGTCTCTATATGTGTGAATGCTTTTCTTCTTATGTTTCAGCGGCATTGTTTCATTGTTGTTTTTGTTCTTTCTACATAATTGCAATGATGTGATAATGTTGTGGGTTGAATTCAATGTGTTAATAGTGTAATGCAATTATCAAAGCAAAGAACAATGAAGCCCTAAGAAAATTTAACATGGTATCAGAGTTAAGTTGAAGAAAAGTCATGGATATCACCCTTGAGAAGACACTATTGATGGTAGCAAGTGAAGATGGTTGAGACCTAAAAGAATGCTTGGATTTGAAGGAAACCCTAGGCAATCTGATTCTATCAAAGGAAAATTAGGGTTCAGTGGTTAGGGTTTGGTAGAGGCCCATGAAGCATGACTTGGATATGATAAAGACTTGAAGTTTTGAAACACTAACTTGATCAATATATGGATGATGTCATGTGGATTTCAGGATTCTGTTGAAGGCAACATCGATATGCAAATAATTGACTATAGAGACTCTTAAAAGTCAAATCAAGAGGAAGTTGATCACTTCCTTCAATCCTCATTAAAGATAAGTACCTCTTATAAATTTATGTTATGATATTGTTCTTATTTAGATTTATTGATTTTGATTATTACTTATCCTTCTTAATAGTTGAACCTTCTTAAGGATCATTTGAATACTACCTGGTGCATGAAGAAGACGCTGGTGCTGGAATAGGATGAAAGTTGGTACAAGAAGAAGGAAACTAGAAAAATATCTTAATGCTACAAATTGAAAAAGGAATCTAAACATTATGAGGAATGTATAATATATTGTTTCAGTTTAACTACAATATTGAATGGCAAGTTAAGTCGTAAGATATGACAAACACATGCATATATATATGAGAGTAAGCTTAATCTCTAGTACAAGTGACGTGTTGTTGCATTTTATAGAAACATCTAATGTGATCTCTCTGATATTTGGCAAGCATCTGACCTGTCTAAGATAAAGCAAGGCCAGAAACATTGATTTTGATATACGATAATTTGAGACTATTGACATGTATGGCTCGCACAAGACATTACAGAATGGCTTATGACTTGCACTCCATCATACCTATTGAGTGGATTGAATCAAGTATCGGTGGCTCATTTTGATCTGTCTCTCATATTCATTGGTAGATCTGCATCCCTCATCTGGTTCTCTCTATAGTGAACGGTGGAATGACCCATGGTTTGGTCGCTTAAGCCTATCACAAGCATATTACATCATAACACAATGTGTCTCAGTCTTGGCATCATAGTATCGACACATATGATCCCTATATGGTCTCGCTTTGATATGGTTTGGTTCCCCAACATCATATATATATGATTCTTTTGCTCTACGCATAGTCCCTCAGAACAGTATTGGTATATTTATTGAAGCCTGAAGACAAACTCAGATATATAATCTTATGATAGATGAGTAGATGGGATATGACAACAGCCTTTGGTTCATATATGTCAATATGTTTTAGTAAAGGTATCTATGGATGGTAGTCTCATAACAGTTAATATGGCAGAGCAACATTGGTATATGTTCAGTGGCAGCATTTATACTAACAGTATGATGAGGTTGTTGATGACAGTTGTTGTTTTATCGATGTAACTTGTTCACAAACAAAGTTGTGAACAAGTCTTGTATAAACTCTAGATAACTTGATATGTATATATGGGAACCTGATATAGTTTGACTTTGTGATATGATTGTTTTTACATGACAGGTTGATGTCTTGTTTGATGATGAGTGAAGAAGCTTCCCATTCAGTGGGAGAGATCCTTGATGAGATCCCAACACCTTCTATTTCTTTGTGGTGGATGATTAGAAGTTCCATGATTGTAGAATGAAACAGTCTTCAGGACATATATTAATGAAAATTTGATAATGTGAATGATATGCCTTTGATTATTAATTTTGAGCTAATAGTTCACGGTTGACAAGCCTTGTTTACCCCATGCAGTATCTCTCATATAGAAGTGCTTTGTGACATGTTGATGGATTATTATTACTAGATTTGGTGGATCCCGTGATAAGTAATCAGTTAGATGGATCCTTGTATGCACTTTGACCTCAACATACATAGTTGGGACAGAGACATCGTCATGAATTAAGATGATGTTGCTATATGAGACAAGAAAACAGAGAATTGTTGCTCTTTGTAATGCATGAGGCAGTATGACTGAACTCTTCAGTGAGTTATTTGAAGCCGATCCCAGATACGAGCACATTGATGCGTTTCTGCTCTTCAGAGATTTGCATGGCTTACTGGATGTGACCCTCCTGGGTAAGGGTATGGGTTGATCGAGGACACTGAGCATTACTCTTCCTCCCTAGTTGAGCTCCCAGGGTGAGGAATTGAGTTTGTAGGCTCCTAGGGATGAGGGACCTTTGACCGATAAGGTGTGTGAGATCTAGGATCCCCCCTTAGTCAAAGTATGCCCCAGCTAGCATCTTGCCCACCTTGTGGGATAACCTCCCCATCTTGGCCAATGGGATGGGGTACTTGGGATAGAGTGTGATCCCTACCCCTTACAATATGTGGATCTCGCCCAAGTTGGTGGATGCAGGTGTTCTACTATCTGAGTCTCGAGGGACAAGATGGGAAGATCGGGGACAATAGGTTAGAGTGTGATCCTGACCTCTGGTAAGTTGATCTCACCTATTGTCAAGGACCTTGGGATAAAGTGTGATCCCTACGCATTGGGGTAGGTTTGATCTCACCCACTGTATTTGGATACAGGGTGGAAGCAGAGGGCTCCCATGTGATGTTTCTTCTTCTTTAGACTTAAGAATATTCAGCAGAGATGACTTGAGGTTATAAATGTGAAAAAAATTTAATCTAACAAACCAGAAATCCCACTGCAGTAAATTGATTTGCATTACCTACTTGTGTTCTTCATTTTAACAAGTTATTTTCAGAAATATTCAGAAAATATTAATGCAAATACACTGCAGCCTACACCAATATATAGATCAAGTACTGAAAAATAAATGAGACAACCACACAAAGGACACTTCTTTTTGGACTATACATCCCTGGAAAAACCCAAAGCGGGAAAAACGGTGCAGCAGTTATGAGGGTTTTATTATTAAGCAGATTTATGAATACAACTAGGGTGCCAAATCCAGCTCACCCAACAGAGAATAAACTCGGCAGAAGTACCTCTATCTGGAGACAGATATTTTGGCAGATCCAGCAACTAGATGAACAAACCCCACAAGTGACTGCGTTGTCCCTAGTGTTGTGCAGCGATGGCTGCTCCCAGCTCTACGCTGGAACTGCGTCACCTCCTCTAGGAGTTGTGTCACCCTCCTAGTGAGCCTTCTCGGCTCAGAAATCGATCTGCTGAACTGATGCTCGATCTGCCTCACAGAAACCCCAACGCTGCCTCTAAGTGATTGCGCCAACCCTCCAACCTCTACGTCACCCCCCTGAAACTGCGTCCCTGGTGTTGTGTTGCCTCTCTGCTATGTATTCTCGGCCTTGGACGAAAGTCCCACTATCGAACTGCCCCTCTCTGCATTAGAAGCTCACTCCGAAATTCTCAGCAAACCATCCCCCAGAATTTCAATCTAGCTCAAGTGTTGCTCTCACTGTATGTTCTCCAACTAACCCCAAGCCTTCCCTTATACTTTTCATGTTGATAAATCAATGGTTGTGATCTAATCTCTAATCAACGGCTAAGATTAAATTAGACTTGATCGTCGTCACTTAAAAGCTTCTCACCCATATTTACATTAATTCACTTTAATTATTTTAATTTCCTAAGTTTTAACATAAGCACCATTAAAAATAATTAATTATTTGAATAACATGCACTCCGGGTGGAATTTCTCCTAACGATTTCTGGGTCTTGGAGATCTCATGTGTTCTAACCCCTCTACAAAATTTCGGAGCTAGAGCACATCCAATGCTACCCAAAAATCAACACTCCCTCTTAGTGAGGAATGTGCTCTAGCAATACTTCCTAGTAGAAATATCACACTAATCCACGACATCAGTCCTCTACGCATCTAATGCTCGGCATGTTGCCCTTCATCCAGTGAACTTGATGGAGTCTGATTGAGAATTGAGGTGGTTAAGAAATTGATCCAGTTTCTCACGCCCATGAGACCAGATGACACAGGTATCATCAACGAACCTTTTCCATTTCTTAGGGCGAAATTGAGTAGAGGCTAGGGGCTAGAACTAAAGATATGATTGAATATCTTTAGTTCTCCTCCAACAAATTATAGTCCTTCTATAATATTACTATATGAATTAATAACATTGAATTATAAGTTAGTCTCTAACCCAACCTTGGATAAGTCAAACCCTAACAAATTACCTTATTTAAACTAATTATTTTTAGATGACAATACTATTAAAACATTTAACTTATGATTCCGAAATAAAATATTCAATTACTTATAACAGCGAGTTTCTAATATCATGAGTCAAAACCTAACAAACTATACTAGAAAAATCAATTATTATTATAATATTTGAAACTAATTATTTCTAGATAATTTTAAAATAAATATTAATAATCTAATTATAATATTGAAATGAAATATTTATTTATTACATAACAACTATTTCCTAACTAAATTTAATATTATTAATTTATAATATCGAAAATAAATATTTATTTATTACATATCAGCTAATTTCTAACTAATTCATTAAACAATGTAACAAATTACCTAACGGTTAATTTTCAACGACTAACTCTGGGTAGTGATGCATCCTTACTATTTATTCCCTCAGATCTATTGATTTCTCACCTTGTCCTGAGGATGAACCACATTAGTTGGTTCGAAATGTCGACCAAATCCTAACGATGTGATTAATCCGAAAGACTTATATTTACATTATGGATCACAAAAGTCTTAGATCTAACAATGGTAGATCTATCAGATCTTAGGAGTACGAGTCCAACTCTGCTCCCAAATCTGATAATCTAAGGCTCTCAACAGCCAGATCTATCAAATTCCCACATAAAAAAAATAATTTTTTTAGATTTTAAAGGAGGTGCTTAGCTCGAAGCCCTTCATGCATCACCAATAAAATTTTTATGATAAGCCTGGGGTTAAATTCAATTGGGCTCTTCAGAAAACACGGATTGGGAGTTGGCTGGTCCAACTGAAAACTTCCCCTAACGCCCGAAGATATAAAAATCAAGACTTTCCTACAAAACTCAATCCAACCATTAAAATAAAGCGAGAAGATGGTAATAAAATTCAGATAAATAGAAATTCCTGCTATTACATTCAAAATTTAAATTATCACTTAAACCCCAGCAACTGAGCAAAATACACCTGTATTCAAATCACTCTTTAGAACCTATTATCAATGGCTAAAAAAAATTACGCATCAAAACCGACACATCTTACAGTATTTCCACGAAAAGTAACACCGGTGAAGATTAACCCCAAAGTCTTTCTTTATTATTCATAAAAAGATTACACGAGCTTTTCGCTTAGCATATGACTCAAACGTCAGATTGATCAACTGACAAATGACCTCCTATTTAAAAATAAATCATCCAACGACTAGTTCAAGTGGTCCTCGTCAAAGCAATCTCGACCGTTGACGAGGATTAAAATTTCTTTTAATCTCATCCGTCGAAATATTAAATTCTTGAGAAAATTCGAATTTTTCAATTAAATGCATTTTAATTAACTCAAAAATAAAAATTTTGAGTTAATTTCTTCAAAAATTTGACTTTGACTTAACCCCCAAGGACTAAAGGCTTAAAATTTAGCAAAATAATTAATTTACCTTAGTGTCGAGAAAGTTTGACTTTTAAGAATCAACGAATTTTGCCTTTGGAGAATTTAAGTTTACCTAGGACCTAGAATTAATTAAATTTCTGGCTTAAGATTTTAATTAATTTTTTGCCATAAAATCTAATTAATTAACTTATGAGGGGATAATTATTTTTTCAACCCTCTAGACACTTTACATCATAATTTTCATATTTTTTACATCATAAGGGGGAAACCCATCTGTAATAAACCCTCATAGACTACCCATTTCTGCGACACAAATATAATCTAGTAGACCAAGCAATTTGTAATAAAATAACCTAACCAAATAGTTAGGATTATTCCCAAAGCACTTTTACATAGACTTGATCTAGAACACTATGACTCGCCTAAGATCCCAGTGACAATCCATTCCGGTTTTGGGGTAAGACTGAAGAAAAACTTTGTCGACCATCCGAGAATGGATCGATGAGACAAAAAACCTCCTAGAATGTAAATCATCACCAGAAAAATAGGTTTACCTAGGCTATTACATACACGATACAGATCTGTTGAGATTATTTACATTATACACACGCAGAAAGGGTTTACATAACATCTTGGAAGTGAAACTGATGATAATAGTTGAACGACACAGACACATCAATCAGGCGCTATCCCTTTTGCGAAAAAGGGGGTGTACTGCTATGGGTTGTTGATACATAGTGGTCAACGGGGTCCACGTAGGGTTAGCTCGCCCCTTCCCCTTGCTCACACCTTGGGTCATGGCCAAGAATGAAGCCTGGAGGTTAATGCAACTGAAAATAAAGTTAAAAGCATATATGGCCACATTCAACAGAAAAAGTACCACAAAATGCAAAAGATGGTCGAGATAAAAACATTTAGCACATGGGCAAAAGTCAATACATGAGCTCTACCCCATCATTGTGGTCATCACCCTGGTTCCTACAGGTTCTATGAGTCTTTTTCATCATATAGGAACCCATGATCATCCCAACCCCTAGTGGGCAATGAACTGCCCCACATTAGAGGGGGGAATTCACTGTTATATCTTATACAACATATGCTCTAACCCCTTGAGCCCCGAGCAGCTAATCAAAGAAAATCATAAAAAAGGCAAAAGGCATATAAATAAGGGTGGAAAAATCAAGGTCGAGGCACCTCATGTACCACGATTGCTCCCTCCTACACATTATAAACCCAAGTGTGGGTTTCCCTCTTATTGGCTACCCTTATACCCCAGCATGTGACCCAGGGCTGCCCCTTCTCATTCCCTACTTCATTCACCTATCTGTCACATGCCACCACCTTTTCAAGGATGTACCTTGAACATATTATCCCTTTTAGAAGTAGAAACCATCTAATAGGGTACTTGGTTAACCCCATTTGGAGTTTAGGAGACATTGGCACACCCCAAAGCCCATTATGGAAAGGGCAAGCCATTATGAAGTCCCCACCTGTGGTCCATGATTAGGTAAGCTCTTTTACTTGATTTCTCTAATGACTTGTTGTACTAGAAGGCTAGGGGACGCACTGGACCTTATGCAGGATTGCAGATGGTTTCCATTTTGGGGTTTGGTGTCCCTATACGGGGTCCTAATCCTCCACAGTGCTACATTGGCACATATAGGGTGAGCGTTGAGCGCCATGGGCCTCCACAGCAGCAGATTGCACTTCATGGATCCCCACAGCCATTCAGAGATTACTCATGGTTTACTTATTAGACAAGGAGGATGCACCTAATCCATCATGCCAGTCTACCCCAGATCTACACCATACACTTGGTAGATGATCCAGGACTTGCACGATGATGTGGCATCACCTGCACCATCATCCTAGCCCTTGCAGGCGATTTACAGGCATCTTCGATTTGTTTGGAGACCCGTGAGGACACTTGTGTGCCCCCACATGTCATTTGGAGCACCACAGGTTATTACAAAGGGCCAACCACTTGTCCACTGCTTTTGAGGGTCTTATTCTTCATTGTGGGACCCATGGACCTCATTAGGCCTCTTAGCGGGCCCTACGACATGCATAGATTATTATTTGACCTCTTGAGAGGCCTACTTTTTCATTTATGAGGTAGTTTGGTGGGCTTCTCACCAAAAAAATGTATTATTAACACATTATTTTATTTTTGGGGCTTATGTAGGCCAAGGAGGCTAATTCCAACTCCTAAAATGTGTAAAAATACAAGTGAGGTGAGATCATTTCTCATCATCACTTTGGATTAGATCTCTCTCTTCTTTAGAGAATTTCGCACCTTCTTTTTTCTAGAGAATGAAATGGAGCATTTATGGATGAATTTTGATGTATAATTATTGATCTATCTTCTCTTGGAGCTTTTCTATTGTTATTTGTGAATGGTTGGATATACTCTACTGCATTATGAGCGAAATCTCCTAGGGGTAAAATCTGACCTTGATAAGCTATTCCTCTTGTGCATTTGAAGTATAAAAGCTGCAAGACTGCTTTCACTTGACCAAGAGGGTTTGTGAAGTAATTTTGAGGCCTTCTTGATTGGGAACCAAGAAATATTACACATAATCAACATAGACTCCATTCTCCCAAGGATTAAGGCATTGATCTACCAAGGGTGGTCACCAAAACTCTTATTCTTTCACCTTCTCCCAAGTCTAGCCACATTGGGGTGCCTAGGGCATCAATTTCCCAACAAGCTAGCCACTGAAAAAATTTGATCTCCCAAGGTCTCCAACACTGGCCTTTCCTCTAGCCCTCCTCCAAATTTGAAGACATTCCGACGGTGGAATTGGGAGAAAGGTCAAGCGCTAGGTCTGGGACCAAAACTTGCTCTGCCATCCCCAAGGCTAGCACTTCCCAGGGTCAAACCCACATCTTTGAGTAATTATATTTTCTTTGATGCTCTCTCCACCTTGTCTAGGGTGAGAATATCATTAGTTGCTACATTCCTTCCTCATACCCTAAACTAGGTCCACTTGGCCCCGTGTGATCCCACTCCTTCGAAACGTCATTCTTCAAGAACCATCTGGGATACCAATTCTACAAGGATTTTAGGAATTTGGAAACTCCTTGACACGTCTTATCCCATAAACCTAACCCTCAAATCCTCTCTTCCTTTCCCTAGATTACCTAGCACCTTGCTTACAAAGCAAGCAATCTTTATCCTTCAACTTCTGGGAAAGGGTTATTCAGGTCACTCATATCCATTGACTTATCCTTCATTAGTGACTACACCCATATTGAGTCTCTTCCCCTTGGTGAAAGTCCGTAAATAGAAGGGAGCCTTAGCTAAGGTAACAGTGGGCTAAGACTCCATTTGTTGTCCTTGGCCTAACATTTGCCCTTTAGGAATCCCCCTTAGGTCCCCTGCTAGTTTGAGCGGTAACAATGACCAAACTCACCACGTCTGAAGCACTTGACCTTAGATAGGTCCTTCTTCTTCTCTCCCTTTGAGTCTTGTCCCTGATTGGGACCCTTCTTCACCTTTCCCTTACCTACAAGGGCTATGTTCTCTTCTTCCTTCTCCACCTTCAGTCCCTTGCTATTGTTGCTTGTAGTACCATCTGCGAGGTTGAGCCTTAGCTCCTCCTAAGTGAAGTCACTCCATAGGCGCTCCCAACCTAGAAGTGTGTCTCGTCCAGAAATCACTTAACCGAATGTATGCCACTCCATGGAGAACCTGTTGAGTATCGTGCACACCAATTCACTATTTGATGGTTTTTCTCCTACAACTACAAGTTCGTCTCTGTCTCCCTGAATACTGGTGAGGTAAGACATAACATTCTCGCCCTTTTGCATTTTGACCAACCGACAGCTTCTCTTTGAGAATCATTCTCCAATTCTCAAATGGATCCTCGTACAGCTTCATGATGGCATCACATGTGTCCTTTGTTATATTCTTATCTGCAATATGCAGGACAATATGATCCCCAACTTTGTTTAGGACCATCCTCTTGGCTTTCGCCATCTCCTGCTTTTTTACTGACCTCAACTTCTCTTTGAGAATCATTTTCCAATTCTTAGATGGATCCTCATATAGCATCATGACGACATCCCACATGTACTTTATTGTATTCTTATCGGCAATATGTAGGACAATATGATCCCCAACTCCGTCTAGGATCATATGTTAAAATCTGAAAGTTCTATGCAAAAATTTATAATTCTTTGTAGAAACTTGAAAGTTCTATGCAGAAAACTGAATGTACTTGTAGAAAATTGAATGTACTTTACTTTGCAAAAACTGAATGGATCTAAATGTACTTTGCAGAAATTTGAAAGTACTTTACAAAAAATTGAATGTACTTTGCAGGGAATTGAATGTTCTATGTTGTTACAATTACTTAGAATGCAGATTTTTTTCTTCACAACTTTTCAAATGAGCAATTGTAGATAGAACATAAACTTAAGGATCATATGAAGATAGTGAAACACAAATATGAGACACTGAGATTTTTGGTCCAATGACCAGGGCAACCCCTCAAGAGAGAAACCCAAATGATTCTTCTTCTATTAGATTTCTTCAATTGTTTAGCAGAGTACAGAGAAAGAGAGAAAAAATGAAAATGAATAAAGTCACCAATGTCTAACCAACTTGTAGCTAAAGTGTACCTGGTCTTTGCTTGAAGATTTCCTCCTTCTCTTTATCAGATTATGTCCTTCACACTTGCTCTAGCTCTTCCCTTATTTTTGCTCTTCACTAGCTCTTGCACTTCTCTTGCACACACTCAACACTTGCTCCCCTTCTTCACAATGAACATGTTACTCTCAACTCTTACTTGCTCTTGCTTAAATAAATTAGAAAGGAGAGGAATTACAAAATGAATTCATGCCTTGAGCCAATAATAGGAAAATCGAATTCCACGAGGAAGAGTTACTTGAGGAGAAGTGTAACTCATCCCAAGAACAGAGAGAGAGTTAAACTTGTCTTGAGGAATTGCAATTCGAATTAGGGAGAGAGATAGTTACACTTAGACATGAGAGATTATTTGATGAGAGTTACAAATCGAATTGAATGAGGGAGTTACAAATGCATTTATTCTAGGGTTACACTTATGCCATACATTGAATTAGTAAGGAAGAGTTACATTCTCTTAAGTGTGGAGTCACTATTTTATTCCAAGAGAGAGGTTTGATTTGCCAAGAGATTCTCAATTTAATTTACTTATTCTATGAGAGAATTCGTTTTTATTAATTTATTAAAGGTGAATGACTTTAGACTATTTTATAAATAATAGTATCATAATAATAATAATAATACTAGTAGGATAAAAATATTAATTTTTGACTTGTATAATCATGATTGATTTGATTCTAAAGTGGATTCCATAAGTCAAAATCATTATTGATCATTTAGACATGAATTTCTATTTTTGGAAAGTCACTTCCAAATTGAGATGTGACTTATTATTTTTGGAAATTCATATTAGAATTATCAAAAATGAAATTTTATTATAGGTGATTCAAATAGAACTGAAATATATGATTTCTTCAAAGAGAAATTCATCCCTAAGCTGCCAAATTTTAAAACTCCCTCTCAGCTACAGAGGAATTTGTTTCTACATTAAAGATCTATGCTTCCTCTGATCTCTTTCATTCATCTCAATTCAACTCTGCTCCGTAATGTCTGTAACAATGAAGTCGCAATCTAAAGAAAAATCAGGCACTTGACACAAATTTGGAAAGGAAAGGATCATCACAAAGATAAGATTCAAGTAACACAGACAAGAATCAAACACAACCAAGTTTCATTAAACATCAAGTGGTGAAACACCTGCATCCTAGACGAGTCACAAAGACAAGTCTCACTACACCTATTGGCCAGATAGGTGGCTCTTCCCATGTCGCACACTATGGGTCGGATGCATACTGAGGGCTACTCTTGAGGCACACACTACACAAGAGGTCCCTCATCCTCAAGAGTTTTCCGGCATCATTCACTAATTCTGTGAGCTCTGACAGGGGGGGGAAGGCAGCGCAGTGTTCTCGATCAGCTATGACCGCTTCCCGAAAGGGTCACGTCCATAAGTCCAAGTTGCCCTCTAAAAACCAAGAACTTTCCTTTTGGTAAAGGGTTGGTAAGAATGTCAGCTATCTAATCATAAGTGGATACGTGATGGAGCCTCTTTGCTCCTCTCTGCACCATATCCCGCATATAGTGATACTTAATCTCAATACGCTTGGACTTATCATGAAGATTTTTTGCAAGACGAACCCCACTCTTATTGTCACAATATATAATTGTTGTGTCTGGAACTTGCTCAAATAGTTCCCCAAAAAAGTTTTCTCAACCAAACTACCTCACAGCTAGCCATGCTAGCAACAATGTACTCAGCTTCAGTTGTACTCAGTGCAACAGACTTTTGCTTTCTTCTCATCCAAGAGATCATGGCAGATCCCAAGCTAAAGCAACACCCAAAAGTGTTATTTCTGTCAGCAAAGTTACCAACCCAATCAACATCAATATATCCATCAAGTCTTAAATTCTTAGCAGTGTATTTCAATCCTAGATTGATAGTTCTATGCAAGTATCTGAGTACATGTTTTGCGGCAATCCAGTGGGCATGAAAGAGATCAATCATATATTGACTTAAAGTCTCTACAACAAAGCATATGCTAGGCTTAGTGTTTACCAAAAACATCACAGCACCAATGAGTTGTCTATACTTTGTGGGATTTGCCAGACTAGGTCCTGCAACTTTGCCACATAATTTCTTAAGTTCATTTCCATAAGGGTATGCATGGACTTGCATTTTACCACAGAAAATCTTTCAAGAAGCTTAACAACATATTTTCCTTGAGAAAGATAAATTTCACCAGGTCTCTGTTGTTGGAAAATGTAATTAGGTTGGGTCTTCATTAAATGTATTTGAGTCATCTTATAATGTACTTGTCAAAAATAATAAAGAAAAAAATATATATATTATTATTATTATTATATTAAAGCATGGGTTTCATGCTTGGGTCATCATGTTTTAGGTCAAAGTCCCCATTGAGGACTTCTAAGATTTATACTGAATCAATAGAGTCATTTTACTTTTAAAGAGACCCTTCTTGGGCTTTTGAATCATGTAAAAAAGTTAAGTATTGAGTCAAATATGAATTATGTTGCCTCCACACCAAGTCGGCCCTAAGATGATCAAGTCAACCTCAAAGAGGGCTATTCAACCTCACCAAAGGACTATAAATGAAGTAATTTGAATTCCATTTGAAGCACTCACTCAACAAGCTAGTTCGATATCTCTTGAAGCTGGAAAAAGTGCAAAATAGAGGAAGGAAGAAAAGGAAGTGCGAGTTTGGTCTAGGAGAAGGAAAGGAGGAAGATCGAAATTTTGGTGCATCTATCTCTCTCTCTCGTGCCCTAGTTTGGAAGATCGAAGTTCTCTTGTTGATTTCGTAGCCAATTGCCGCATGTTGCTGCTGCCAGATCAAAGTATAGGTTGAATTTGTTTGTGTTGGGTGTCGCTGCCTCGGGAAGTTGTATTGGGCCAAGATCAAAATTCCTATGTGAAGATCAAAGTCTCCAAAGCAAGGTCGAAGTTCCTGGGTTGAAAAGTGCTGCCACTGCTATTGTTACTGCTATTGCCACTGCCAGGTCGAGTAGGATCATCTGCAAGACAAGAGGAAGGTTGACTTGGTGTGGAGGAAAGTTTGTGTCAAGGTCTAGAGTCTTGGAATATCTCCGAAAAACTATTTAAGGAAGAATTGTTAACTGGGTTTTCCCCCAGAGAGGGGTTTTGCCCTGGCTGTGAACCTACATCTGGTGTCCATTGTTTTATGTGTTATTGCTTTGGTAATTGCTTGATGAACTAAAAGAAAGAAGATATAAAGAAACCTAATAAGAAGTCAAGAACATCACAAGTAATTATCAAGTATAAGAAAATCTTTCTGCCTTTTCTAATTTTCTAACATGGTTTCAAAGCTTTGGTGAAGAAAGAAGAAAAAGGTAGTCTCAAGCACTTGATCAAGGAATCATTCAAAAGGATTATTCAAGGGAAGAAGTCTACTATCTTCAAAGACAATGTCTAACACAATCAAGGGAGAGAACAAACTTGAAGGAGCCTCAAACTACAAGTCTTGGAAAAAGAGGATTGACCTCATCCTTGAAAAGAACAAGGTTCTAGACTTGGTCAAAGGAAAAGTAAAGAAGCCTATAGATGACTCTAGTGATGCTGATAAAGTGAAGTTCAAAGAATTAGAATTAGTTGTCATGACCCTAATGGTAGAAGGAATAAAGGACAACTTTGTCCCGTTTATAGCCAACATTAATCATGCTCGAGAAATGTATGAGACCCTATCAAAGTTATTCACTATTAAGAACATTGGTCAAGTAGCAAGCTTGAAGAATGAACTAAGGACCACAAAGATGACTAAAGAAGACACAATGGTCTCCTTATTTGTGAAGATAGAAAGAATCAAAGATGATCTTTTGGCCATTGATGAAATTCTTCCAAACAAAGAACTGGTGATCACTGCTCTATTTAGATTGCCACCTACTTGAGGTGAATTTGTTGCAGGACTTAACAATTGGGAGGAAGCTCCCACTTTTGAAAAATTATGGATTGTCTGCAGTCAAGAAGAATTAACGATCTCATTAGTTGCAAATCTTGAAGGAGTTTCAAATTCCTACACTGCTCAACACAAAGGAAAGAATTTGAAAGGACCAAGGAAGAAAGTAGACATGTCCAAGGTGGAATGCTATCAATGTCATAAAAAGGGTCACTACAGGAGTGACTGTCCCAACAATCCAAAGAACAAGAAGAGAGATAGAGATCATGCTAACATTGTTGAAGAAGAAGATACAAAGAAAGCCAAACCCAAAGTATCTAACATAAGGGACTACACTACTAAGTCCTTTGCTAGTAGTCTTAGATATCCTATTATGTATTTTTGATGTTTTAGATTTTATAGGTTTTTAACATGTTTTTGGAAAATACATTCTCTTTTGTTTTTATAAGTTTATATGCATCCCTCAAAGCTTTGGAGGGAGCCCCCAACATCTCCCTCTATTGTCTTGATTAGGAAAACATCTGCTATATCCTCAGGGAATATGGAAGAGAGCCACCCAAGACAAGGTTTGTCAAGAAACAAAGGTATGCCTTAAACTACAAAACATTAATTTCTTTATATTAAATGTTTATTCATTTGACAATCTATTACTAACATTGTTATGTCTAGCTATATTGAATCATAATGATTCTTGTTTTGGGTGATTCATCACTTGATAAATCTACCCCACTCATATTCTTAACTGATTTTATAGAACCCTAGACAGGTTCTCTAGAAAACCCTAACCTAAGGGTATGCTAATGTTAATGTTTGAATCCTAAACTGCTTTAGGGTTATTGAGAAATGTTATTTGAAGTTTTATTGATGATGTCATGTTTGGGATTTTGGTATGATCAAGAAAACCTAACTTGTTAGGGTTGAATGATAAAGTCTAAAATCCCGAACCTTTGAAGTATTGGTAATTTTGGGTTGCTATGTTCTTATATTGAAACCCTAACTCATTAGGGTTTGGTGGAATGTGTAAGCAAGACCCTTATAATGTCTTAGAAATGATTTCCTTGGAATGTGTGTTTGTCCAATCAAACCCTAGTCTAATCAAGTTTGTTGTATGTCTAACTCTTATTGATATTTGTGAAGTTGGGTTTGACTAACACATGATATGAAAATGAAGTCCTAGATGTATGAGTTGACCTGTTTATCAGTGATCATGAATCCTAGGGTTTGGAACTAAGCCCTAGTCAAAGTTTGTTTCTCTAGGATGATAGTATTTGTGAAATTCTAGGGTTTTGGAGTTAAACCTTAGTAGAAGTGAAAATATCTAATGTATGATGACAATGTGATAATTTGAGATTTGTGTAAGATTGTTGAAATCTGAGTTTTAGTTGTGATTGATGTTTGATTGAAAAATCTAGGGTTTGCAACTAACCCTAGTGGAAGTTGGTCATGTTGATGACTAAGTTGTGATTGGTTTTGATTGATTAATTCTCATGTATGAAATCTAGGATTTGTATGAAACCCTAGTGGGAAGTCTAACATATGAATTCTGAAAATTGTTAGATGCTTTGTAGATCTATATTTGTTTGAATTGTTTCTAGGGTTTGCTATATGTTGTAGTAGGGTATGTCATACCTTTGGAAGAAACATTGAAACCCTAGATGTAATGAAAGTTGTTATGAAGTAGTCTAGGGTTTATGACAAAGTCCCTAGCAAGATGTTGAAGAGTATGTGTCTCTTGTTTGTAATTAAGTTTGGGTATCTGATATATATAAGGTTGAAATGCTTCCGTAATTCTGATATGGCTAACTTCATGCTTCTAGAGATTTGGTTGTACTTGCTATCTAAGTTGTGCAGGTACACAATCTTCAATATGGTGAAGATGTTCGTTGATAAGCATGATGTGAATAGTGATGGCAATGATAACTCTGATGAAATGGTTGGAAGCCACAAAAGATTCTCCGATGTCGAAGTAAAGAAGTTGATCTCCCTGGGTTAAGAGGGAGCCTGAATAAGAAAGATCTCCCTGAGATTAAGAGGGAGCCTGGATAAAGGGAAGCTCCCTAGTTGAGAGGGAGGGCATAGCATAGTTTTGATTGGAGAATACTTTTTGAAAGATATGTTGTTGTATATGAAGTAGGAAAGGAAAATGTATGATTGAGGAATCTTTTGTCAAAGATTCAGTTGATAGTCCTACTATGTTGAGGAGCAACATCAGTTGTCTAAAAGACCCTGAAGGTTTGTATTTGATTATGTACATGTGAAAGTATATTATTGATTGGGGTTGTGTTTGTACAGGTGAATCTCTCGAAGGTTTTGATAACATGTTGGTTACCAATCAATTTGATTGGGAGAGATTGGTTATCCTTGATCTATTGGATCAAGGAGTGTTGAGGCTTTGTGAGTGAAGCATTGTCTGGGAGGACATCTGGCTGACACTTTGTGTTGATGTCTAGGTCCCAAAGTTGGAAAGGTGGTGTTGGTTATAGAGCTCTGTTTTTGGATACACACCTGGATCCCTGGGTTGATGGTTAGTAAGTAAGCCTAATGGTACCTAGAGAGGCTGAAAGCTTGAGTCCATCTTAGTCCCACATGGATAGATTGCCCTGGTCAGGAATCTAGTCCATGGCATTGCAGTGCCCAAAGTTATTCATGGTTCATATAGTTGAGATCTTCCTTGTACTTGTATATGATGCATACCTCCCTAGTTAAGAGGAAGTGTTGAAAAATGTAACTACGTTCGATCTTCCTTAAATGTATTTGAGTCATCTTATAATGTATTTGTCAAAAGAATAAAGAAAAGAATTATTATTATTATTATTATGACTTGTTAAAGCATGGGCTTCATGCTTGGGTCATCATGTTTTAGGTCAAAGTCCCCATTGAGGACTTCGAGGATTTATTCTGAGTCAATAGAGTCACTGTACGTTTAAAGAGACCCTTCTTGGGCTTTTGAGTCATGTAAAAAGGTTAAGTATTGAATCAAATATGAATTATGTTGCCTCCACACCAAATCGGCCCTAAGATGATCAAATCAGCCTCAAAGAGTACTATTCAACCTCACCAAAGGACTATAAATGAAGCAGTATGAATTTCATTTGAAGCACTCACTAAACAAGCTAGTTCGATATCTCTTGAAGCTAGAAAAAGTGTGAAATAAAGGAAGGAAGAAAAGGAAGTGTGAGTTTGGTCTAGGAGAAGGAAAGGAGGAAGATCGAAATTTTTGTGCATCTATCTCTCCCTCTTGTGCCCTGGTTTGGAAGATCGGAGTTCTCTTGTTGATGCCATAGCTAGTTGTCGCATGTTGTTGCTGCCAAATCAAAGTATAGGTCAAAGTTGTTGGTTCTGGGTGCTACTGCCTCAGGAAGTTGTATTGGGCCAAGATCGAAACTCCTATGTGAAGATCGAAGTCTCCAAAGCGAGTTCGAAGTTCCTGGGTTGAAGAAAGTGTTGCTATTGTTGTTGTTGTTGCCAGGTCGAGTAAGATCATCTACAAGAGAAGAGGAAGGTTGACTTGGTGTGAAGGAAAGTTTGTGTCAAAGTCTAGAGTCCTGGAATATCTTCGAAAAGCTATTAAAGAAAGAATTGTTGATTGAGTTTTCCCCTAGAGAGGGATTTTGCCATGGCTGTGAGCCTATACCTTGTATCCATTGTTTTATGTGCTATTGCTTTGGTAATTGCTTGATGAACTAAAATAAAGAAGATATAAAGAAACCTAATAAGAAGTTAAGAACATCACAAGTAATTATCAAGTATAAGAAATATTTCTTCCTTTTCTAATTTTCTAACATTTGTTAGACTTCTAGACCCAGAAAGAAATGCATCAAACCAACGTCTTTCATTTCAAATTCAGAAGCTAACTCTTTCTTACACTAGAGGATAAAAGGTTCTCCTCCTGTCAAGAATAAATCATCAACATACAATACCAAAATCAAAGGTATACCTTGGACTGTCTTGAAGTAGAAGTTTGGGTCTACAATGCTTCTTGTGAAACCAAGCTTTATCAGGTAGCTATCAATGCGAGCATACCAAGCTCTTGGAGCTTGCTTCAACCATTATAAGGTTTTCTTCAGTCTGAAGACATGAGTTTCCATGTCATGCTCTTCAAAAGCCTTGTTGTTGTTCCACAAATACCTCTTCCTTGAGGAAGCCATGCAAAAAACCAGTTTCCATGTCCATTTGGTGAAGAGTCCATCCCTGGCTAGCGACTAAGGCAACAATGAATCAAATAGTAGTATATCGAGCTATAGGTGCAAAAACCTCATCGTAATCTATTCCCTCCTTCTAAGAGAAACCTCTAGCTACAAATCTAGTCTTATATTTTTCAATACTACCATATGCACCATGTTTAATCTTAAACAACCATTTGGAAGTGACAACGGATTTACTTTGAAGTCTAGGAACCAATTCCCAAACATCATTCTGGATGATGGACTTGTATTCTTCTGTCATGGCATCTTTCCAAACTTATTCTTTTGCAGCTTCTTCAAAGGTGCATGGTTCTGCCTAAATGATGTTGCTCATAGCAGCAACACACCCTTGAAATTGACTTGCCTTCTTACTTTCTCTAAACGTTCCTCTTGAGGCAGCATGTTGTTCAACATCTTGCAAGGTATCTCGCGAGTCGCAACCATAGTGGTCTCTTTCTGATAGGAGGATGATGTGGTGGAGGATCTAGAGGATTCATGGAATCCATTGGAGTATCAACAAGCTCATTCTTAGGTTCCAGTTCAGACTCAAATGCAGGCTCTTTTTCATTAAAAGTTTGTCTTTAAGCAATGGTAAGAGGAGAGTCTCTTTCTTTTCTAAGAGTTGCATCTTCATCAAATGTTATGTCTCTGCTAAACTCTATAGTTCTTTGACTAGGTACATAAATTCTATAAGCTTTTGAATTATCACAATAACCAACAAACATACCTTTCTTACCTGAAGCTTCCAATTTGTTCATTTTCTCTTTTGGCACATGGAAGTACACAGGATAGCCAAAGATTCTCAAATGACTCACCTCAAGCCTTTTACCAATGAAGACTTCTTCAGGAGTCTTATTGTCTAAGGTTTGATGAAAAATTATGTTTTGCACATAAACAATAATATTTGCAGTTTCTTCCCACAGAAATTTGGTAGCTTTTAATCATGTAGCATGGCTCTGATTGCTTCCATAATGGTTCTATTCTTCCTCTCAGCCACACCATTTTGTTGTGGATTGTACAGCACAGTGGTTTCTTTCTTTATTCTGACATCTTTGCAAAGATCATTAAAATCATTGGAGGTGAACTCTCCCCCATTATCAGATCTGAAAGCTTTGATCAACTTTCTAGTTTGATTTTCAATCAGAGCCTTGAAATCTCTGAACATGTCAAATGCTTTCCCTTTCTTTTTCAAAAAGAATATCCATGTCTTGCAAGAAAAATCATCAACAAAAATCATGAAATACAAGTAGCCACCAAGAGAAGTAACAAGCATAGGTCCACATAAATCAAAATGTATGAGCTGAAGTACCTGACTAGTTTTTGTTTTGCTTGAAGGGAATGATCTCTTTATATGCTTTCCACTTGCACATCCAAGGCAAACTCCTTCATGATCCATTTTGATCTCAAGCATTGCAAAAACCATCTTCCTTACATGAAGTAAGGCTTTGTAGTGTAGGTAAATGAATCTTATGTGCCATATCTCATACTTAAGATCGGTATCGTGGACCAATGCATGAATGGATTTACCATTGGCTTTGTAAAGCCCTTCACATCTTGATCCGAGAATGAAGGCTTCTTTAATACTTGAGTTCAAAGGCCAGGTTAGAACTTTTCTATTAATAAAAACAACTTTCAATCCTTTAACTTCTAGAGCAAATATGGATACAAGATTTTTTTTCAAACTAGGTACATACAAAACTTCTTGCAGAAAAATAGATTTGCCATCATCTAACTGAAATGAAATTGAACCATAACCTTTAACTTGGTGAGTAGAATTATCTCCAAGGATAACATTTAAATTAGTCTCCCTCTCAACTAGATTAGAGAGTGTTTCTTTGTAACCAGTAAAATGTTTGGAAGCACCACTATCAACTAAGTTGCAACTAGCAAATAAATTTGCAGAAGAAGAACTAGAAAGAACATAAACAAGAAAATATTCTGATTGAGTTTCCGTTGCATTATTTCTATACCTTGGATTTCTTGTTTTCTTAGGATGGTATTTTCTTTGATTTTCAAAAGTGTCTTTTCTATAATCAGATTTGTTTTTTAATCTAGGTGTTCTTCTTCTTTCTTTACAGTCATGAGCAAAGTGACCATGCTTTTGACAGTTAAAGCATCTAACTTTTGACATGTCTAGATTCCCTTTATTTGATTTGAAAGCAGATTTCTTTTTATTATCTTTTTTTTCTCTTGTCATAGGCTGAAAATGCAGTAGGTTCTCCTTCTTCATGATGTGAAATTCTCCCTCTAGAGATCATTCTGGCCTCCTCTTGGATACACTTTCCCAGGAGCTCATCAAATGTGGGAATAGTGTTGATATTGTTGATGGTGGTGATAAAAGTCTCCCAAACAGGAGAAAGTCCTCCAAGTGCAATCAACACCATTTCCTTTTTCGGATACAACTTCACCAATTGTTGACAGTTGATTCATGATTTTGATCAATCTCAAGAAGTATGCTTGAATCTCTCTCCTCTGTTCATCTTGATGTCCTTCAATCGATTCTTCAAGGCAATAATCTGGTTCAAGTTACTAATTGAAAACATGCCAATTAGTTTTTCATACATTTATTTAGCTTTCTTCAAACCAGAAACATAAGTAATGAGATGATCACTAAGAGAATCAAAGATAATTTTTCTAACTTTGATTTCACCCTTTTATGTTTGGATTTGACAGCAGCACTTGAATTCTCTAGTGGATCAACTATTGTGCCTTCAACATACTCCAGAACTTCGTGTTCTTCAAGAGTGATATCTAGTCTTGCTTTCCATGGACCAAAATTTGAAGCATCATTTAGCATCTCCTCTACCTTGAAGTAGGACGAAGTCATATTGATCAAAAAACTTTGGTAGCACATGGGGTCTCTTCAGGTGATATCTGGTCTCCTTGGACTTGTCTTCACCGAGGCTCTGATACCATGTTAAAATATGAAAGTTCTAGGTAGAAATTTAAAAATTATTTACAGAAACTTGAAAGTTCTATGCAGAAAATTGAATGTGCTTGTAGAAAATTGAATGTACTTTGCTGAAAATTGAATAGAACTTAAAGTACTTTGCAGAAAGTTGAATGTACTTTGCAGAAAATTGATTGTACTTTGCAAAAGGTTGAATGTACTTTGTAGAAAATTGAATGTATTTTGCAAAAAACTGAATGTACTTTGCAGAAAATTGAATGTCCTATGTTGTTACAATTACTTAGAATGCATATTTCTTGTTCACAACTTTTCAAATCAACAATTGTAGATAGAACATAAATTTAAGGATCATATGAAGACAACTAAGCACAATTATGAGACACTGATATTTTTGGTCCAATGACCAAGGCAAAACCCCTCAAGGGGGAAAACCCAAATGATTCTTCTTCTATTAGATTTCTTCAATTGTTCAACAGAGTACAAAGAGAGAGAGAGAGAGAATGAGAATGAATAAAGTCACCAATGTCTGATCAACTTGCAGCTGAAGTGCACTTACTCTTTGCTCGAAGATCTCTTCCTTCTCTTGATCAGATCCTATCTTTCACACTTGCTCTAGCTCTTCCCTTACTCTTGCTTTTCACTAACTCTCACACTTCTCTTGCACACACTCAACATTTGCTCTCCTTCTTCACAATGAACATGCTACTCTCAACTCTCACTTGCTCTGGATTAAACAGTGTTCCACGGGGACTCGCCCCCCCCCCCCTTAGGGGTCTAGTTTCCTCGCTCCCCCGCGCTCCGGGGACTTGGGGACGAGTAGGGGACGTTTCCCCACGCTCCCAAAATGGAGGAAACTCAGGGGGGCGTGCTAGGGAAATGTTTCCCTTCCCTAAGGGGACATTTCCCCACGCTCCCAAAAAAATGGCCTTGCTTATAGTTTGTGATTTAATAGACCTAAAGTGGTACAAAGCTACTCATGTTCTGTATGGGGATAACGTCTTGTGCTGTCTTTTGGTTTCAAAGAGCGTTATTTTAGAGGGTCAGTATCATGGAAATTTGTTGGACCATATAGCATGTACATGAATTTTCCCTTTTAAAACTTCTCCTTTTTTCTCAAGTAATGGCTGGATTACAGTGGGGAGATAACTGGAGTGACAGGGAAAGAATATGAGACATTTAGTTTGTGTTTTTAATTTGCATGACATTTGACATACAAACTATGGAAGCAGCGCCTATGTCATGTGGGAAATAATTGGGTGGACTATAGACTAACATGCGTTTACTGCAAGCATGACAAAATACTATGGGCAGCAAGAACTCTCAGGAACTGTCGTTATATATGAATTTATACAGTTACAAAATTTACACAGACCACAGTTGCTCAGCTTGAATTCTCAGGTCTGAAAATTATTTTCACCCCTGAAATACACTGCTAGTTTGAAGTTTGAACTGCATGGCATTGCTCTAATAAGGTAGACAAATTATCCATGCCATCGTTGGTCACCCAAGTTGGTTCGCAGACGGTCATCCTGCAGTCAATGTCATTTGATAGTAAACTGTCAGAAACTCTTTCATGTGATCTTCTCATCTCTCCTGGAACTAAAACTCTTCTTTCAGCATATGGTGTACTGTCTATATTATATATAATATAACAAACTTTCTAGCTGTTGGATCCAATACAGCTGGACAACCCATTGTAGTTGCCCCTTCTACTGCCAATGCAGTGTTCCTGATCTGTTCATTTACCTTTTCACAGAATTCAGTGGCTACCTTATCAAGTTGAAGCTCTCCCTCTGTCTGACCAAAATCTAAATTAGAATTTGACCAAGCTGAATTAGAATTTTAAATTTATTATTTTATATGATATTATAAATTTGGATAATTTCAAATGATATTCATATCAATGATCATGCTTTGCAGCTTTTCAATTCAAACCAAATTGTCATAGTGGACTCAATTAATAAATTATATTTTATATTTATAAATTTTTAAGACCCTGACGCTCCCCCCCGTTTCCTAAAAAATGGTAGGGAGCTTTTGCATAGGCCGCTCCCGCGCCCCCTCACTCCCTCGCCCCCTCGTCCCGGAACCTTGGTGGAACATTGGGATTAAATAAATAAGAAATGAGAGGAGTTACAAAATGAATTCATGTCTTGAGCCAATAATAAAAAAATCAAATTCCATGAGGGAGGAGTTACTTGAAGAGAAGTGTAACACATCCCAAAAATAGAGAGCGAGGTACACTTGTCTTGAGGAGATGTAATTCAAATTAGGGAGAGAGAGAATTACACTTAAACACGAGAGAATATTTGATGAGAGTTACAAATCGAATTGAATGAGGGAGTTACAAGTGCATTTAATGAGGATTTACACTTTTGCCATACATAGAATTAGTGAGGGAGAGTTACATTCTCTTAAGTGTGGAGTTATTGTCTTATTAAAAGAGAGAGGCACGATTTTCCAAGTAAGAGAATCTCAATTTAATTTACTTATTCCATGATAGAATTTGCTTTTAATATTTATTAATCTATTAAAGGTGAATGACTTTAGACTATTTTATAAATAATGGTATAATAATAATAATGCTAGTAAGGATAAAAATATTAATTCTTGACTTGTATAATCATGATTGATTTGATTTTAAAGCGGATTCTATATATCAAGATCATCCTTGATCATTTAAACATGGCTTTCTATTTTTGGAAAGTCACTTCCAAATTGAGATGTGACTTACTATTTTTGGAAAGTCATATTAAAATTGTCAGAAATGAAATTTTATTATGGGTCATTCAAACAAAACTGTAAGATATGATTTCTTCTAAGAGAAATTCATCTCTGAGCTGCCAAATTTTAACACCACCCTCTTGGCTTTGGCCATCTCCTTCTTGAAGGTTGCTAGTTGTTGTGGATTTGTAAGTTTAGCCATTACAACTCTTATTGTTTCCTTCAAGTCGTGCTCATCCAATAGGAATTGCATTATGGCCTTCTAGACGCCAAAGTTAGAGCCTCCATCAACTTTGTCCTAATCTCTTAGTCCTGTTGTGGCCATCTCTGCGAAACTCAAATAACTGGAGAAATATATGCTAGAAAATCTCCTACTCCTCTTGGCAAAAGAATTTAGCCTTCCTTCTGCACTCACACCCTTTTCTAGAAATGAGCAGATCTGCTTCTGGAAGATTCACACTTGCCTTCAGTTTCCTTCCCAAAACTCGCACTGTTTGCTACTCCTACTCTAGGCAACTCACTCTACCTCCATATGTCCTCCTCCGGCATTGGTACACACACTACTAACCCTGAAGCACGCATTGGCTAGAATGGCAAGTCCACTACGACCTTCTCCTGCTAGAAATTACGGTTTCATTTCTTGCAACTGGAAAATTGGAAACCCTCTAAGAATTTAACTGGAAATTCCCTCTCAGCATGCTTTTCTCTTCTTGTCTTGCACTGATCTACTGTTGCAAAATCATTGTGTTAGATTTGCTCCACGATTCAACTGATCTGCTCACTGGAAACCCTATCCGGCAATTCTACTGCCTGCTACTATATAGTATAGATTTGAGGCAAAATCGAACTTTTCCTTCACCTGAACTGGAAAACAATTTTCTACCTCTCTGCAATTTGCACCCCTGGATTGGCCTGCACAAATCTGGAAGTCAGTGCTTCAAATCTCCCACTGAAACTGCACAAAACTCACTTCCATCACCTAGAACCTCTGATCTAATCTTCTCGGCTCTGATCCCATGTGAAAATTCCTTCAACTACAACAATTGGATCTTATTCTCATAACTTAAACAGTTTATTTGTCTTCTGTTAAATTATTAACAACAAATAGCAAATAATGCACATTGCAATTCTTCACAAATAAAATACGTTGTAGAAATATAAAATACAAAACTAAGAAATAGATGCGCGCACACAATAAAATGACACCGTTATTTTTGGACAATCATCCCTAGAAAAACCCCAAAGGGAAAACTAGTGCAACAAATGAGGGTTTTATTATTACACAACAATTTGAGAGAATAATTACAACCAGTTGCCCAACTAGCAAACCTCTGCAATATACTAGCAAAATATGTTGGAGACACTCGGTCTCCTTGTGCAATCACACTAACCACTCGCACCTTCTCTAGGTTATTCGGACCTCTGCCCAAAATGCACACTGGTGGCCCTGGATGAACTTGCATAGCCCCTGGAACTCTTCTAGGTGAGTCATATTGCCTCCCTCGGCCTCTTGAAATGACTCGCTCTGCCTCCAGAACACTGATCCGACCTTTGACAATTGAATCGAACCTCTTCTGGAAACTCGCACTAGGGTTTCTAGCTAACTCGCATTGCACAAATCAACCTCCTCTGCAGACAATTCGACCTCCTCTTTACCTGCCTCCTAGTCACCAGAAAACTGAGGAAAATCTCTTTCAGATCTTTGCTCCCAAATCTTTGCTACTCCCTCTTTCCAATGCTCTTCCCTGGCTTGAACTGTGCCCTCATTGAATACTGCGAATTGGGGAATTTGAACTACTTTGCTCACAAACTATCTTCTTCAATCCCCTTGACTTGCTCTTATAATCTTTCTTTGGGGCTTCAACGGCCAAGATCTAATCATGATCAATGGCTCAAAACATCTTAGACTCTATCAAGTCACTTTTTCATAAGTCCTTAGAGAAAAATCGATTTCCTCAATTAATACCCATTAATTAATCAATTTTCCTAAGTTAGACTTAGGAACTTTTCAATTATTATCCCTAGAGAAAAATCGATTTCCTCAACTAATACCCATTAATTAATCAATTTTCCTAAGTTAGACTTAGGAACTTTTCAATTATTGATCAATTAATTTAATTGAGAGGTTTTGAAGTGTTTTCTCTCGAAACCTTTTCTAGGTTTCGGAAATCTCATGTTCCTAAGCCTCTTTGACAACTTAGAGACTAGAACACCTGCATGATGCTACCATATCCATCAAAAACTAACACACCGAGGATGATGTTATTCCAAGGGGGGATAGGAATGTAATATCCCAATTTTGACTCGTAGAATATAATGTGTAATAAATCACGTATTTGATCTAGGTGAATGTCGGTGGCCACCAACCTATTCCACTAGCTCAAAGCACAGTTCTTCAATTTGCTAATTTTTCAGGTCCTGGACTTTCAGGGTTGTTTTCAAACCTCAAAGCACAGTCCTCCATATTGGTAGTTTTTCTACAATTTTTTGGGTCATGAACTTTTGAGGCCGTTTTGAGGCCTCAAAGCACAGCTCTCCATCTTCGTAATTTTTCTATAGTTTTTCAAGTCCTAAATTTATGAGGTCATTTTGAGGCCCAAAATGACATTTTTTTGATGTGGTGAGGCCCAGGCAAGAGCCACAAGTTGTTTCTTGAGCCTAGTTCAAATGTGTACTTCCCATCCAAACCTTTCCAATGAGCTAATGAACACGCCAAACAAATATCATATTCAAAAATTACAACCCTAGTAATTTGATGCACCAACCTCATCAGAGCCCACAAACCTTTTGCCATTGCAACTCCTAGGGTTAGGTTTTTGGATGTTTAGGGTTTCCTCATTGTTTCTTTATGTTAAAAAGGCCCTTTCAGCCTCATTGTAATGGGCTCTAGCAAATGCACGTAGCTGTCACAGCTCTTCTCAAAGGAAGCTACCACCATTCGAGCAAGTTTGTTTCATTTCGCATTTTTACGATTTCAGAACATTTCATTTATTAATAGGAGTCAAGTTTCACTATATCAATGTGTTTTTGTTATAAATGTTTATTTCATTTCATTCCCTTCATGAATCCAAATTAGTATTATTTCACTAATGTGGTTTAAGTGACAAGAGTTAAGCCATATGGGCTGGGATATAATGATGTCATGTTACAAATATGTGGAAGGAATTATAATATTCCTAGTGCAAGGCTCAAGGCCAAGGCATGACTATTGAATGTTAATGAGCCCAAGTGAGGCTAGGAATAGAGTGTGATTGCTATATTTCCATAATACTATATAAAAACATGTATAAGAGGAAGATGCACAATAATATAAATCCATCAAGAAGGTTGCTTAAGGAAGCAACAAGTAGACTATAATACCATAAGAGGGGATGGAAAAGGAGGTTGTTGGATGATTTGACCTTGATTGTCTTTTGGAAATACTATTCTTTCATGCTCGTGCTTCCTTGCAAGTTGTCCCAACAATCTTTGACTTGTGTCCATATACTAGGTACAAGTATTATATCCTAGGGAGGGGAGTAGATCTCATGAAAGAAAATGTCTTTGGTTGTCTTTTCCATGCACTCTATCATCATTTTGTTATTTATCAACAATTCATAGACATGGAGAGTCTACAAGATCCCACATTATGGGGATGTTTTCCCTAGTTGTTATGGTTGTCATGGGTGAAAACAACAATATTTTCACAGTGCTTGTGGCCACTAACAATCCATATAATTCGGGGAAGGTTGCTACTAAAAATGTGAAAGAAAATGGGATGGTTTGAAAGAGAAGCCATCCCTAGAATGTCTGCAATCACTGAAGCAGATAAATTCATAATTGCAACCTTGTTATTGCTACTCATTAACTATCTTGATGCCTAGTGCTTTCTATTCTAGGATATTTCCAAAAGGTAACCAAAATTTGGACCCTTTCTATGTACATTGAAAAGCACTAGAAGGGGAGAAGATCGCAGTGGAACTATTGAGTAGAGAAAGGGAAGGAAGATCTTCCTTGTGTTGTCCAAGGCAGTGAAAGAGAGTGCCAAGGTTGTTTGATGGTTGGATGAGGGCCTAGAGAGTTATGGAGTGTCCAGATGGCCTTTTCATTCACCCTAACGGTATCATGGTCTAGGTGGAACCCTTAGTTGATTCCTCCAATTAGGTGTGTTGTCGCACAAAGTGTCTAGGTAGCACGACAACGCTCAGAATAAGGGTTGTCACTCTAATCCTTACTCACTTTGTTTAGCACAAAGTGTCTAGACAGCGCGACAACGCTCAGAATAACGGTTGTCACTCTAATCCTTACTCACTCTGTTTAGCACAAAGTGTCTAGACAACGCGACAACGCTCAGAATAAGGGTTGTCACTCTAATCCTTACTCACTCTGTTTAGACTCTCTCCTAGGAAAGTTAAGGGGGTTAGTCCCTAAGGTGAATGAATGAGAAAAGCCTGTGAAATACAAGCTCTATGAGACTTAAAGATGGACAACTTGACGAATGTAAATGAATCTCAATTAACTCAAATAAATAGATTAAACGCTAATGTAATCAAGAAACGACCACAAGATATAAATGATTATAGACCAGTGCTTTAATGTTCAATTAACCGTAGATTAAGTAAGAAAACAAGTTATTCAAATCAATTTTCCAAGATGTGACAAACAGTGATAATCATAAATGATCAATATAAACGCCCAAAACTGCAATATGCCAGAGATTTCAGATTTAAAATGATTTTCGTTAGGAATTCAGATCTAGAACATTTAACTTTCTCCTATAGCCAATATGATTTAAAACATTTATCGCACCTTGACCATAGAAAAATCATGAAAAATTAATTGAATCACCAAATACAACCAAAGAAATTTAAATTTGCGCTTTAATTATTCCTTAGGTAATTAATTGAATGAAAAATCAAAATCAAAGGGTTAATAAATTAAAATTTAAATAGCCCGTAGGCCACATTAAAATTTTTAATGTGAATGTGTGAATCCCTTTAATTTAGTTCATTTTCAATTCTCACAACACCAAAATTTAAAATTTTTAGATTTTTTTAGATTTTTTAAATGTTTTTTTTAATCCTTTCGATTTTTTTTATATTTTGGATTTTTAGATTTTTCAAATTTTTTATATTTTTTGAATTTTGTAAAAAAAAATAAAAACCAAATGTCACAAAGAAAAAGACAAATTTTTTTAATTGTTTTTTTTAATGTTTTAGCTTTTAGATTTTTATTTTTTATTTTTTATTTTTTAGGGTTTTTAATGATTTTTTTTAATGTTTTCTCAAATGAAAAAATAAAAATTTAAAATCATAAGTGAAAAATGAAATCAAAATATAAAAAAAAAAGGTCAAAAAATTAAAAATAAAAATGAAAACAAAATCGATCTTTTTTAAGTTTTAATGAATCTAACTTAAGTTTTATTTACATGAAATCAAAAATTACAACAACAAAAAAAAACTAAACTTAAGTCAAATTTAATTAAGAATATACATGCCTAACCCTAACATACATAAAAAGAAACAAATGAAATAAAAAAGGTCGATATGTCTTGCTGTTGTGCGTGTGCAGGTTGAGGGGCTCGACAGGAGCAAAGGAAGAGACGGCTGAGGAATGGACGAGGCAGGACGACGGCTGAGGAATGGACGAGGCAGGCCGACGGCTAAGGAATGGACGAGCTATGAATAAGGGAAAGGAAGCTACAGAGATGAAGAGCAATAGCAGGGATGAGGGGGTTAATGGAAACGCAGCAGGTCGATGGCAAGGAGAGGAATGGCAGCGACGGATGCAAGAGGGAGCCGCATGGAAATAGAGGACAGCGAGGATACACAAATTTGGAAGGGCGTATGGTTTGTTGTGTGCGCTTGTAGGTGGAGCAACAGCAACGAGCAAGACAGATATGACTGCGGACGAGGAGAGGGAAGCTCGGATGGTAGAAAGGGATGCCACAAGCAGCAGAAAGGAGGCGCGAGTTGATTGAGGGTTAGACGCAGGCAGATGGCAAAGAATAAAGGATGTTGCGAGTTGGGAGTGAGGGCGAAAGAGGTCACTGCTAGCAGGATAGATAGAAGAAAAAACGCAAGAAGAAACCCAAAATTTTCCAACAAAAAAAAAAAAAAAAAATTAAAACCCAAACTCAGACAATAAAAAAAAAAATCAAAACTTTCCAGAAAACCCGAAGATGTAGATAGCATGAACAAATTTGAAACTTTCTATTAGAAAAAAAACCTCAGACAACAAAAAAACTGAAAACCCAAGCAGCAGACAAGTAGCCAAAGAACCGAAGAGAAATTTCCAGATATCTTAATTTAAAATGTTGAATCCACTGCTTCAGATTTATTAATGAAACCCTTAAAAAATTTCTCCAGATTTAAACACAACAAAAAAAAAAAATTGAAACCCTGGACTACAAAATCTTTTGAATAATCTCCTTGCAAAATTATGCAAATAAAAACCCCAAAGATCCAGATCTTACCCTCCAGGGCCTAGATCTGGACTCTACACAGATTTTTTCCTCAAATCTATAGCTGCAAAACAACAAGAAACACCCAAACGATATATACAATGACAAAACTAAAATCCAAAAAAACCCAAGTCAGAAAACCAAAAATAATTACAGATCTATATACAAGAATGGAAGATCTATCAGATCTAAGGAGTATGAGTCCAACTCCGCTCCCAGATCTGATAATCTGAGGCTCTCAACAGCAAGATTCATCAATTTCGCACATAAAAAAACTTAAAATTTTTAAAGTTTAAAGGAAATGCTGAGTTCAAAACCCTTCATGCATCACCAATAAAAATCTTATAATAAGCCTGAGATAAAATTAAGCCATGCTCTTCAGAAACACGGATCGGGAGTTGGTTGGTCCAACTAAAAACTTCCCCGAACGTCCGATGATCTAAAAGTCAAGACTTTTCTGTAAAACTCAATTCAGCCATCAAAATAGAGCGAGAAAACAATAATAAAACTCAGACAAATAAAGATACATGCTATTACATTCAGAATTTAGATTATTATTCAAACCGCAGCGACTAAGCAAGATACCTATACTCAAATCACTCTTCAGAAGCTATCATCAATGGCTAAAAAAATTTACACATGAAAAACGACACATCTTACAGTATTTCCATGAAGAGTAACACCCACGAAATTTAACCCCAAAGTCTTTTTTTATTATTCAAAAAAGATTACAGAAGAGTTTTTCACTTAGCACACGATCAAAAGATCGGATGATTTGACTGACAAATGACCTCCTATTTAAAGATAAATCCTCCAACGGCTAGTTCGATTGATCCTCGTCAAAGCAATCTCGACCATTGATGAGGATCAAAATTTATTTTAATCTCATCTGTCGAAATTTTAAATTCTTGAGGAAATTCGAATTTTTCAATTAAATGCATGTTAATTAATTCAAAAATTAAATTTTTGAATTAATTTTCTCAAAATTTTGACTTTGACTTAACCCCAAGAAGAACCAAAGGCTTAAAATTTAGCAAAATAATCAATTTACCTTAGTCCCGGGACCTTTTAAATTTTGATTTTTAAAGACCAATTTTGCCTTCAAAGAATTTAAATGTACTTAAGACCTACAATTAATTAAATTTCTGGCTTAAGATTTTAATTAATTTTTTGCCAGAAAATTTAATTAATTAACGTGTGAGGGGATAAATTATTTTTCCAACCCTCAAGACACTTTACATCATGATTTTCATAATCTTTTACATCACAAGGGGGAAAACCCATTTGAAATAGACCCTCATAGACTACCCATTTCTGCAACGCAAATATAATCCAGCAGACTAAACAATTTGTAATAAAATAACCTAACCAAATAGTTAGGATTATTCCCAAATCACTTTTACATAGACTCGATCTAGAACACTAGGACTCGCCTAAAATCCCGATGACAAAATCCATTCCGGCTTTGGGGCAAGACTGAAGGAAAACTCTACCGACCATCTGAGAATAGATCGATGAGACAAAAAACCTCCCAGAATGTAGATCGTCACCAGAAAAGTAGGTTTACCTAAGCAATTACATACACGACACGAGTCTGCTGAGATTATTTACATTTTACACATGCAGAAAGGGTTTACAATATAACGTGATGATCATGCTGATGATGATAGTTGAATGGCACGGACACATCGATCATGCGCTATCCCTTTTGCGAAAAAAGAGGGTGTACTGCTATGGGTCGTTGACACGTAGTGGTCAACGGGGTGAAAAATTGTTCCTCGACGACCAATTGGTAAACATGCCTTTAAATACAAAGAAGTAATCAGATTTGTAAGAATGCTTTTTTGTATCGCTAATTCCTTGGATCAAATGTGCAATCAACGAATTTGGAATATGCATTGTTATCTCCATTAAATGTTTTATATTTGCATATGAATTCTATAATATATTGATGTTAAAGGTTGAATACAACTTCATATATTATTAATGAGACAAAGAAATCTTGTTAGTGATGCATGATGGGCAAAGGAAGGCATATGGAGACACCACCTGGAGAGCCAAATGAACATTGTGAACTGATTTATCATTTATGAATTGAATGGTGAACATTTTGATATTTTCATTATTATGTCATGAATGCAAGTCATGTTATTAAAGATGACTCAGCTTTGTTATAAATATAAATATGAAAATGAAATCTTTTTTTATTTTATAAATTTGGATGATTCTAAAAAGAGAAAAAAAAATATTGACAAAAAATACTATTAGTTATTCTTGCATATGTATTAGAAAAGCCTTAAAACATTTCAATTTTTGTTTCACATTCTGAACTTTCATTTCATGTTTCTCTTTTCTGTTTCACGTTTCGTATTTTTCATTTCTGATATCCCCTCTTTCTACATCCATATTTTAGTACACATGGGTGCACCTACAATTTAAACACAACTAGGATAAGTATCTTGTATGGAGGCGTTGAAATCCATGTGACATAAGATCAGTAGCCAAATTCCATCCATATCTAGCATGTGGAATTTGTTTTAAGTGGAAATTATTATTGTTCTCACTAATCTATAACTCTACAAACTTGGCGAAGTCTATTATTATTTCTGAGTTTACTCAGACTGAAAAACACTACACAAAATTTCACAACTTTGAATAGTGTACAATGGTTATGAGACCATTTCTTAGTACTACGAGAAATTTAGTTGAAGCAAAATGAGTAATGGTCACACAAGTTTCCAAGAATGTTGAGCACTTTTATATAAACTTTCCATACATATTTATGTTTTACGAGAAATTTAGATGAATCAAAATGAGTAATGGTCACACAAGTTTCCAAGAAATATAAATGTTGAGCACTTTTATATAAAATTTCCATGCATATTTATGTTTTACTATAATCGTACCATTGCAATTTCTAATCTTAGCCATAGAATGAGATATTTTAACCATGCTGAAATTATACAAATTAACTATTTAATTATGCAAATTACTAATATTTATTATTTATCATATATTGTTAAGTGCTTTTTTTTTTTTTTTTCTTTTAATCATATTTGTTGAGAACAAATTTTATTTTACATTTTTGTTGTGAATATGTATAAATATAGTTTTAAAACAATAGATTTAACTTCTAGCTACAATTTTCCAGATAGACCTACCTGCTTTTTTATAGTTATCTTGTTTACTTATCCAATTATGGTTAAAACTATATAAAATATCACTTAATGCCATCCTAAATCAAAGTTGAAACTGATTTATATTTCTTTGTGAATATTTAAGCATGAAATCAACTGTGACTATATAAGAAATTTAATCTACAAATGAAGGGAATGGGACCATAGTATGAGATGTACCAGATTTGCTGATTTTCCGAATAACATGATTTGCCCTCTCTGCAACATAAATGTTTCCCTTTGAATCGATTGTGAAGCCCTTTGGATGGTTGAATTGAGCAACCGCGAAGCCTCCATCTGCAAAACCAGGTGCTGTGTTTCGCGAACCAGCAAATACCTTGACCGTGCTATCTGCCAAATTGAAACTCGTTACTCGATTATCACTCCTCGCACTTACATCAGAAGAAGGATGACTAGATGATGGATATTAATGCACCAAAGACGCTGGTTTCCTAATGAGATGCCTCCAACCAAAAGACTACCTGATATTATTAGGTTGTTATGACTCAAGATCGCCACATTTGCTCTCATTATAAAGATTTGGGGCAGCAATTTAATTAATGCAATTTGTCTTTTCCTTTTCATATAACAAAGCAATAGCTATTATGTAGGGTTTAGGGTTTAAGGCCATATAACAAGAAAGCTAAGAAAGTGATGTCATAAGCACAATATATATTTTGCTCAAATTGAAAGAAATCGCGAAAATAACAATCAAAAATAAACCCAATTCACACGACTTCTTTTATTTCTAAATACTTTCTTATAAATATCTTAAAGAATGCAGTTACCTTTTAATTTTGTAAACTTATTAATAGGAGGTTAACTTTGCATGACTTTTGCAGGCCTTGAGCAATCTAGTAACAACAAAATGCTTGATATTTAGCACTATATACGATACATCAATCAAAAAATGATTGATAGAAAAATTGTGTTAGACTAGAGCATACATAACACACAGTGGATTTATACTCAGAGACTTAGACAGCAATAGCAGAGAATAATTCACAGAGACAGACAAATGGAGAAACAACAAGATTATTCAATCAGAAACAACAGAATAGATAAAACAATCATTGGAGAATAGAAATCACTTTGCATTACATAACAGGCTTAGGCCTTGGCTTGCTTTCCTTGGCCAGAGAAATTACAAATTTATAGAGGCAGAAGAAGGATCTAGAATCCTCTGTGTGATTCAAATGGTGATCTGAAATGATCTAGAAACCATTGGTGGTGTAGGAGGATCTAGAATCCTGGAGATCTAGAAGAAAAAATCTAATCTAGAAGGATCTAGAATACTGCGTGAATTTGGCTTCACACTTAACATTCTCCCACTTGAAGCCAAATAAGAGCCATCAAGCGTTCCTCGGCTATTTCCTGGACAGATCCTTCAACAGCTCCAGGAGTAACAACCAACATTTTAACGAACGCTACTAGAGCAAGGTGATGGCACTAAGCGGCTTGCACGGTGGATATTCGAACTTCGCTCTGATACCAATTGTTAGCCCAGAGCATACATAACGCACAGCGGATTTATACGCAGAGACTTAGACGGCAATAGCAGAGAATAATTCACAAAGACAGACAAATGGAGAAACAACAAGATTACTCAATCAGAAACAACAAAATAGATAAAACAATCACTAGAGAATAGAAATCACTTTGCATTACATAACAGGTTTGGGCTTTGGCTTGTTTTCCTTGGCCAAAGAAATTACAAATTTATAGAGGCAGAAGAAGGATCTAGAATCCTGTGTGTGATTCAGATGGAGATCTGGAATGATCTAAAAACCGCTGGTGGTGTAGCAAGATCTAGAATCCTGGAGATCTAAAAAAATCTAATCTAGAAATATCTAAAATACTACGTGAATTTGACTTCACACTTAACAAACTCTTACCCTTTGACAAAGGCAAACCGGTTTTGAAGATAGTGCTGTTTACAGAATCTAGCAACAGAATATCTCCATTAAACGGTAAAATTGAATATGGGTATATATCCATCTTGTTGCCATCGAATACGGTTTCAACTGTATACCCTTCTTCTGGAATCAGAGAAGGCTCTGCAACAACAGAAGCAACATAAGAACATATACACGGAACTTTAATGGTGGGTATATTATCCTAGCCTTCCACGATCATATTTCAAAAACAAACTGAAAATTCCGTAATATGAAATGAAAATAGATTTCCCAGTAGAAGAGAGTGCCTGTGAATGAGATTAGGGTAAATAGAAGAATTAGAAACCCTGTGCAAAAAGCACCCATTGAGAGAACTCGGGAAGAATATGAATCGTCATGCTGTTTACAGAATCTAGCAACAGAATATCTCCATTAAACGGTAAAATTGAATATGGGTATATATCCATCTTGTTGCCATCGAATACGGTTTCAACTGTATACCCTTCTTCTGGAATCAGAGAAGGCTCTGCAACAACAGAAGCAACATAAGAACATATACACGGAACTTTAATGGTGGGTATATTATCCTAGCCTTCCACGATCATATTTCAAAAACAAACTGAAAATTCCGTAATATGAAATGAAAATAGATTTCCCAGTAGAAGAGAGTGCCTGTGAATGAGATTAGGGTAAATAGAAGAATTAGAAACCCTGTGCAAAAAGCACCCATTGAGAGAACTCGGGAAGAATATGAATCGTCAAGTAAAAGACCAAGACAAGCTCTTTGACCAGGTACCCACTATCAGCTGGTTTTGAATTCCTTGAAGCCTCACCAAGTCTTCACAGGGTCTCTCTGTATGAGGAAAAGTTGAGACCAACAACAAATAATCCAGAGGGAACTGTTCAAAAAAGTTTCCAAAGATTTTTAAGATTAGTGGAGAGGTAGGTCGTCCAATTGATGTGACACATCCTCGTATCTCACATCACATGAAGAGTGAGTGAAAGCATAAAAGGTCAGGGTCTCGCAGTTCTCTTAGTTACTTTTGTTGTTTTCTGGAGGTGTGCATTCTCATGGTTTTGATTCTATTTTTTAAATTAAAAGATGCAAAGAGGTTTTGGTTTTTTTTCCTTAAACGAGAGTGAGAGTGGTTTTAGGTAGAGCAAGGCTTTTAAAAAAGAATGGACACGTGTAAATTTATGATGGGTTTCTATATTATTTTTTCTATGAAAAGAAATTTTAAATAAGAAATAAATTTCTGAAATGAAATGATATTTTAGTGTTTACAAAAATAGTTTATGGGATCATTAGTTTCTTGTTTTTAGTCTTTTGCAATTTAATTATTTCTTACTCAAATTGATGATGAGTTGGCTCAACCTTCCAACAATCTTCTCATTGAAAAGATGTTTTTTGATTGCGCTGCTCTAGACATGCAAAATTGTTTTTTGCGATTCTACTGCCCTTTTTTTTATTATACTACCTCATACATGCAAAATGTACACACCCAATCTTCCCAATCTTCTTTAGGTCTTTTCCACAATCTTATGTTTCAAAATATATATATATATATATAAAAATATATTAATAGAGCAAATTAACAACCTAACATATTTATATTTATTTTTTTAAATATATAAATATAACAATTATTAAGTTTCAAGTTTTAAAAGCAACCAAAAAAAAAGTTATAAAACTGAAATTTATAATATTTACTCAAATATGTGTTTATTTTGAAATAAGGTTTTTTTAATTTTAATTTAATTATTAATAATTATTAGGTGGATGGTAGAGATTTAATCTCCATAGAATATTCATAGTAGCATACACAAATCAAAGATTAAGATTTATCTCCAAAATAGTTATGTTATTTTTCTCTTTTAGTTAAAAAATAATAATAATAATAATAAAAAATAAATAAAATATATCAGCTAGTGTCATATGAAGTGAGTTATGGTTTCTTGGTCATGTGGTATTGATAAGAAATGGTATTTGCCCTTTATATTGTAACAAAACTATGTTTACATATTAAGAATCTCCATGTTAAAGTCTCGATAAGTGTTTAGATATTTGTTATGGATTGATGTCTATCAGCATTTACCAACCATTTAATTTCTATATCTCTGCATTTATCAAACATTTAATTTCTATAGCTCGGCTAGTTTATTAGTTATGGAAATCATTAACATTAACAATGATTTGCTCCTTGCTTATTGTTTTATTAGTTATCCTAATCTCCTTTTACAAATGATTGACCCAAAACTTTAGTAAAACCACATGAAACCACTCTTACCATACAAGTAATTCAAATAGATTCTCTGACATGTTGTGAAGCAACCATATAACTCTTTTCATACCAACATAGATCCATCATAAATACAGATCTAACATGAGCGATAGGGATCCAATTTCTTCTCGTGCAAATTTTTTTATGAATGGACATTATTTAAATATTTTGTATAGTTATTTAATTTTTAAATTCTTTATTTGGGCATACATGAGCAAAATTTCAACTTTGATAATGGACGAACAGGTTACACATCACACTTGGCTGTAGAATGAGCAGACAAGGTTACACATCACACTCGTGTAGAATGAGCAGACACGGTTACACATCACACTCGTCTGTAGAATGAGCAGACAAGGTTACACATCGCACTCAAACAAATAGGGTTACACATCACACTCGACTGTAGAATGACACATCACACTCGAGCAGACAAGGTTACACATCACACTCAATTGTAGAATGAGCAAATAGGGTTACACATCACACTCAAGCAGACAGAGTTACACATCACACTCGAGTGTAGAATGAACAGGCAGGGTTACACATCACACTCAAGCAGACAGGGTTCCACATCATGAGCCTCTAGGCTCAATTATGTAAAAATGTACTCTACCTTTACATTTGATGGAAAGGAAGATTGTCAATTGGTGTGTCTATTTCTAAATAAAGTTTCCATAATTTTAATGTAATTATCAATAATTATTAGATGGATGGTAGGGATTTCACCTCCTGAGAATATTATAGAATATTTTAAATAGTATTCATACATCAATGTTTATATTTATTTTATAATTTCTTTTATTTTAATTAAATTGATTAATTTAAAAGAAAAATATCATATGAACATTTTTTGTGCAAGTTATTTTTAGTGAGATTTTTTGGAAGTTTTTCCTATGGGTTTTTCTCACAAGCTTGATGGGTAACCCCACAATCGAAGCATCCTAGGGGTTTTTCAGGATGCTAAATCCATATATACAGTGAAAAAACCAATTTAAATAACACAAGTTTGATGGGTAATCCCTGCACAAACAAAATGCCTTAGGGTTTTTGAAGGTGCTAAATCCATATATATAGTGAAAAAAACAATTTAAATAACACAAATCAAGATTTCACCTTGAAAATTTACATCCAATTCCCCCACCATAAAATCCAAAAAATCTCACTAAAAACAACTTTTTTTGTGAATATAAAAAACATGTGATATTATTAAATCATAATATTGTAACAAAACCTATTTATAAATTAATAATAATAACTTAAAATAAAATTATAATTTAATTAATTTTTGTGAGTTTCCATAAAAATAAAAAATAAATATTTAATAAAAAATTATATATATATATATATTTTAATTTTAAATAAAAAATAATAATATAAATTCTATTTAAAATATATATATTTTATTGCAAATGAGAGAGAGTATTTGAGAAGTCCATATTAACCTTTAATATCGGTTAATCTAGATATTATTGACTATTACGTTGGTTTCATTAACTCATAGCCTTCTCGAGAATACAACTACAATACAACTACATAATAACCCCAATTTGTGTGCTATACGATAACCTAGTCTGATTTTTAACGATAACCTAGTCTGATTTTTAATAATAGCTGTTATAGACTAGCAATTGTCCCAAAAGGTACAAAGAGAGGCCAATAGGATTATTAAATTAGAGTTGTTGAATTTCTCTATAATAAATATTAGTGGATCTGAGTTAAGTTTATAACAAACAAACATTCTTTCACGACGTAAATTTGATAAGAATATTTTTTAATAATAGCTGTTATAGACTAGCAATTGTCCCAAAAGGTACAAAGAGAGGCCGATAGGATTATTAAATTAGAGTTGTTGAATTTCTCTATAGTAAATATTAGTGGATCTAAGTTAAGTTTATAACAAACAAACATTCTTTCACGACGTAAATTTGATAAGAATATTCCAAGTAGACGACTAAATTTTTTCTCTCATATATTAATAAAATGATTAAACAAATAAAATGACAACAAATTTTGAAAGAGTTTTACTTTTTAAGTTTTATAGGTTAAAGTTTTATGAAAATTTATTTATTTATTAAAATATTTAAAAAATTATAGGTTTTATTAATTAAATAAAATTATAACAATATTTAACATATAAATACTTATTACTTTTATAATTACAAATTAATAAATTTATGAATATAAATTAATATATTTATTATTTTTAGTTTAAAATGAATTTAATAATTCTGGATCTCTCAAATACTGAAAAGGATCAGATCTCTATATACAAATTTTTCTTCAAATTTTACACTCAAAAAAAAAATTACGCTGAAATTTGATCCCTCTCAACAGTTAATAAATCTCAAATTAAAATTAATCTCACGTTAAAATTAAAATTAATCTCAAATTAAAATTAATAAATCTCAAATTAAAATAAATCTAACGTAATTATAATAAACTTAACATTTTAATCATTTTTACCAATAAAATCTCAGACACTGCTTCAAATATTAATATAGAAAAAATCTAAACTAATTATAATAAAATTAACATTTTAATGACTTCTACCAACAAAATATCAAACACTACTTCAAATATTAATATAGTCCATACGCTTTAGCACCCTCCCAATTATTGGTAAAAGTCAAATGCAGAAAATTAGTGAGTTATTGGACCGTTTCACAAACGGCTATATTACTTATAAAGGGTCTCATGCACCCATCAATATTGTATGCTAAATTAACGCTTAACGGGTGGGTGACTCGTTACACCAGTTGCTTTGTCCCATCTACAGAGCAGTACCTGATATTTCCAATGTTATGCACAGAGTATTGTAATGAACAGTTGTGTAAGGCCTTAGCCTCATTGTACTTTTGCAGTGTTTATTAGTCCCTCATTGCATTTTGTATGGCTGCCATTGTCAGCTCCCCTGTATTGGGTTCCTGCAGATCCCCTTCACTGCAGTGAAGTGGAATCAGGAAAAGAGATGCATGCAGGGTCACCAGTGATGATATCTCCATTGAGCAATGTTACAGTTTCTCCAAGCCTGTCTCAGGCAGCAAGTTCAGGAGAATCTGGGCTTGAGCAGTGCCAACCATGGTCTTTCACCTTCAAGGAGCTCTATGCTGACATCTCGGCTTCGTTCTAATCGTGATGAGGATCACCCACCAATGCTTCAGTGCTTCAGTGTTAGATATATTTATAACTTCTTGTTAGAACAAAACAGTCAATTGAATTAGCTCTCCTATATACAAAACTCATGGTGTATCCAACCATGACAACCTATTAAAAACATCCAACGAATTACACAAATCTAAGAATGGGAATTTTATTATCATACATCAAATGTGCCAACACTGGTCCCTTTGTTTCTTATTTTTTCCTGTTATTCTCAATTTCTTTTTCCTCTTACCGCCTGACTTTGAACCAGTCCAACCTGTTGGATTTGTAATAACAATATGACTAGTGAATCAGCTTCAGGGATGGAATAGAGGGCCAATATAGTTAAAAAATTTGCAAAATCTTCCAGATCTTTTGTTGAAAGTGTGAAGATGGGTGGGGTTGTGTGAGAACCGTCAAATTTGACAAATGGTTTTGTTTTGAAATTCCAACCATGATCAGCGTAGCAGAGGGTCTTTGACATGGGGGTATGTGCAAGATGGTGTTGAAAATGGTGCATTAAGCGAACATTTGGGCTCCTCTTACATCAGCCACTTGGGAAGAAATGCCTGAGGTCAACAATCATTACACTAATGTCATCTCGTGTGCCTCTAGCTGCAGAAAGCTCCACAAGCTCTTTGCATGCTGCCATGGGACGTCGCAAAGGCATGTACTGCAACCCGGGGCTTTTTGTATTCTCTTTGAAATATTTGTCATAGCATCCCATAGTGTTAAAGTTGCCATCCCATAGACTCCTGACTTTCATGACCTTAGGTACGTCTCCCAAAGAAATTTTCCTTGCCTTAGGTGGTGGGCTAGCATCTTCATTCCATGCTTCTCCTCCTTCGAAAAGTTCAGGAGGACTAATAGCTCCTTGCTTTTTTTCTGTGCAAACAGTCCTGACAATGTCTACTGCCTCCTGATTAGTGACCTGATAGAAGTATTAGGGGAAACAGAATCAGCTGATTGAAACAGTCATGCTTACAATTTAGATGAAGAAATACATTTAAAAAGTTCACTGTTTATGAAAGTACAGAATTCAGAGGAAAAAAAATACTTTTTTGTGAAGTGCTCAAGTCCACTACAGAATTCAGGGGAAGAAGATACAAGGGACTCCATATTGCGAGTATGTGAAGATAAAATTAACGTGTAAACACAATCCATGAGCTTAGATGATGAACAAACATTACTAAAAGAGAAAGCACGGAAACAGGCAGGATACTTTCCTACAGTGTCAGTTCTAACAAATTTGTTGGTTTGAGCTGGTGAAACTCAGGGTTCAAAGATAGCTTCGTGTTTACTGGGAACGCATGTTCCCATCAAGATCTTAGATGGAGAATGTGCAATACTAGGTGCCCTGCCTAAGAAGTACAAAAGGCAGCTAGAGTTCATAGACAATTAATGGAGAAACGTGTCAGTTCTGACACAACATTGTTTTGGTTTTGAGCTGGTGAAGACTCAGGGTTTCAAAGGTAGCTCATGTTACTGGGAACCCATGTTCCCATCAAGATTTAGATGAATAATGTGCATTACTAAAGTGCCCTGCCTACGAAGAACAAAATTCAGCTAAAATTCACACAGAATTAATGGAGAAATGTGTCAGTTCTGATACAATTTTTTTTGGTTTTTTGGTGGCGCAACTCTGTTCAAAGGAATCCATGCTTACTAGGAAGTTGGGAAACCACGTTCCCTCCAAGTGCCAGTTTTGAAAAAGCTCCATGAGCTCCTATTTCTAAATTGGTCCCTTTTGAATGTATGCAAAATCAAAATTACAGAGAGTCTGTTCTGAAAAATCCATTTGCAGTGTTTGACAATTTTGTTTCTTCATAGAAAATTCATAAGAGTGCAAACTTTGAGGCCGGATTAACAAGCTTTCATGTGCCTTGAAATTGAAACATAAGTGTGAAAGCAATTTGAAAAACTTAAGCATACCTTCTCCCAAAGTCCATCAGATGCCATTATTAAAAATTCAGAGTCAGATGTAATGGGCAGCTTTCTAATCTCCGGTTCTGCTGATATCCACCGTTTCAAGTGTATATCTCCTATACTTCTCGACACAGCTAAGGTTCCCTGTACTCGCCAAGCTCCCCCGTGAATATCCACGTAACCACCCTGCCACAGCCCCAAAAGTATATTAGTAAACCCGTTAAAGAATGGACGAATAGATTAATGATGCGTCTAGCATTTGGTTGAGTCATAACCAGATTTTCAATCCTCTCCCTCTCTTCCTGCCTTCCAGGTCTATGATCACAGGTAATTGATTCAGCGTTACCATTCCTGCTGAGAACTGCCCGGCAGTCACCCGCATTGGCCACAACTAAGCAACCATTTTTTATCAAGGCAGTCACACAACAAGCCCCACTGCTTACACCCTGTGTCAAATAACTCAGTCAGATTCAATTCATAACAAGAAACTCATGGCTTCCAAAATTGCAAGCCTGAGGATTTTGTTAAGTCAACGAGATTCAATCCTAAAAAATCAGTTTTTCCTATTTAGGCCTAAGAAATTTCCTTGCCCAACTTGTCAAGCAATGAAATAAACATAAAGAATCATTAAAAAAAAATGTCAGCATATTTAATGCATCAAATGGTTAGAATACCAAATTGTCCACCAATCAAATAAGCTTTAAACAAGAACCCATACTACACTCAAATATTGCAACCTCTATGACTTTACCTGCTCCAAAAATTCTTTATCTGTTTCCAAGTACCCAGCTTTAACTGCCTGCTCTATCTCACAATCTTCTTTTTCTGACTTGAGCATCAAATCCACAATCTTTTGTCCAAGTTTCTCAGCAACAAAATCAGCAGCTCTACGACCTCCGTGTCCGGCATACACACCAAAGAAAGCCTGAAAAACCCAACATTACCCCAAAATAGAAACCATTTAGGTTCGTCTCAAAACAGTTAAAAGCCAATCTGCAATATCTTTGATTGTGAATGGTCGACCTGCAAATGTGGTTCTATCTATCTAATCCAAGGTAGAACTGATGGTTTGTTGAGAACTTGAGAACTGAGGCAGGTTAAATAAAGTAACTGGATAGCAGGTTAAATAAAGTAACTGGATAGTCTTTTAGGAAAATAAAAGAAAATTTATAGGTGCTTTTCTGTAGGATGCTCTTCTGTTATTGCAGGACATGAATCAGAGCTGCATAGATAAATTTGCAAAGAACACTTTTAAGTAAGAGAGTAAGTAAGATCCATTACAAAAATAATTTAGAGCCGCATCAAGTCAATGCTTGGAAAAGTATCCAAGTTTGGTTTGCAGAAATTTTTAATCCACTGGGATTGCTGGGACTAAATAGGAGCCTAAATGTCAGATCTGCATTCATGCATTTCAACCATGAGTCTCGCCAGTTCAAAATGATGAGAATGGCAGATCTCCTTAGGTGAATATGCAGGTATGCTTCCGCCAAACACAGAAAAAAAGTAATGTAAAGAATTCTCAGGTCATTGGGATCACCAAGGCTAAATAGAGGACTTCTAATCATTGGCATTATCCTCACCATTATGATGCCCGTGTTACATAGCATAGCATGAGTAGGCCTCCCAAGTCACCGAGAGAACATGAAAACTTGTTGAATCTGAGCCCTGAGTCAAAATCAGAATCCAACCAAACTGGAATGTGGGAACCTAATAAGTTCAGAGTGTACATTTGACATATAAGTCTCACCAGGCATCCATTCATCAGATACATAAGAAAAAATATTTGTGTGCGATTTGAAGAAATTTCGGGTCATTAGGATCAGCAGGGCTAAATAGAGGACTTTTAGCAGCTGGCATGGAATGACCATGCCCTTGTAAGTTGTTATGACCATGCGTACCTCTCACTTACAGATTAATGTAAATGGCAACAACAGCCATAATAAACATATTTCAATGTTATTACCCAAGGATCATAGGCTTCGTGAACAACAAGATCCAGAGCGGCATCTGTAAACCCTAAAGCAACACCTCTCTCTGCAGGACGAATTGCTACATCTTTCATCTGTAGTCTAGCAACTTTCTTGAGCTCATCATGAGAAAGAGGATCAAATACAACTATCTCATCAAGTCTATTCAATAACTCTGGCCTGAAATGTCTTCTAACCTACAACAATATTCAAAGGCATGTCAAAGCACCGCAGCCAACTTCGTGATATAATTATATGAAAAAGATGCATACACAGAGTCCAGGAATGCGTGTACAGCCTTCAGCAATTTTCCCAAGGCAAAATTTCTCAAGCCGGTTCGCGAACCGAAGCTTCTTAAATTTCACAGAGTAAAAAGCGGTGCCAAATATTCTTTACAGTGCCTTCAAGAGACCGGAACCAGCTGTCGCTTCAAACACATACTGAACTTCAAAATCTCGAAAATGTTAACAGAAAACCTACCAAATTCTCAGCGATAAAGCAAATTACCTTTCAGACAAAGCCGAAATTTCTAGCTGTGAAAGAATTCAGCAAAGAAGACTTCAAAGGAAACGCCTTTCTGCACTTTATTTAAAGCTTCAATGTACCGGCAATTAAAGAAAGCAGTCCATCCTACGGGAACCGCCCGCATTGAACCCCAGCGGCAACCTGCAAGAAACCCATCGACACGTTTAAATCTTTAACCATTATCGTTATCAATAAACAGACAAAATAATAACTAAAGCAGCTCCTGCGGTACGAAGAGCATTCGACCTCACAAATCAAAACGATAGCTCTACCTCAGAAATTAAACCGACAGCTCAACTTCCGATTGATCTTTTGCAGAATTTAGAAAAAGAAAATGCCAAACCGACAAAGAAACTTGCATTTTCTGCCGCCAAAGCCAAAGAATTGTACGAGGAGCAGACCTGACAGAAAATAAAACCAAAAATCAAGCCCTGCGAGCTGCAGAGCGACGACGGCCTCAATTCCGCGGAATTCACCGGTAAATCCAGCGGTTTATCCGCACACCGTAAAACGGAGGAGCAAAAACAGAGCCAGCTATACTGTAAGTCTGCACATTATCTCTTTGCCTCCGCTGAAGGTAGCCATCCAAATGGTTTATCAATTAATTCTGTAATGTTCCAGATGTGCCATATCCCTTTCCACTGTCCACCGCCGCCCACTCCCAACGAAAACATCGGAAAAATTACGGGAATTCATGCTGCTTAAACATCGGAAAAATTACGGGAATTCATGCTGCTTATGCGAACGAAGCCGTTGCAGAGGGAATTGAAACGATGGAGCGAGAAGAGGCGATCGACCAGGTGTCAGCGTGAGAATCAAGCGTGAACAAACACTAAGCAAATTGCCCAGTCTGCCAGGTGTCAGCGTTCAAAGGAAGGCCTATCGGCCTAAATATAGTACTTGGTTTTTAAAGCCATTTTTTTAATTTTTGGAACTATAGTTTAGAAGAAAAAAAAAAAAAAAATTCCCGGATTTTGAAACGGTGAAGATGGGTGGATGGGTTTATTTTGAAATTCCAATCTTACCCATTAAGAGTTATAGTGACACATCTTAATAATGTAATAACTCAAATAAGCGAGTGTTAGATTAGAGAATACGATAGGTTACATACTCAATCTATGTCTTTTTTTTTTTTTTCAAAAGGTGGAAAACTCTATCAAACTCAGTTTGTCAAACCAACAGTGAGGACAGCCATCTCTGACTGCTATCCGCGAATGTCAGTTGACACATCACTGTGATCAAGGAAAACCACTATAGATAGAGTTTAAATAGTGAGAAATTTTTTAATTTAAATTTTATTTAACAAAATATAATTTTTTAATGAATTAATATACGATAAATTACCTATAATATTTTTATAATATTATAATGGAAAGAAGGTTAGCATCTAAATGTTTAATCACATGTTTTAGGAATCGACAATAATCTAAAAGAATTGAAATAATTTTTGAATTTATAATGCAATTATTTTTAGTCAAATATAGTCGTTAAATGATTTGTTCTTTTTATTTATCCTACAGCCATGATCTCATTCTTCAACTTGTCCTGACGATGAACTACACTTGTTAGTTCGAAACGCGTCGACAAATAAATTATAATGTGATTTTCGTCGAAAACTCTTATAAATAAATTGATATGGATCACAGAAACCTAAACTCAACAATTTCTAAGTAGTTTATATAGATAACAATCAAATAATATATGTATATGTATATGTATATGTATTTATTTATTTATTTTAAAAATAATAGTTATATTCGTTGATCAAGGTGATATTTGTTTAAAAAAGGTGAGAGCAGTTATGTCTTAGATTAGGGCCAGAGATCCTCTAGTGTATCACACGACTATTCTGATCTCAACTCTCACATACAATGAAGCACTTGTAAACTTGCATGCTACCCCGCAATGAATATGTTTGTGCAGAGGGAGCCCCTAGATCCTTTGAGGCAATCTCCATCTACAATGTTAAGGCTATGCTTTTTATTTTCGTTTTGGTCTACATCATCCTCTTGTTTCCTCTGGTTACCATGAGTCTACGTTGCAGCTATTTCTTGTTTTGGTCCTCGTCCAAGCGCTTTTCTCCATATTTTATCTCACTTTCATTAAAGTTAAGAGTGGGAAGAGCACAAGCTTTAATGGTCTGAGATTCAGTCTTCATTCTCTTGAAAGGCATCAACCTTTTCTTTGGGTTGCACTTCATCTTCCCATTAGCATTATGGATTCTCTATCCTACCAGTTTATTTCTCCCCTTGGCCACCATGACTCGACAAAGAGCTAGAAGTCATAAAGAAGGTGGCAGACACATTAGTGTGGGGGGTTGAGAACTCATTTCAAGGTCGAGGCCTCTATGTGACATTATCAAGCACATACACCCCTTGACATTTAGGCTAAAATTAACATAGTTAAGGATGAGGTCAAACAATAGAGACAAAGTATAATGGATTCCACGGTGATGGACGGTTTAGTTACCTAGGTTTTTGACACTAAGAATACTAGAAGCAGACAAAATCACTATTTCTATATTGTGGATTTACAGTGGCACATCAAGATGCTCTTAGGCAAAGTGTGGGTGAATTGACAAGAGTCTATGGACAATATTTTATATAAATTGGTTGAATTAAAGTTGTTATTAATGGACGTCGAAGGAAAGCTTGCTCGCCTCAAGATGGGTTCACCTCTAAGCCCAGCAGTGGTGCCCGACTACAAGGAAGAATATCGTCCTATCAACCAGGATACCTCTTTATCGTCATGATTAACAGGGTTTTTTTATTTTCAAATATATTTATGATACTCAAGGCTTATGTCGTGCCAATTGTTATCTTCGTGAGTACCAAGTTTCTTATATTTTTAGTGATATTTATGACACTGAAGGCTTTTGTTGTTTCGGTTTATTCTTGCTTAATTAGTTTTTCCGGGATAGTCATTTTTGTGTTGATATATGGGTGATAAACTCTAAATTAACTCTCATACTCTTAGTTGGCTTTTGTTGTTTTGGTTTATTCTTTTGCTTAACTAGTTTTTCCCTATGTGGGATAGTCATTTTTGTGTTGATATATTAGTGATAAACTCTAAATTAACTCTCATATTCTTAGTTGGTTTTCCCTTTGTTGAGGCAACTCTTACATTTCTCAATTGGTTACATATTTGGTTTGTTTCTGGAAATAAACAATAAACTATATTGTCTCTAGTTTGGTTTTCTTAGTGACAAACGAGAAACAAATAATCTCTCAAAAAAATTAAAGAAATGATATATATATATATATATATATATATATATATACCCACGGGGCGTAGAATAGATGGTGTTGGGGTATACTTTAAGGCACTTCGTGATGCGAAGGTCACTAGTTCAAAACTATGTGGGCAAAAATCCAGTCATGTTAAGGTTGGTGTGGCCCAGGTCGGGTGCAATCCTTGGGTGATTTTGACGGCTTAGATGCCCCTAAATCACGGTTTCTCAAGCTAAAAGTTAAGCATGTAGTCATCTCAAGACTACTTTATATATATATAATCAATTGAATTAATTTAAATTAAATGTTATTAATATAATAGCTTAAATCATAGACAATCAATCTTAAACATTTTTTTTAATTTGATTATTTATTAAAATGATTATATTTTAATAAAAATAGAGTATTTTTAAATTATTTTAATATTTTTATTAGTTTATTTTTGGATAAATTATATTGATAGGTTTATTTTAGAATGCGATTTCTAGAACTTTAATTTAATTATCAAATTATTAGGTAAATGGAAGAGATTTAACTTTTATGAAATATTAACATGTAGATTTTCCACCATATATATTCATTTATCTTTATTACATTTTTAATTCTTTATTTTTTCTTATTATAATCTAACTATTTCACCATTATATTGATAAATTTAAATTTAATATATTTCTTTTATATATATATAATATTAATTCCTTTTTAATCTTATAATTAAGAAGGTCGCATAGCTAGTGTTTCCTGCAACTTAGTTTAATTACTAAAATTTGAAAAACTAGCTCCCACAATTTGAAAAGGGCTAAAAATCATAGTTTAAATATAGTTAAATTAAAGTATAAAACAATAAAAACACAATTGTACCTAAACAAAACAAAAAAAAATGTGTTCTAAAACTAACTATTTAAGTTTTTTTTTAAATATAATAGAAATGATGAGAATATGTGATTATTATACAAGTAATATGATAATTTATTTTCTAAAAAAAGGTTATATAAAAATATTATATATTACATTAATAAATAAAATATACAAAATACATAAATCTCTAAAGCCAAAAAATTATTTTGAATTTAAATCTGAATAAACTTATAATTTTTTGAATTAAGCTTTATACACCTACCAAAATTCAATTATTTAAGTAGCTCCAAGGGATTGTCCCTTGAAGTTGTTGCCACAAATTACACCTCATTAAATGTAACTTAAATAGTGAAGTACAATTTCATTAAAATGTGGATGGATTTGGTTAGGCGAATAAGTACAAACTTGGAACATAATTTAACAAAGTAAAAGATAAGTACAAAAGTGGAACATAATTTAACCAAATAAAGGATATGGATAATACATCAATAAACCACGTTTTAATTTACAGATTAATTTTTCTAAGGATGGTTAGTATCTACGTGTACCAAGAATGAGAGGATGGTATGACGATTGAGATTCATAGAAATTGACTCCATTTTTAATCTCAAAATATTAGAGTTTTAATATATTAGGGTAATGTTCAAATAACAGATTTTTAATATCTTATAAAACTTATTTTAGTTTAATGGGTAAATAGTTTTTTATTTCAAAATATAAAATATTATACATAGATATTTTCTATTTTTTTTTTTTTCTAATAATAAAGAGTTATAATTTTCATAAATTTTATAAAAAAAAATTATAAAATTTGAAAAATGTTATATCTAGTTTTAAAACTACTCAATTGATTTTATAATTTAATAATAAAATAAAATTAAAGTTGTTTGAAAATTTAATCTTAAACTTTATAAATCACAAAACTCCATCCCAATAGGTGCATGTTGTCACGGTAAATGAAGTATAATAATGCGAATACATATTATACTTCCACAAGGGTTGGGCAAATGCATTTTGGTACACGTTGTCATGATAAATGGAGGATAGTAATGCAAGTACATGCTATATCTCCACAAGGGTTGTGGAAATACAATTTTGTTTTCCCAATAAAGTTGGGAAGACTTCCTTTGTCTAGATGGAAGATCTTCCACTGTCCTAAAACACATTGCCACCTATTACAATATCTGTGGCCAACTAGAGGTTAAAAGTGAAATAACATTATATAGATTTTAATTATTTTTTTCAAACTTAGTTATTAAGCTAATCAAATTATGTATGACATATATTTAGTTTAAGTGATTTTTTTATTATACTATAAGGAGGAATCATGGTTCATACATTCTAGAGTGTTTGGTTTAATGAAAGAGAAGAGGAGTTTTTATATTAGCATAGATCTATTTTAACCATGGATCTAACATGAGCCTAGAGGGATCAAATTTTTTCAGGTGCATACTTATTTTAGATTGCAAAAAAAAAATGTGTAATTTTAGGTGCAAACTTATTTTAGATTGCAAAAAATAATGTGCAATTTTTCATTGTTTAAATTGTATTTTGAATGTTATAGAGATCACATAAAACAATGTGTAATTGTTTATTGTTTAAATTGTATTTTTGAATGTTATAAAGATCACATAACATGTGCACTGAGTCAGTAGAAAATCTAACTGTAGATTAACCTAATAATGCAATATAACTAAAGCAAAATACTTCAATCTACTTCTACAACCAAATTTGCGGAAGCTTAATAGATTTGAGCAAGATCAAGCAAAGCACATATAACCATAAGCAGAATCAATGCACATGAAACACAGAAGAATACTCAAGGGAAAGCCACAACTAAAAACCTCGCTATCTGTATTATCATACAAGGTGGAAATACATCAGAATTACACAAAGCCTTACCTCTTAGTACAATCCTACTGGATGCTCATAGGCAAACAAGGCTTCGCACAAACCTTCTCCTCTGCCCTCCAAGCATCATATTTCCTTGCGCAGTTTCTCTTAGGTGATCCTCATGTGACCAAGTGTAACATTGATCACTCACACTGATCTCACACCCTATAAAACTATGCAATCCTCAAGGAACTTTGTTCCTTCTGCATAAATGAGTTTCCTTTATAGGAAAACTCATGCAACTGATAGTACAATGTCCCTGTATTTAATCTCAACTAGGTCTTTCTCAGAATAGACATGCATGAGTTATTTATGAGAGAATCTTCAGTTATCTGGAGTACACTAGTTTGATGCATGCATGCATTAACTAACTAAACTCACAATTAGTTCCTCAAATTGTTTGGAATTAATTTAACTAGACTTAACTCAGTTAACTGAGCTAACTAATTACAACTCAAATACAACTCATTCTTATCTCCTTAATTAAGTGATAATCTCCTTAATTTAAGGGATAACTATTGCATGACTTCATAAAGACTTCTCACTTGAATTTCTCCAACTAATTAACTCAAGATGAATTAATTAATTATTTTTCAAGCAGTTGGTGAGACTAAATTCGAATTTTAATTCTCAATTTTAATTCAAGGACAAATTAAAATTGAAATATTCTGAATGTTATTTTTAGCATTTCTTGTTGTTATTCTCAACACTGAGCTATTGTATCAACACATATTAAACTATTTTTTTTTTTGTTTCTATATTCAAGCTTCTATGATTCATAATGAATTAAGCAAATTCTTTCGATAGAAATCACATAAGATAATTTTTTGGCCAAGGTGTTTCGAACCAACAAGTGTGGCTCATATTCAGGACCCAATGAAGAAACAGATCTAGGAGGAAGGTTAAATAGGGAGACAGGTCAACCTAACAGCTAGAACTCTGTATTCAAGCTTCTGTGATCCATAATGAAGTTAAATAGGGAGACAGGTCAACCTAACAACTAGAATTCTGTATTCAAGCTTCTGTGACCTTTAATGAAGTTAAATAGGGAGACAGGTCGACCTAACAACTAGAATTCTGTATTCAAGCTTTTGTGATCCATAATGAAGTTAAATAGGGAGACAGGTCAACCTAACAACTAGAATTCTATATTCAAGCTTCTGTGATCCATAATGAAGTTAAATAGGGAGACATGTCAACTCAACAGCTAGAATTCTTTATTCAAGCTTTTGTGATCCATAATGAAGTTAATTAAGGAGACAGGTCAACCTAACAGCGAGAATTCTGTATTCAAGCTTCTATGATCCATAATGAAGTTAAATAGGGAGACAGGTCAACCTAATAGCTAGAATTATGTATTCCAGCTTTTGTGATCCATAATGAAGTTAAATAGAGAGACAAGGCAACCTAACATCAATATTAATTCATATTAAATTATTTTATTCATAACACACATTAAATATTTTATTCTATGCAACATTAAAATATTTTCTTTTAACATTTTTTTTCTATATACATCTATATATATGAAGTTGATATCAAGTGTTAAAATATTTTTGAAAAGTATTAAATTTAAACATCTTGTTCATATATATATATATATATATAACTTATAATTACTTTACATGAAATTATATTAGGTCATATGGACAACTAATTAAATATGCACAACATATTTTATTATTATTATAGCCGACATTACTTTTTGATTTAGAGAATATTTTATTTTTATTTTAAGACGAATGGACATAATTAAACATACTTACACATGGCCTTCACACTGGGTTGTAGAATGAGTCTCTTGGCTCAAAAACTTTATTAAGTTATGAATATAGATTTAAAATAATAATAAAAACAATATAAATACAAATTCAAAATTTAAAACAATAGAAATATAATTTTAATTTATTTTAATTTTGAATTTATTCAATATTCTAAAAAATCAAATTTGCTATAAAATATATATATATATATATATATATATTAAGATTATAAATTAATTTAACCTAATTTAATTCAAATATTTATTGAATTTAATTCAAATATTTAACCAATAAATAAATTATATAAAATTTTGTTTATTTTCACCTATATAAAAAAATATGTCATTGTTAAAAAATTTAATTACCTTTCAAGATGATTTTAACCATTCATATTACACACCAATTTGTAATTAATAATTTGTAACATAAAAACTTTATACCTATTTTATATCATATACAATGTATAATATGTGTAAGAAATAACTTTAGGATGAGTACCATATTTCCTCACGATATTTTAAGATCAATAAAAAAAAAGTATGGCAACTTCCAATAGATGAAAAGTAGTTAGCTGCAAAAATATTCTCTTGAATTTTTATGAGAACTATATCATTAATGTGACTGGACTGTTTTAAATGTTTGTCAAAAATTTGATAATTAATTTCCGAATTTATGAAGTTATAAATTTGAATTTCAAAAGATTAAAATATTTTAATTATTTTTAATCTCCATAGAACATCATTCCTTTCACAAGTATGAATAATATAATATCAATTCACAATGACATTAAATACAATATCACTCATAATTACATGCAATGTTAATTACAAAAAAGTGGATTAAAATATTTTAATTATTTTCAATATTCATAGAACATAATTCCTTTCATAAGTATGGATAATATAATATCAATTCACAATGACATTAAATACAATATCACTCACCCGGATGTGGGTGTATAGTATGGCGCGCAGCGTGACGGCGGCGTGGAGGGTGGGCGCATGGCTCATCACCATCGCCAGCCGGCTTCGCATGAGAAATGTATTAATGACTCAGGACAATAAATTAAATGTTGCTTTAACGCAGCTCCCGACCGCTCTCCAGTTTGATAGTTTAATTGTAATGGCGCTCTGCTTGTTTTTCACTCTGGCTCCTCCCTTGCGCTCAAGCTGGTCTAGTGAGACTGAAGCTCCTCGCTCTCGAGACAGATCAGGGTATTGTCTGGCTCGGGATCAAGGTGTTGCCATCCATCAATGCTTTCAAGCTCCTATTAATCAGTTCTGCATCTTCCTCTGTCGTCCCCTCTCAGTCTCCTCCGCTGCTGTTTGTTCCGCTCCTCCTGCAAACTTCATAATGCCCAGAGTTCGCTCAAGGATGAGCTGCAGAAGAGGTAGCTCCCGTGGCCATGTCTCCCGCCAGCCTTCCTCCACGACCTCGGACCCTTTGTCTGATGCTTCAAACTTCTGCTTTGATAGATACCCTGTGACCAGAAGTGGTCGTGGCAGGGGACGAGGGCAATTCAACACCGAAGCGTGCTCTCACCACTCCCAATCTCACACGGCTCGCTTTCGCTTCCCCTGCTCTCTAGGCAACTCCTCCTTCATTGCGTCAGTCACCGTTGAGTTGTGTGAAGACATTGTCGGTTCGGGGGCTGTTGGTCCAGGGGCTCCCTTGGAGCCGAAGATGGAAGACAAGAACGATTCCTCGCAGATTGAGATTACTCAATGCAAGGACCCAGGTGGCTCAACAATTCAGGAAACGACCATCCACACCAGTCCGAGCGCTCCTGCAGGGGGTGGTTCTTTAGGTAAATGGGGCCAACCCTAAGAGTCTGAAGATTCTGACCAATTCGACTGCCGCATAGTTGAAGAATCGCCTCCAACCTCGCATGGAGAATGAACAGGTCTGCACCTTCTATTTTTGTTCAGTTGTTGTAAGAAGACGCCTAATCCCTTCCGGATCCAAAGTCATTTCTTGTTTTACAATTCCCAGGATCAGGTCTTATGCTAATTTTGACTTGCCGGTTTCCCCTGCGCGAGCGGCACTCTCCAGTCTTTTGGTTACTGTCATGGTCAACGTCTTTTGGTCACTATCCTCTTGGATATTGTCTTGGGTCAACCTGTTTATGGGTCATCTTCCGGTCACGAAAGAGCTGCACAATACTGAGTTTTTGACTGGTTCCAAACACTCTGTCCCGGTTTTCAGTTACAGTCTCCAGATATATCAAGTTTCAAAGCAAGTCATTAGGCAGGTTTTTTGGTCATTTTTTCAAGTGATTTTTGTAAGCATGCCCTCTCTTGGGCTAGAACTCTGGAGGCCTCAGCCTCTTTGTAATTATATTCTGTATTAATATAGGAGTAGCCAAATTCAAAAAAAAAAAAAAAAATCACTCATAATTACATGCAATATTAATTACAAAAAAGTGGATTAAAATATTTTATTTATTTTCAATCTCCATAAAACATCATTCCTTTCACAAGTATGAATAATATAATATCAATTCACAATGACATTAAATACAATATCACTCATAATTACATGCAATATTAATTACAAAAAGGTAGAAGTGGAGATCTGCATCTCAACCAGTAACGGACAAATAAAACTATAATATTAATTCATAATGAAATTAATTATGATATAATTCAGAATAAGATGCAAAATAAAACTCTGCACTCTCAAATCAAATCTCCCTGAGCTCTGCAACCTACTGTGTGCACTCACGGGCTATCGTTGGCCGCGTTAGGGCTGCGCCTCCTCTACCATGGATGAGCTAGGCTCGTCCCAAGCTCCCCCCATCTTCCTATTGTCCTCCCCTATTGCTGAAGATGTTGCATTCAAGTCCCTTCTGGCTTCGATGCTAGCCAAGAAAAAATCGAATGCTTCGAAGTTTGTAAAAAAATTGGAAAATATACCAGAGGTCTCCCTTCCTTCGGAGGGGCCAATCAAGGTAGCTTTGTCACTGGCGGAGAGGGCCCTTGTAGGATAGTTCACTGGCCTTTGGCCTTCTCCCAAAGCCACGGAAGCCTAGATCTGCAAGAACTGGAGACCGTTAATCAAGCAAAATGTCACCTCGTATTTTCTAGGGTGAGGATATTTTCTGTTCGAGTTTATTTCAAAAGAAGACAAGGATCTAATCTTCAGGAATGGGCCCTATTTTATGGGCCCTCAAGGTATCTATTTGAACAAATGGGCTCTCGACTTTGATCCAACTAAAGATGTTCTGTCGGCAGTTCCAGTGTGGGTAAGACTTCTGAATCTTCCTGTACATTGTTGGAACTGGGATTCCCTCCAACATATAGGCAACGCGCTGGGCAAATTCATAGATCGCACAAGTACTAAGGATCAATATGACTACGCTAGGATCTGTGTCGAAGTGGATCTAGAAGTGGGGCTGCCGGAGGCTATAAAGATAAATGTAGGGAGTTGGACTCGTGCAAAAACTTGACTACGAGCAGCTTCCTTTCAAGTGCCGCAAGTGTCAGGAATATGGACACTTTGCCAAGAACTGTACCAAAAATGAAGAGGTGGTGTAAGGTAAGGAAGAAGGATGGAAGCAGGTCAAAATATCAAGGGCTAACCCCAAACCCTCAAACCCTCCTAGAGCTACAAAGGGAAAAGGGTAGCAGCCTTCTTCTAGTAGCCAAGGACAACATCCAAAGGCGCAAGAGAATGCGTTCACCCCCCTTTCCTCAGCCTCAATTGAAGTGCAAGAAACGGAACAACAGCATAAGGAGGCAAATGAGAAAGAGATCCTCGAAAACTCCAGGCAAGACGAGAGTACAGTAGTAAGCCTAAGGGAAAGGCTAAAGAGATGGAAGAGGAAGAACAAGATTCGGAAGAATCTAAGGAGGAAGGAGAAATAGGTGACTCCCAAACATCGTCCCGCAAATCGACAAGAAGAAGGAAGTCTGACCGAGAAAAAAGAGAGCGAGAGACATATAAAGACAAACTCCAAGGCAGTGAACCAGATTACAAGAAGTTAGGGACAAGGCCCCAAAGGGGCTACCCAAACTTAGAAAGGTAAATAATGGATATTGTCTCCTGGAATTGCAGGGGGTTGGGGAGCAAGCAAAAAGAAGAAGCTATGCGAAGCTTGATTAGGATAGAAACCCCAGATATCCTACTGATCCAGGAGACTAAATTGGAGGAGAAGATCTTCCTCCAAGTAAGCAGGAAACTTTGGAGAAAAAGTGGAAGGCAGGCTGTCTCAGCCCGAGGAGCATCAGGAGGGCTGGGAGCTCTCTGGAATGAAGCCAAGTTGGAATTGGTCAATGGAAAGCAAAATACTCACTGGTAGCTTATGCAATTCATAAGCTGAGAAACAAGGGAGACTTTTAGCCTGTTTAATGTTCATGTGCTAGTAAATGCAGGGGAAAAGAAGCAGTGTTGGGACTCAATAAAACTCATGGCTAAGGAAGAAACTCTGGGAAATATTATCCTCGCAGGGGATCTAAATATAACTTTAAGCTCTTTCGAGAAGAGAGGTGGTTGCATAGTAAGGGATCCAGCGAGGGAATGGGTGGAGGACATCATGCAAGATTGGGATCTACTTTACATCAAGCCCTTGAAAGGTAAGTATAATTGGTCAAATAAAAGAATGGGTCCTGGCCATATTGTTGTGCGATTAGATAGATTCCTTGTTCAAAGTTCCTATCTTCTCCTTGGTTTAGAAGCTAGGATGCTCATTCTGCCATGCAGCATTTCGGATCATAAACCCATAAGGTTGGAGCTCTCAGCACACAGAAATTTTGGGCCCATACCTTTTCGATTCAGTCCTTTATGGATTAAGCACTCAGACTTTATGGATAAGGTTAAAGAAAGCTGGAATCGGCCCGTCACAGGGTCTCCTTTCTTTGTATGGGAGGAAAAATTAAGAAGAGTAAAGGCTATTCTAAAGAGCTGGGCTAAAACTCTTCCCAATCCGGCTGATGAAAGGAAGATGGCCCATGCCTCCCTCGAGAAGCACCAACTGCAGATGGAAGAGGAGGACCCCTCAAAGGATTCTATAGCCAAAGAAGGAAACCTGCAACAAAACTTCCACAAAGCTTGCTTGCAAGAGGAAGAATATTGGAGACAGAAATCCCGTAGTCTATGGTTGAAAGTGGGAGACAGGAATACCTCCTTCTTCCACAAGCAAGCCCAAGCTAGAAGGTCTTTTAACACAATATCTGAAATAAAGGAAGATCTCGTTACCCACAAGGATTTCACAAGTATCAAAGGGGCTGCCTTCTCCCATTTTGAGAAACTTTACAGTGAAGTCGAGGTTATGAGTCAGGACACAAGGTTCTTGGATGTTATCCCCTCCAAGATCTCTTTAAGTATGAATCATCAGTTGGAAGCTAAAGTTACCAGAAAAGAAATAAAGGTTGCGCTCTATGAAATGGAGCCGGACAAAGCTCCGGGTCTGGATGGCTTCACAGCCAGATTCATCCAAGTCTGTTGGCAAATAGTGAAGAAGGACCTGCATAGAATGGTTTTAAAATCTCAAAACTACCAAAAAATTGGAGGCAGCACGAATTCTGCCTTTCTCGCCCTCATCCCAAAGGAGAAGGGAGCCAGCACTTTTAACAGGTTTCGTCCGATTTCGCTATGCAACATTGGTTACAAGCTCATAACAAAGGTGATTGCCAACAGATTGAAGGTCCTCTTGCCCTCCATTATACCTAAAAATCAAGGGGGGTTCGTTCAGGGTAGGCAAATCGTGGACAACATAATCCTCGTGCAAGAGGCTATTCATTCTAGTTTGCAGCGGAAAGAAAAAGGTATGGTGGTCAAGCTGGACCTAGCTAATGTGTTTGATCGAGTTCATCACAATTTCCTCTTTGATGTGATGCACAAGTTTGGGTTTGGTCAGGAGTTTATTAGATGGGTCCGAGCTTGCATCTCTGAGCCCTGGATTGCCCCTCTGGTGAATGGAAGAGCAACGAAGTTCTTTAAAGCCTCTAGAGGGCTGCGCCAGGGCTGCCCTCTTTCTCCTCTTCTTTTTGTTTTGCAAGCTTCAATTCTGAGCTTTTATTTAGAAAAGTGTCAGGTGGATCAAGAGATTATGGGTCTTAGGATTGCTAGAGGTGTCAAGGATAAGTTTTGCAAGCTTCAATTATAAGCTTTTATTTAGAAAAGTGTCAGGTGGATCAAGAGATTATGGGTCTTAGGATTGCTAGAGGTGTCAAGGATACTAATCATGCATTGTTTGCTGATGATTCTCTTCTACTAGGTGCTGCCTCCATATAGTCTACCTCCAGATTCAGGAAAGTGTTGGACGACTTCTGTGGTACTTCGGGCAATAAACTAAATGAAGGGAAATGCCATTTCTATGGCTGGAATATCTCCAACAGTGATCTCTCCTCAATATCCAGATGTTTGGGCTTTGCTAGCTCTGCTAGTTGGAATTCTTTCATCTATTTGGGCCTTCCTATCTTCCAAAGGAGTCACTCTAGCAAATATTGGCTCCCAATGGTTGAGAAATTCAAGAATAAAATTCAGTCTTGGGGTTTCTCGTGGCTGAATCTTGCTGGGAAGACAGTGCTTATTAAGTCTGTTCTGACCAGCCTGCCTATCTTCCAATTCTCGGCCATGTTGGCTCCCACCAGCATTCTCAAGAAGATGGAGGAGTGGATTCGAAGGTTTTTTTGGAAGGGCGGCAAGCAAAATGATAGGAAGATCCCCCTAGTTAGTTGGGACAAAGTTTCTAAGCCTCTGCTAGAAGGAGGTCTGAACTTCAAGGACCTGAGGACACAAAATATCACTATGGGGGCTAAGATTTTGTGGAGACAAATAGCCCCGAAACCGAGCTGGGCTCAAAAGGCGCTATGGAAGAAATATTTCAGGGGTCAGAGGTTACGAAGCTTGGATGATCTCACCCCCACCATTAAAGGTTCTCAAATTCACAGGCTTTGCATGCAGGCCTTACCTCTGATACAAAAGCATTCCTTTTGGATCCCGGGTAATGGCAAGCTCATCAATATCTGGAACGACAAAATTATGAACGAAGAACCATTAGGTGGTGTCCAAGAGCTCGCTGAGCTTCGAAGCTGGACATTGAACAACAACATCAAAACTTTGTGGGATATTTCTAGTTGGAAGGACAATGCGTGGGCAGGCTGGAAGAAACCTCAAATGTTGATTGCTCTAGATCAAGCATGGTCATTCCTGCTAACTAAGCTGAAAGGAATTAGCTCGATTAATATCAAAAAACAAGATAAGTGAGGTTGGGGCTCTCAAACTGGTTCTTACATAGTTGCGCAAGGCTATGCACAACTCAAAAAAATTCCCCATGTTCCTTACTGCCCTGCAACTTCGAGAGGTCTTTGGAGGCAGAAGTGTGTGCCAAAAATCGATTTCTTCAACTGGTTATTGTGTCACAACAGCATTTTAACAGATGACAGGCTTAAGAAGAAATTCTTCTTGGGCCCTTCCAGATGCACCCTTTGCCTGGAAAACGAGGAAAATGCCTCTCATTTATTGATAGAATGCAGGTTTGCCAAAAGTATTTCAGCAGAAGCGTTCTCCCCATGGGGATCCACTGTTACTCTGCCCAACACTATTATTATCTTCTTTGCCGATTGGACTCATCTCTATCCCAGGAAGTTTCCCAAGAACAATTGGTTCAAGGTAGCCTGGCTAGCCTATCCGAAATTCATTTTCTGACATATCTGGATTGAGTGCAATCACATAATTTTTCAAGTGAAAGTGCAGAAGGGTAAGCTTGTTTTCTCAAAAGCCAACAGCCTGCTCAAGGAATCTCTCAGTGAGAAGTTTGAGAAGCTGGAGAATAAAAATCTAAGTCCTCAAGAACTGGCATGGGGGAGCAAGCTTGGTCTCCAATATTCTGATGATGAGAGACAATACAACATTAGGAAAGATTGGCAGATCAGGCTTGCTGAGGGCGAATTCCACATGTGGCTCCAAAAGCGTGCTAGCTCCTCCTTGTTTTTTGATGGGGCTGCCAAAGGCAATCCAGGGATTGTTGGGGCTGGAGGTGTCATCAGGAATGCGGATGGAAGCATAGAGAACAGGTATGCCTAGGGTTTGGGTCATAGTACCAACATGTAAGCAGAAGCCATGGCCCTGTTGCAGGACCTAAAGCATTTACAGGATCTTGGTATCAAGAAAGCCATTATTCTTGGTGACTCCCAATCCTTGATTCGAATTCTCGTGGATAACACGTCCCCTCGTGACTTTCAGCTAGCAAGAGTGGTTACCAGAATAAGAAAGCTAGTTGGCTCCTTTCTTCAAGTGAACTTTTTCCATGTTCTTCGGCAAAATAATAAGGAAGCGGATGCGGAAGCTAACAAAGCTGTCCTCCTTCCTGTTGGCATTCGGATAAGAGACGGGGTTGAAGATTGGGATCCAATCCCTTAATTCTGTTTCTCATGTTCTACTGTCTTTTACTTCAGCAGTTTGTCTGTATCCACAAGCTTGGAGAAATTCGAGAAATCGACTCGTCTGATGGCATTAAGAAGATCCAAAACATTAGGGTTACAGTATTAGTTTATCTATCTATTGAGGACAACCGGTTCTTGGGCTAGCTTTAAATTTCTTTTAATACAAAGTATAACCGTTTTTGTTAAAAAAAAAACAAAACAAAACAAAACAAAACAAAAAAACAAAACAAAACAAAAAAACAAAAAACAAAAACAAAAACAAAAACAAAAAAAACAAACAAACAAACAAAAACTCTGCACTCTCAAAATAATTGGTACGTACCATCCTTAATGAACACTGTAGTGGGCGATCACATAGGCGTATAAGGGTACAATGATTACTCAATAAGACCAGAGCCTAGATAACCATTCACAATTTAAAAAATTCAATTTAAAATACTTTAAAAAATAAATTAATTTTTAATTTTAAAGTCAACTCATTTGCCAACACGTTACACGTTATATCCTGGCGTGCAGCAAAAATAATACCTTTACAAGTTAATTTTTTGTTTCTATTTTATTATCTTTATTTTATTTTTATTGGCAATATTTGTTTTAATTTGACTAGTTTTAATAAATAAATAAAACTTGGGCTCTATTTGACCATTAGTTATTGGACCCATTAATTTAAGCTTCGTTCTTTCCTTCGTTATTTCCTAATTCCCCTTATTCTGTCATTAATTTTTTTTAAATTAATTTAATTTTACATTTTAATAATTCAATTCTTTAATAATTTGATTTATATATTTATTAATAAATTTTTTTAGTTGTAGTAATATATTTTAATTTTGAATTTGGAGTATACTTTAAAATTGTTTTTGTTTGGTTAAGAGTTCGTCTTTTTTGGATGTAAGGAAACATGTCAACAATTCAAAACCCAAAGGTATTGGCACGAGTGAAAGCCTGCCCCCTTACGGACCACCAGGAGGTTATTCGAGGTTTTCCTTGAATAATGGTGATGAGTAGCCTACATTGTCCTCACTTTGACAACTGAGTTATCATAGATTTTCCCACCATTGGATGAAAATATATTTTAACTTAATTTTACCTCTTAAATAATTATAAGCTTCATTTCCATTCCACTCCTTTTCTATTTTGACTTTCTTCTAATTTTTTCCTTTTGATGTTGACTTTTAACTAATAAACTAATTAATATATTGTTTTTCATTAATAGTTATATTTAACTTTAACAGTCATAATCATTTCTCCATATATATTTGGTGAAACACTTTTTTATTCTTTATCTCAGCTTTTTGTCCCAAAACATGGGTGATGTGTTCACCCGAACACCTCAACAAGTTCACACAATATTCAAATCAAAAGTTGATATTTATCTCCAAAGTAGTTATGCCCTTTTTTCCCTTTTAATTAAATTGATTAATTATAAATATGTGATATGAACAGGTGACATATGAAGTGAGTTATGATTTTTTAGGTAAGTGGTATTGATAAGCCAAGGTAAAGTGGAAGTAAATCTTCATGGTTAAGAATCTAGTTTCATATATATATATATATATATAGAGAGAGAGAGAGAGAGATAATAATTTAATTAATTTTAGCAACTGTTTTGATATTTATTATGGATTGATGTATATCGATATTTACCAACCATTTAATTTACATAACTAAACTAATATTAAGTATGATATGTCAATGCATGTTGATATAAGTTAATTAAAATAATATTAATTTTATATTTAAATTAATATTATTTATAACATATTTTGCCCATTACTCCCATTGATATCGGGTCCCCTCTACTAATTCCTTCCATGTCATTAATTCCTACCCTCAGCCCAACTTTGCTTGTAATACCCCTATCACCTCGTCTATAGGTATGGCCCCTCGCCAAAGCAATGTTCCCTCCACTAGTCGTTGCAGAGTTAGGAACATGGAACGATGGAATCAGGCCAATGTGCAGCTGAGAAGAAGAGTTGAAGCGACGACCAAGTAGGTTGTTCTCAATTACAACAACAATGTCCCCCAAGACACTCGAGAACGCACCCTAGAGATGGAGAATCCTGCCAGGGTTATTCAATATTCAGCCAACAACGAGAACATAAATGCTCAATTTGCATGGATTCCCAACCCAAGCTTCACCAAGGCCAGGGAAATCTTTATAGTCGAACCATCGAGCTCTCGTGGCAATTAAAAACAATTATGGTCTTGGTGCAACAGGAAAGCAACAAGCCACCAAAACGCTAGAGGATAAGTTGTACATGCTTAACGACAAGTTTACAGTCTACGTGGATATCGTCCACCACAGGCGCTTCGTCACCAAATACTCTCTGCATTACACCCTGCTCAAAAGAAGAATGACGACAATGCAGGCTGGAGGAGACAACATGCCCACCATCAAGCGAGAGACAGGGGGTGCTTCGACCAATCACCTTGCTTTAGCGAATGCCCTTGCTGGAGGAACACGAGATGTTAGCCTTATTCTCACATTAAAAACAATTCTAAGTCCAAATAATTAAATTAATTAAAATTATGAAAGTTAGGATTTAACCTTATTTTTCTAGATTGAGTTTGTTACTCATGGTTAGGAGTCAGTTTAGGCTTAGTTGGTTGAGAGATTCTCTCCAACTAGTTAGGCTCCTATATTAGTGTGTTGTTGAGATATTTTCTCAACCATAGTGTCCAAGATAGACGTACTATCTTGAGACCAACTTCCTCATGTATTTATTTGTACTATTATCATTCTTTGTACATTGAATTGATTAATAATGAGAATGTGAGGAATGTTGTAAGGTTGAGGCCTTTTTCGCCATGTCTGGTTTTTCTATATGTCTTATATTTATTTTATGAGTGTGAGTATTTTATGAAAGTGAGTGGTTTATTAGTGTGTTAATTTTCTACATGTGGTATCAAAGTCAATGAGTAAAGGATAATAAGCAGCTAAAAGCTCTGTGTAAGTGAGACATTGTAGAACCGAATTTAGAAAATAGGTATTGTCGAGGTTTTCCAAGCCGGCACCAATTTTCCTAAGCTCAATTCGCCTTGTGAGCTCTAGACCCATTGACAATTCTATGGGTTCGTTTCTCCGCCTTATCCTCCCAGAGTTTGAACAATCTGCTGCCTCCTGAGAACGAAATGGGTCCATACACCCCTGCAACAGAGGATCCTTAGACGGCCTTTTTCTTGGACAACGTCCACCATTTTCTCGCAAGTTAGTGGCCATGGGCGATGGATTTCAATCACCCAATTGCTTGCTTCGAATCTGGAAGTGGTTCTTGTTGTGGGGAAAAATGCCTATGCAGGACGATCCTATCCACCTAAGGTGTGACAGTGCCTTAGCAACAAACAGAGATAGCTATTCTAGTATTCTTCCTTTATGAATTAGGAATGAAGAGAGATGGATGGACTAACCGGTGTCTTCCATTTGTCCCTTGATCCGGTGTCTCTTCTCTTTGGGAGTTCCCAGCTATTTGCTTTCTCGCTCGCCCAGCTTCAACAGGTCTCTGCAAGATCACAAGAAGAGAACACTACACAAAGACATAGATTCATATTCATAACTAGTTCAGGATTAGAAATAAACTAAACATACTAATGCAATCATACATCAAAGATACATCAGTATATAGGAGAAACCAAGATAGCTTTATTGATGAATAACAAGGTTCAGGAAGAGATACAACCAAGAAGGCTCCAATCCAGCATCTCCTTCCCAGCAAATGGAATTCCTATCTTCACCTCCCTTCAAAGCATTAAGCACCCAATGATTTCAATCTCAAACCAACAGCAATTCTTTGCAATAACAAAATTCCAGCCTCTAGATCTCATGGAGGAGAGATCCATATATAGATGTTTGGAGAGAGGATGAGTCAGCTTGAGATCTGACTAGTGTCCTCTCTCTCTGTCAGTTCTTGTTTCCACTTGGAGGTTCTTGCTTCCACTTGGAGTTTGAGAACCTCTTACTCATCATTAGTCGAATTCACTGAGGCAAGTGTCATTGAGGAAGATTCTGGAAGCTTCCAGGGTCTTGACACCTTGTTGAATGAACCTGCCATTTGTCAATTCCCACTCAGCGCACCCTGGTAGTGCTTCTACCTGCGTTGCAGTGCAGGTAGCCAGTTCAGACTTTGCATTTTAGTGCAGACAGCTAGTGGAGCTCTTGAATTGATCCTGAATTGACTTGTTTTTGAGCAGTTTCTGGTGGAGAACTTCTGTGAATTGCTGTGGTTTGTTAGCCTTGTTCCTCTAGGGGTAGGAACAACATGTTTAGGAACTTTGGATCCCTTAGATTATGGACATTTCATGCTCAATGCTGTAAGGCACAAAAATGTCTATAACAGTTTTGCGTGTGTGTGGTGGTTTTCTTAAGGGTTCTGGACCGAGAGATCTCCCCAAAGATCGACAGCTGGAAGGCAGAGAACCCCTTTTCTTTGGTATTCCAAGAGCACTCTTCATATGGAAGCCGATAGCAGCATCTATAGAGTCTAAAAGTTTTCTTCGAGGAGGTTGAGAGCCTACTCCCATTGAGGTTGAATTACTTTAACCAGGAGGCTGAGATTTCTGATTGTTTTCAAAAGATAAGCTCATTAATCGAAAAACAAATGACCTCTCTTGGAAGGACCAATTTCTTATCGTTATTTGAAGATTCATTTCGTATATTCCAAAAGTCGATTTCTTGCATTCCTTGAAGTTGGAATTACCTCACTGTGTGAAGACTGAGTTGTTGGGCACATCATTTATCTTCAAGGATCAATATCATTGAAATCTATCTGTGGGTTACGCGATTAATGGGTTACTGCGTGGAAGAGAGGAGCGTCGCTTTATTTTTCTAGCTGTAGTTGCAACATTTCTATAAACATTTCATTGATCGTGGTGAATTTATGATTGGAAACAAGAAAATTGGAGTTGTTGTTTCTGTGTGAATTTATAATAGAGACACAGCTTAAACACCCAACATGTGGACTATGTTATGCTCCTATACCAATAGGCGTCATATTTCATGATTGACTGGTTAAAGTCCCTAATATGTTCATCCTTTCCCTGCTGCAAAGGTTCCATATTTAAAAAAAAATCAAAATCAAAAATTAAAAAATGAAAAGAGGGTATGCCCTAAAAGAAATATCAAAGGGTAAAAAGAATGAAATGGTCAAAAGAAAAAGAAAAGAAATGAACCCCAAATAAAGAAGACCATGAAAGTGTGCTAGTTCAAAATGCCACTACTATTCTATTTTTGCAAAAGAATCTCATTGTGTGCAGATTGGTTGACTCTTGCCACAGTTGATGGATGGCCAAACAACTTAATCTTGGCCACTTCATGTTTGAATTTCTTGTTTTAGAGATAGAGAATAAAATCTGTCCAAACAGTTCAATCTTGGCAAATAAGTAGATAGGTAGAGAAGCAAAGGAGCTCAACTGTTAAATCTGAGCCCTTGGAAGAAATAAGTGCAGACTTAGATAGGATTCCCATGAAAAGAAAAGAAAATTTGTAAGGGTTTGCTAGTCCAAGTGCACCCATGGAAAAAAAAATGTTAGGTATAATAGGCTGGGTAGGCAGTTTGGTGTTGCAGAAGCAGGCTTATGATTAATTTTGTCTTTCAAAGATGTTCATCTTATTGGTATCATAAGTACAATGGCAATTGTTTGGCTACAAATCAAGTGAGGCATGTCTAACTTCCCTTCACACTTTTCCTAAAAACACTTACTAACCTCCCCTCAAGGATATTGAGATCCGCTCAATACTCCTAAATCACCCCATTTCATGAAAAAGCCTGAGTAAAATAACATTCTTGCTTTAGACACTAAACCACATTTCTTGTGTAAACCCCTTTTCACTCCTTAAGCCTAAGTTTTAAACTCTACAACTTAGCGCTTGCTTTCATTCATAAAGTTCACATTAACAATTTACTTATCTATATAAATCCCTATATTCCTCCCCCTTCCTGTATTATATAAATAAATAATAACCCCCAAACATTAATATCCCGCCCCGATTTTATTATAAATCATAACGCTGCTCATCGGGAATTAATGATTTATCTGAAATACATTAAGAACCCTCCCCTACGCTCATAAGGAGTTAATTAACCTCACGTTAATTAACAAACCTAATCACAATCCCGCAACCTTGCAAACCAATGATAAATGACCCCGATGCAATATAAAACTCTAAATACGTTGTATGGGCCCCGCGCCGTAACCCTTCGTCGCCTCCAAAGAACGTCGACCGTTCGATCGGCGCCCTCCCATCGGACGGCTCCAGATCATATCGCGCACTCCCCTTCATCCGTAGTTTACCGCCCGGGGAGCCGGCGGTATTACTGCCGTACCTGGGACACACGACGCCCTCCCGCCATGCTCGCGGCCCCTCCACCCGAAACCACCTTAGCGCATAAGCGGTGCGGGCCAATACCGCTTACTGCCCTCCCGCTGATGTCATCGCCACGTCACCTCCACATCAGCATCCATACCCCGCGTCACGACAAAACGTCACGTCCCGATGACGTCATCTGACCGAAAAGCGCCAAAAAGCCCCGCGAAGCCAATTTTTGTTAAAAAAACTCATAAAATTGTCATTTTCGCCCATTGTTATTCATTGTTTTCACGAGATTGTTGCATGAAAATTACGTCCAAGCAACTGCAGAAGCTCCAGTCCGCCACCCGGCCAAGCAAAGACCAGCATTCTGCTCCGCAACTCGTCAATCAACCTGCCAATTACACTGGTTCGCCTCCAAAATATAGGTATTTACCCCATCCCACCTCCCGAACCTGTATTTTTGGTTTTCCTCTGCAAATTATACCTATAGGAGCCAAATTCAAGCCAAAACAGTCCATAATTGCCATACCAACCCATCCAGAACTGCTCTTTTGCCCATTTTTCCCACAGAAACTTGACCTCCAGTTAAAAACACAGAGAATTGAACAATGGAAGCCCCTGTGGCCCTCAATATAGCGCCCCTCAATGCACCTCATACAAACCAGCATCATTTACCCTTGGCCGACAGAGATTTCCAAATAAAAGACCCGATTGGTTGCCAAAATCATCTTCATACTTTCTGCCTAATTAGAAACAGTCATCTGAACAACTTTGATATCTATGGAATATGGGAATCCAATCTCCCCATGTATTACCTTCCCTCAGTCAATGTGTTCCCAGATATTATTCGCCACTGTTGTGCCAATTATGACCCTGTCAATAAAGCAGTTATGACCCCATCACAAACTGTTCTCTTTTACATAACTGCTGAATCTATCAATGAGATGCTACACTTCCATCCAGTTCAGCCTCTTGCTCCTCTTTCCATGGGATTTTTGCTTGAGCAAGGCTCTCAACTGTCCAGTGCAGAAATAACCCGGATTGCTAAGATATTCATGAGACCAGATTGCCAGCCCCAAGGCCCACCTCCTTATTTGTATGTCTCGTTCAATGAGACTAGAAGAATTATTCTTGACATGATATCAGTGATCTTGGGATTTAGGTCCAGTGAATATGTGGATGAGATGGTCCTGGTTCTGTTATCCACCTTTACTCCAAGACAACCCCCTGCTATTAAGTATGACTATGCCTCTTTCATTGCTGACAAAATCCATGCTCAATTTATGAATTTGGAAAGAGAAGGAGTGTTTAAATACACAACTTTCATATACCATCTGTTGTTGTATTATTACCCAGATAGTTTTATATTTCCCATTAGGAAATTGGATTCCAAAGGAGAAAGGAGGTCTGTGATCTTTTGGACCTCTGTCTTTCACAAAATTGGTGGATCCCCTTATACCTACGGTGAATTTATTGACTTGTTTATACATACAGCCTCCACTCTATTGATAGGAGATCCTCCTCCTAGGCTCTCTGGTGACATAAAAAAGATTTTACAGCTCTCCAAGAACTATAGGATAGGTCACTGGTACTTCTACCAGGATCACACTGAAATCAAGATATATGGTTGTGAACTGTGCCCTTATAAGCTGCCCAAATTTGTGCCTATGAGACTATTTGCACTAGAGTATTTCAGGAAACTTATCAATGCAGATTTAACTCATTTTTGCAATGTAAAGAAAAAGGCTCAGCTGAGGATAAGAAACCAGTTAGGCCCTTTTATCATTAACGAGAGGGAAGCATGGGAAGATGCTGATAAGATATTAGGGGAAGACCTTAAATTGAAGAAAAGCTTCTGGTGGGTGCCATATGACCCAAATAGCTTTATAAGTGACAAAAAAGTAAAAAACCAGCTGTCAACTTACCTACATCATAGGATCCCTCAAGTAGAACAATATGCTAATCAGGATGAGTGGATAGAGGGTACATTAATAGAAGAACTTACTCGGCAAGAAAAGATGGAACAAGCTATGAAAGATTTAGAAAAGACCCTTGACCTAGACTCTTTTGGACAGGTATCTTTCAAGCTGCCTCAGCAAACCGGAGTGGGTACATCTTCTGCTGGGACTTCACAGCAACCTATACAAGAGGCCAGCACACCAGTTTCAGGCTCTTCTAAGGGCAAGGAAGTAGCAGGCACAGAGCAGCAAGAAATGATTGACCAACAGGAGCAAATTCCTCTAGTACAGACCAAAGCAGCAGAGATTCCTGCACTACAAACTCCTCTAAATGAGGAAAAAGGCAAGAAAAGGGACAGAGAAGAAGCCACACCCATCAGTGGACCTGCAGAACAGCTAGGTGCTAAAAGACAAATACTTAATCCTCTGTCTGAAGAGGAAATCATTGAAGAAACAATAGAAAGCCTAAGAGGTGAGAGGGCAACCAGCACATAGACCTCCCGAGTGATAGACACATCAACCAACTCACACAGGCAAGAGCTGGAAAGGTAGCATAGTGTGGAAGTTTCATCCACTAGGCCACCAAGTAAGCAGACCTCTGATATCAAAAGAACATTCACAGAGATAAAGGCTAGAAATGAACCATTGAAGCTGCAAATTTACAACCAATATCTTAAAATGGCCCCCACAAAACAACAAAGATTAATGTCAGCATATGACATTAAAGAAGGGAAAATGATCATGAGCTATTTTAAGCCCAAGGTGCAGCAACCACAATCGGCAGCTGATTATATCAGGACAAATCTAGAGGTCTTCGCCAAAGACATTCATCCAATAGACCAGATTGAGCTGCACAAACAAACTGGAGAGATGGTGTATTCCACACTGGCTGATAAAGCAATGTTGGCTCATAAATTGCAAAACTCATTAGAGAACACCTCTGCTCAGCTAGATTTAGAGAAAGCTTCTTCCCTAGCAAAGGACAACAGGATTAAATCCTTGGAGGATATTATCATTGAACTGGGACATGATCCCAAAGATGCCAAAGGCATAAAAGCACTAATAAGGAAAAAGGAAGAGGACATTGCTGCCCTTAGAAAACAGCTCAAAATTCCTCCTTCTATGCATCCACAGACGACAGATGTTGTACAACAGAAGTCCGAAGAGGACATGATGGACCTGCTCATGAGGTTGAACGAGAGATTGAGCGAGATAGAGCAGGCATTGGAGAAAGCACTACAAGAAAAGTAGGGAGTGTCGACCTCCCAGCCACCTGAAGTAGCTCCAATGGTCACAACTGCCCCTAGTATAGTTATAACAGCAGTGCCTCCCATTGTCCCAGCATCGACTGCAGAAATTATCACAGGTACCTCAGCAACAGCAACAACACTACTATGACCACAGAGCAATTAATAAAAGCCATGGAGGAGTTGAAACTCCAAGTATCAGAGCTGAAACAAGTCAAAGAAAAATTGGCAAAGGTAGAGCAAAGCTATGATAAATCCAAGATGAATGTGGCAGAGAAAACAAGGGAGGTCAAAGCATTGGAGAACAAGGTAAGAGCCTTAGAAAAGGATCTCTCTCTGCATAAGCCTCTGGCAGAAATCAGAGGAATTTTGTGGACCAACATCACTCAATCCCTTAGTGATGTATGGAGGTCTATTCAGACCATTTATGAACAGATTGATTTGATAAGAGTAGCCCAAGTAGAAATTCAGAAAACAAGAGCCTTATTGGGACAGATGCCTGAGCAAGCTAACAGGCTAATACATTTTTTGAATACCAAGACCAGTGAAGAACTGGAAGCACTGGATATTAGAGACAGAACAGGTACCATTTTGGACATCAAAAGAGTTCTAACCATGAGAACTCTAATGCAAAACTTGGACAGAAGATGCCAGGACATGCAGGTAGAAATTGATTCTTTCACAGAAAAATTTACAGTCCTGCATCAAAAAGGTTTGCCAAGTCCTTTGGGAGATAATGATCGTTTGATGAAGCACAAGGACTATGTACGTAAATTAAATACATATGTTGTCAATCAATCTAATGCATCTTCAAGTACTTCAGGAGAAAAAGCGCTTCCATCTGGCCAGTCCCTTTATGATAGCCTCGAAAATCTATTCTACATAGAGCATGAGGTGAAGCATTTGTTCACCATCCCACCTAATTTCTTCAGGTACACAAAGACTGACAAGACTTTAAGGAAGCTGCAGAGACATAAAATACTAGGACCAGAGTGGTGGCAGAGCATGCTAGAGATCCTGTAAACTTATCTTTGGTCAAATGCAAAATTGTGCACCATCTGCTATAATGCGCAGAACAGAAATGAATCATGGTCCTGCAGGTCAAAGCGCATCACATCAGAGTTAAGAAGTCCGGCCAAAGCAGTAAACTCAGCACAGAGGATCAGCGGAAGACAGCCAGGAACCAACTTGCAGCACCTACCTCCAGTACTTCTCATAAAGACGGATCAACCAACACAGCACGAATTTATTGCATCAATTTATTGTCTCCCTGTTTTCAAGACTGTTTGTCTCTATCTATGTAAAAGAAACATTAATTGTCAGCAAACATTTATTTCTATCAGATATTTTGCGTAATATCTTGACATTTTTGTATAAATACCCCCCCAGACGAAGTATTTGGGGTTGGTTGGTGGTGGATGTTCATAGTTTTGACTGTAATACTGAACAATTCTGGAAATAAGAAAGCTGTTGGAACCATATTTGTTAAGCTCACTGGATGAAGAATTGATGCTAAGGACCATATTGCAGAATGCTTGAATCGTTTTATGGATCAATAAGTACCTTCTAACTTGTGTTTTATAGTTTCTGTGTTTATTATATCATCTATGTTTCATGATCTAAATAATAAAGAAAAAGAATAACTCAGAATTTGCTTGTTTGCACTCTGTGTTCAGTCTTTGTTATTATTGATGTTTTCTTCAGAATTAGCATAAACAGTGAATTCTTAATTGCTCCTGTTTCCCCTGGTTCTTTCATCTTGAATATTAGCTAAGGAAATCTTAATTTCTCCTTGGCAGTAATCATCCATTTTCCCTCTCTCAACATGATGAAGGATTCTTAATTGCCCTTCACCCATTGACTCCATTCCATTAGATTTCAGCCTATAAATTGTTCCATATTCGAGTACCTTGGTCTGTGATATATCCTTTGATAAGGAATTTAACCCAGGAAGCCATCCTTCTTTGACTCCATCATGCCCAATGGATTGAAATGCTTCAGTTTTACCTCACTGTTCTATTGAGTCCCCATCCTTCCAACCAAAACTCAAAACAAACCCTTGCACTTCATAACTAGCATAATATACATCAAAACAAAGCTAAATTATAAAGAGAGAGCCCTCTCTGGATGCAGGTTGGCTAGAATCTGTATCTAAAAGATTGGTCTGTGGTTACCTCGGCCGTATTCCCTTTCTTACAACTTTTGGGAACAACCTGAGTGATAACAGACCAGAATCATTGTGGAGCTACCGCTTGCCAAGTACTTTATAGTTCAATGAAAGTGTGCACATGAATACTTTCATATTTTAAATAAAAGCAAATAATTGGACTGCGTCTGATCATTCGCCATCAATGTGTGGAAAGGGCTCGTGGGTGGTTTTAAGGGAGCGATTGTAGTAAAAATGCACTTGACCACGTGTGTGAGGAAAGTTGTCGTGTCAAAGAGAGCTTGCTGCGAGGAGTTCAAGCATTAGCAGTGTGGAGATCTATGACACAATGGAAACCTGTGCAACATATGTCGAAGAACAGAACAGGTTAATTGAGTGTGGCTCTCTCTCTAGTGAGTTATGAATAATTGTTATGCATGCCGTATTTCTTTCTACACATGGTTGCGACAATTGCATGATGCGTGTTTTAAAAAAATGGATTCATTGACATTTTAAAGTGAACGTAAAATTCACTTTTTTCATTTTAAAAAAAAAAGTTATTTTCATGTATATTTGTAATGGAGAAATAAGGAGTATATTTTTTATTTTGGAGACATAAGTAATTATAGAATTTTTTTGATGAGATAAAGATGTATTAAATTTCTTATTTTGGAGAGATAAGGCGTGATTTTTGGAGTGATAAGGTGAAATTCTTTTTGTGAAAAGGTGTATTTTTTTAATGGAGGTATAAGGGTGAATTTCTTTGAAGTGATTTTGAGGAGTGATAAGGTGAATTTTTTTTTTGTAATTTGGAGCAATAAGTGAATTTGTTTGGGTGAAAGTCATTATTGTAATACAAAGTAGTATTTAACTTTGAGAGCAATTGAGTCAATGCAAGCAGTTTTTGAAGACAATTTGCTTCCAAAAGGTTGCAAGTGTGACATTCTCATTGAGAAGTTTCCACGACAAAGTTTTGACATTGAAGAATGATGTACTCCAATAATTAATAAAATCATAATTTTTGTGGTGCTTGTGTCGTAGATCCGCCCGAAATTGAATAAGGGGATCTTAGGTACACCATGTATAATGAATGCATTTACATGACTTATGTTCAAATTGTCATAATGCTCTCTTTGTATTATGCTTAAAAAAACTACATAAGCAAGCTTAAGTATAAGAACGTTTAATCAAGCTCCTGTAGTGATTCCTCAAGCTCCTGTAATCAAGATTAAGTACACAAGCACAAAGCGTCACATCATCAACTTGATAAGATTATCTTCCAAGCAAGCACATTTCCCATCATGTAATCAAAGCAATCATGTTAAGGATGCTACAAAATCAAGCATTTCAAGTCAAGACAACATTAACATCATCAACACTTTTTGTGTCACTTGCAGATAAACATTTTTTTAACTGAATTGTACGGTGTATTCTCGGTTGTAACCGACACCCTAGTTTGAATTGTTAAGGTGAATACATTAAGTCAAGTAAGTCTTCAACTAAGTCATCAAGATTGAACTTGTCATTTGTCTCTTGGGTGCATTTTCGATAGTGTTCGACACCCTTCCTTTTTTAAAATCAGCACATTTAGTGAGTACATTCAAGAAAGCACAAAGTGCCAGTAATCAATCAAGCAAGTTCAAGCAAGCCATCTATCAAGCAATCATCATCAAACGAGTGTGAATTCTAGTATTCTATTCGTCAAAGTGAGCATCAAATCAAGCCAGTGTTTAAAGTGCAATAAGCAACAAATCAAAGGAGCGTGTCATTCAAACAACAAAGCAAGCGAGTGTGTCATTCAACCAACCAACCAAGCGAGCGTGTCATTCAAACAACCAATCAAGCGAGTGTGTCAAAATCAAGTGCGAAAGTTCATATCACGTCATCTACAACAAACAAGCCAGTGTGAAGTTGATTGAAGCATTCACAAAGTGTCAGTGAAGCATTCAAACAAAGCGATCGTCATCAAGCGAGCGTGAAATCAAGAGTTCAAGCAACCAAGTTATAAAACTCTAGCAAGTGTTTAAAGCATCAACAATAAGCAATAGTACAAGCAAGCTTGAATTCAAAGTGAGCAAGCTAACATGGCGACACACATTCAACTATCCCAAATTCTTAACAATTTGATTTTATCATCAGCTGGCGACATGGTGAACATCAACAAAACAACTCTTGTTGATATTCAAGTGCATCTTCAACATGCACATGAAATGATTGAGTTCCTTCAACTGGAGTCACAACTACAAAGAACTGAGTTGCTAGAGAAGAGTGATGCTTCCAAGTCTTTGAACAATACAAATACAATTGATGATTCCAAGTCATTGATCCAACCAACTTCAAGTGTCGAAGTGGTCCCTGATCCAATTCAACTTTCTTCCAAACCAATCATCAAGCCATGGGAAGAACTTCAAAGTAACAAAAATCGATGAGGATTAGGATATGACAAAGATGAAAACAACTTGCATATCCCCGATTATTCTAAGCCGATCAAGTTCATCAGTGCAGGGTTTCTTGATCAAATTGTTGAAAATAGCAACAAGAAATGTTAAAAATAGCATTATTATAAATAGCATTTCAGGTACCAGTGTTGGAGATATCAACAAGGAATGATAAAATAGAAATGCTAAAAATAGCATTGCTATAAATAACATTTCGGGATAGATTCCAATTTTAGTTAGTCCCTGAACTAAAATTGAGAATTAAAATTCAAATTTGATCTTAGTAGATGTTTGTAAAATAATTAATTAATTCATCTTAAGTTAATTAGTTGTAGAAAATCAAACATGAAGTCTATGTGAAGATATGCAAAAGTTTCTCCATTGATTGAGGAAGTTATCCCTTGATTAAAGGAGGTCAGAACGAGTTGTACTTTGAGTTGTAATTAGTTAGCTCAGTTAACTGAGTTAAGTCCAGTTAGATTAGTTCCAATAGTTTGTGGAACTGATTGTGAGTTCAGTTAGTTAATGCATGCATGCATGTAACTGTTGCACTTCATAAAACTGAATATTCTCTCATAAAAAACTCATGCATGTCAGTTTAGTCAGATACCCAGTTGAGATCAGAGGAATGGACAATGTACTATTAGTGGGAGGATTTTTCCTATTTAGGAAACTCATCCATGCAGAAGGAATTATCTCCTTCAGGATTGTGCAGTTACTTCTAAGTTTAGTGAGCAGTGTGAGAGGTGAATTCACACAGGTGGCAGCATTGGACCCTAGGAGAAACTGTGCAAGGAAATAGGAGACTTGGAGGGCATAGGAGAAGGTCTATGAGAAGCCTTTGACTATCTATGAGCAACAGAGGGATTGTACTGAGAGCTGAATAGCTTGTGAGCTAAATCTTTGTGTAATCCGGACATATTTCCACTTGTATGATAATACAAAGATCGGGGTTTTTAGCTGAGGCTTTCCCCAGAGTATTCTTCTGTGTTCATGTGTGATTGCTTTCTCATTCTCTGTTATATGTGTTCTATTTGATCTTGCTCATAATCGATTAAGCTTCCGCAAGTTTGTTTGTAGAAGTAGATCAAGTATTTTGCTTTAGTATATTGCATTATCAAGTGATCTACAGTGGGAATTTCTACACAAATAACATCAACAAGCCATGAGAAAGTTGTAGACAAACAGACATGTGCGCAAACTGAAGTTGTAGTCAAACCAAACTGTCTTCATTGTCAAAGAACCAGTGATCTGGAAGATCAGTGTTTTGCTCTCCATCCTTGTCACCATTGTGGCAAGTCAAATCATTCATCAACATAATGCATCACACAACAACAATCAAGCAGATTGAAGATTGATTATTCATGGATTGGTCCCTGGGAATGATCATCCACGGTCAGAAGATTGTATAAGTTTTACAATCAAATTCACTCACACATAATGCAACCAACATTAAAAATGAAGATGGTATTCTCGTGCAGTTGAATGGGGGAGTACACCAGTGAAACACTTCTACACCTGAAGGGGGGAGTTCAACAATAATTTGAAGAAGATTATCTCTCCTTTAAGCTGACAAAGGGGGGGAAATGTCATTGAAATTGACAGTGGTTGTTAGACTGAAAGTTTCAACAATATTAGCGAAGCAGACAGTGGGCATTTTCATCAGCAAGTGAGCATTAACAAAATTCACAGTGGGCGATCGACAGAAAAGTTAGCAACAAGCAGTTTTTCAAACGCAGCAAAAGCAACAGTGAGTTGTTTTTCAATGTCATCAGCCAGTGGGCATTCTCTATATTTTGTCAGTGGACAACGGATGCTGATTGCAAGCAAAGGACAGATGGATCCTTTTGCAGCTTGGCACGTGATGGAGTTGTCAAGCGACATTCAGAGATGAATCAGACATGCAGTTGACTCATGGTCTCTTCATATTGCAGTTTCTTCAGCATCCAGCTTTGGTGGTTTTTCAGGCAAATGTTTTTTGAGGATCAATAGTTTCAGCATGAGGACTTGGAAGATGGTTCTTGGTTCTTAATTTGGACTTATCATTTGGGGGGGAATGTTAGCCTCACTCTCACATTAAAAACAATTCTAAGTCCAAATAATTAAATTAATTAAAATCATGAAAGTTAGGATTTAATCCTACCTTTCTAGATTGAGTTTGTTCCTCATGGTTATGAGTCAATTTAGGCTTAGTTGGTTGAGAGATTCTCTCCAACTAGTTAGGCTCTTAGATTAGTGTTGTTGAGATATTTTCTCAACCATAGTGTGCAAGATAGACGTACTATCTTGAGACCAACTTCCTCATGTATTTATTTGTACTATTATCATTCTTTGTACATTGGATTGATTAATAATGAGAATGAGAGAAATGTTATAAGGCTGAGGCCTTTTCCGCTATGTCTGGTTTTTCTATATGTCTGATATTTATTTCATGAGTGTGAGTATTTTATGAGTGTGAGTGGTTTATTAGTGTGTTAATTTTCTACACCAAAGAAGTCGATCCTACTAGAAGAGGACCCCACGATCTAATTGGTTTGATGCATTTTGAATCCTTTTTGTCTCGGTTTTGTGTCTTATGGGCTAGTCTTTTTTGGTTTTGTTTACACTATGTCGAAAAGTATGTAATTGACAAAAGCAAAGGTGACCATGCTTATGTTGCAACTATCATCAATTTTGTTACAACCCATGGCTCTACCAAGGCTTTCACCCATTTTGTATCAAATGAGGGCAACGCTCACCGATCCATAGCCGGGATGAAACCCATGATTTCTAAAAGCAAACAGACCAGGATAAATTATATGTTTTGTAAGGGCAGAAAGCCCATGAAAACTATTTTTGTCGATGGTAGGGTTTAGAATTTAACCAACCATACACACTAACAAACGATTATAATCATCAATTTAATATAATATAAAACAGTTCCTACTTTCTTTACACACACACATATAACAATAACATATTAAAAAGTAAGAGACGAAAATAAAATTATGTGATTATTGAGGAATCAAATAATAATTATATTCACTTTTACTTAAAATTAAAATGAATAAATATTTAACATAGATTAAATAAAATAATAAATGTTCTAAGGTGTTTTTTTTTCAAGTTTTCTTAAAAAATAATAAAATTGAAAAAATGTAATTTATATCAAATGAAATGTATAAAGCATACTTAAAAAGTGATAAAATTAGAAGTTAAAAACACAAACTATATTTAACAAGGCTGTATAGCTAGCATTTCCTGAGCTTAATTTAATTATTGAAATTTGAAAGGTATGGACCAACTTTCAAATTTATATAAAGGTTACAGAGTAGCATAGCTCAAGTGGCGATTCCCTGTTCTATTTAAATCACGAGATTCAAAGCCGTATGGGTCAAACCAACAAACAAAATAAACATTCTTAATTTCTAAAATTCATGTATATCATTACTTAAACACATTACTTAAGAAAACAAGTTTTGGATTCCTTATATTGAAAATTTGCTATGACTCTCTATATATATGAATTAATAATACCTAGTATAGTTGTTAGAATAATGTTTTTAATTTTTGAGTAAAGAATATAATTGTTTTCGAAAAAAACTAATTTAATTAGTATAATAATTTTTTATTATTTATAGTAATTTTGTAAAGAATAGTGTGGAAAGATGTTTTAATTCACTTCAAACTAAAAGAATATTTGTATTCATTCAAATTAAAATTAAAATTAAAAATAAAATTAAAAATAAAATAAAATAAAATAGAAACTTCTTTAACATATAAAATAAAATAAAATATAATAAAACTTTTATTTTAAGATTACAACCTAATTGTAAATCAAATTGATGTATAATATTTTTTTATTGGTTAAAAAACAATAATGTTTTCATAAGAATTTCACTACATAAACCTTTTTTTTTGACAAACATATATAATCACTTTATTACATAATAGGAAATTACCCTAACTTTCCAACCCTAACAATATGCAATTTTTAATACTTCAAATGAAGTCTATATTAGATTCTAAACTTTGTGGTGTTTTTTTAGAGAAAGAATTTGGATTTACCACATTGGTATGTGAAATTTGTCTATCATGAAGTGTATAGTAAGAAAATTTTCCTCTCCACATTTTATATGTATCTAAATTGTTTACGGCCAGAAAATAAATTTACCAATGGGTAAGGTAGTGCCAAAAATATGTTTCTAAAAAATAGAAGGAAGAAACCAAGATACCAAACTGTTGGTTTCATCCAAGGTCAAATAGCTCTCTAGTGGAGCCACATCGTCAAAATCGAGGTAGCTTAGTGGTCGTAAATTGGTGAACTTTAACCTGTTTACTCCCGAGGACAACCTAAAAGGTCTTCTAAGAGTAAAAGTAATTTATTTGTAGTCTTTGAGATACAAGTTTTAAATATGAGTGAATAGATTATTATTTTTAAGATATATAGTTAATTAGATTTGTTTTGAAAGATTAGAAAGAATAATTACCATTTTTTCATTTAAATTTAATTTTCAAATTAAATTTATATCAAATTTATTTTTTTATTAATTTTAGATTTCATGGTTAAACAACATTACACCATAAAAGTGTGTTTATTTAACTTCATTTTCAATCCAAAAAAATTATGTTGTGGCAACTTTTTTGGTTTGGCAATTGGCGACTTGCTAGTGTTTATTTAACTTCATTTTCAATCCAAAAATATATATGTTGTGGGCACTTTTTTGATTTGGAAGTTGGCCACTTGCTAAGCCAACTGATTATTTTTAGGGCAGTCGTGTAAGTTTTAAGAAGATGAAGATTTCAAATCAATCCCAATCATTTAAAAACTCAGTTTTTTTTAAACTTGTAAAATTTAATTAGTATTATTATGATGGTATTTGCATTGCTTTTTAGTAACCAATCTTAAACCGATTAGAGTTGAGTTGAAGATTTTATAAAGTGAGAAAAAGTATATTTATTTATTTACAGTCCAAAGTAAAAAAAACTAACAAAAAGCATGCGAGGAAAGAAAGTGACCATAAGCTATGTGCTAATTGTCTCTCTGCAATAATTTCAAGCAGGTCTATTATGAAACATTTCAAGCAGGTCTATTACGAAACACGGTCCTTCACCCCATTTATTGAAATTGCTATGAGCGGATTTGATAATAGCCAATAGTTTATGGACATTGAAAACTGCGGATGCATTCGCTGGCAGCCTACGTTCATGTTACGTTGCTGATAGCTGGCAGCTATGGTACGAAGTGCAATGATACCACAATAAGAGTCTAACCAATAGAAATTTAAATAAATAAATTAAATTATTATAAATAAAAATCAAATCAAATATTGTAGAGTTAACTTTGTTGAATTTGATTTAATTTTTTATCAACTAACAAACTAATTCCAAGTCAAAAAAATATCCAATACATTATATCTGCTTCCCGCAGGGAAAATAAAGAGAAATTATGAAATATTTTTTTACATATAAATAAATTAATAAAAAAATATATGGTGAAATATATGGGATAATTTAAGATTTAGGTATTTATGATAAGTATTACAAAAATAATACTTAAATTTTGTCTCAATCAACAATGTACTTACCATTGCAATAAAATACAGTGTCATTAGCTTAAGAGCTAGCACAAGCCTTGTTCTAAATAGTAAGAAACCTGAAGAGAAGCCAAGACAGTCAGTGTCTTTTGTTATTGTCGGTACAAAAGGAGCAAAAATACATATCTCGGAAATACACATTAAGGAGAGGGGTTGGGGGGAAATGCAGGAGGTGCAACAAAGAAAGCAGCGCGTTCGTGCGTATGATAATCTATGTGTTCCACCCGAGTCTCCAAGGCGTGGAGATGGTTGTTTGTGCATCGGAGCTGACGCCAGAGACCTTCAATGACGTCCAGGGTCTCATTTTGCATATGTTGGAGGTCATTGATATAAGCAACCAATTCATTCTTGTCATTGTATCTCTACTCCCTCAGTGCATCAATGTTGAGTTGGATGTTGTTCAGTTGGGTTGCAATGGACTCCAAGGTGACTGGAGCTTCTATGTGGTTGGGGGAGCGACTTGGGGGCATAGTTATGTCTGCATCGGAGTGGTGACTCTCAATCGACTCATAGTCAAAGCTATGCTCTCCATGTTGCTAGTGTTCGTCCATTCGTGGGCTGGCACCCCCCCTGCGGGCACACCCTCATTGTCGAGGCATATAGACAACACCACCACTAGTCGCACCGCCACGGGGAGCGTGTTGCCTGCCCTGAGAAACACACCACACAATTCTGAATTGACTATACCGAAATGAAATTCCACTTACAGTACCAGAGTCGAAGAGCCCTAAGTCCCGAACACCAACACCATAACCACAACCTGCAAAGAAGTAGGAAGGCACGCCACTGGTCTCGAGCTCCGCTAAGCATGAAGCGCTCTAGAGATGGTGTTGGTACCATTCCATGACCTCCTTTTTCCTCTTGAAACACATCGTTCGCCTACCTTTTTCCTTCATACATCTCTTAGACCCCTTGAAATTGATTAGTTAACAGTATTATAGTTGTTAGATGCATTAAAATTGATTTATGGGTTTTATGTTAAAGAATTAGGGATTTTTGATAAAAAGACTACAGGAAGTTACAACATCCTGTAATTGGTTTATTGTTTGACATATGGCATGACAGCTAAGCTAAAGCAAAGGGTAGGGATGAAAAATAGAATGTGCAAGCATGGACGAACACCAATCCTATAGCAGAATTAACACTCCTGAATGCGCGGTCAATGATGGTCAAAGCACAGCATGTTGGCGACAAAAGCAGCAACAGCATAGGATTCTAAACCGATTTAGTTTTGTTCCCTTTTGAAATCGGTTCAGAATGGAAACAACTTAAAAACTATTCCATAACAAAAGCGGCAACAACCGCATAATGAATGTACATTCGTTCCAAAATGTAAACGAGGTTAGTTTTTTTAAAAGACATATGTAAACACAGTTATGTGTTGTTGGTTAGTTGTTATCTGTGTATCGTTTTGAAAAACAGAGCTTTTGAACTTAATACCAGAACTCAGTTGCAGTCACGATTTTGTTATTGCGTTGATTTTATAGTTGCTTGAGCGCAGTCCAGTATACCTTTGAAACGCGGACGGGCCCTGCGTGAAACGGGTATACTGCCATTTTATTTTATTAGCAACTTCTGTATGCACAGTGATTAGAGTTTGGTTTATGCTTTCGTCGATTTAATTAGCAATTCGCATGAGTGAAGTTTATGATGGTGGCTTCAAGGATTCATCGCCGAGATCGTTGAACTGTATCCTGTAAGGGATGTGATCTTTCATTATTTTTAAAAGCATCTTCATGAACCCTGTTTCTCATGTATTTGAATTTTAAGTATGCTTATGATTTTAGTATGTTTCAATCTTTCATGAATGTTAAACATTGAATGCTGAGTGTTCACTGAACAGAGGTTTCATGCACAACATCCTCGTAAGGGGATTGAAATCTTGGTTTAAGTAATACACAGTGTTTTAAGAATAGGTAGATCAATTGAGTGACCTAAGTGTCTAGGTGATAGGGAGCATACCTCAACCTTCCGTAAAGAAGTTTTGTAACCTACCATCATGAACACTTAGTTAGGAATCCTTTATGTCTATAAATTGTAGACGCATGCCTTGAAGTTTACTTATCCTGGTCGACAATAATATAGACTAATCTAGCACCCTAGATAGGACACTACATTTTGGCGCCGTTGCCAGGGAGGTGTAGTTAAAGGATTTGAAAAAAAATTATAAACAAAAATGAGCAAAAACATAAATTTAGAAATCATGTTCACTTATGCCTAGATCTAGGGATAATCAAGGTAGATTCATAAAAACCCCCCATCCAAAAACTAACCTATCATCAGGAGCAGACTCTTTAGGAAATACAACACCAGCTGAGGAAGTCATGATACAAGCATTAGAGGATAAACAAAAGTCAGGGCAAAGACTTACTCTCATCGAAAGGCAAACTTTATTAGCACACAAATCACAGAAGAAACACTTTCCTGGATCCTCTACACAAGGAGAAAGTAGCACAGTGACCGAACAATCTTTCTTTAATCTTCTCTTTAAAACAAGTGACCCTGACACAGAGGAACCTATTAAAATGGCTGAGGAAGGAGATGGATCAGTACCAAATCAAGGACGGGGAGATGAAGAAGAGTCAACCTTTAAGTTTCCTATTCAAGAACCACAAGAAGATGATGAGATCAAAATGAAAAACATACCTCCATCCGTGCTACCAAACTTTTATGGTATGGCTTCAGAAGACCCAGACTCATTCTTGTTCGAGTTTGACATTGTATGTCGAACATATGGTTACACAGATGATGCCCATAGGCTTAGACTCTTCCCAGCGACATTAAAGGCATCAGCCTTAAGATGGTTCATGGGGCTTGGTGAACATGCGATAATTGATTGGGATGGCATGAGAAGAATATTTCTAAAGAAATATCAACCTTATTGTAGATCCAAAGATTCCAAAGATGATATCTTTAGAATGAACCAACAAGAGGATGAAACCTTAGAGGAATACTTAGAACGGTTTGTCTACAATTTACAAAAATCCAAACACCGAACTATGCCTCTTGATTTGATTCGCACAATATTCTTGAAAGGCATCCGAGAGGAATACATGGATGATCTTAATCTGATGGGCAAAGGTGACATTTCTACCCTACCTTTTGAAGAAATCGTTGAATTATGCGAAAAGTATTCAAGGAGCAAAGCTAAAATTGGAAAAAGAACCTTGTCATCCAAAGTCACAAAATCTGCTTCAGCAAGTGTCACAAGGGCTGAAATAGGGAATCTGTTAGAAGAATTTAAAACAGATCTGTTAAGCACCTTAGGGAACCAAATTGACACTCTAAAAGCTAAGAAGAAACAAGAAGATGAAGATCAAATAATGGCTATCTTCTGCCCAAAATGCCGGAAGAAACATGCCTTAAAAGACTGCCCATTAGAAAACATCCAAGTTTGTGCCTTCTGTACTGAAAATCATGACATATTTAATTGTCCTAAAGTTAAGGTTTTGCAGAACTATAATATGGCAGCTAATGCAGAGATGGAAAATGTGTATTACATGGGCACAAAGAGACCATGGCAGCCAAGACCAGCACCTCCAGGTATGTTTCCAAATCAAAATTTGCAATTTCCTGTAAATGATCAAATGTATGCTCAGAATTCATGGAATGTACCCATGCCATGGCAGCACCAAAATCACCCACAGCAACAATGGAGACCATCTCAACAATACTCTCAATCATATCATGCATATCCTCAATCATACCAACCATATTCGCAGCCATATCAACAATATCATCAGCCATACTCATCACATCCTCAACCATATCAGCAGTATCCTCAGCAGCAAGTTGTTTACCAACCTCAACCTACTCAACAAGCACTGCCTGCTCCTCCACCAATAAATCCACCACAACTGCAATTTCCATCGAACTCACAACCTCCCAGACCTACTCAAATTCCTGCTCAAACTTGTTGGCATTATGATGCATGTGTTGTACTTGATGGCAACCCTCTCATAGAAGATCATCTCACTTGTATACATCCACAGAAGAGATATCAGATATGACAGAATACATGGATGTAGGACAGTTCAAAGGGATCAGATGACAGTTCACAAGTAAGCTTTGCCATCAAGTCCAAAGGGGGAGATTGTTGGCATTATGGCTAAAGTGTTGTCCTTGATGGCAACTCATACAGGTGACAGATCATAGAACATCAAGCCAGTAGCAAAGATTGATGAGTAGCCTCTCAGATTGTAAGAAAATAAGAGGTACGCAGGTACGCCGTACAAAAGGTGCGGACCCGCAGGCATGTCATACATAAAGTGCGTACATACACGCAGGTATCCCGTGTAAGAGGTGCGTACCCCCAGTTCACTTACTTCAAGGCAGAGAAGCGCGCTCACGTGGGGTTTCTTATGTTTGGCCCGTGGTATTTAGCCCGCCGTTCTTGATTCTATGGTTTTGGCCCGTGGTATTGTTTTATATTATTATTATTGAGCCCCTATTGATCCATGATTTTAGGAAGAGCTTGCCTATATAAAGCAAAGGAGATCATTTGGCTAGACACTTGTGAAATTAGAAGATCTTAAGAGAAGCTAGATATGAAATTCTTGTAATCGGTTTGTGAGAGAGAGTTAAATCAATATCAAGAAGAAACATGAGAATTACAAGTCAGATCTACTAATGGGTTGATATCTCCTCGGCGCATGTTCAGATCTGTAGATCTGATAGTCTGGGTTATTCTTGAAGTCTTGAAATTATCTATACCCGCAGGTACGCAAGTACAGTGAAAGGAAATTGCGGAGATACGCAGGCGCAGAAGTGTTGCAGGTGCGCAGATACGCAGGCCCAGAAGCGCTGCAGTTGCGGAGGTGCGCAGGCAGTTCATTGGACACAGAGCGCAGGTATGCAGGAAGTCTGTGAGGCACAGTGCGTGGGTACGCAGGAACGCAGTTGGAAACAGTGCGTACTTCTACGCAGGTGTTATATGGGTGAAGCTGCGTACTTCTCATGAAATCTATTTAGCTGCCCCTGTTTATTGTTGTGTTCTGGGTTTTGAAGTGATGTCTGGTTTCTGGTATTAAGTTCTGATAACAGCAGTGATTGATGGATCAGGTTCTTATTGACTCATTTTATGTGATCTGATGGACTAGATCTGATTGATGACTCACTTGTATATGTATTGATCTAGTGCTTGGGTGATTCAGAAAGTTGTTTGATTATGAGCTTCAATGTTGTTGTTGGGTCTAGTATGAAAATTAGATGAAGTGGCCTTTCAGATTATGTGTTGTGCTTCAGTGTATCCAGTCTGAAAATTGATGAAAAGTGGTACCTGGAGGAGAAAAAATTGTAGGCCAGCACCTACGTACTAGTATCTAAGCTAGTACAAGAGCTAAAGGAAATCTTTGGAGCATTATAGCAGGTTGCAGCCTGCGTACTAGTAAATGGATCGGCTAGTACAAGAGCAAGGGGGGTTGTAGCTCCCGTACTTGTATAAGACTGCACCAGTACAAATATTGTAAAAAGATTTTCTTATTAAGAAGAAGATTGAGATGACTTGCAGCAGGTGGTTTTCTCCCGCATTGGGTTTCCACCTTATATCATGGTGTTCATGTGTGTGTCTTATGTGTGATGATCTATTCTATGTTACTGCATCTGTTAACTGATAATATGGTTGATAATGTTCTAATACACTCATTAAAGATCAATTAACTTAATCATAAGAAGTTGTGGAGTATCATATATGAATCAGAGTTTGGAAATGAAAAAGTTTTATTAATGTGATAATACTGATTCACCCCCCCCCCTCTCAGTATTATTTCCAACAATTGGTATCAGAGCAGGTTCTTTGGTAGAAGCTTGATCGCTTGAAGGAGATCCGTGGAACAATGGGAAAGAAGCTTAAGAAGAAAGCACCTAAGAAGAAGAAGTCATCTCAGAAGAACTATGACAATGGGAGAATCGATTGGGGATTAGGTATAAGAAGCTCTTCAGATTCAGAATCATTTCAGAATGAAGATGAACTATCAGGTATGAATTTGCTATCCTCTGATGATCCAGCTATCTTTCCTTTCGGAAGAGATGAAAGTGATAGCGAAACTACTGAATTTGCTCTTATGGGTGAACAAGAAAGATATCAAATAGAGGCAGAATTTAAAAGGCTGACAGACAAAATTAGAGATCAACAAGATCTATTGAACAAAAGGGAATGTGACTTCAAAGAAGAAGCTACCAAACTAAAGGCCCAACTAGAAGAAGGAAACAAGGTAAGAAAACTACTCAAGGACAAGGAAGACCAATGTCAAAAATTGCAGCATGAAATGACATCATTAAGAAAAGAAGTCAACGAAAGAAGCACAACCATCAAGAAACTCAAAGATAGATCCAACTACTATGAAAATCTTGAAGCTACAATCCTCTCACTAAAAGGAGATCTTGAAGAATCAAAGAAGCAGAATGAAGATCTACATCAAGCAATTGAAAAACAAGACAACGAAGTCATCAGCTTAAAATCCCAGCTGGAATGTGCCTTCAGAATTCGTCAAATGCAGCAAGATCTGAATGAAGAACAAGAAAAGGAGATTCTCAAACTAAGGGAACAAATGGAAGAAGGAAGGAAAGCTGAAGAAGATTTGAAAAGCAATCTCTTGAAAAGGAAGAACAGCTTCAGGTTGAGGTAAATATCTTGAAAGGTAAATTAGAAGAAAAGGATAAGCTTTTACGATTTCAAGATAGTTCTAAAGTCTTGGACGATATTCTTAGTAGTCAAAGGTCTCCTGCTATAAAGACTGGTCTTGGTTTCCATGAATCTGTTGAAGGTGAATCTAGTTCACAAGGTGAGGCAAGGAACTCTAAAGAGAAATCTAAAGTGATCAACGAAGAAATGAAAGATCAATCTCATCATCAACCAAGGAAAGAGATTCCTCAAAGAAAATCCTTTACTCCTCCTATGAATAATGTTGAATGTTATGTATGTCATAACCTTGGACATGTTGCAGCCAGATGTAGAAGAAGAAGGGTTCAAGATCATCAAACAAACAGATCTTCTCAGTCAAGGTACTTTAATGGATATTGCTTTGCTTGCAATATGTATGGTCACAAAGCTGTTGATTGCTACAAAAGGAATATGAAATATGTAAGATGTTATGCATGTAACAAGCTTGGACATATAGCAAAGGAATGCAGGAAAAAAGCACGGACATCACACCAAAAGGAGAAAACATCATCACGCTTGAAGATATGGAGGAAAAAGGAAGTACAGTCAGAAAAAGGCGGCACAGCACAACGTACAGACATACCAAAATCAGAGGGAGCTGAATGTACAAAACTTCAGTGCCATGAATCTCATATGCAAACTCCATAAAGGGAAGTCGCATATATACGTGAGTTGGATACTGCACAATCGCGTATATGATTGTTTGAAGAAAGGCAGTGAAGTTGGAAGTGAATCTGTGAAGTGTGATCTCTCGAGCACAAGATCAGATCTGGAAATCTGACTGTCAGTAGCACAGAGGAGGACTATTTAATTGGGCTCTAATCAGAGGTACGCAGGTGATACACAGTGAACGTGTGAGGGTACGCAGCGTAGCAATGGTCCTGGTGCGTAGGTACGCGACAACATAGGAGGTCGAGCTGCGAAGGTACAGTATAAGTACGCGGCGTAACAAAAGGGCACATGCGGATGGACGCGGCGAGACAGAAGAGGCGGTGCGGAGCAAGATCGAAGGTACGCGGCACGATAGAAGGATAACCTGCGGAGGTACATAGAAATACGCGGCGCGATAGAAGCAAAGGATGCGTGAGGTACGCGGCGCAACTGATGGAACAGGTGCGTGAGTACGCACTATAGTAGAAGGCTGTCTGCGTGGATACGCAGAAACACAGAAGGTCAGGTGCGTGGATACGCAGAGGAGCGAAAGACGAAGTGCGGAGCCACGCAGGTCGTATAATGAGAAACTGCGTATCTGTCTTAAGGCATTTATTGGCTGACTTTCCTTGTTGATAAGATCTGACAGATGGCACCAGTTTAGGGGGAGCATATGTTTCTAATGCATTGTTGGCATTATGGGTAATAATCCTTGGTGATGATGCTTACATAGATAAATGATTCATCTTGCTATGAGTTGTTCACATGGTTCTTGGATCAGATTTGTGGTTGATTCTCTAATGGTGCTTACATGGTAACCTTCATGAGGATAAGGAGAAGCACTTAGCTTAAATTCACATCTTCTTGATGATGAGTCACTCATATACTGCTGCTGACATACGCATAAAGATCATATATTACAGTTATGATGCATGATTCCTTTCATTCTTGGCACAAATGGATGAGAATTGTTGGCTGGATACAGCGATGATTATTCAAAGTTGCATTGTTGAAGACATGATGATGATGAGCTCTTACCTATATGATGATAGGTTGTTTCGTACATATGTTGATTGATGCAGATATTCCCAAATGATGATCATGGTGTTTCTCACATAGAATGTGAAATTCTGTTGATGCGGACATACCTTGATGATTCATGCACTAATGCAAGTTGCTGATCTAGTTGCTGTTGACAGATACTATGGAGCAGATCATACAGTGTTGTTGCTGATATTTATCTTAGGTGATTGGCCTCTGTTATAAATATCATATCACGAATCATGATGTAATAGTATGTCTCTATCTATTGTAGTCATCTCTTCAGGTCATGTAACGACCTATGTTGGTTTCCCCACTATGCCTGGGATGAATGATGTTATTCTTTTATGTTATCATATGTAAACTTTTTGTATATCACCATTATGATGGGAGATAGATGTATGTATGAGTCTTTGGTGATAGGAAGGTCTTTTATGATATATAGAGTCATGTTCTTCTTGTAGAACATCTTTTTGCAGACCTTGCTTACTGTTAGGGGGAGCTTGAGCATGAACAACACTATATAGCAAGAACAGACATTTCAGCTTGTTCTCAGAAAGAGCATGATCAGATTGGTGCACCATGGCATATACAAGGGGGAGCTCAATCAGAGACTTTAGCAGATCTGGTTTATAGTCAAGGGGAGCATGTTCTTAGGGGGAGCATACCCCTTTACCCTTGATGTCAAAGGGGGAGAGTGATTTGGTGTTGTTGCCATCAAGTCCAAAGGGGGAGATTGTTGGCATTATGATGCATGTGTTGTACTTGATGGCAACTCTCTCATAGAAGATCATCTTACTTGTATACATCCATAGAAAAGATATCAAATATGGCAGAATACATGGATGTAGGACAGTTCAAAGGGATCAGATGACAGTTCACAAGTAAGCTTTGCCATCAAGTCCAAAGGGGGAGATTGTTGGCATTATGGCTAAAGTGTTGTCCTTGATGGCAACTCATACAGGTGACAGATCATAGAACATCAAGCCAGTAGCAAATATTGATGAGTAGCCTCTCAGATTGTAAGAAAATAAGAGGTACGCAGGTACGCCGTACAAAAGGTGCGGACCCGCAGGCATGTCATACATAAGGTGCGTACATCAACGCAGGTATCCAGTGTAAGAGGTGCGTACCCCCAGTTCACTTACTTCAAGGCAGAGAAGCGCGCTCACGTCGGGTTTCTTATGTTTGGCCCGTGGTATTTAGCCCGCCGTTCTTGATTCTATGGTTTTGGCCCGTGGTATTGTTTTATATTATTATTATTGAGCCCCTATTTATCCATGATTTTAGGAAGAGCTTGCCTATATAAAGCAAAGGAGATCATTTGGCTAGACACTTGTGAAAGTAGAAGATCTTAAGAGAAGCTAGATCTGAAATTCTTGTAATCGGTTTGTGAGAGAGAGTTAAATCAATATCAAGAAGAAACATGAGAATTACAAGTCGGATCTACTAATGGGTTGATATCTCCTCGGCGCATATTCAGATCTGTAGATCCGATAGTCTGGGTTATTCTTGAAGTCTTGAAATTATCTATACCCGCAGGTACGCAAGTACAATGAAAGGAAATTGCGGAGATACGCAGGCGCAGAAGTGTTGCAGGTGCGCAGATATGCAGGCCCAGAAGCGCTGCAGTTGCGGAGGTGCGCAGGTAATTCATTGGACACAGAGCGCAGGTACGCAGGAAGTCTGTGAGGCACAGTGCGTGGGTACGCAGGAACGCAGTTGGAAACAATGCGTACTTATACGCAGGTGTTATATGGGTGAAGCTGCGTACTTCTCATGAAATCTATTTAGCTGCCCCTGTTTATTGTTGTGTTCTGGGTTTTGAAGTGATGTCTGGTTTCTGTTATTAAGTTCTGATAACAGCAGCGATTGATGGATCAGGTTCTTATTGACTCATTTTATGTGATCTGATGGACTAGATCTGATTGATGACTCACTTGCATATGTATTGATCTAGTGCTTGGGTGATTCAGAAAGTTGTTTGATTATGAGCTTCAATGTTGTTGTTGGGTCCAGTATGAAAATTAGATGAAATGTGGCCTTTCAGATTATGTGTTGTGCTTCAGTGTATCCAGTCTGAAAATTGATGAAAAGTGGTACCTGGAGGAGAAAAGATTGTAGGCCAGCACCTACGTACTAGTATCTAAGCTAGTACAAGAGCTAAAGGAAATCTTTGGAGCATTATAGCAGGTAGCAGCCTGCGTACTAGTAAATGGATCGGCTAGTACAAGAGCAAGGGGGGTTGTAGCTCCCGTACTGGTATAAGACTGCACCAGTACAAATATTGTAAAAATATTTTCTTATTAAGAAGAAGATTGAGATGACTTGCAGCAGGTGGTTTTCTCCCGCATTGGGTTTCCACCTTATATCATGGTGTTCATGTGTGTGTCTTATGTGTGATGATCTATTCCATGTTACTGCATCTGTTAACTGATAATATGGTTGATAATGTTCTAATGCACTCATTGAAGATCAATTAACTTAATCATAAGAAGTTGTGGAAGTAGCATATATGAATCAGAGTTTGGAAATGAAAAAGTTTTATTAATGTGATAATATTGATTCACCCCCCCCCCTCTCAGTATTATTTCCAACAAAACTGTCCCAAATCCAAATAACAGAGCAGAGAGGCCAGCCTACAATGTAGAAGAGGGAATCTCATATCCCACACTACCCTTGCAAAATATCAACTTGAGGTCTGGTAAGGTACTCCACAAAGATTCTCCAACAATTGATAAACAAGAAGAAAACACAGAAAATGAAAACGAAATGACAAATCAAAGAAAACTAAACGATGATACCAAAGATAAGCAAATGCAACCATTGCATCCACCTTTTCCAGACCGATTGGTCCAAATGAAACTTCCAATGTCTATACCACAGTTTGATGTTTTAGATGAGCTCAAGAATGTCTATATAAAAATTCCGCTACTGCAAGCCATAAAAGACATTCCCATATATACTAAAGCAATCAAAGAAATGTGCCTTAAGAAGCCCACTAGGAAAAGGATTGATCCACAAACCATTCATGTTATAGGACATTTAGCTGGCCTTATGACAAATACCATCTCAATGGAAAAGTATGTTGATCCTGGTATCCCCAAAGTTACTACAATCATTAACAACATACATATTCCAAACACTTTAATATATCTTGGGGCCGCAATAAATGTCATGACTCTTGAAACCATGAGAACACTCCAGCTCATAAATTTGCAACACACAACGATTGTTCTAGAACTAGCTGATAGGTCTAAAGTGATTCCTGAAGGGATTTTGGAGGACATAATTGTTTCACTAGACTCTTGGGAGTATCCAGTGGACTTCTTAGTTCTTCAACCCAAATCCAATTTAGGAGGGCACCCTATCATCCTTGGTAGACCATGGTTAGCGACTGTTGATGCATTCATAGGATGTTGATCGGGCAACATGATCATTTCAAGAGGAACTGAAAGAAAACAACTCACTCTTTATCCATCGGCACAATCACCAGCAGTAACACACAATTTATGGCTTGATGATAAATAGAATGATAAAGAAGAAGTACAATCTGTTTTTAGCATCGACCAAATTTATGATTTCCAAGAACAAAATAACAATGATTTGGTAGAGTTGTTCCTTTCTCAACCTGATATTTCCGAAAATTTGAGAAACAACCAATATCATGCTGCAAATGTGCTTTTAGCCCAAAATTTTCAGGAAACATGCACCATTCAATCTTTGCAAACAACATTTCACGATATTTTTCCAGTTCAATCCATCACAAACACACAGAGTCAGATCATAGAGATTAGTCTAGGGAAAACTCTGAACATTGGCAATCACCTAGACTCATCTCAGCAAGAGAAATTGATTCAACTATTGAGAAAATACCAGAAAGCATTTGCTTGGGACTACATCGATATGCATGGGATTCACCCCGACACATGCACTCACCATATTTATACAGATAGTACTATCAAACCAGTGAGGCAGCCGCAGAGAAGAATGAACCCCATGCTCCAGGATATTGTCAGAGAAGAATTACAAAAACTGTTGAGAGTTAATTTTATATATCCTATTTCTGACAGTCAGTGGGTATCCCCATTGGTAAGAGTGCCCAAGAAAAATGGTAAGTGGCGCATTTGTGTTGATTACAGACAATTGAACAAAGCAACGCTCCAAGATTATTTCCCACTACCATTTATTGACCAAGTGTTAGACACATTATTTCCCACTACCAGATCAGGATAGCCTCAGAAGACCAGGACAAAACCACATTCACTTGTCCTTGGGGCACTTATGCTTATAATGTTTTGCCATTTGGACTTTGCAATGCTCCAGCTGCATTTCAGAGAGTTGTATTAGCTATTTTCGCTAATTTAGTTCATGATTGTGTTGAAGTTTACATGGATGATTTTTCAGTGTACGACAATTCATTTGAACATGCATTAGAGAACCTTGAAAGAGTTTTGAAAAGATGTATTGAAGCTCATCTATCCCTAAGCAATGAAAAGTGCTTTATGATGTTAAACGAGGGGATAGTATTAGGCCACTATATTTCTTTTCAAGGCATTAAAGTTGATCCAACAAAAATCCAGATCATTGTTGATTTGCCAATTCCAAAGAATCAAAAAGAGGTAAGAAGCTTCCTTGGGTATGCAAGCTATTACAGAAGGTTTATTGAACATTTTAGTAAAATAGCTTTACCTTTGTTTAAGCTTCTAACAAAAGATGTACTTTTCAACTGGAATGAGAACTGCCAGCAAGCATTTGAAGCACTCAAAAAGAAGTTATCAATCGCACCAGTCTTAAGAGGGCCTAACTGGAGCCTACCATTTCATATCTTTACAGATGCATATGACACTGCAGTAGGTGCCTCATTAGGCCAAAAAGAGGAATCTTGTAATTATGCCATTTATTTCATCAGCAAAAATCTAACACCTGCAGAATTAAACTACACAGTCACGGAAAAGGAAACACTTGCCATCATATATGCTATGAATAAATTCCGACATTATATAACTGGTTATGAAATCTTTGTACATACTGACCATTTCGCGATTAGACATTTAATGAATAAACCAATAACTAGTGGCAAAGTTACCAGATGGTTATTATTGTTACAGGAATTTAACATCACAGTGTTAGATAGACCAGGTAAAGAGAATCAGGTGGCAGAATTTCTTTCTAGACTGCAAAATCCAGGTGAGACTGTTCCGGTTGAAGATTCTTTCCCAGATGAAAATTTATTTGCAATTTCCATAGTGAATCCTTGGTATGCTGACTTGGCCAATTATTTGTCTACAGGAAGGACACCTCCATACTTTACTCCAAAGGAAAAGAAGAGACTAGTCAAACAAAGTGCTCGATACTCATGGATTAATGGCGATTTATTTTACACTAGTTATGATATGATTATTAGACGATGTGTAAGAAATGATGAGATAATTGATATTTTAAAATGTTTCCATGATGAACCGTGTGGTGGGCATTTTGCAGCTAAGCGAACAACATTCAAAATTCTTAGTCTTGGATACTACTAGCCATCCATTTTTAAGGATTCCAAGAAGTATGTGAAGAGTTGTGATAGCTGCCAAAGAATGGGCCGACCAACAGCTACAGATGAGATGCCACTTCAGCCCCAAGTTCACCTGGAGCCATTTGATAAATGGGCTCTAGATTTTGTAGGACCCATTAACCCAACCTCCAATGGTAAGAAGTACATCTTAGTATGTACAGATTACATAACAAAATGGGCTGAAGCAAAAGCACTAGTTAGAGCCACCGAACAAACAGTGGTAAACTTCCTTTTTGAAGAGATTTTTGTAAGGTATGGAGTACCAAGGGAAATAGTGACTGATCAAGGTACTCAATTTACTTCAAAGTTAGTGAAGGACATCACAGACAAATACCAAATCAAGCACAGAAGAAGTACACCTTACCATCCACAGGCCAATGGGCAGGTGGAATCCACAAACAAAACTTTGGAAGGGATCATCACTAAAACTGTGGCAATGAACAGAAAGAATGGGGAAGAGAAGATCAAAGATGCACTCTGGGCTTATAGAATTATGTGGAAGAATACTACAGGATTTACACCATACCAGTTGGTGTATGGCAAAGAGGTAATGCTTCCTATTGAATTTCAAATACATACTTTTAAGCTGGCTGCAGATTTGCAAATTGACCTGAACCAAGCACAACAAGAAAGAATTCAGCAGTTGAACCAGCTGGATGAAATGAGGCAGCAAGCATAGGAAACAACAATCCTCATGCAAAAACAAAGGAAGCAGTGGCATGATGCACATATCAAGAAGAAACAGTTCAAGGAAGGAGATTGGGCTTTACTTTTTGACTCTAAATTCAGAGATCACAAAGCCAAGTTTACCACACATTGGATGGGCCCATACCAAATTATTCAGGCTTACGACAATGGTTCAGTCAAGCTCAAAACTATTGATGGAGAAGGTCATTCCTTTACTATCAATGGTCATTGCCTGAAACTTTACACTAAGCCCATCAGCAAGGAAAATTTTCTCCAAACAGTATCTCAACAAAGAGAGGTTGAGATACTGCAGCCTCCAGCTGCAGTATCTCTGCCTTAGTTCATTTCATTTCAATTTATAAACTTAAAAAAAAAAAAAAAAAAACAAAACAAAAAAAAAAAAAAAACAAAAAAACAAAAAACAAAAAAACAACAACAACAACAACAACAACAACAACACAACAAAAAATAATAATAATAATGGGTTAGATGTGAAAACCAGACTCTGGCACACTCTAACCCAGAATTCTTACTTGAAAACCAATTCGTTGGCGGGTAAGAATTCCTTTTCTTTTGTTTCCTGTTTGATTCATCAAATGAATAATGACTTGAGGACAAGTCAAAACTTTAGTGGGGGGGAGAAGCATCAACATTTTGTTTTCTTATCTCCTCACTGTAAATTTCCAAAGAAGTTTGTTTCAGCACTCCAGATTTCAATAAAGAAGTTGTTTTGTCATTGTTTTATCTCAGAGGGACCTGGTTAAAAACATTATGCAGGGGGATCTGTTCTGTCCAGAAGATCATGTTACCAACACCAGCAGTAATGGGACCTGTTCAAGACATATAAGAGGGACCTGTTAAGAGATTGTTACTTCAAGATTACTTCAACAAAGCTTCATCAAGTTTCAACAAGGATCCACAGGTTGCTGGTCACCAAGACTTCATCAAATATCAAAGATCAAGGAACCTGTATACATATAGTTCTTTTCCGGATTTCAAAGAAGCTGCATCAACATTTTCCAGATCTCAGAGGGACCTGTTGCAGTCGAATCTATTCCAGGGGGACCTGTTATGAACAGCAAACAAAAGAGACTAGTCCTACCTAGCATGCCAATGCAACGCTTGAACAACCAACAAAAGTGTAATGTATTCCTTATTCTTAACATTTAAATTCTTAGATTAATTTTTAATGTTAAATTTAATAACTGTGACTGTTATGATCAATTTCAGAGACATCTCCATACCTATCACTCCTTATCCTATTGTTAATCCCTATCATCTTCCAATACTCCAACCTATCTCATACTTATATGATTTTGTTATCCCCTCTCATATCGCCTTTTCAATCTCTGTTACCAACCAATCAGACCTTACAGCCATTCCAACATTTCTATTTGGCTGGGTACCAACAGAAGCAGGACACGTGGTGAATTGTTTGAAAACCAAATGTTATGCGGGCTTGTTCATCATGTTTGAAACGGCCGAATTATGATTTAACCACCCGACGAAGCCAAATGATGCAAACGACTACCTGAAATCATATCCCAGTACTTCATATATGCTTCTAGCGCTTCTATGATGGCATCCATACGACCAGTACAACCATTCCTCTGTTTCAAAAGATGAATATGCTATGAATTAAGTCAAGCCGGTTATTTCATTATCATTCTCAGTTATTCTATGTTAGCATTCGACTCCTGTGACTTCAACAGTAAGGACTGAAAGTAGCAAGCGCCACGAAAGGAAAATGTAGTCATTTGGGTTCGACCTCCACCATAATTACAAAATAGTCAATCGAGCATCGCTTGGGTTACTAAAGGAGCTAGTGTTAAAGAGCCGAGGACGCCACCAGGTCAGCAGTGTTGGGGCGGAAGACAAAAGGTAACAAATCAAAACTTCTTTGTTGAATTTGCAAAACATAAACAAAGAAGAGTTAGAGCACAACTCTCTGCCAAAATGACCAATAGGGTCGAACTAAGCATATTTGACAGTTCCCAGTATCACGAAGATTGCATTTCAATTCTTAAAGAAATACAGTGGCTGCCCTTTTTAGAGAAATTTCGTGGAAGTAATGAAGAGGTCACCAAACAATTCGCTTTTACATTCAACGGAGAGAAAGCTCTGATAGGTAATTTTTCATTCAGGGTGTCGGAAGACACCATAGCCCAGTCCCTAGGGATCAGCCCAGAAGGGAAGAAGTACTTCAAGACAAAGCAATATAAAGAGAAGTCATGGACTCAATTTATGTCCAGATCAAGGGTTTCATCCGTCAATTGGAAGAAAGGCGTCCCAAGGAGCTGGCTGGTGCATCCCTGGGACGAGATGGTCTATATCATCCAAAAGTTTGTAACTTGTGAAGGTCGCTACAGTATTGTTTACTTGTACCATATCAAATTACTGTTACATTTGAAAGGGCAGTGTGTTATCAGTCTGCCATACTTCCTCTTGCAAAGCCTAACCAAAATGTCAAAGACCATCCAAAAGCAGAAAGGTAACGAAGATAAGAGCTTATATCACTTTGGGCTAGTTAAAATTCTTATTGAGTATGAGTTACAGAGAAGAGGGAAAACGTGGAAGGAATTCTTGGCTGCCAACCAAATTAAAGATGAAGAAGACAAGAAAGAACCACAGGAGAACTCAGGATTTATGAATGATATCGATGAAGAGATTCCTATATACAAAGCAAGCAAGGTACCTCCACCTGTTAGCGGTGTGAGGACAAGGAAAATGAGAAAAAAAGATGCTCAGGAAGTAGAGCAAGATAAAATTTTTACCACCTATACAAGAAGAAACAGGAGAGCATCAAAGGCTCAGCTACAAGAAGACCAGCCTGAATCAAATTCAACTATACCGATGGATATTGAAAGTAGTACCCACTCACAACCTGGACCAGGAGCTGAGATGGAGGTTGAAAGCAATAACAGGCAAGAAAAAGATTCACAACCTGCCATTAAGAAACAGAAGAAACTGGAGAAGCAAATTGAGAAGTTAAAGGAAGAACTAATGGAGGCCAATATGATGGAAAAAGTTATCAAGAAAGAAAATGAATTGCTAAAAGCACAGAGTAAAGAAACTCAACAGAAAAATGAAAAGTTAAGGGAACGAATCAATGAACTTGAAGCTGAACAGACAGATATTTGTAAGTGGGCCACTAAATGGTACAACCAAAAGAAGGCCCTCAAGGAGAAGTACAAAAGTTTGAAGCATGAGCTCCATGGTCAAAAGGATGCCCAGGTGAAGAAGAATGTGGATACATTGTTGAAGGCAGCAGAGGTACAGGCAGAGACAGAGTTCAGAGGAAGCACATCGAGGTTAGCATGAGGTCATGCTAATTCATTAAGTCGGGGAGAGATGTTGGTACCATTCCATGACCTCCTTTTTCCTCTTGAAACACATCGTTTGCCTACCTTTTTCCTTCATACATCTCTTAGACCCCTTGAAATTGACTAGTTAACAGTATTATAGTTGTTAGATGCATTAAAATTTATGAGTTTTATGTTAAAGAAATAGGGATTTTTGATAAAAAGACTACAAGAAGTTACAACATCCTGTAATTGGTTTATTGTTTGACATATGGCATGACAGCTAAGCTAAAGAAAAGGGTAGGGATGAAAAACAGAATGTACAAGCATGGACGAACACCAATCCTACAGCAGAATTAACACTCCTGAATGCGCGGTCAATGATGGTCAAAGCACAACATGTTGGCGACAAAAGCAGCAACAGCATAGGATTCTAAACCGATTTAGTTTTGTTCCTTTTTGAAATCGGTTCAGAATGGAAACAACTTAAAAACTATTCCATAACAAAAGCGGCAACAACCGCATAATGAATGTACATTCGTTCCAAAATGTAAACGGGGTTAGTTTTTTTAAAAGACATATGTAAACACAGTTATGTGTTGTTGGTTAGTTGTTATCTATGTATCGTTTTGAAAAACAGAGCTTTTGAACTTAATACCAGAACTCAGTTGCAGTCACGATTTTGTTATTGCGTTGATTTTATAGTTGCTTGAGCGCAGTCCAGTATACCTTTGAAACGCGGACGGGCCCTGCGTGAAACGGGTATACTGCCATTTTATTTTATTAGCAACTTCTGTATGCACAGTGATTAGAGTTTGGTTTATGCTTTCGTTGATTTAATTAGCAATTCGCATGAGTGAAGTTTATGATGGTGGCTTGAAGGATTCATCGCTGAGATCGTTGAACTGTATCCTGTAAGGGATCTGATCTTTCGTTATTTTTAAAAGCATCTTCATGAACCCTGTTTCTCATGTATTTGAATTTTAAGTATGCTTATGATTTTAGTATGTTTCAATCTTTCATGAATGTTAAACATTGAATGCTGAGTGTTCACTGAACAGAGGTTTCATGCACAGCATCCTCGTAAGGGGATTGAAATCTTGGTTTAAGTAATACACAGTGTTTTAAGAATAGGTAGATCAATTGAGTGACCTGAGTGTCTAGGTGATAGGGAGCATACCTCAACCTTCCGTAAAGAAGTTCTGTAACCTACCATCATGAACACTTAGTTAGGAATCCTTTATGTCTATAGATTGTAGACGCATGCCTCGAAGTTTACTTATCCTGGTCGATAATAAATATAGACTAATTTAGCACCCTAGATAGGACACTATAGATGGCACATGAAGAAGCTCTCCCTAGCCAATTGATGCTCCAGTGTATCTTCCTCGAACCAGAGATAGAGCCAGAATGAGGAAAGCTTTGTGGCTGCTCCCAATCCACATGTTGTAGCCCCGGAACGAAATAATCCTTCACGCTAGACAAAGAACTCTTCCCCCGGATCTCATGGACAAGCCTTAAGTAGGTGCCAGTTCTCCTCCCAGTCGCATTTGATGTTCTCGTCCTATTTTGTTGCCCCAAGCCACAGCCTGAGCCAGGACGCTAACAAACCACAACTCTTCCTCTCCCAACACTCTCTCCTCATCGCCCAACGCCTACTAATGACCACCTTCATGTCCTTGTGTGAAATTTAAGCATTGCTAGCGGGGAACGGGGTACGGGTCCCAATGACCCTTCATTGCAATCGTGTGGCACGTGGAGGCTCCCCTGGCTCCACGATCCGATGCACCGCCAACTAGCCCTCATTATGATCATTTCATTATCATTAATATTTTTAATATTATTTTAAAATAAAATTATATACATATAATTATAATTATAATATTTTTTAAATTTACAATATTCTATCCATCTTAGAAATTATTATGAAAAAATACTTTTTTCCTCAAGGAAAAATCGTAACTTTCATTATGTATAGAAAATTACATGTTGTAAATGCTTCTTCAGGAAGCATATATCAAAATATGGTGGCAAGCCACATACATAGTAAAAAGTCTGTTACATAACTGTAACCTGATGTCCATTGATAAATATACATGAGATAAACAAAAATATATAGTTCAGTAAATATAACATGCAAATAGTATCATCTCCAAAATCAGGGCAATGCTGCCCCTTGTGAGGGTTGACCAGCAAAAGGCCTGTGAAAGTACTGGTAGAAAGTATGCCCGTTCTATTCTTGTATCAACCAGTGATCACGGGGAAGTTGTGTTGCCTCCTTGGAAAGTTGATTTATTTCCCTGTAAATATGATGACATGAAATAGAGTCAAATTGAAATTTTAATAGTAGAACATCATCCAATAGGTTTCGCAGTGTGTGCACGTGATAAGTACATTGTTGATTGAACCAATTAATGATGATTTTGGAGTCTCCAAAAAACTATAAGTGTTTGCATCCCTTTTCTAATGATAAAGATACAAGGTGTCTGAGACTGCTAGTTCTACAAGTTATTGGTGCCATGTCCAAGACCCGTTTTTAATTTGAAATGTTGATCCTCATTAAGATATAATATCGCTCCACCCCCACAACCATCGATCTGGGCAGATCCATCAAAATATGCCCAGCAGGGTGATTTGTCAATGTTCTCTACAATGATAGTCCTGTTGGGTTGTTTAGGATCTTCCTTAGGTATCAAGTGATAGAGAGAAGATATGTGTGCAGAGAGAAAAATACAGTTTGGAGGTATGTTATGGAAAATGATCGAGTTCCTACTGAGCCAAATACCCCAGCAGACAAGCAGATGGAAATTCCGGAGTTTTGCAGGGTTTGCTCGAATCCACCATGAATGTTAGGTTGTATGAAAGTCCTGACCAGACTAGGGTATGCTGATTTGTGAAAATGCAATATATGCTGCCAAAAAGCAATGATAGTGGGGCAGTGTAAGAATAAATGATCAACACTTTCTTCAGCATTTCTACACAGAGCACACCAAGAGGGCCCATAAAAGGATATTTTTTGTAGGTTGTCGCCAGTGGGAACTTTGTTGCATAAGATACACAACATGAAGAGTTTTTCCTTAGGGGGATTTTTAGTTTCCATAAGGGTCACCGTCACTAGGTCTTAATGGTGGTTTATGATCAGCATATATAAATAAGTATTTATTGTTAGGTGTGTACCTGCCATGTTGAGAGAAAATCCATAGGAGCTCATCATCCCTGTCAAATATTATAATATGTGATTCCATGAGTGCACTGATGTAGCTTGTCCATTCATGATACCATTCAGCAGGGATGCCAAGGTCAAGAGCTGTTTTCTAGGGTTGTGAGAAAATGGAAGTGTTGATCGGGTCAACAATTTGGTCGAGTGTGGTGATGCCAGCTTGTTCTAAGAAGAGGATGAGGCCAGGAGAGAGGGAGTGTGCATTGCCATAGCCATACTAAGGGTCTCTACCTACATGAACCAGTCTGCCCAAGCCGATCCTCCAAGCTAATACACAACGAATGTATTCAATAGAATTTAGGATAGCACGCCAGACCGAGGAGATGTGAGCTCTATTTAATGGAGGGTTTCTAATCCATTCAATGGGTAAGAGGGGACTGATATATTTCTTTGTGACAACCTTGGTCCACAAGTTGTTGGTAGTGAGGATTTTCCACCCTAATTTAGCAGCAAGGGCCCTGGAGAAACATGAGAGATATTTTAATCCCTAGCCTCCCCATTATTAGGCAGGGCAATGAGATCCCATCTGGTCCAAGCAAAGGTGTGACCTTCCTTGGAACCTTTCCAAAGGAATCTGCAGCAGATTTGTTGAATTTTGGAGAGTATGCCTTTAGGAATCCAAGATAATGACATCCAATATACCGGGTTGCCTCAAGGACTGATTTGATAAGAACTATGCGTCTTGCTCTAGAGAGCCATCTGTGCTGCCAAATATTCATTCTTTTCTCAATCTTGGCTACCAACCAAGTCTAGTCAGCAATTTTGTATTTGTTCGGTCTAAGATGGAATCCTAAATATTTGAATCCTTCTTCAAAATTCAAAGAGGTGAAAGGAAATCTCTGTAAGGCAAAAAGAGTCTCGTGCTAAGAGCATCCCAGAGTTGATAATGTAGATTTCAAATTATTACACATCTTACATGTGGCTTTGCAGAACAACTTAAGCATTGAATTGAATACCGAGATATCACTAATAGGTCCATTAAGAGAAATGAGTACATCATCCACGAAAAGGAAGTGTGTTATAATGCAATTATCAGGAATTTTGATGCCTTTTAGTCTCCTAGAGTTCCGCTCGTCGATAATAAGTCTGCTCAGGACCTCCATTAGCAAAAGAAAGAGTAGGGGCGATAAGGGGCACCTTTGTCTGAGTCCTCTCTCAACATGAAAAAAGTTTGAAGTTGCCCCATTTATAAGGACATTGTATGAGATAGATGTGATACAACACATGATCCAGTTGATAACGGAGATAGGGAATCCTAGGTGTGTCAGGAGCATCCAAATGTATATCCAGTTGGTCCTGTCAAAATCCTTTGCAAGATCAATATTGAGGATCATGCCCTTGATGTTTTTTATATGCATAAAATGTATCCCTTCTTGTGCAATGCCAATGGCATCATTGATCTAACAGTTGTCCAAAAAAGCAAATTGTTCCTAATATATATATTGAGAGAGTATGGGCTTGATCCGATTAGCAATGATTTTTACAATAATCTTGTATATGTAGTTGCATAATGAGATAGATCTATAGTCAGACAAAGTGTGCGGTAAACCCGATTTGGGGATGACGACAATGAAGGTAGAGTTAAATGCATGATACATATTATGATTAATCTTGGATTCTTCAACAACCTTAAGTAGATCGTGGCCCAGCAAGTCAAGGAAGGTTAGATAGAATTCAATAGGTCAACCATTCGGTCTCGGGCTCTTGTCTTTCTTGAACCATTTAAGCACTGCTTCAAGTTCTCCCATCATTACAGGTCTGATCATCATCCACAAACCTAGGAAAGAGACTAGGAATTTTTATGATTTCCGCCAAAGTGGCCTCCTAAGGAGCTTTGTAAAGTTGTCCAAAATGGGGGGTGGTTAGTGTTGCAAGTTTATTGAAAAAGAGTATGTGCAACCTTCCTCATCTTCCAGGGACTAGATGGTGTTGATGGCCTTTCTACCTTTAGCAAATTGGTGGTAGAACTTGGTGTTATCATCTCCAGCTTGAAGCCAAATAGCTCTGCTTTTGACCCTCTAGGTTTCCTCCCTTTCCTTGAATATTCTAATTCTTTCTGATTCCAGTTTAATGATGTGATCTTTGGATTTTGTTGGGTGTGGATTATGATTATCTTATTTATTTCGAGGTATCGCTGCATTGGACCCCAATTTTTTCCCTAGAAGGAAACCCCTCAATATATATGAGGGAATTGTATTACGGCTATGCAAATGTGTACTCTGAGCGAGAAAGAGAGAGGATATTGTGTGAGAGCAAAGAGGAAATTACAATGGATCAGTTGTAGGTTGTATCTGGTCTTCATTTTGGTGGATAATATAAAAGGAAGGACTGATTGTTTCTCCGTGGACGTAGCCTGAATTGGGTGAATCACGTATATTTGTGTCTCTCTCTTGTTTTATGTGTTTATATTTCTACAATATTTTATGTGTTCCATTGCTCTGTAATATATAATTTTCTAACAACTGGTATCAGAGCCAAAGGTCTATTTGGCTAATAAACTCACAGGAGAGAAGGGTTCCTGGTTCAATTGGGAGCAATGGCGAAAGATGGTAGGTTTAGGGTCGAAAAAGTTAATGGCCAAAACTACTAGCTGTGGAAGATGCAGATGGAAGATTATCTGTATCATAAATATCTATACCTACCATTGAGTGAAAAGACAAAGAAGACGACGAGTATGACAGACACAAAATGTGATATTCTCGACGAAAAGGCACTTGGAACAAAACAGTTGTGCCTAGCAGCGTCGATAGCTTTTAATATTTCAAAGGAAACGATAACAGAGGGCTTAACATCAGCATTGGCCAAATTATGTGAAAAAACCTCGGCCTCAAATAAGGTATTTCTTATGAAATGTTTAATTAATATGAAGATGTTAGAAGGTGGTACTGTTAGTGATCATTTAAATGAATTTAATACGGTTACCGGTCAATTAAGTTCTGTAGGGGTAAATTTTGATGATAAAGTTAGGGCTATGTTATTTCTGTGATCACTGCCAGAAAGTTGGAATGGTTTAATTATGGCCATTAGTAACTATGTCTCTAGATCTAGTACTTTAAAGTTTGATGATGTCGTTAGTGCAATCCTTAGCAAGGAAATGTGACGGAAATACTCCGTTGAGATATCAGGCAATGCTTTGACGACAGAGACTAGGGGAAGAAAAATGGAAAGAGGAAAGAGCCTAGGATATCGCAGTAAGTCAAGGAAAGGTAGATCCAAGGCCAGATCTGGGATAGTGTGCTGGAAATGTGGGAAGAAAGGACACCTGAAGAAAGGTTGTAAGTCTCAGAAGGAAAAAGAAGGAGACTCACAACAAGAAAATAATCACGAAGTGAATGTGACAGGTGATGTGTTCTAGGATGCTTTGATTCTTTCTTTAGAAAATGTCTGAGTGGTAGATTTAGGGGCCTCATTCCATGCCACACCTGATAAGAAACATTTTCATGATTATGTTCAAGGAGATTTTGGACAGGTTCGTATGGGTGATGATAAACCCTGTAAAATCATTGGAATAGGTAAATTTTTCATAAAAACAAGAAAATGGAAACCAATAGCTGTTGAAGGAGGTGATGAGCCCCAATTTTGGTACAATTTGGGCTCATTTTGGCCTATTCTACTTGCTCAAACCATTCATTTTTTATTGCTTATGCATGCATTTCTTAGTTTATTCATGTTGTTTGTAGGAAGAAGGGTAGGCACTCTCTCTACGTGACTGATGCATTTTGATTCCAAGTTTTGGCATTAAAAGGGAGCAAAAGACAACGAAAAAGGAGTTAAGGAGACAATGAGGTGGCACTGCGGGTTTTGGGAGAGGATGTCCACGGTTCTAGGGACATCCCTCGTGATTCCCATCAAGAACTCCAAGCTCTAATCCATCTCCCTTCCGAGCTTAAAAAACGGCCAGCTGTTCTACAGGAACAGCAGTTATAAACTGCTCTACATGAACAGCAATTATGACCATCCTACAGGATCAGCAGTTAAACTCTAGTTGGACAGCCGAGCTCCTAAAATGTAGGACACTTGTTGGATCATCGTTTTTGTATAAGTATGAAGGCTTTAGCCTTAGATAGGTTGTTGAAACTCTCGTATTGCTATTGTAATTTTGGAGCACAGTTCAGTTTTTGTTCCTTTTTGTAAGCCAATTTGGCATGATATCAGTTATGAATAAAGAAGGCAGTTTGTGATCTAGTTCTGAGTTTTTCTCAAGGAGACTATAGCTCTCAGGTTAGGGCCCAACCTGAGAGCCATAGATCCCCTCTGCTGTAGTGTTGTTTCCATTTCATTTCAGCACTGTGAGCTTTCCATTTACACATGCAATTCGAATTACAGGTTGTTGAGTTGGTCTTTTTCATGAGTTAGATAGGAGATTGCTTATAGTGAGTTTGTTTACAGTTGTTTAGTGTAGCAGAGGATAGATATAGTCCATTGGAGCTCCAACAAAAAGGTTGTTAAGGCTCACTGCCGTCTCATCTGGGATTGGAGTGAAGTCCATGATTAACCACCAAAAATACGCATTTCTTTATTCCATGATTGCTGCAACCATAGTCACGTTAAGTTAGATGCTTCCACATGATTCGCACCTGCACCACACTTCCTTACCACAGCTGCATGCATGTTCTCTTTCACGTTTAGATTGCTGCTCATTGAATTTACAAGCACAAGTAGTTTAGGATTGATGCATTTTTGGTTAAGTGACAGTCATAAGCATTTGTTTCACTTACACTGCTCTCTCTCGTTCCATCACTTTGTCCTCCATCCTGATCATGCATGCAGACATCTCTTTGACCCCTGCTCCGCTCCGTTACCTCACAAAGTCTTTCACTCCTCACTTATTTCCATTCTCTAGCCTTTCGTTGACATAGCCCTTCACCTTCCATCCTCCTCCCTGCACTCACTTCCCATCCTAATCTTCCACTTCTAAAGCCATCACCAGCCTCATCCCTACCTTACACATCTCCCTCTACCATTTCATCATCCCTCCATCACTCCAAACACTCACGGTAGGTCATCCTGTAGCCATTTATAGACATCCTGTAGAAAACAGAGTATCCTGTAGGATTCTCCACAGCCATCCTGTAGGAGGCCACTCTCTCGGTTGCTGAGCATCTGAATGCGAGGAACCTCTGTGGATGGGTGCTAAGGATCCCTAGGGACCTCTTCTAGCCTCCCCAACCTATCCCACGCTTTCCTTCCTTCTCCATCCCATCTGCACAACCAAACCCTAGTTAGCTCAAGATCACCATCATCCCACACACTTAAAAGAAAATACAAAAACATAACTTTCATGATGCAAGTAGTTTAGAACGATGCATTTTCATTTATCAGAGGTAGTGACAACATTGGTAGAAGCTTCATTCACATTTCTTGCATTGTAGAGGTTAGACTAGTTAAATTAGGGTTTCCTAGGTTTACATGCTTTGATTTGCTTTCAGTTCATTTTTGTCAAGTAGAGTAGCTTTCCTTTGAGATTAGCTTTCGTCCATCAATTAGCAAGCTTCTTCTGAGAGCCTATAGAAGTTGGCTTGAGCCCTAGCGGACTTGTGCCAGCTGACCAAGTGACAGCTGCGACAAGAGCTAGTACTTGTGCATATAGCACCGTCGCTTCCAAGTTTGTACGAACTACCGGGTTGATAAAATGAGAGACAGGAAGCCCCAGGAGTTGTAGCATTATTGCTACAATACTGGAGCTCACCATCCTTTTTGGCGCCGTTGCCGGGGAAGCGTCAGAGTATTAGTAATTGTTGCTTTTCTTCTACTTCCATACTCTTACTTCTGCTCAGTAGTTTACTTCATTTCCCTTTTTGCAAAAGTAGCTTAGCATTTCTTGCTTTCCTAGATTAGCATTTCCTGCTTTCCTAGATTAATATTTCTTGCTTTCCTAGATTAGCTTTCCAATTTTGCAATTTCATTTGAGCAATATAGTTAGTTGTAGATCACTTTGTTTCAGTTTTGCAGGTACCAAAGAAAAAAAACAAAAGCACTCAAAACAAAAGAAAGAAAAGTCCTTTCCATTTCATGCCTCGTAGGAACCGTGATAGATCAGGCAAATTCCTACCAAACACCCCCACCACATCACTGAGTCACCCTTCACTCTTCTTTGGTGACCGTGACCCAGAGGAACCTATAGGTGAACATCCAAAGATATACCAAGACCCTATAGAAGAAGAAGAGTTAGAGACCACTCCATCTGTAGCTATGGCTGACAATAGAGAAGATGAGAGAATAGAAGGAGCTTTCCCCATCCGAGAGACCAATGGGGAGATGAAAATGAAAAACATTAGCCCCTCTGCTTTGCCTCACTTCCATGGACTGACCACTGAGGATCCTGATACCTTCTTGTTTGAGTTTGCTGTCCTTTGTAGAACCTATGACTATACTGAAGATGAGCAAAAGCTGAAGCTTTTCCCTTCTACTCTTAAGGATGCAGCCCTACGCTGGTTCATGGGATTACCTGGGAATAGCATAGCTACTTGGGCTCAGATGCAGCAAGCCTTCAATACCAAGTATAGGGATTATTGTAGGTCCAAGGAAACTAAGGGAGAGATCTTTCGAATGACCATGGGGAATGATGAGTCTTTAGAGGATTATGAGGAGAGGTTCCAACTTAGCTATAAACGGGCCAGGTGCACGCTTGACCCTGAATCCCTCAAGTTGGTTCTACTCCGAGGAATCCCTGAAGATCTCTTAGACACCCTTCACATGTTAGCTGGGGGGGACATTTACCAACTGCCTTACGAGGACATCAAGACTGTGTTCCGAAATCATTCTAGGGCAGCTAGGAAAAGAGGTAGAGGAAATCTCCTCTCCACTGGTGTCCCTTTCTCCAAACATGAGTTTACAAACCAATTAGAAGATCTTAAGAGTGAGGTGAGACAGACCATTGCCATGCAGCTGGACACATTCAGGATCCAGCAGAAGAAAGAAGAAGCTGAGAGAGCCTTGGCTATCTTCTGTCCTAGGTGCACCAGAAGACACCCTAAGAACGAATGTCCATTGCATTCGGTTGAAGTGTGTTTCGTTTGTGAGGAGGACCACCCAAAAAATCAGTGTCCAACCTTACCTGGATTTAAGGCCATGTACCAAGGGACTGAAGCCCCCACTGAACCTCTCTACTTCATCAACCAACGGAGACCTCAAGGATCTAGACCTTATCAGCAGGGGATGCAAGGGGCATCTCAAGCTTATTACAACCCCAACCAATCGACTCCTATGCCTTCCTGGGGTCCCCCTGCTCATCCTTCTTGGTCCATGCCTCCTCCATGGTCTTATCCACCTCAGTATCCTACTCAACCTCCCTCTCATCCATATCACTCACATACCCAGTCGCAGCCTCAATGGAGTGCTCCTCAGTCGGGGTGGAGGCCCCAATACAACACTCCTCCTGCCATTTTGCCTCCACCACCAGTTCAACCTCAGCCTTTACCTCCTGCTCCTCCTAGGCAACCTCAGATGCCTGCTCAACCGAACCCGAACCCCAACAATAGACAGGCTCAGCAGGTATATACTGGGGAGACCTCATGCCCTACCTATGCTGTGGAGATCCAGGAGATCAATCTTAGATCTGGAAAGACTCTTCCAGATCGCCAACCTCCTCCCCCAGAGGATGAGGAAAACCATCAGGAGAGTGAACCAAAGCCTATTCCACCCTTTCCTGAGAGACTAACAGCCACCACACAACCTAACCCAGAAGAAGATGAGCTTTTGGGTGAGCTCAAGCAGTTGTGTGTAAAAATCCCACTTCTCCAAGCCATCAAGGATGTGCCTATATATAACAAGCTGGTTAAGGAGAAGTGTTTCAAACACCCAGGCAGACGGAAGAAAGATGCCTCAACTATCAATGTCATAGGACAACTGTCTGACCTTATGCTAGGACAAGTCATCTGCCCAAAGTACCTAGATCCTGGAAGCCCTGTAGTAGATGTTCACATCAATGGCACCATTATCCCCCACACCTTGATTGATCTGGGGGCAGCCATCAATGTGATGACCAGAGATACCATGCTTAAACTCAATCTTCAGGGTTCCTTGAGGAAAACCTCGACAGTACTGCAATTAGCAGATCGCTCCACCGTGACTCCCGAAGGGATTGTGGAGGATGTCTTGGTCTCTATTGATTCTTGGGAATACCCTGCAGACTTCCTGGTTCTGCAACCAAAGGCCAAGCTTACTGGGTATCCTCTCATCTTGGGAAGGCCTTGGTTAGCTACTGCAGATGCTTACATAAGTTGTCGGGCAGGAAACATGACCATCAAGAATGGTCCCATGTCCAAGCAGCTAGTCCTATACCCTCCTGCCCAACCTTCTTTAGAGCATGATTTACCACTCTGGTTGGAAGAAGGAGAAGAAGACGAGGTGTATTCAGCACCTCTGTGTACCATAGAAACCAATAGAAGAAATCCCCCAACCGAGGATGATTTGATCGAGAACTTGATCCAGAATCCACCTACCAGTGCACTACCTTTAGAAAAATTGGTGGAGGATGCCCAAGCTAGCACCTCAGTGGACCTTTGTACAACCAGCCCTGTCACTCCCAGAGTCAAAAGTGTGGAGTTTGGCCCTGAGAGAGCATTAAAGATCAGCTCCTCCCTATCTCCTTCCCAAGAGAAGGAGTTGTGTAGCCTATTGGCCAGCCACTTAGATGCTTTTGCTTGGAGCTATAAGGAGATGAAAGGAGTCCATCCCTCGGTCTGTACCCATCATATATACATCAAAGAGGATTGTAAACCAGTTAGGCAACCCCAGAGGAGAATGAATCCAGCCCTTAAGGACATTGTCAAGGAAGAGCTGCAAAAACTGTTGGATGCCGGATTCATCTACCCCATCTCAGATAGTGAATGGGTGTCCCCTCTAGTGTTGGTTCCCAAGAAGAATGGGAAGTGGAGGATCTGTGTAGATTACCGTGAGCTGAACAAAGCTACCAAGAAAGACCATTTCCCCCTACCCTTCATAGATCAAGTGTTGGATGGACTGGCAGGAAAGAAGTTCTTCTCTTTCCTGGATGGGTTTAGCGGGTACAATCAAATCCAAATCAGCCCGGAAGACCAAGATAAGACCACCTTCACCTGTCCTTGGGGTACCTTTGCCTACAGAGTCCTTCCCTTTGGGCTATGCAATGCTCCTGCTACTTTTTAGAGAGCTGTCTTGAGCATCTTCTCAGAGTTGGTCCATGATGCAGTGGAAATATACATGGATGACTTTACCCCTTATGGGGCCAACTTCCAGGAAGCATTGTCCAACTTGGGAAAGGTCCTAACCAAGTGCACTGAGATGAACTTGTCCCTTAGTCCTGAAAAATGTGAATTCCTAATGACTGAGGGGACCGTGCTAGGCCATATTATTTCTTCCCAAGGATTGCAGGTGGATCCCAACAAAATTGCTCTCATCAAGAGGGTTCCACCTCCTCAAAAAGTAAGGGATGTCCGGAGTTTCTTGGGATTAGCAGGATACTACCGGAGATTCATTAAGGACTTCAGCAAGTTAGCCTCACCATTGTTTGGTCTGTTGGCAAAAGATGTGGAGTTTAAGTGGACTGACGATTGTCAGAAGTGTTTGAATGAGATAAAGGACAAGTTGGTGTCAGCACCAATCTTGAGAGGTCCAAACTGGGCCCTACCTTTCCACATCCACACCGATGCGTCAAACAAAGCCATAGGTGCAGCCTTAGGACAAGTTGAGGAAAAACTTCCATATGCCATTTACTTCGTTAGCAAAAACTTGTCCAAAGCCGAGTTGAACTACACTGTAACCGAGAAGGAATTCTTAGCTGTGGTCCATGCACTGAACAAGTTCCGACATTATATTACCGGTTACCAGACTTTTGTACATACTGACCATGCTGCTATTAGATACTTGATGAATAAACCAGATGTGAATGCTCGTATTATTAGATGGTTACTTTTATTGCAGCAGTTTGATCTAACCATTGTTGATAAACCAGGGAGAGAAAATGTTGTTGCTGACTTCTTGTCTAGATTGGATTTGTCTGCAGATGAAGATGGGACGGTGGATGACCAGATGCCTGATGAGCATCTGTTTGCTATATCAGTACTCTCTCCATGGTTTGCTGATATAGCAAACTACCTTGTTTCAGCTCAGTTCCCTCCGCACCTCTCTTCAAAAGAGAAGAGCAAAATCATCAGAAAGAGTGCCTCATTTACATGGATTGGGGGCAACCTGTTCAAGCTTGGCCCCGATCAGATCTTAAGGCGTTGTGTAAGGGAAGAGGAAGTCTTTGACATCCTCCTCACCTGTCACGATGGGCCTTGTGGAGGACACTTTGCAGCAAAGAGAACTGCCTTCAAGATTCTGCAGGCAGGCTACTATTGGCCCACACTGCATCAAGATGTCAGAAGATATGTTAGCCAGTGCGACCAATGCCAAAGAATGGGGAAACCGACCCAAAGGGATGAGATGCCCCTCCAACCTCAAGTGACTCTTGAGCCATTTGAGAAGTGGGGCATGTACTTTGTGGGTCCAATCAATCCCTCTTCGAGGCAAAGATCCTACATCATTGTGTGCACTGACTACCTGACGAAGTGGGCAGAGACCAAAGCCATCAAAGCAGCAACAGAAGAAAAAGTGGCCGAGTTCTTGAGAGAGAACATCTTCTATAAGTTTGGCTATCCAAGAGAGCTGGTCACCGATCAAGGGAGCCAGTTCACCTCCCACTTGGTTGAAGATCTCCTAGCTCATCACAAGATCAAGCATAGAACCTCCACTCCCTATCATCCTCAAGAAAATGGGCAGGTGGAGGCCACCAATAGAGCATTAGAGGGGATCTTGACCAAAGTGGTGAGCAGCAGCAGAAAGGACTGGGCAGATCGCCTGGTTGAAGCCACCTGGGCTTACAACACCACTTGGAAGACCACCACCGGCTTCACACCTTATGAGCTGGTCTATGGGAAGAAAGCTTTGCTGTCCATTGAGTTTGAGTATAACACTTTGAGGATGGTAGCTCAGCTGGACTTAGATCTCAGCCATGCACAGCAAGAAAGGTTGTTGCAGCTGAATGGACTGGATGAGCACCGCATGCAGGCCCTCCTTCACTCAGAAGTGGTTCAACTTCAGAGGAAGGTGTGGCATGACCAGCATCTCCATGACAAGCAATTTCAGTCGGGAGATTGGGCTTTGTTGTATGACTCCAGATTCAAAGATTTCAAGGGGAAGTTGAGAACCAGATGGCTAGGACCATATGTAGTGGAGCAGTGCCATGACAATGGATCTATCCTCATTCGAACCATTGATGAGGAAGCCATTCCCATGCTTGTCAATGGGCACCGATTGAAGATCTACAGGAAGCCTCCCTCAAGACAAGAGTTTATCAGCACTATGGAGAAATCCGTTTTGGTCATAGAGAAGGGTTCTGCCTCCATTCTGGGCATACCCTGAAAAAAAAAAAAAAAAAAAAAAAAAAAAAAAAAAAAAAAGATCCTTGGGTGAAAACCTCTCTGAGGTGCCCAAGGCAGGCAGTAGGGGTGAAAACCTCATTGAGGCGCTCCTATTGTCTTTCAAAAAAAAAAAAGGAGAAAGTTAAAAAAAAAAAAAAAAAAAAAAAAGAGAAGATCCTTGAGTGAAAACCTCTCTGAGGCGCTCAGGGCAGGTAGCAAGGGTGAAAACCTCTTTGGGGTGCCCCTGCTATCTTTTCAAAAAAGAAAAAAAGAAAAAAAACAATAAGCACAATAAAAGTTTTGCATGCAGATGTTCTATGGAGGAGAAGAAGCCTCTCCACTCCAAGCCAGGGGCCTTCATCATGCTATCAAAGGATGTCATCAACACCTCCTCCAAGAATAACAATGTTTTTCAAGGTATGTGCAATTTTCATCATGATTTGGATCTTCTACAGGAAGATACAGTTTTCTACAGGAAGAGACAGTCTTCCTACAGGAAGACGCGGATCTTCTACAGGAAAGTGCAAAATTTCTACAGGAAGCTCTGTGTTCTACAGGAAACTTCCTGTAGAAGGTTGCGACGGCCGAAATGTGTTTTAAATGAAGATCTAGCGACTGAGGAATGGATTGAATGCATGCATGCCACTGATGGCACTCCTGAACATTGCTATTATCTTGCTCCACCATCCTCGTCGCCATGCAACCAAGATCCCTGCAGCAGCACAACAGAGCAATGAGTTCTCGTGAAAAAACATCTGTCAAAGAAAAACCAAGCACCGAGAGCCATACCACATCCACGTTATGCATCACCAGCGCTGGGATCGTGATCGAGAAGCCAGAACCGCCAGCATGCAGCATGCACCCAAGGAGGTGAGACTGTTGCAAGGCTCCCGCGGGAATCCTGTAGCAGTCAAACCTGCAGGAGTGGATGCCATTCATCGCCCAGCCATCTGCAAGAAAAACGCGGGCGCATGCAACCAGAACGTCCACCACAGCGCCAGCATCCCGTGACCACGAGCCTCCGGACTGTGTAAGCCACATGCAGCAGGTAGATCCGTCGTCCAAAAACCTGAAAATCATATGCAGACGCGCGCAGGTAAGTGTTCTAATCCTTCTCTCCATCAAATCGCATGGATATTACTTTGATTTGTTTTGCATGGCATAAAGGTGAATGGTTGAGCGGCCGTAAGGCCAGTTGACTGGCCACATCGGCTAGTAAAGGGATAGTAGGATGATGAGGTGGCAGCCACAACAAAGGACACACGCAGCACGCACGTGAAGATCAGTCCCGTCAACCGTGAAACGAGTTTAACCGAAAAGGGCGGCGGCAGATCTGTGGGAATGAATGCGGCAGCAAGCGAATGTGCAGGCGGATGATGGGTGACGTCACCCAACGGTCCGGCGGGGACAACTCACCCCCCGCGCCACGAGCTGCGCCGATTCAAAATCTAATCGGCTCGATTAAGCGTGTATATCCATCAACCTCACTTCAAAACTCGAGTAGTTCCTCTGATTACCTCTGCATGTTGATACGCCAAGCTCTCGGCTACCTAAACGCTGGTAAGGCACCTCTCGACCGCTGTCCAACTAAAGCTCCCCCCCGAAGTCTGCGCACTGCTCCTACAGGAACAGTTTCTACAGGAACGCAGTCCTACAGGAAACAGTATCTACAGGAAAGCAGTCTCTGCAGGAAGGTGAAGTCTTCACGTAAAAAAAGGTGGCGGAAAAGAGGTAACCCTGAAACTCCTTCCGCAATTGGTTTTCAAAGGTGGCAAGGTCATTATTCACAGTCTGGTCATAAAAGATATTGGATTACCGTGCCTATACTATCGCTTCTACAGGATAGCAGTATAATTAGACTGTGGTTTTGTGAATTCATTGCATGCTCTGTCTATAAGACCGAATTCCTTTTGTATTTACCGCCTTTGGTCAAAACCACTGTGTTCGTCATGCCTGGTGGGTTTATCAGGCGAGAGCCCACTGATTCAAATACATTAAGGAGAAACCCGGCAGTGGTTGAGCTCTTCACTAGAGCACAATGGATGCCTTTTTGTGATAAGCTACAGGGCTACGATGATGAAGTAGCCGAGGAATTCTTGCAGGCCTTGAAGCCTAAATCCCTGACACTGGCCACGGTAAGCTTCCGAGGCCTCAGCCTCCAACTCACCCCAGAGCACATAAGTCGAGTCACGGAACTGCCCATGGGTCTGCCGTGGGATAAAGAAGAGCGGAAGCAGAGCCAGCAAGCAAAAAAGGAGTTTTTCACACCTGAGGAAGAATTCTCTGAGGATAAAAACGGGGTAAGGAGGACCAGCCTGTCACCACCATGGAACGAAGTCAGTTTGCAAATCATGAAATATATTACTTGTGAAGGCCGGTTCAGTATCGTATATGCATATCACTTCCGACTCCTCACTGAGTTAAGGCACGGAATTGACCTTCCTGCAGAGCAAAAACTAAGCATCCCTTATTATCTCCTGCAGTCCCTAATGGAGTGTGCTACAAAGCTAAGACAGGGCGTCCCTGATTAGATAGCCCATCATGGGTTAATAAAATTGCTTGTGGAGGATGCACTGCACTCGTATAAAGTTCCCCTCTCCTGGGAGTCATTTAGGAATCTAACACGAGATGGGGACATTAAAATGTTGATCGAAGATAGTGGCTCCTCCAGCAGTGAAGACAAGGAAGCGGTGGCTGAAGAAAAGGAGGCTGAAGAAAAAGCTGACTCCCCCATCCCGTCAGCAAGAGAGATACGGTCAAAAAGCAGAAGAGACAAAGTTGGGGCAGGCCATGTCAGCCCAATTACCACTTCAGCACCCACAAGCAAACAAAAGGATCAAACCCCTACAACAAAGCAAGTAGATGTAAAGACGCCTGCCACGACAGGAAAGGAGACCAAGGCTTCTACAGGAAGCCCAAAAGCAAAGACCAAGGCTTCTACAGGAAGCCCGATAACAGCTTCTACAGGAAGCCATGCAAAACCAAAATCCGAGAAGCAGAAGGTGGATGTTTTAGCCCGAGAGGCAGCGGCTGTATTAGCCGGCCTCAGTACACCACCTAAGCCAAAAGGAAAAAGGAAGAGGGACCCCCCTCTCTACTTCAAAGCACGGAGAAGTGTTCGGATAAAAACAGGGAAGCCACAGAAGCAGTCCAGCAGCCCAATTGTCATTAAGGACACCCCTGATTCTCCCAAAGAAAAATCCCCCTCAAAGGTCACAGTTACCTACGAAAAGGGAAGTCCGAAGAAGAGCACATGGCAAGACCGAGTGGACCTGTTGGACGAGAAAACCAGGCTACAGGAAGCTGAAAACGTCCTACAGGATACCTTGGCTCGACTACAGGAAACCGAACAAAGAGAAGAAGGAGGACCCTCACCACCAGGGGCAGAGAAGGCAGGGCCATCAAAAGCGGAAAAGAAAGAGCCTGTTCCGGTCCCGAGTCCTCAGCCAAGGACGAGAAGCAGGAGCAAGGTTGCTCAAGGATGAGCAAATGGTTCAGCTGGGGGGTGATGATGAGCCCCAATTTTGGTACAATTTGGGCTCATTTTGGCCTATTCTACTTGCTCAAACCATTCATTTTTTATTGCTTATGCATGCATTTCTTAGTTTATTCATGTTGTTTGTAGGAAGAAGGGTAGGCACTCTCTCTACGTGACTGATGCATTTTGATTCCAGGTTTTGGCATTAAAAGGGAGCAAAAGACAACGAAAAAGGAGTTAAGGAGACAATGAGGTGGCACTGCGGGTTTTGGGAGAGGATGTCCACGGTTCTAGGGACATCCCTCATGATTCCCATCAAGAACTCCGAGCTCTAATCCATCTCCCCTCTGAGCTTAAAAAACGGCCAGCTGTTCTACAGGGACAGCAGTTATAAACTGCTCTACAGGAACATCAATTATGACCATCCTACAGGATCAGCAGTTAAACTCTAGTTGGACAGCCGAGCTCCTAAAATGTAGGACACTTGTTGGATCATCGTTTTTGTATAAGTATGAAGGCTTTAGCCTTAGATAGGTTGTTGAAACTCTCATATTGCTATTGTAATTTTGGAGCACAGTTCAGTTTTTGTTCCTTTTTGTAAGCCAATTTGGCATGATATCAGTTATGAATAAAGAAGGCAGTTTGTGATCTAGTTCTGAGTTTTTCTCAAGGAGACTATAGCTCTCAGGTTAGGGCCCAACCTGAGAGCCATAGATCCCCTCTGCTGTAGTGTTGTTTCCATTTCATTTCAGCACTGTGAGCTTTCCATTTACACATGCAATTCGAATTACAGGTTGTTGAGTTGGTCTTTTTCATGAGTTAGATAGGAGATTGCTTATAGTGAGTTTGTTTACAGTTGTTTAGTGTAGCAGAGGATAGATATAGTCCATTGGAGCTCCAACAAAAAGGTTGTTAAGGCTCACTGCCGTCTCATCTGGGATTGGAGTGAAGTCCATGATTAACCACCAAAAATACGCATTTCTTTATTCCATGATTGCTGCAACCACAGTCACGTTAAGTTAGATGCTTCCACATGATTCGCACCTGCACCACACTTCCTTACCACAGCTGCATGCACGTTCTCTTTCACGTTTAGATTGCTGCTCATTGAATTTACAAGCACAAGTAGTTTAGGATTGATGCATTTTTGGTTAAGTGACAGTCATAAGCATTTGTTTCACTTACACTGCTCTCTCTCGTTCCATCACTTTGTCCTCCATCCTGATCACGCATGCAGACATCTCTTTGACCCCTGCTCCGCTCCGTTACCTCACAAAGTCTTTCACTCCTCACTTATTTCCATTCTCTAGCCTTTCGTTGACATAGCCCTTCACCTTCCATCCTCCTCCCTGCACTCACTTCCCATCCTAATCTTCCACTTCTAAAGCCATCACCAGCCTCATCCCTACCTTACACATCTCCCTCTACCATTTCATCATCCCTCCATCACTCCAAACACTCACGGTAGGTCATCCTGTAGCCATTTATAGACATCCTGTAGAAAACAGAGTATCCTGTAGGATTCTCCACAGCCATCCTGTAGGAGGCCACTCTCTCGGTTGCTGAGCATCTGAATGCGAGGAACCTCTGTGGATGGGTGCTAAGGATCCCTAGGGACCTCTTCTAGCCTCCCCAACCTATCCCACGCTTTCCTTCCTTCTCCATCCCATCTGCACAACCAAACCCTAGTTAGCTCAAGATCACCATCATCCCACACACTTAAAAGAAAATACAAAAACATAACTTTCATGATGCAAGTAGGTTAGAACGATGCATTTTCATTTATCAGAGGTAGTGACAGCATTGGTAGAAGCTTCATTCACATTTCTTGCATTGTAGAGGTTAGACTAGTTAAATTAGGGTTTCCTAGGTTTACATGCTTTGATTTGCTTTCAGTTCATTTTTGCCAAGTAGAGTAGCTTTCCTTTGAGATTAGCTTTCGTCCATCAATTAGCAAGCTTCTTCTGAGAGCCTATAGAAGTTGGCTTGAGCCCTAGCGGACTTGTGCCAGCTGACCAAGTGACAGCTGCGACAAGAGCTAGTACTTGTGCATATAGCACCGTCGCTTCCAAGTTTGTACGAACTACCGGGTTGATAAAATGAGAGACAGGAAGCCCCAGGAGTTGTAGCATTATTGCTACAACACTGGAGCTCACCAAGAGGTAAGGCATGTTCTAGATCTGAAGAAAAATCTAATTTCAGCAGGGCAGTTGGGAGGTGAAGGTTGTGTAACTACTTTTACAGATAAAACTTGGAAGGTCACTAAAGGATCCCTGGTAATAGCAAAAGGAGAAAAGGTTGGTACATTGTATTTATGCAATGGTATTTCTAATTATATTAATGCTTTAACCTCTACAAGAGCAGATACAACATTGTGGCATCATAGGCTCGGGCACATGAGTGAGAAGGGGATGAAGATTCTTCACTCAAGAAATTTGTTGTCAGGTTTCAAGCATGTTGATTTGGAATTCTGTGAGAATTGTGTTTATGGAAAACAAAAGAGAGTCAGATTCTTCGGAGTTGCGAAAGAAAAGAAGAGTGAAAAATTAAAACTTGTGCATACATTGTATTGGGACCTGCTTAGGTATCATCTTTCTGTGGCTCTCGCTATTATGTTACTTTTAATGATGATACAACAAAAAAACCTGGATTTATTGTATTCAAAATAAATTTGATGTATTTGATACTTTCAAGAAATGGAAAGCTTTGGTTGAGAATGAGACAAGAACAAGGTTGAAGTGTCTCAGATCAGACAATGGAGGTGAATATTGCATAAAAGAGTTTGATAAGTATTGTTCAGAGCATGGAATTCACAAAGAGAAGACAGTTCCAGGAACACCACAAGAAAATGGTGTGTCAGAAAGGATGAACAGGACAATCATGGAGCATGCAAGGTGCATGAGATTGCATGTAGGATTGCCTTTACAATTTTGGGCAGATGTTGTAGATATTGTTGTTTATCTAATAAACAAAGGGCCTTCAAGTTCCTTGGATGGTGGTATTCCAGAGGAGGGATGGACAGGTAAAAAGGTAAACTGCTCATTTTTAAAGACTTTTGGTTGTGAAGCCTTTGTCCACATTAATAAAGAAAATATAACAAAGCTTGAGGAAAAATCAAAGAAATGTACCTTTATTGGATATGGTGTTAATGATTTTGGTTATCGCTTTTATGATTATGAAAAAAACACAAAATCGTTGGGAGCAGAGATGTCATATTCAATGAAAAGGTTTTGTATAAGGATTAGATGCAAGAAAATAAACAGGAAAAAGAAAACAGAGAATATACAGTGCTTGATGAGATCACAAAAAAAGTAAAGGTGCCTGAAAATCATAATGATCAACAGCCAGAACAACAACAACAACCACAACAACAACATGCACCTCAAACACTTGAAATTGGTGTTAGAAGATCTACCAGGATAAGTAGACCCCCTGAACGATACTCTCCTTCATTATATTATTTAGTGTTGATTGATTCTAGTAAACTAGAATGTTATGAAGAAGCAATGCAAGTAGAAACTAGGAAGAAGTGGGAGCTACCCATGAAAGAAGAGATGGAATCCTTGGTACATAACGAGACTTGGTACTTAGTCAGGTTGCCTACATGTAAAACAACATTGCAAAATAAATGGGTTTATAGGTTGAAGGAAGAATATGGAGGTAGAAAAAGGTATAAAGCTAGACTTGTGGTGAAGGGGTTTGCATAGAAAAAGGTATAGAATTTGATGAGATATTTTCTCTCATTGTTAAAATGACTTCAATTAGAACTATTTTAAGTCTAGTAGCAACTAAAGATTTACATATCGAGCAGTTAGATGTAAAGATGACCTTTCTCCATGGGGATTTGGAGGAAGAGATCTATATGCAGCAGCCACAAGGATATGAGGTCAAAGGGAAGGAGAAACTAGTGTGCAGGTTGAAGAAGAGCGTGTATGGCTTAAAACAGACTCCAAGGCAATGGTATCTAAAATTTGACAAGTTTATGTATGAACATGTTATACTAGATGTCACTATGATCATTGTGTTTATCTCAAAAGGCAAAATGATGGCAACTATATTATATTATTATTGTATGTAGATGACATGCTTGTTGCGGGGTGTAATATGCAGGAAATAAATGTGCTGAGAAGAAAATTGGCAAACTCATTTGCAATGAAAGATTTGGGTGTTGCAAAACAAATCCTTGGTATGAGTATAACTAGAGACATGAAAATTGGCAAATTAACATTCTCTCAGAGTGAGTACATAGAAAAGGTGTTGGAAAGATTTAATATGCAGAGTGCAAAACCAGTTACTACACCTTTGGCTAGACATTTCAAACTAAGTAAGGAGATGTGTCCCAGGACTTAGGAAGAGATGGATTATATGTCTAAAGCTCCATATGCATCAGCGATTGGAAGCTTAATGTATGCAATGGTCTACACAAGACCTGCTATTGCACATGCAGTGGGAGTTATAAGCAAATACATGAACAATCCAGGAAAAGAACATTAGATGGCAGTGAAGTGGATTCTCAGGTATTTGAGAGGTACCACATATCAAGCATTATGCTTTGGTGGTTCAAACATTGCTCTACATGGATATGTTGATATAGACATGGAAAGTGATAGAGATAACAGGAGGAGCACCACAAGGTATGTGTTCACTGTAGGTGGAACAACTGTCAGTTGGGTTTCAAAATTGCAGACTATTGGTGGACTCTGAATGACAAAAGTAGAGTATGTTGCTACTATAGAGTCTAGTAAAGAAATTATTTGGTTACAAAGGTTTATGGATGAATTGGGTAAGAAGAAGGAGTTGCGTAGGTTATACAGTGGCAACCAAAGTGCCATTCATTTTGAAAATAACTCAGCATTTCATTCCAAGACTAAACATTTACAACTCAAGTACCATCTCATATGGTCAGTGTTGGAAGATGGACAGTTGAAGCTGGAAAAGATACACACTAGGCAGAATCTTGTAGATATGTTAACAAAAGTTGTAACCAGGGAGATACTGAGATTCTAAATGGTTTCAATTGGTCTTCAAGTATGATGATGAAGATGAGAAACAATTAGGTCCAAAGTGGAGTCACTGTCCATCAAATGAAGCAACAGTGGAGTTGTTATAATTAGTCTCCAAGTGGGAGATTGTTGAGTGTGGAGCCTGATTATCTTCTTTATTCAGAGGTATCGCCGCATTGGACCCTGGTTCATAATGGGGCAGCAATGCTGCTTGTTTGTTCACTGCCAAGGGGGTCAAGGGGGGGTGACGTCGATTTTTATGAGCCCCCCCCCTGGCAGGGGTTTGGGGAAAGCGCCCCCGAAGCTAAAAATAGATGTAAAATTGCCTTGTAAAATATTGTAATTTCGTAGTCAATCTGAGTTGTTCATTAAGCGGATGATCTAACGGTAGAAATTATGTTTAATTTAAGGTTTTTTGCCCTAGAAGGCAACCCCTCACTATATATGATGGAATTGTATTGCGGCTATGCAGATGTGTACTCTGAGCAAGAAAGAGAGAGGAGACAGTGTGAGAGCAAAAAGGAAATTACAACGGATCAGTTGTAGGTTGTATCTCTTCATTTTGTTGGATGATATAAAAGGAAGGACTGGCTGTTTCTCCGTTGATGTAGCCCAAATTGGGTGAACCACGTATATTTGTGTCTCTCTCTTGTTTTATGTGTTTATATTTCTGCAATATTTTATGTGTTCCAATTCTTTGTATTATATAATTTTCTAACAACTTCAATGGATGAGAAACCTTCTTTGCTAGGGTCTTTGGATATGGCAAGTTCTTCTTCAATATTATTCAACAATTGTTCATCGTGTCTACGTTTAGCCTTTGCCCACTCAATCATTTTATTTTTAAGACATATAAGCTTATTGGAAAAGCTAGAAGAGGCAGACATTCCCAGGGGAGGTGGGTTAGCAGTCCAGGTCTCTCTGACAAGTTGGAGATAATTCTCATCCATAAGCCAAGTCGAGTTGAATTTGAAGGGTGCTTTGGGCTTGGACATGGGGCCAGCGATATCAATATATATCAAAGAATGATCAAATATACCCCCCGAGCCCACCCATTATCTGTAAAGAGCAAGTTTATCAAGAAGGGTTTCCTTAATAAAAAATTGATCTAGTTTCCGTGCGAGTATAACATCCCCAATTCTCATATTCCTCCAAGTAGGTTGTAGACGTGCCATCAGAATATCAATTAAATGGTGATGCTCCAGCAATGGGCTGATACTATCAGATAGTAAGTTTGACTATGCGTGGGAACCCCATGATTCTACAGATCCAATAGAGAAATTGAGGTCGCCCCCCTAGGATGATGTTATTAGATTGCATAAAGGAGGAATTCAATACCGATTCCCAGAATACCATATGATTGTGACAGGGTCCATAGATATTCACCAATCGAAGTTCCATTCCAAGTTGTTCCGAGAATACATCCACTACCAAAACACCTTCCCTACCCCACACATTGATGAGTCTTAAGGCCCTAGGATTGATTCCAATGGAAAGTCCTCCTGATCGACCACGGGCATCAAGGGCATGTAGGATCCAACCTAGAAGGAGTGGTGCCAAGGCAGGATGATGTGGTCACAATCTCCAAGAGTCTCCTGAATCAAGATCATATCCACCTTCTCAACTTCAAATAGTATTCTAAGGGCTAGTCGTTTTGCAGGGCTATCCAACTTGCGACAATTGAAGGAGAGCCACTTCATGAGGGGACCGAGGAGGGGTTATTTCTTGCTCTAAGAACCACATCAATGGAGAGTTTCCTACCTTTGACCACATCAAGACCGACCTGTTGAATGACCTTGGAGATGTTGGAATGTCTACCCCTAGAGGATTTAGGATGCTTCAGGATTTTTGGGGGGGGGGAGGATGAGCCCAGTCCACCACCAGAGGAGGAGATCATCCTGTCAAGAGATCGCAGATTATATCGATGGCTAGAGTGTGATTCAGAGGATGCATCTAGAGAGGAGGAGGGGCACGAGGTAAAATTAGGGATGGCAGGAGGAGGGTTTGAGTAAATATCAGGGGAAATTATAGAGGGACAAAGAATCGAGTTTATATCAAGTCCAGATTGAATAAGATTCCTGGGAGGTGCATGATAATATGTAGATGATTCAATAGATACAAAAGGAGAAGAGAGGTGAGGAAATGATTCAGTACCCGTAAGATGTCCAACAACAGCAGAGCATGCCCCAGTGACCATTGGAGAAGGCGATTGTGATGCAGTAGTCGGTTTCCTTTGTTTAGCCACGGTTGAATTTGATTTAGATGGCCCCTCCCTCGTCGACTGTTGATCCTTTTGTGTAGACTACCCGACCTTTCCAGTGTCATCCAATGTCGCCAACGATGGCAACTCTTTGGCTAGTAGGGTACATTCTTTGTAGAGGTGTCCAACTTTGTGGCAGCGCCGATAATGGAATGGAACCCCTTCATAATCCAGAATTTGAACCCTGGTGGTATTCCTCCAATGAATTTGCATGTTCTCCTCTAGTCCTTCACAAATATCCAAATGAACCAGGATGTGAGAAAAAGCCATCTTCTCTGTCTCAATGAAAGATTTATCATGGTCAAAGTATGTCCCCAGGGTTTTCCCAATGCGCTTAAAAATGTCCTCCGACCATAAATGCAAAGGAAATCCTGGCAGCCTAACCCAAATTGGGCCAGCACCCAACTATTCTCAATTCGGATCGAAAAGGGGTCTCCATTGTTTGAGTAAAATGGGAACCATTTCTATGTGCCAAAATTTAATGAGGACCCAGTTTGCCTGTTCAAGTTTGTGGAGTTGGGGAGTGAACCAACCCTTTGAAATTGTAACAACCAAAGGTACCACCTCCAGTATTTGACCCAAAATCTTCGAAATCCATTTTCGTAGTCTCGAAGTAGTATAATTATTGTCGCATACCCTTCCAACCAGAACCCTATTTGTTGTGCTGATGACATCGGTCATAGGAAGCCCTTCACTGAGAATAAGCTGACTACCCTTGTTACTCACCTTAATACACTTGGATTTTTTAACCCTGCACTTGCGAGTTCTAGATTCTGGGTGAACAACTTCGATGGAAGGATTTTATGAGGAAGTGCTAACCCTAGCAGGGTCAATAGGCCTATCAGGCTGCGAATGGGACCTCCTTCAAAACAATAAAAGGAGGGAGGAACAGTAACAGAGGCATGGAGGGGAGGGCAAGATGGCGGTAAGGAGTGAGCAGATGGATCAAAGGTGTAAACCCTAGAGGGTCTCGGATCTACAGAGGAGGTTACCAGAGGCTGAATGTCAAGACAAGATTCCAAAAAATGAAGTGAGAAAGTGGCTGGGATAGGGTAATCTGGTAAGTAATAGAGTAGGGGGTCATCAGGGTAATAGTGAAATGGAGTTCCCACAGAAAGATGACTGACAGTTCGAAAGGGAACCAAATTTGTAGGGTTAGGGCTAACAAGAGAATATGTCGGGGAAACCCTAAAATTGCCAACCGAGGAAGTCGATATGTCTCTTGCTGCTAGTGGATCCATCGTTGTCGACCAATGTGGAGGCTCGTTCCAGATGGACGAAGACTCATAGGGGTCCTTCGAAAAGTCTACAAGTTCATCATCTATCTCAGACTCCGAAAGTGTTGCAGTTGACCTGGGAGATGATGCTGAGTCCAACCAAAAATGGTGCCCATGGAATATGCTCTCAAGTACCCACGATATGCAGCTCCCGCGAGGATTGAAGAGAGGAAGAGGAGATGGTGAGCATTTAGTCAAGCTGTAGTCAGACGGTGCAGCTTAATCATGATCATGCGATGGTTGCAGGTTCGAGACATTCTCTAATAAGGTCAGAAACTCGATCACCTTCAGATGACACTGTAGTTCCCTCTGATTCCATCTCTTCAAAGCTTGCCAAATTATTTGCAGTTGTTTACGGAAAATATCGAAATACATATACTGCAATCCTCAAAAATTAATTATTGCGGAAAATAAATGCAGGGAAAATACTAGCACAACAATAACACATTAACACAATTATTTTGGACAATTGTCCCTGGAGAAACCCAATGTAGGAAAACCGCTACAATAGACGACGGTTTCTTTTATTATTCTTCAGCAAAATCTCATGTACAATCTATGGATAACAAAATAGAAGAATAATCATTGACAGAAAATTTACAAGCAAATTTCTTCACTCCACATTGAATTTCTTACACTTGAGAGGACCTGCTACCCTCACACTAGCCACACTACGTCACCCTCTGCGCAGTGACTGTGTTGTCCTTGCGTCACTACCTCTGTGTTGGTGATTTGCATCCCTTGTCTGCGCTACCTCTTCCTGTCATTCCCTACACTCTCGACTATTGTTGATACCCTCTCTCTCTCACTTGCAACTCACTATCTGATTCGATTTCCTCTTGTTGAACTTCAGCTAGTGATAAAATAAATCTACTTGGGCAACTGAGTATCTGCCTTAATCATGAAAAAATATTATCAAAATAATAATATTTTAAATAAAACCATTTTAATTACACTAATATAAAACTTATATTAAATTATTTCAACAACTTATTCACCTATTTAAAGAAATAAAAATATATTAACATCGAGATATATAAAAAAGAGGTTGTTTACCGAGGCTATAATTTCACCCGGAGAGTAATTTTTCGCCATGCCATTTTTTTTCAAAAAAATTGACCATATCAATGCTTGAATCGTTTTTGGGGAATTTTGAAATCAAAGGGCAAGAAGAAATTAAATAAAAAGTGCATAATCACTTCAAAAGATTGCTTTCTGCGGATGAAGCGAACACCAATTATGAAGACTTCATTAGACATATCCCATACTTAGTCTCGGATGAGGCTAATGATGCTTTGGTTAAACATGTAGAAGAAGAGGAACTCCAACTGTTGTTTGGAACCTTCACCTTGATAAAGCTCCAAGACTTGATGGTTTTTTTATTGCCTTTTATCGCTCGTTCTAGGAGATCATCAAAAAAGATTTGCTAAGGATGATTCATTGGGTTTGCGAAAGAGAAAAATCGAAGGCAATACCAACTCTACTTTCTTGGCCCTTATTCCTAAAGAAAACATACCTTCCTCTTTCCATTGATTTAGATCAATATCCTTGTGCAATTCATCTTACAATATTATAACTAAGATTTTAGCAAATAGACTCAAAATCCTCCTCCCTCCCTTGATTTATGAAAATCAAGGAGGCTTTGTTCCAAATAAACAAATAATCGACAATATTTTGCTGGTCCAAGAAGCTATTCATTCTAGTCTATCCAGAAAAGAGCAAGGCTTTATCTTGAAGCTTGACATGGCCAATGCCTTTGATAGAGTTAGTCATCCCTTCCTCATTACTATCCTCCAAAAATCTGGGTTTGCCTTTGAATTCATTGACCTTATAAAAGCTTGTATCCAAGGGCCTTGGATTGCCCCCTTAATTAATGGAAGAATAGTGAAAAAATTTCAAAGCTCCAGAGGCCTCAAACAAGGTTGCCCTATTTCTCCCTTTCTTTATATTATAATGGTTGATTCTCTAAGTAGGAAATTAGATCACAACAAGTAGTGCGGTCTTATCACTGGGATCCAGTTCAGCAGAGGAGTTAATAGTATGAATCATTCTCAATTTGTCGATGATACCTTATACATGGGTGGAGCCTATTGCATTGTAGCTAGAATATTTAAAGTCATTTTAGATCAATTCTTGGAGGCATACTAAATAATGCAAAGAGCAGTATATTTTGATGGAATTCCCCATTAGAACTCTTCAACATATCTCCCAAATTTTTGGTATCCCCTTCAATTCAAATTGGTCTCATTTCAAGCATTTAGGCTTACCAATCTCAAAAGATGTCATGAAGGCTGAGGTCTAGTATGCTACAATAGAAAAAATGAAGAAGAAAATGAAAAATTGGGGAATGCAATGGCTCAATTTAGTTGGGAGAATAACTCTGATTAAATCAATCCTATCTTCCCTCCCTTTATATCAATTCACAATTACTCAAGTTCCTGCTGGAATCCAAAAGAAAATTGAATTAATCATAAGAAATTTCTTATGGCAAGGAGGAAAAACATAGGCTAAGAAATTCAGTTTGGTCAGTTGCAAACAAGTCACTGCCCCCTATGAGAAGGGAGGAACTTCTATTCGGCTCCCCGAAGTGATGAATATTGCTTTGGTAACAAAACTTATATGGAGGCTTATCACAGGTGAGACTTCTTGGTGGAAACAAGTGCTTGAGTTCAAATATATCAACTCGTCTTGACAACATCTTCTCTCTTCAAAGCTACCCTTCATACCTTATTCACCAATATGGAAACTTTGCAAAAAATCTCTGCACTTAATCAAAGCTAACACCTCCACAATTAAGGAATTTAGACTTCTGTGATCCATAACATTGTTTAGAAAATCTTCGGCAAAATCACATAACCAATCTTTTGTCGACGCGTTTCGAACCAACCAGTGTGGTTCATCGTCAGGACAAGTTGAAGAACCAATCCGGTTTAGCTTGAATAAGTAGAGTGTGCAGAGACTCAAACGGCTATATTTCCAACGGCTAATTTTGACCTAATGATCTTAGTCAAACAACCAATTTTAGAAATAACTAAAACAAGTAAATTTGTTAATTTAAATAAATGATTATGTCTATCTAAAAATAAATAAATGAAATTCATTATTATATATTAAGGGAATTCATTTGATAATTAAAATATCCATATTTTATTTAATTCTAATGGTCATTATATAATTTAAATACAAATAAATGGTAATAAATTACTATTATTTTTAGAATTTAGTCACATTAGGTACTAGTGTATATATCTAATAATAATTATTTAATGGTCCATTAGATCTTCTATATTTGTATTTTTATAAAATATATCATTTTTATTTAAATATAATGGTTATTCGAAATTAAATTAATAAGTTATATACACTAATATATGTTTAATAAATAATCTATATTTACTTAATAATTAATAATACCAAACCCCGGATGCGGGTGGCGGGACGGCAACAATGGGCATGCCACATGCCATGCATGGGCTGCCCCGTGTAAACAATACGGCCTCCATATGAAGGCCGTCAACCAGAACCGGAACCCTCTGCTGAGTTTAATGGAGTTAATGGTGAGGGAGGTAGGTTTATGGGGCTGTACAGAGCACTTAATGCGCGCCTGTATCGAGAGCATGAGGCAGAGCATAACAAGAGCAATGGAGGTTGCAGGGAATGTTTGTCGGGCGAATTTGGGGAAAGAAGGAATTGCAGAGAGCCGAGGCGGTGGCAGCTCCATCCGCTTCATCGTCGGGTGTCTGGTGGTTACTATTGCCGCCATAGCCTCTCTGGTTGCTGGTCCTGTAGCTGGAAGCATTTGGCTCAATTGCTGGGTGAGAACCGGAATTGGTCCACCCCGCAACCAAGGAACGAGTCTCAGAGAGGAAATTGGGCACCAGAGAAGGATTTGGGAGGTAATTGGTTCTGTCTTCAACTCCAAGCTCACCTGCACACACACAAGAGCAGAATTAGTTTCACCATGGCTAAAATCCGTCAGCGACAGCCGTGTAGAAGAGGTTCAGCTAGAGGCTCCTCCTCGCGAGCTCCAGCAGTGGATGAACATCACCACTGTTGTTGCTGCTACTGCCATCGAAGAGCCAAAGCCACTCCACTTCCAATCAGCCAGTTTTTGGAGGTTGGAAGTGCTGAAGAGGACAAATCAGAACTTCCCTCCTTTGGCTCAGTGGTTTTCACATTGCCGAAGGCTGAGAGCTCCCCAGGGCTCAGTGCCCACATCTCAATTCTGTTTACCAGAACTCCGGAAGGAAATGGGGAATCTGCCCCTCAAGACCAGCAGAAGATGCAAGAGGAGGGCAAAGGCAAAGCAATTGTCCATGAATTACCGGAGGCAGGGGAACATAGCTCCGCTTTGGAGCCACCAGCGTCTGAGGCTGGTCAGCACGAAGCGTCTCCTCCGTTGGGGCCTCCTCCTCAGGGTATTGAAGACGAGACATGGCGCAAGATGTGGAAGGGTAAACCAGAAGGAGAAGGCTGGGCGTACATCGTGGAGGACAACAGCCTTGCCGGAGAAGCTGATGCCTGCGCGTCCCTTCCTTCTTCCTCAACACATCGAGAGGATCAAAATTGACACGGGTAATTCTCTCTTGCGCTTTCGTTTTGACGGCTGGAAGTGGTTGTCTACCTATTCGCCTGCTGTAATTTTGTTTGGAAGCTGGTCGGGTCTCATTTTCAATGGGTCAATTCTCAATTTCAATTTTGTCGAGTTGCTCAATCAATCCCATCTGGTAATTCGCCCCTGGTTATTAAGTCAATCCCAGCTGGAGATACGCCCCTGCGTGGGCAGTAATGTTTTGAATCCTCCTCCTGAGGCTCCAATGGAAGCCCACTGATGTTTATGTCTGGTTCTGCTAATATAGTCGGGTGTTGCCCCTGCGTGGGAGCGTTATATCACTGCTTAGTCTGTTTAGTTTTGTGCTGCCCCTGCGTGGGAGCGTCATATCAGTGCTTGGTCTGTTTTGTTTTGTGAAGGCCTTCCCGAGAGGGAGACCTCAGAATTTGGTTTTTGGTTCCCAGCGAGCTCTCAGAAGCCCTGGAAGACTTGCCTCACAGTTTGTAATTTTCACTTGTACAGTTAATATATGAATTAGATAGCCTTTACGTAGAAAAAAAATAATAATTAATAATACCAATACTATTAAAAATTAACAAATATTATTCATGTTAAATCATTATTATTCTTAGAATTTAGTTACATAAATTAGGGTTGTTAGAGTCCATGTTTACTAATATTATCGGTATATCATATATTAGTTTATAATACTTTCTTATTATCCTTTAAACCTAATGGTCATTTGGTAAACTCGATCTTCTTTTATAATCTCTAATTTATATTCATTAAATAATCAATATTAATTCCATAAAATAAAATTATAAAGTAAACTCTGTCATCAGGTAATTATATTATTACTAATACAGTTTAAAACGAGTTTTTTAGACACTAGTTAAAGGGAATTTCAAATCAAAAGATATAGTAGAATTAGAAATAATGGCATAAATAATCGAAATAATGGAAGCAAAAATATTTGGAATGATAACATCATGGGAAATCCCTCTCTCTCTAAACTTCAAGGTTTCTCCCTCTCAAGACTTGGATGAAAAGAAGAGGTATCTTAACTTTAGATCAGATCTTCACTCGATAATTCCCCCCCTCCCCCCCCCCCCCCCCCCCAAACTTTTTCAACAATGGAATTTGATTCTCCACCATCTAAAGGGAGCAACCCCAATTAGCTTCAGACAACAAGATAAATTTAAATGGAATCCAATAGGTGGTGAATATTCAATTAAGTCTGGGTATGGAAAACTTCAAGAAGACCATCAACAACCTGATTGGCTTCTCTGAAAATTAGTATGGAAAACTGAGAGTCTCCCCAAAATCAAAGTTTTTATCTGAACCATGCTTAAATGGAAAATTCTTATAGTTGGTAATCTTAGAAATAGAGGAATTCAAGGTCCCTCCATCTGCCCCCTATGTTCTAAAGCAGAGGAAACCATTCATCATCTATTCATCACTTGTAATTTTTCTGCTAAATGTTGGCAAATCCCAGTCAACCCTCTTGATGTTAATATCAACTCCAGTTTCAACTTATCTGAGTTTTTGCTAAGTGGACCTTCAACTACCCCTATTCCTTTAAAAATAAGAACATGCTAAAGAGATTTTTGACCTGCCTTCCCTCTTTCTTATGCTGGCAGATCTGGTTAGCCAAAAAGAAGTACGTATTTCAAAGTATAAGGCTTGAAGCTCAAAAAATCTTGGCCAAAACATGGAGCCTTACAATGGAATTCATCCTATCAAAAGGGATAAAAAAACAGGATGACAAGCTACTACAACAAGAAGAAAGACTCTAGTTCAAATTCGTTCTGGATCATCTGCCAAGTTTGGTTTTCCTTCCTAGAATAACTCCCCTTAGATATGATAAATGGAAGGTTCAATTGAAAGAGCGGGATTTCTCAACTTAATTAAAATATTTCAAGCAACCTTATTTTTTCTTTAATGGTGCCTCCAAATCAAATCCCAGTTCTGCAGGAGCTGGAGGTATTATAATTGATCATTTGGGATCAAATTATATTACATTTGAGTGGGGTTTGGGTATTGAATCAAATAATAGGGCAGAGGCCTATGATTTCTTGTTGGGATCACAGATTCTTAGCAATGGAAATTATATGAATCCAATCATATTTGGCGACTCTATTATTCTCCTCCAGTAGATGGTCAAGAATAAGAAACCCAAGAATGTTGATTTAACTCAAATAGTGTCTAGAATTCAACATAATATGAAAAATATTGGAGAGGTCACATTCTACCATTTTCTCATAGAAAACAACAAAATAGTTGATGATTTTGCAAATAAAGCTTGCATCAGGCCACAAGGAGAGGTCAGAATTAACCAGGAAATATATCTAAAATCCATACCATAATCTCTCATCCTTTCACATGCACAATTGGACCTTAGAAAAATCCAAAATCAGTCCCCCTCCATTCTAAAGCATGTCATTGTCATAATCTTAAGGAAATCTCTCTCAGTCAAAGCTCCTTCTCCCAATTTGATAAGAGACCCTCCTCGTTTTTGCTTCCCTCGTCTTTTATGTAGGTCGATTTCCATTGTGTGATGATTCGTTGGGATCACGGGTCCCTATTCGAGACTCTCCTTTCTTTATATCCTCTCTGCTCCCGTCATTGCACCGCACTGCTCTCTGTCTCTAATCACCTCGAAGCTTCGTGCTCTCTCCTTCCTCCTCCCTGCAGTGGGTCTCCCTTTCTATTCTCCTCATTGCCATTCTACGAGCCTTCCTATTTCTTTCCCCCGTTTCCTTGCAACACCCTTTCTCCTCTATTTTCTTTTCATTTCCCTGAATTTACCGAGCCCCTAATCCTCATTCTATGGATCCGAATCAATGTTGTCCTCACTGCAAATCTATCAAAGTTGTGTTGGAACATACTAGGTTTTTGCACAATCATGGAAGGAATGATGCCAATTAGAATTTGGTTTTCTCAACTATCGATGCGTCGAGCACAAAAAATCCATTGACAAACTTAACAATTGTTGCGCTCATATCGAGCATGCTCTACAATCTCTGCAAGAAATGGTGGGAAAGAAGTTTGGGGAGAAATCAAACTCAATGGATCACTACAGTGAGTTCCAGCAGAATGAAGAAAAAGTCAATCAACAAAGAATGAAAGGAAGAAACAACTTCATAACTTATCAGAATTTGTTACTCTCACAGCCATAATGCACCTTCTATATCTGTTTTTTGAATATCTCCTCAGTTAGTCATGTATAGAAAATGTACTCTTCTACTTCAGCAGTATGTTAGAATTTACAAACCAAGTGTAGTAGGAAAGTTAGGAATTGTCGAGCTTCATGTAAAAGCGGGAAACAACAAACCAAGGAATTTTGTCCAAACTTCCTTCCTGATCTGCTTAAATATTTTGTATTTCAGTTTATCTCCCTCCTTTTATTGAATGAATATATTATAACCGACTTTGTTAAAAAAAAATAAAAATGTTTGAATCATTTTTTGATGGTGGAAATGGATTCAACACCATCCAAACCCCCCAAGGCACCTAAAATCCTCAAGCTTGATAGTTATCACAGAGATTTCCCAAATATTTTGTCATATTTTTACCAAAATCATGCCGAAATTTTCACTATTTTTTGAACAAAATTGTCATCTCGTTAGACTATTCTTATAAAAAGCTAAAAATAACTAAAATAATTAATATTCACATCTCACATTCTTCGAAGAGGGTGCTCAAACTATTCAAACTATGATACCTATCATATCAAAGACTTACTTTTCAAAGTACTTGATCAAATGCAATGTGACAAGGGCATGTACAAATATTTCAATAATGTAGTCAATGTTCTCTTTTTAATGCTACAATTCATAGTATCTTTATATTTAAAAAAATAAGGGCTACATAGTAGCTAGTCCCTGTTGCTTGGTTTAAATATAGATTAATTAAACAAAAAAATTAACAAAGACAAAGATTTCATCACAAAAATAAAACAACTAATAAAATATTGCATTATTGAATGTCATCACGGAAAAATAAAAAATGTGATTAACTAATATTGTTTTTATTAACATATATATGTGTGTGTGTTTTATTTTTATTAATATAATTAAATTTATTAAAATATTTTTTAATATAATAACAAATCACTTTAAATGGAATATATTGTGAAAAAGCTATAATTGATGAAAAAAAATAATTCAAAAGATTAAATAAAAAGGAAATAAAACTAAAAACAAAAAATTAGTAACTAATAGAAGCCGGAGTTACTAAAAAAACTCATAATAATACCTCAACCAATCACCTTACAAATAAATAAGTTTAAATAATAATAAAAATTAAAAAAAATCAAATTCTTAATATTAAACAATAAATAAGTATCGTAAATTTTTAATCAAAAACAAACTAATACCTGATTAAAAAAAAAAAACTAAATATTTTATACATACTTCTCACAAATATAATAAAAACTCTTATAAACCTATTATCCAAAAAAACAACCAAAATAATGAATAAACCACTCATGCGATTACAAGATTTAGAAATAAGGACGATGCTCAAACTATCACGTCAAACGTCTATTTCTCCACTTCAGGTTTCCACCACCCCTCATATCATAGTTTTTTGAAAAGTTATTCGCAATTCCCTTCTTTCTTTTTTTTCGCGACTCAAATTTTTTCCTTTTTTTCCACGACTCAACTTTCTCCTTTTTTTTCGCCGACTATTCAAATTCGTTTTGCTCTGTCACATTAATTTAACTTTTTGTCATCGCCTTTGATTACTTATGAAATAAATAAATAAAGATTATTTATAAAGAATTTTATGGATATATATATATATATAATTTTTATTAATATAAAAATAAATAAATAAATATTATTTATAATTAATTTTTTATTATGTAAATTAAATTTGAAAGTGTTTTCATAATTAGTGATTTTTAAGTAAAGATTGTCTCTCACAAGTTTTTGAATTCTAATAAGAAATGTTTTTCTTTTTCTTTTTCTTTTTTCTTTCTTTTTTCTTTTTTTTCTTTTTTTTTTTTTTTTTTTTTTTTTTTTTCAGTGGGGGAGAGAATCCCCGCTGAAGAATCATAATACATCTTATATCGCCGAAGCGAGCAGATTCATCATACAATATCGCCGAAGCGAGCAGAATACGTCATCATCGAGCAGAATACGTCATCATCCATCACATAACGTCATCATCAACGAGCAGAATACGTCATCATGAACATCGAAATGCTGCAGCAACTAACGCGCATCGCGCAGGATTCGAACGTGGTTGGGGGGTGCGAAAGCCAACCGCCCCAACCACCACATCATGCACACCGGGTGCCTAATAAGAAATGCCTTTATCACATTTTGTATTTGAATTTTGTTTGGATGTAAAATGTAAGAAATGTTTGAGAAGTAATAATATATTAATTTATCCTCTAATTTAATGAGTAGAGTAAGTATTTTAAATTAAAGGCTATATCATATTTGTTTGCAACTTAGTAAATTGTATATATGTACATCGTATGTGTCTTTGGTATATACTAGAGGTTATGTGAGTATTTTCATATATGTGCAATTGTAATTATGGACATTTAAAGATGCTAGTGTCAACGAGAATGTGTCAATGTATAGAAATTAACAAAATGTATATATTGCCTCAATATAATATATTGTTTTTCTTTCTTTCTAAAAAAAAAAAAAAAAAAAAAAGAAGAAGAAGAAGTTAACAAAATGTAGAATAATTTGACTATCCTTAGATTGTTTTAATTGCAATGTGTGATCATGATAATTTATTTCATTTTTTGGTTACCATGAACACTTTGACTTACTAAAAGCTTTATACATAATTATAAATTTGAAGTTTGTTATAATATACATATGTAATTCAATGACATCAATGTTACGCATTACTAGTAAAACCACATAATATGAGCAATATTGCATAATAATAATCATAGTGATAGAAGTAATTATAATACAATGGTTGAGATGGAAGTGGAGGCAGTTGTATGGCTCCATGTCGATCCAAAATTATAACTTATTAGACTCCCATAATGAGGCTATCCAAAATGAATTGTTAACGCATTTATTCAGTGTATGTGTAGAGAATGATTGGGTAAACCAGTGAGCGTTGTATATAGTTTATTTCATTTTTGTTAAAATTTATTGAAGTAAAAATGCACAAATAGTATATTTCCTAGGTGTTATGGGATTTTTCAAAGTCTTAGGTTGTTTTATAGGTCCTCAAAACCGTTTAGGCTATAGAGAAGTTATGCTTTTGAAATTTTGATCCGTGAGAGTATTTTCTATCTAAATTTTGTCCAAACATACTTCATTGTGAACAATGTTTATCCTTGTTAGAAAATCTTCGGCAAAAATCACATAATCAATCTTTTGTCGACGCGTTTCGAACCAACCAGTGTGGTTCATCGTCAGGACAAGTTGAAGACTAATCTGGTTAAGCTGGTTTAAATATAGTATGCAGAGATTCCAACGGCTAATTTTGACCAAAGGTCCAAGTCAAACCACAATTATATTATTAATATTCTTAAAAACCGCTAAAACAAATAATTTATATATTAAGGGATTTCTTTTGTTATTGTAAGAAAATCATCTATATAATTAGTAATTCAAGTATTATTAAATTAGTATTCTTGTTAAATCTTTAGTATTTAGTTACAATAGGTAAATCCATATTTAAAGAATAAGTTTTTTAATGATAGAATATAGTAAATTGTGTATTAATTTAATAATAATTGTTTAAATCTAAGGTCCAAAGATAACCCTTATTGTATTATTTTAATTAATTATATCAAATTAGCCAAAAAATATTTTACGTTTATTAAAAGATCTATAAAAGGCCTCTTAACACTATCCGTAGCTCCCTCAGGTCTGTGAAAGACCCTATCGATCCCAAGGACATGAAGGGCGTCTATGTCATTCCTTGTTCCTGTGGGACCCCTTATATTGGGGAGACTGGTCGCTCTATCAAGCAACGGATTAGCGAGCATTCGGCGGACTTAAGGCATGGTAGGACCAAGTCCTCAGCCCTGGCTGAGCATGCGGGGAAGACTATGCATCATGTATGTATAGAAGAGGCTCAAGTCATTGCAAAAGTAGCCCATTTTCACCATCGCAAGTTTAGAGAGGCCCTGGAGATTGAGAAAAGGCCGAACAATCTTAATAGGGATGATGGCTGGAAGATTAGCAGTTGCTGGGTCCCAGCCTTGTCTTCCTAGCCTCCTCATTCCCCTTTTGTTAGGTCCTAGGGTCTCTGTCTTCCGTCTCCATTGGTGTGTTTCTGGCGGGTTAATCCTATTAGTATGGAGTGTTTGGATTATTAATTTCTAGCAATTTCGGGCTTATCCCGTTTAATTCTATGGGGTATTTTCCTTTAGATTAGATTTTTATCTTTTTTTTTTTTTTTTTTTTTGCATTTGTATTTATTTCTCCCATTCCTTTTGAATTTCCCTTTAACTAATTGCTTTTATATTGGATTATTAGTAATAATCTATTTACCTAAGTGGCATAGATATCTTTTTAGTGAATTAATTATAGAAAGCGATATAGTTGGAAAATGACCTTTATGTCAAATAATAAATAAGAAATTATTATATTTTTACGTATAATAATCTGATTTTATTATATGATATACCTATAATATTGAGTGAGTTTAAGTTAGTTATATTTGTTGGATATTCTATTATTAATAAACATATTCTTTAAGTATGATAATTACCTAATGTTACTAATTAATAAAGATTAAACAAGAATATTAAATTAAAAATATTGGAATTATACATAATATAGATTATTTAACAAACATAAATTATTATTTTTATCTTTTTACCATTAGCTTTAATCAATTAATATTAGATTAATACACAATTTACCTATATTCTATTATTAATAAACATAATTTAATGAGGTATTTACCTAATGTAACTTAATAATAAAGATTAACAAGAATACTAATTTAGAAATATTGTAATTATAAATTATATAGATTATTTAATAAACATAAATTATTTTAGAATGGGCCAATTGGATTTAATTAATTAAAATAATATATTAGAGTTCACCTTTGGACCATTAGCTTTAAACAATTAATTAATACACAATTTTCTATTATACTTTAATTATGTATTTACCTAATGTAACTAAATATTAAAGATTTGTCAAGAATACTAATTTAATAAACTTTGGGATTATATATTATATAGATCTTTTAATAAACATAAAATATTTTTTGGCTAATTTGATATAATTAATTAAAATAATACAATAAGGGTTATCTTTGGACCTTAGATTTAAACAATTATTATTAAATTAATACACAATTTACTATATTCTATCATTAAAAAACTTATTCTTTAAATATGGATTTACCTATTGTAACTAAATACTAAAGATTTAACAAGAATACTAATTTAATAATACTTGAATTACTAATTATATAGATGATTTTCTTACAATAACAAAAGAAATCCCTTAATATATAAATTATTTGTTTTAGCGGTTTTTAAGAATATTAATAATATAATTGTGGTTTGACTTGGACCTTTGGTCAAAATTAGCCGTTGGCATTATAGCCGTTGGAATCTCTGCATACTATATTTAAACCAGCTTAACCAGATTAGTCTTCAACTTGTCCTGACGATGAACCACACTGGTTGGTTCGAAACGCGTCGACAAAAGATTGATTATGTGATTTTTGCCGAAGATTTTCTAACAATGTTATGGATCACAGAAGTCTAAATTCCTTAATAATGTTTATCCTATATCTATACCAATGAACTCTAACAAACTAGTTTATGATCCTCATCCTTGTTGTGCTTGGGTGGTTGCCTTATTTTTTAACTATGAAATATATGTTTGAGTTATAAGTGATACTATGCTGCTTGTTTAAAGGTTTTGAGATAAAGGTGCAAAGGTTATTGTTAGAATGAGATATGAACTAATGCCTTATCAAACCAGTGCTTTTAACAATGTATCTACATAAAAATCATCAAATAAAAAACAAAGAAAGAGAACAAGGTTAATGAACAAGTTCTACACCCCTCAATGATTGCCACTCAAAAGGTCTTCTCTCCTTGCAAAGTAAGGATTAACGATCCAAAAGAATCATAATAGCTATATTTATAGAGGAGACATGGCTTCCAAGCTTTAAATGTGCAAAATACCAATTATAAATAGATTAAAACAATCATATGATTTTAATATAGGAAGTTTCTTCCCAAAAGCATCTTACTATATGTCCACCGTGGGCTTTACATTTTGAGACCCCCCACCCACCACAAAAAATAAAACCTAAAAATGTGCCCTATTACATGGCATGGGCGCCCAATGTTAATGTCATGTTTTTATTTGCTATTTATGCTTTGGAGTCATGTATGCATAATTTTGTGTAAATAAGTCAACATGATAGTAAGTTAAATTATTTTACATGAATCAACATGGTGATTGTGTAAATTTAGCAAGTTAATGTTGTAAAATAATTGATAGTAAGTGAAAATATTTTACATGAATCAATAGGATGATTGTGCATATCTTGCATATGTATAGGTCTAAACATTTGCGTACCTAGGATGAAAGCTTTACATATGTTCAACATAGTTATAATAGAGCCCTCCATGGCTATATTGGCCATAATCCTTCCACGTGTGCTTGGGGTTCCAACCATTGGCCCCCAATAATGTACCGTTGGGCCCCCATTAATGTAGATTTGCCCATCACATCTTCACGAACAAATTCCTCCCATGCTTAGGCTAAGGTAAATAGAGCATCCAAATTTGTTGAATGAATCCAACACCTCCAATAATAGGTTCATGATATCTTGCAAAAAGGCATTGCGAAGTACAAAAAACAACTTGACTAACATCGAGTTCCACACAAGTTTCATATTGGTGATGAGGTATTGTTACTTTTTCGTTGAAAGCACCTTGTATGCCTCCACAAGAAGCTCAAACCAAATTCAATATGAGCCTTACACAACTACAAAGGGCGTGGTAAAAATGTTTTTGAATTAAGTATTCCCCCTTTTCCTTGGCTTGCACCCAATATTTAATGTGGAATTGTTTCAACCATATTTTACACATCCATTGGACAACTTGGAAGTGACTAAGTAGTTGTCCCCCAAGGAACTAAATCCTTACTACATTGAGCGAACTACAGTGGATTGGATCATGGACACTAGATGAAGGATAATCACCAACATAACATACAACTCTACCCGGCTGTTAAAGTAGCGCAACTTCTTCACCAAGGCAAGTGTCTCACTGGGAGCCAAATGCAATAGAAGTTTTCCCATATGATGAGGGCACTTGACACAATTGAGATCATTGCTTCCCAGGGAGGGAGAAGTGATCTATGTGGATATTGGGGTTTCTCATATCTTCCATAGACTCAATGGTTCTTTATCTTCTTGGAATTTTTTCTATGGTTTTTTGGGTTCCAAGCTTTAAAGGTTGTTTTGAGGCCCTAAAGGATGTTTTGTTGATCCTTTAGTGACCTAAGAGTTGCCATGGCATGCCCTTGCCCAAGCCAAAATTTGTAATCCTTTTATGGTTCTTTCCAATGAGCTGTTGTGTGCCCCAAATAAAGATTGTATACAAAAATTGCCCCATCGAGAAGTTGACATGCCAACTAACCACCTCAAGGCTTGCAAACCTTTTGTTGCTTCATCTTTTAAGGTTAGGGTTTTGGAACTTTATGGTTCTTTCTTTGTGTTAAAAGATCAATCTTTAGGCCTCTTGTAATAGCTTTTGTGAATGCGTGTAATTGTCATCTCTCTATCTTCAGAGACACTACTACAATTCTAGCAAGTTTGTGTTCTATAATAGTCTGCTATTGTATTTATCAATAGAAGTTGTATATTATTGTGCTCTATGCTATATCTATTTGTGTGTGTGTTTCATTTCGTTCCCTACCTTTCATTTCGTTCCTTATACAACCCAAACCAATGGTATCTAAGAAATCTACTCCTTGTTATTTCTAAGTCCACGTCCTTGACAAGGTCACAATATAGAAAGTTGGGTTTCAAACTAGTTTCCCTTGAAATGATCATTCTTACTAATCCAAACAACTTCATAGGACATGACAAAAAAAAAATAAATGAGAAAACAAAAAATCTTATCAAATTATACTTGAAAAAACACTAAATTAAATTATTTCAAATTTATGTAATTTAGAATTGTTTTCCTAATATAAATAATTTTTTCTTTTCGTAAAATTGGAAATTTAATATTTATATACATTTTGTGATTATTAAAATTTTTAACCTTTTAGAGTAAGGTTATGTTTAAAATTTATGGACGACACGTTTAACTAATAAAAGAAAAAAATTATAATATTATAAAAGAAAAATAATTATTTAAAAGAAAAATAAAGATATCTATCAAATAAGAGGAAAATTATATATGTATATAAAATTTAGAGTTTAATGAAGTTTGCCTTTATATATTTTTGACATGTTTTAATTAGGATGTATATAGTGAGTATTTTCGATAGTTATACTAAAATTAATTTTTTTAACAAAATTAAAAATCATATGTATTGAGGTTTCAGATTATAAGAAGGGTTAGTTCACGTTACATGACATTTCTGATATATTTGTTTTCATGCTTTAACTTATTTTTCATCGAAAAACAAGAGTTAAAGCTAAATAAAGGTTTTGACATTTCCCCTGATTGAAGAAGCAAAAAAAAGATTAGGAAAATCAACAGACATAAGATCTAGAGAATGTTTAGAAGTACCACTTGAGGAACCCTTTCTTGTCTTGGAGGATAAAGACAAAGCAAAGAATGTTGAGAAGTGCCACTCGAAGACCCTTTCTTGTCTTGGAGGATAAAGACAAAGAAAAAGACATTGGTAGAAGGATTTCCTCATAAGGATGGAAGTTGAACCTATTCTCTCTCTTGGGGAATGATAGTGTTTTCATGAAACTATCCTTGTCTGGGAGGATAAAGACAAAGCAAAAGCTAATGGTAGAAGGATTTCCTCATAAGGATGGAAGTTGAACCTATTCTCTCTCTTGGGGGATGATAGTGTTTTCATGAAACTAGCACTTCTCATTCCAATTCGGAGTTAGCATGCAGATCCACCCCAAAGGATCACTTCTTGCTAGCTCAACCATGGAGCCTCACACCAAAAGTATCAAAATAATTGAACTTGTGATTTCTCAATAGTAAAGGTACTTTTAACAACAAAAACTGAACCAATTAAACTAACCCTCAAAATTACAAAATTTTTGAATTACAAATAGACAAGGTGAATATTTCTTAAAAAAATTAGATTAAAAAAAATAAAAAAATAAAAATGAAAATTATATTTTACAAAATAAGAAATGACATATATATTGATTATGTAATTATTTTCTAATCAATATAGTCTTTGACTATATTTACTTTCTATATATAATGTGTTTTCAGGTATTTTTATAATATACCTTTTGTTTAAAATTAAAATATAAGTTGTAATTTTTTAAATTCAATAAACTAATATAAATAGAAGACTATATTTGCAAAGTAAGAAATGACTTTTACATTAATAATGTAATTATTCTTATTGAATATATCTATTTTGTATATAATGTATTTGAGATATTTTTATAATATATATATTTATTTATTTATTTAAAATAAGAACATAAATCATGATTTTTTTATTTTTAAAATTTTTATTTATTTTTAAAAAATTCAATATACGGATACAAATTTAAATAAATTTTAATAATTTACTTTTTTTTATAAAGTTTGGTAGGATTTTTTGTTTTCTATTTATAAAAGACAAGTTTATACCACATAGATAAGATAGGTGGTTTCAACTTGCCCAATGGGAAACCAAGTTTGTTGGCCACCTATCCTCGTTATATGCCATCCAAAAGTAATATAGTTTAAGACGATCTACCCAAGATATATATACATCTATATCATGATAAGAGTCTGAGTTTCTGTCTATCATAAGTATACATTAATAAAAGTAAATGCTATCTGCTAAAAACCAAAAAAACATTCAGGAACCTTATTATTCCTTTTGATCCTCCGAGGCTGAGTCAACCAAGGCCGGGTCTCCAGCTGAGTCTCCTGGTGCTTCTGCCAGCTTGATAATACAAGGGATATGCCTTTGAATACGATCTAGGCGAATGTCCTGCTTTTTCAACTAGAACTGAATGGCTTGCAAGTCTTTCTTGTAGTTTGGCATGTCTTGGAGGGTTAGTGCCATCCCCATTGATAGCTACTCCATTGCCTTCCCCATGAGGCTCTTCATGAGCCAATACAAGTATAGAGTTTGCTTGAATTGTGTGAATCTCCCCCTTGTATCCCCTGGGTTCGGGATTACCTCACGCTAGGCCTCCATTTCCTCTTCTGAATCTACCTCCTCTTTTATCTGCGCTCCCAATCTTCTAAGATCTTCTTGATACTTGCATCCGTCCCTACCCTGTACGCTGTGGCCGCTTCATTGATAAGCTTTCTACTGGCTTCCTTCCACATCTGGGCTTCGAGGTGCCCGGGTTAGTTGCACGAGGCAACTCCCTTCCCCTTCTACGTCGTCCTCTTCTATGCGCTGGTCTTGCCATATCTCCTGTTGTGCGAACTTGTTCACATACATTTCACATTGGAGCACAAACATTAAGTTCCAAACTTCCTCAATGTTGTCGCTTCCCCTCTCCTCGCCTTTCTTGCCACACTCATCAATGCCCTGATGACCCTCTGCCCATGGCTGCAATGCCTCTCCTCTGCCAGGATTGCGAGCACCTCTCCCTTGTCAAGCAATAGCCTCTTTGCCTTTTCGGTGTTTGCCTCTCTCTGCTCTGCGCCCCGAGCTAGTGTCCTAGCCCAGTTCGAGTGAAGTTTTCGACATTGTTCGCCCTCCCTTCGAACCAGATTGCCATTACAACCATCCGATCCTCTCTGCCACTCCCAATTACCCTCCCTCGCATCTGCCTATCTACCTGCTTCCCTTCCTCACTGGTTATCGGGTAGGCCAACATAATTGCAGGAAATTCCTCATGGTCCTGACCCCTTACAGGTTCAATCCCAGTCCCCTTCCCTCCCTGTATGCCCAGGTCTCTCCCACCTATTTCCCGACACCCCTCTCTAGTCATATCCCTCATTCCCCCTCCATAGAAACTCACATATAACATTGCAAAAGACGAGTAGAGCTAGATAACATACTTGTTGCCACTTCGAAGGTGTCGTTGGAAGTCGTTGGGTTGATAATCCTTGTCGGTTCTTCGTCTCTCCTCCGTAGCTATGCTCTCCCCGTCACCCTTCATACCTTCATAATCCCCATCCTTCCCTCTCTGTCCCATCCATCCTCCTGTCCTGTCCTTCCCACCTCCGTCACTACCCTGGCACTGGCTGCCACTTCTCCATGCCCCTCTGTACATTATCATGCGGGAGGCCACCGCACCCATCGCCATGAGCGTGTGGGCTGCGGTGGGTTGTACCCAGCATTCAGTTACCCTGACAACCATATCTGTCCTACATTCTCGGGCAGTCACCCCAATTGTGGAAATAATTTACCTATATTATTTTATAATAAATAACCATTTTTATTGATATAAAAGAAATTATACTCCCTTATAAATTACATTTTCCAAATCACATCCTCCGCTAAATTTAAACATAAATCTCCCTCATGTAAACACAAGGTTTTTACCATAAACGTCACCTATATCACTTATCGTTATATTTCTCATCGATTGCCTTAAAATGTTCCAAAGTATTTTTCCACCAAGATGCAGTTTTTACTTTCTAGGTTTCTTCGTTTGAAGTGTTGACAGTTGTGAGAAATTTATTTAGCTTTCGGATTTCTAAATCAAAATTTGATGTGAGGAATCATTCAAGTATGTATATTGGCATAAAAGTCTAAGCTTACCTAATGATATCTGGAAAATGTGGTTTAAGCTAGCAATTTTGGATGTTAGTGACACAAATTGGCCACTGTGAAATTGTGAATTACTTCGAAGCTATGACTGATGTGCATCATTCGCCGATTATTGTACGTCATTATATTTTATTTTTTTCAGAGAGAAAAATCAAAATAGTTATATTAAGAAAATATAGAGTTCAAAATACATGATCAAAATCATATCTGTGTGAAACAGCAGGAAGACACGCTGTTGTTCCATTAGAGAGAAATGTTGAGGCAACATATTTACATTTTGTCACTGATTTTATAGAGAAAAACTAGCGAGAATCATTGAGCCCCGCATAGTGCAAAAAGGCGCAGCATATAGGCATGAGGAATAACCATGAAACAAAACACACATTGTCGCTTCAAGACAGAAGCAGACCTTCCAAAAAAGATTGAGAAAGAGAGAAATATAAGCCTTCAGTGGGAGCAGAGACAGGAAACCAGTAAGTGAAAAATACTTCAGCATTGAAGAGAAGGTGGTCCAAAAGTGCTGAATATGAAAAACAGAGCTGGATTGGAGATTAATCTGCGGGAGGCAGATTGCCCGTGATTTGGATCAGGATAGAATCAAGGGGCAATCTGGAGTTCTGGAAAATGCATTCATTTCTCCATTTTCAAAGATACCAGCAGGTGAGGATAAACAATGAGCGCGAGGAGGGATTCTGAGCGCTCCACCAGTTGAAGCCTTCCTGTACAGATGAAAAAACTTGATGAGAAAAACCATATATCAAAGATAATTCATACCAGATTGTTGAAGATGAGGCGCAGCGGAAGAACATGTGTGCATTGGATTCAGCTTCCGAAAGGCACATTTGACATCTGCTTGGACCCTGCCATCCCTTTCTTTGGAGAACTTGCCAGGTGAGATCCCTGTCCGAGAAGAGGAGCCATGAGAAAAGAATCATCTTGAGAGGACAGGGAGCTTTCCACAATTTGAGTGGGTAGATGGGAGAGGAAGGTGATTGTCCTGGTAGGAAAGCATCATAAAGATCTCTGACACTAATAGATTGTGATGAATTCTGCAGCGACCAGATGAGTTCATCCTTGGATCCCGATTGAGAGAAACCACTGCTGGAAAAACCATTGATAGCAGATGACCATAAGGGACGAAGAGAGTGGGGCAGTGATAAATCAGCCGCATCCTTCCACACAGGGGACTGAGATGACCAAGATTTTATTAATTTGTCCCATGTGAAAAAGCCCCTTTGGAAGAAGAAGGAAAGCAATGCAGGGGGAATCATCGATTCCAGATTGAACACAGTAGAATCCATGCCAATAAAAATGCTAGATCCCGTGAACAATTTCCATCTTAAATTCATCAAGAAGAGAGACTGGATCTTTCTAAAACTCTGCCAAATGGGGGAGCCTCTTCTGATGCCCAGGGAGCGCCTTCTGTACCAAAAAACCATAGTTTTTCCTTTGAGGTATTTCTGATTTATGATAGTGCTCCATTAACATTTCCCGAATATACCTCTGATGAGGGATTTGCATAGTAAGGCTTTCCCGAAAGTCGGCATGTGCAGAAGGCCCCAACCGCCCAGAACCTTCGGTCGTGTGATGGAATCCAGCTTTACGAGATGGATCTTTGACTGATAAGTTCTGTCGCCCCATAAAAAGGTGGTCGCCAGAAAAGCCATTTTACTTGTAATAGATGCAGGAAGTAGGAAGAGGTGGCCCCAATATACCGCCAGTTGAGAGAGAACAGACCGGACCAATATATATCTGCCTGCCAAAGATAAAAAACGCATCTCCCAACATGAGATTTTCTTGTAAAAACGCTCGATTAACCACTGCCAATCCCTTGCGTGATAAGCTTTTGCTTTTAAGTGGAAACCAAGATATTTAAACCCATCCTTAATCAATGCAAGTTTTATGCCAAAACGAGCAGCGATCCATTGTGCTATGCCCGGATTTGTTCCATTGTGATACAGCTTTTCCTTTTCAGTAAACCTATTTGGAGAACGACGGCTCTCGATTCAGATCCATCAGAGCCATGTCTTTTTGTTTTGCTTGGTCATTAAGACTTCGAATAAACTTTATCTAGCCTACGATTGTTCCAATCACTCCTATTGAAAAGTGAAATAGGTAACATGAAATACAGTTACTGTTGTGACTTCGTGGAGTTCGACAATCTAGAAATTTCTAATCTCGAAATTTTACTCTGTTCGAATAGAATTGCTGGTGGAACAATCCAATCCAGAAACAGCGTGAAGGAAAATGAATGAAGCAAGCAGGAACGAGTGAAGGTGGTGGTAATGCTGGTGTCTGAACTATTTTCATTGTCAAGATGATATCAGCAAATCCATTAATATCAGTTAACACATTACCACAATTCAAGCATCATGGAAGTTTGGTTTCACCAGAGGGGTTCCCCGCAAAAATTTTCAGGCCAAAAAAAATATTGAGGAGAGGGGCAGTTCGCTCAGTGTCAGTGACGCCACTAAAATCTGAAACAACAACTCAAGGGTGGTTTTCTCCTCGCGGGCAAAAACTTAAACTTCTCCAGATTCAGCTGAATTCATTTGGTTGTCATGGCCATGTCATTTGCGGAGGCAGGGAAGAGGTAGAGGCTGTAGAAAAGTCACGGGTGAAAGAGAAGGACAGGCATGAGGATGTGGATATATCGTTGTTGAATGAGCAGCAACAAAACGGTATTAGGGTTTATGGTGGGTTTCTCCAGATGTGCGTCAAAACTGATACTGTAACAGGTGGCAAGAGATTACATGCCCACATTATCAAAAGAGGTTTTGAGGCTAGAGAGCAGGAAGACATAATGTATGTGGAGCATAATCTTTTGACCATGTATGCAAAATTGAACTGCGTAGTGGATATACGAAAAGTGTTTGACAGAATAAACACAGTGTCTTGGATAGCAATGATTTCAGTATATGCCAAGTCTTCGGACCATGGCCATGGAGAGGAGGGACTGAAACTTTTAGTTGCAATGCGGCAGAGTGGTGTACAGCCCAATGAGTTTACCTTGACAAGCGTCCTGATTGCATGCATTCAGTTGGTGCATCTTCAACATGGAAAGCAGATCCATGGCCATATTATCAAAACTGGATTTGAATCATATATCCACATTAATAATGCACTTGCTAATATGTATGCAAAGTGCTGGGATATACAGGATTCACGCCATGTGTTTGATAAAATGCCTAAACGTGACACCACTGTTTCATGGAATACTATAATAGCGGGGTATGCTCAACATGGGCTTTGCGAGGAAGCCCTTGAGATATTTACTGAAATGCATCGGGCAGGAATAAGATCATAACAATTTGCCTTCTCTAGTGTTGTTATGGCTACTGCTAGTCTATCATCGACATCCCCGGTGGAACAAGGCAAACAAATCCATGGGTTATCGTCAAAACTGGATTTGAGTTGAATGTGACAGTGAATAATGCCCTGGTTACTATGTATGCAAAATGTGGGAATATTGATTTTGCCACCAGAGTGTTCAACAAAATGCCTCAATGAGATGTGATATCATGGACCGGTATGATTACAGGATGTGCACAACATGGACAGGTTAATAGAGCCTTCCAACTGTTTCAAGAAATGCCAGAGCAAGAGCGAAATTCAGTGACATACAGTGATGATTGCAGGATTTTCCAAAAATGGGGAAGGTGATAAAGCTCTCCAATTATTTAGCCAAATGCAACCATGTGGCATACATCCAAACCATTTTACAGTAGCCAGTATAATCAATGCTTGTGCCAACTTAACTGCCAAGCAAAATGGAAGACAGCTTCATGCTTACATTATCAAGACTGGATTTGAATCATACATTTTCATTGGAAGTGCACTTGTTGACATGTATGCCAAGTGTGGGATTATGGTAGACGCACACAAGGTTTTTGAAGAGATGCCCGAGCGAAACATAGTCTCATGGACTAGAATGATTACTGGGTATGCACAGAATGGGCAGGGAGAGGAGGTCCTCAACTTGTTTGGTGAAATGCGAAAGCAACAACATCATGGAATTCGATTTGAAGCTGTGGACAATGAGTTCACTTTAGCCAGTGTCATTGACGCCTGTGGCACACTAGGAGCCATGGAAGAGGGGAAGTCCCTCCATGCCAACATTTTTAAATGTGGACTTGCTGCTTGTGTGGGTATTGGAAGTGCCTTAATAACCATGTATGCCAAATGTGGGAGCATAGAGGACTCACTAAAAGTGTTTAATAAAATGCATGATCAAGATCGAGATGTTGTTTCATGGAATGCTATGATTGCAGGATTTTCTCAGCATGGACGTGGCAAGGAAGCCCTTCAAATATTTCAACAGATGCAGGAAGCAGGCGCAAAGCCAAATGGTTTCACCTTTATCGGTGTGCTCTCTGCTTGTAAGAGCATACGTTCGGTCGACGAAGGACGTAGTTACTTTAATTCCATGAGTGAAGACTATTGTATCAATCCAGGCATTGAGCACTGTGTGTGCATGATTGACATTCTTGGTTGTGTTGGATGCATGGATGAGGCAGAGGATTTTGTCAACTAAATGCCATCATATGAACTAGAAGATACTACTTTGGTTTGGAAAGCCTTATTTCATGCTTCCAAAATTCATGGCAATGTTGATTTGGCAAAACGTGCTGGAGAAAGTATTCTTGCATCAGAACCACAGGGTGTTGCAACATTTACCCTTGTGGCAAACATCTATGCGTCATTTGGCTGGTGGGATGATGCAACAATGGTAAGAAGAATGATGAAAAACAGGGGTTTCAAAAAACCGCCAGAACGTAGCTGGATTTTTGAGGGGAAAAGACTGCATTCATTTGTTTCTAGAGATAGAACACACCCGCGAATAGAGGAGATCCATGCAAAGTTAGATGAATTGATTAGGCAGGCCAAGGCGGAATATTATGAACCTGATACAAGCTTTGTCTTGCAAGATGTAGAGCCACATCATCAGGAGCACTTTGTCACATATCATTGTGAAAAGCTGGTTGTTGCTTTTGGGCTTCTTATCACACCACGAGGGACACCTATCCGGATCATTAAAAGCATCTATGTTTGTGGTGACTGCCACACTTTTACCAAGTTTGTCTCCAAGATTGTCGGGAAAGAAATCATTCTGAGAGATGGCGGTTGCTTCCATCATTTCAGGGCTGTTTATTGTTCATGTGGCGATTATTGGTGATATGTAATGGGGGAACAGTTGTCTAAGTCTTTCAGCCACCTTTCAAGATGAGCACACTTGAGTAAGATGTGAAAGCTTGGAATGTTTTTCTAGGCTTTAACTACAGGGATCTAAAGAGATAAAAGAGATAAACATGTTGTAGAGATTCTTCATCGAGGACAAAATAATTGAGGACTGCAGTTAAACTCACTATTAAAAGTAGGGATTTTATGTCAATCCCTGTTTGTCAAATGTAGATGGGAATACATATATGTGCTACAAATTTTACTTGTGGACGGGAAATGACATGGGCAATGGGCAAGGAGGTCCATGCCAGTTTACCTTTTTATATCAAGAATTTCAAATCTCCATGATTTAGTGGAGGAGTGTTAACACAGTTTTTAGTCATCATAGACATGTATTTCTTTCCATGAGAATATCTTTGTGCAAATATGAAAAATAGTGATCGAAAATCATGGCATGTAGTGGGCCTAGCCAACCCACAAGATTAATGATGCACAGTTGCAATTTGTAATGGAAGAAAATAATTAGAAACCTATCATGTAGCTGAAAATCGGCAGCAAAGATTGATGAAAATCAGCTATAAAATGGCCGTGACAATGCAAGTGGCATCCTTTTCCTTCTAAAACAAGAGTGGAGGAGTGGGCAAGCAGAGGTTGTGGCAAGAAACAAGAAGGGAGTTCCTTAATGGTGGTCCCCTCAACCAGATATGTAAATTTTTTCTTTCTGCAATAAGAGTTCCAATTCTTGCATTGCATTTTAGTTTTATGTTTTTGAGGCTTTTCACCCTCTCGTCAACTAAATAAGCCAAATTTATATAAGCCCAAAGGATTATGTTTCCAACTTCCCCTTAATCTAAAGGGGGCTGTATATGAGTCCTGTTACACACCAAAAGGGGTGACCCCATAGGAGAATTTTTTTCTTAGATATCTCTTTAGTTAACAGCTAGCAACCCGCGTTGATTTTGCCGATGTATTGTGCCATTTGATCTCCACTCCCTGAACTAGTCATATGTTCCCTCACCCATCTGTCAAGAGCATATGTTTGAAGGTGGACAATCCAATTCTAAAGGTATGTTTTTCATTGTACAATCGGGTGCTTATGCTCATTTGTCCTTGGGCATATTGGGCACGGATTATTGCGTGACTTGAAAGGAGGAAGGGTTTTGACTGTGGTTTTGTTCTCTCACTTTAAATGGGGGTTAATCCTCAATCCTAGTCCCGTGGGATCTCTCCTATTGGGTTATGGCTTCAAGAAGGGCACTACTTGGGAAACCCTGGTTTTGGTAGCACAATCATGTTTTCCCATTTCACATTTTCACTTCCCTCTGCACATTACAGGCCCTATTTCATCATCTTTCTTTGTTGGGTCCACATGACCATTGGGTCTACTAGGCACTGGTATGCCCCCTCCCTTTGTCCACATGTTTGGGTCAGGCCTAGAACTGTTACGCCATAGGTTGATGCAATTAAAAGAAAATTAAAAGCATATCATGACCACAAGCAAGAAACAAAAGAAAAGAGCATCATAAAATGCAAAAGATGGCCAGGACATTTAATATAGCATGTGGGCAAAAGCCAAACATGAACTTTACCCCTTCATCAAGGCCATCACCTTCGTTCCTAGGGCCCTTGCGTGCCCCACACATCATTAAGGAGCCTTTGCATGTCCCAACCCTTGGTGGGCGAGGAACTGCCCCACTTGAAGGGGGTAATAGTTGTTGCATATCTCTCACAACATGCTCTTATTTCCTAGAGCCTCGAGCAATAATACAAAGAAAAATCATAGAAAGGAAAAAGACAAATAATGAATGGTGGAAAAACTAGGCGTGGGGTAACTCATGTATCCACGATTGCTCCGTCCTGCATTATAGTATAAACAACCAAACATGTGGACATTCCTCATCATTACCATCTTCAAACCCATGGCATTTGACTTTGAGACCCTTGTGTCCAGGTATGGTCCTTTCAAAATTGTTGAGAAGATTGGAAATAATGCATTTCGATCAGATTTACCTCCTTACATGTGTATTTACTTAATTGTAAATGTAGAAAATCTGAAGTTGTATGAACCTCTGATAATCATGGATCCCGAGAAAGATGCACAGATTCCGACTGTTGATGATTTGGCACCTGAGTATATGAATGAGTTGCAGGAAGATACCATCTTGGACAAGAATATTCGATCTTCAAGGCATGAAGATGTTGAATATCTTGAGTGGGACTCAAGGGCATGAATCTCAGTAAGGGAGGGTGGATGGAGATCAGAAGAGTGAGGGAACTATACCCTCACCTGATATCTACTTAAATCAAACTTTTTTGGTCCAAAAGCTTTCAAGTGGAGATGATTGATCCAGGGGGATCTTGTCAGTGTAGTGTATCCAGAGAGTTCAAGCCATCTTCAGCTTCTTCAACATCGCCAATGTTGTTCAATTCTTCAGGGTGTTGGTTACTTCTTCATGGTGGGTATGGCCCAGGTTGTTGTCATGGTGTTTGATGATTAAATGTCATATTGTGACAAAGATGTTTATAATGGGTTTTCTTTATGGTGGAACTTGTTGAAATTTGGTACCGGAGGACAGGTGGTTCCCTTAGGCTTTGATCTTTGGCCTAGGGAAAAATGTCCAAAAGAATTTAATTTTTCTCCTAACATTATGCTATTTTGAGAGATCGAATTGTGAACTTCTTCCATCCGGACCTTCTCTCACTCACATCTCTCTGGTCATGTATGAAATGACATATATAATGATCAGTCATAAATCTCTCTCCTTGCACTAGGAAGCGCAAGACCCTCCGGACCTTCTCTCAGGAGCATCTCTCTGGTTCAGAAATGACATAAAGGGAGAGGATGCGTAAGTAGGCTCGACTGTTAAGGAGAGGACCTTTAGGTGCTCGACCATTAGGGAGAGGAGAGGAGAGGAGAGGACCTTCCTTGACACGGGGATTATTGGGCCTTCAACTAAAGAAATCGTAATCTGAACCGGGTTATGAGGATGAAATGGATAGGCCTACTAGTGACTTTATAATTTTATAAAGTTAAATCTAATTTAAAAGTGACTTTAAGTGATAAAGTTACTAAGTCTAATTTTAAAGTGACTTTTATAAAGTCAATGAAAAATTAGAAAGGAAAAGTGACTTTGGAAATAAATGACTAAGTGGGTCCTTATTAAAGTGGGGTGAATTAAAAAATAAAAAGTGAGATTTAAATGAGCATTTAATCTCAGCCATTGATCTAAATCTATTTCAGCCATTGGATTTAGAGATCACCCAAAAGTCACTTGGATCACTCAAAAGTCATTTGGAGTTATATTAAGGGAGGAAAAGGAGGAAAAGATCACATTCGATTCAATTCTTTCATGAGCAGATTGGGAGAAGGAGAGCAAGAGAGCAAGAGCGATTTCTGAGCAGGGAGGAGAAGGAGGCAGCAGCTTGGCACACATTCCAAGGCAGCAGTTGAGCAGATTTGTACAACTGATTCAGCACACAGTGAAAGGCAGATTTTGGCACGATTTTTGAGGAGAGGTTTGCACAAAAATCGAGGAGCAGTTTGCTGGTTTTTCTGCACGCAAAACGAGGGCCATACAGCAACATTTAATGCTGAAAGTGGGCACGAAAATCGAGGATACCGTACAACATTTATTGCTGTCTTGTTTGCTTTAATTTCCAGTTTGCTGTGAAGCATGGGAAAAGAGATAAGTTGTAAATTTGCTTGCTGATTTGCTTGCTGAAAATTTCTCACTGTAAAAGGCAATTTTCAGAAATAAAGAAGAGCTCTCAAACTGGTTTTCCCCAAGAGTTGTAGGGGGTTTTTCGAGGGTCACATTGACCAAAAATTTTAGTGTTTAAATGTGTTTTAATGGTTGTTTATTACTGCTGATTTTTATTTCTGCAATTTTCAGCATTCTGTAAATTTTCAGAATTTGTGTTTTCAGCAAATTTATTTTTTTCAGCTTGTTAAATGTATGGTTATGGGAAAGGGCATTTAACTATATGGGAGAAATAAGGAGAAACTGAAAACCGGGGTGGGAAAACAAAAATTTCTACATGGTATCAGAGCTTGAGTGCTGAAGGGCAGTTTGGGACAGCAAAAGGAAAAATTACAGTTGTTGATTTTTCACTCAGAAAATTCCAGCGAGCTGATTTTTTCATAAACAACAATTTTATCTTTACTACAACAGTGTTATTTTTCAGTTTTAGGACAGCAGGATGTCATTGGGATTAAGGGTGGAGGATAGGCTGGATGGGCATATAAATTACAGCGTTTGAAATGAGAGAATGCAGAGTATCTTTGAGGAGGCAGAAGTCTGGGATATCATGGTGCATACCACACAGAACCCTGTTGTTGTGCCTACTAATGCTACTCAGTTGACAGCTTATAATAAAAAGAATAACAAGGGTAAGAGGCTGATTCTAGACAGAATCAAAGACCATTGCATTCCTCATGTGAGAGGAAAGAACAATGCCCATGAGATGTGGACATCATTGTCCAATCTCTACCAGAGTACCAATGAGAACCGGAAGATGGTCCTGAAGGAGAAGCTGAAGAACATTAAGATGGGTAATGATAGTGCAGCTGGATATCTCACAAAGATTACTAATGTGAGAGATGAGTTGGCAGCGATTGGAGAGGCCATTCCACCCACTGAGTTGGTGCGGATTGCAGTGAATGGCCTCCCCCGTTCATGGTTGAACTTTGCTGATGGGGTTTGTGCACGTGAGATCCTTCCCACATGGGAGAGGTTTTGGGATGATTTCATTCAGACAGAGATCAGGGAAGGTCAGTTTGGGGCAGCCAAGCCAGTTGAGCAGGATGAGGATGTAGCACTAGTGGCAGGAGGCAAGAAAGGCAAAGGGAAGAAGCAGGCTTCCACAAGCAGTGGTGGGGGCAAAGGCAAAGGTAAAGGTAAACAGGGGAACACACAGAATGACTATTCCAAGGTGAAGTGTTGGAATTGTCAAAAGATGGGACACTATGCAGTTGTGTGTCCGGAGAAGAAGAAGAAGAAGGGGAAGAACCAGGACGTGGCAGCTTCAGCAGAGATTGAGTACTTTGCTGGTCATTTTGACCGAGAGTTTGCGTTCACTACGTGTGAGTCCTCTAATGCAGGATCACCTGCCACACAGGTTCAGAGGGAGCATGCTTTTCCCTCGATTAGCGGAGCATCTTCAGGTATCTGGTATGTGGACAGTGGGGCTTCACGTCATATGACAGGAGTCCGTGAGTACTTCTCAGAGCTTTCAGAGAGTGGCACTGATATTGAGGTAGTACTCGGTGATGACAGAGTTGTTAGAGCAGTCGGGGTGGGGACAGTGACATTTCAGAGGGAGTCCAAACCTCCCTTGAAGGTGTCAGAGGTTCTTTATGTGCCAGGGATGAGGAAGAACCTCATATCCGTCTCAGCTTTGGAGGACAGAGGATATGAGGTACTGTTTAGGGGAGGACAGGTGTTGATGTATCCCAAGGGCACTCCAGTTGATTCAGCTAGAGTGATAGGTGTACGCCATGCAAAGGTGTACAAGTTTGCATTCCAGCCCCTTTTGGCATTGAGCAATAGTACCGACAGCAGAGCTAGCAGTTCTGAGCTGTGTGAGATTTGGCACCGCAGGATGGGACATATGTATCATGGAGCCTTGAGGACATTGCAGGAGATCACTACAGGTGTGCCAGATTTCAGTACTGATCACTTTGATACTTGCAGAGGTTGTGCGATGGGCAAATTTGCCAAATCCCCTTTTCCCAGCAGCGACAACAGAGCGACAAGGATACTTGATTTGATTCATTTCAATGTGAGCGGTCAGATGTCTCATGTTTCATTGAGTGGATATGAGTACTATGTTTTATTCATTGATGATCACTCAAGGAGGACTTGGATTTATTTTTTGAAGACCAAGAGTGAGGTCTTCAAGTGGTTTCAGGAGTTCAGGGCTCTTGTGGAGACTCAGACAGGTCGAAAGATCAAGTCCTTGAGGTCGGACAATGGAGGAGAGTACACCCTTGGAGAGTTTGTTGACTATTGTGTGGAGGTAGGCATTAGGAGGGAGTTCACTGTTCCTTACAACCCCCAGCAGAACGGGGTTGCGGAGAGGAAGAACAGATCCATCATAGGGGCTGTTAAATCCATGTTACATGATCAGGGTTTGCCATTGTTCTTGTGGGCAGAGGCCTGCAACACAGCTGTTTACTTGCAGAACAGGAGTCTGCATCGTGCCTTGGGGCACATGACTCCGGAGGAGACTTTCTCTGGGAAGAAGCCTGATATTGGTCATCTTCATATCTTTGGATGCATTACATACTCCTATATACCCAAGGAGAAGAGGACCAAACTAGAGCCCACTGCAGAGAAGGGTATCTTTGTGGGCTATAGTGAGACCTCAAAGGCCTTTCGGATTTACATTCCTACACAGAGGAGAGTTGTTGTCAGACGGGATGTGAAGTTCGAGGAGGACAGGGCCTTTAAGAGGTCACTGGAGTTAGAGTATCTGGATCAGCCAGACCCTCAGCAGCAGTTGAGTCAGTCGCAGGGATCCAGTGGGCAGGGATCAGGAGGATCCGGAGGTACATCTATGAGGATGTCAGGTTCGTCAGTGAGCAGTGGCTCGCCGAGCCAGAGGGGTGGTGCTCCGGGCAGCATGCAGAGCAGCTCACTAGGGAGTCCATTGATGGACAGTTCACACGGTGCCTCAGCTTCTATAGGTTCAGGTGCAGGCAGGAGGACAGCAGACAGACAGTCAGGAGTTCAGGCTACTGATGGTGATGAGGAGGAGGAGTTTCATTCTCCTATGGGAGAAGCATGCTCAGGGAAGAGAAAGCCCAAGTGGCTTCAGGGCACCTTGAGAGATGCCACATCTGTTGCTGAGCCGAAGAGGCCGGTCAGAGAGAGTAGACCACCTGAGAGGTTTTGTAGCTATATGGTGATGGTTACCAGCATCCTTGACTCTAAGCCTTCTAGCTATGAGGAGGCAGCTAGCTAGTAGGTCTGGAGAGAGGCCATGCAGGAGGAGTATTCTTCTATCATGAAGAATGATGTTTGGGAGGTGGTGCCGAGGCCTGAGGGCAAATCCATGGTTACTTCTAGATGGCTTTACAAGGTAAAGCATGCTGCAGATGGCAGCATTGAGAAATTCAAAGCGAGGTTTGTGGCTAGAGGGTTCTCCCAGGTAGAGGGAGTTGATTATAAAGAGACCTTCGCTCTCGTGGCTCGATATACTTCGATTCGCTCCATTATATCGATAGCAGCAGAGATGGGTTGGAAGATCCACCAGATGGATGTGAAGATCGCATTTCTCAATGGCTTCATACAGGAGGAGGTGTACATTGAGCAGCCACAGGGCTTTGAGGTGCATGGGAAGGAGTCCCATGTGTGCAGACTGAAGAAGGCCCTTTATGGCCTGAAGCAAGCTCATAGAGCTTGGTACTCCAGGATAGATACATATTTGCAGGGGATGGGTTTCACAAAGAGTGAGGCAGATCTGAACCTTTACTTTATTGTGATTGGTGAGGAGCCTCTCATTCTGGTGCTGTATGTGGATGACTTGATCATTACAGGTGCAGAGAGACTCACAGAGCACTGCAAGAGAGATCTTGTGACGGAGTTTGAGATGAAGGACATCAGCTTGATGCATTACTTTTTGGGTTTGGAGGTGTGGCAGGAGGAGGGGAATTTCTTCCTGGGGCAGGGGAAGTATATTTTGGACATCCTTAGCAGATTCCACATGGAGGATTGTAGACCTATGTCGACACCAATGATCACCAACTGGAAGAAGCTTCATGCTTCAGATTCCGAGTTGGTGGATCCCACATTGTACAGACAGCTGATTGGTTCCTTGATGTATTTGGTCAACACTAGACCAGATATCTGTTTTGCAGTCAACACGATGAGTCAGTTTATGTGTGAGCCTAGGAAGGTTCACTGGGTGGCTGCAAAACACATTTTGCGATACTTGCAGGGGACAGTGGATTATGGTCTGGACTACAGGCAGGGAGATGGAGTGAGATTGGCAGGATACACTGATTCTGATTGGGCAGGTTGTGCTTCTGATAGGAAGAGCACTTAGGGTGCTGCTTTGGGTTGGGTTCAGCAGTAGTGTCATGGTTCAACCGGAAGCAGCAGTCAGTAACACTGAGTTCAGCGGAAGCAGAGTATATGGCAGCCAGTCTAGCTAGTTGTGAGGCTATCTGGCTTCGCAAGATGTTTGGCTTATTTGGTCAGCCGTTGAGAGCTTCAGTGATTTACTGTGATAATCAGAGTTGCATTAAACTCACGGAGAATCCAGTATTTCATGACAGGTCAAAGCATATCAGGATCAGATATCATTTCATCAGAGACTATGTTCAAAAGGGAGTTGTGAAGCTTGAGTATATTTCCACTGATGAGCAGGTTGCAGATATCCTTACCAAAGCCTTACCACGGGGCAAGCATGTCTACTTCAGAGACAAGATGGGTGTGGTGAGGAACACCTTCCTCGGTAAGAGGGAGTGTTGAAATTTGGTATTGGAGGACAGGTGGTTCCCTTAGGCTTTGATCTTTGGCCTAGGGAAAAGTGTCCAAAAGAATTTAATTTTTCTCCTAAAGTGACTTTATAATTTATAAAATTAAATCTAATTTAAAAGTGACTTTAAGTGATAAAGTTACTAAGTCTAATTTTAAAGTGACTTTTATAAAGTCAATGAAAAATTAGAAAGGAAAATGACTTTGGAAATAAATGACTAAGTGGGTCCTTATTAAAGTGGAGTGAATTAAAAAATAAAAAGTGAGATTTAAATGAGCATTTAATCTCAGTCATTGATCTAAATCTATTTCAGCCATTGGATTTAGAGATCACCCAAAAGTCACTTGGGTCACCCAAAAGTCATTTGGAGTTATATTAAGGGAGGAAAAGGAGGAAAAGATCACATTCGATTCAATTCTTTCATGAGCAGATTGGGAGAAGGAGAGCAAGAGAGCAAGAGAGATTTCTGAGCAGGGAGGAGAAGGAGACAGCAGCTTGGCACACATTCCAAGGCAGCAGTTGAGCAGATTTGTACAACTGATTCAGCACACAGTGAAAGGCAGATTTTGGCACGATTTTCGAGGAGAGGTTTGCACAAAAATCGAGGCGCAGTTTGCTGATTTCTCTACACGCAAAATGAGGGCCATACAGCAACATTTAATGCTGAAAGTGGGCACGAAAATCGAGGAGACCGTACAGCATTTATTGCTGTCCTGTTTGCTGTAATTTCCAGTTTGCTGTGAAGCATGGGAAAAGAGATAAGTTGTAAATTTGCTTGCTGATTTTTTGCTGAAATTTCTCACTGTAAAAGGCAATTTTCAGAAATAAAGAAGAGCTCTCAAACTGGTTTTCCCCAAGAGTTGTAGGGGGTTTTTCGAGGGTCACATTGACCAAAAATCTCAGTGTTTAAATGTGTTTTAATGGCTGTTTATTACTGTTGATTTTTATTTCTGCAATTTCCAGCATTCTGTAAAATTTCCAGAATTTGTGTTTTCAGCAAATTTATTTTTTTTCAGCTTGTTAAATGTATGGTTATGGGAAAGGGCATTTAACTATATGGGAGAAATAAGGAAAAACTGAAAACCGGGGTGGGAAAACAGAAATTTCTACAGAACTAAACCTAAGCTAGGTGGCAAGATCTTTTGTAATGGCCCTAAGCCTAAGTCTAAGTCCTAACCTAAGACCTAGCACTAAAGCTAAATTCCTAAGGCGCAAACAAAACCATGGTGTAAAACATATGTTATAAACTTATGTACAAAAACCATTGTAAAAACCCTTTCGGACTTATGTTAAATCATATGTTATAAACTATGTGTAATACCACACAGTTAACCGCGCTATCAAAAGACCGCAACGGAACCATCGACAATGTGAATAGTTGGCATGCAGTTTGGAAGTCGCACAGTCTTGAAGTCGACTGCCGGAAGACCGCGACTGTCAGGTGTAAAGTTGTCACAAGGACAGTTGGTCGCTAGCGCGTTGGAACCGCTGGAACTAACCGTCTAGGTGGAAGCCAACGGTTAGACCGCAGTCACATATCCGTAGTTAATCTCTGCGCCGTTCGCTGACAATCGAGGGTCAATGCTATAACCTATGGTGTATTTTTTGGTTTTGTTATGCTGTTTGCTATTTTTAATTGAACCACCATGTAACCCTATCCTAAGGTGTCATCATGTGACAAGACCGAGGCTAATAAACATTAAATACATTCAACAACTTACCATGTTTGGCCCAAGATGTTCGACCTGAACCTAGCCTGCACACTATAAATTCAGTCCATTGCTCATGAAGGGGATATTAGAGGTTTTTGAAGACTTGTACTCAGATTCTCAGAGAGAGGCAATTTTTTTTTCAGTGTATCTTGGCCATCTGGAGGCGGAATTGGGAACCGAGAGAGGCGTTGGAAAGCTAGGAGAGAGAGCTTTCTGTCGATAGAGACCAAAAGTGCCCGTGTGCACATTCAGTCTGGTGTTTTTGCTGTGTATTAGACCTCTTTCAATCAATCCTAATAAAGCAGACGCCCATCTTGAAAGTGGACCTGGAGACGTAGTCCATCAGGGATGAACTCCGTAATCAATGTTTGTTGTCTTCTATCTCTTTTTTTGCTGCAAATTCATGCTTAATTATGTTTCTTAAGTTCTTGATTAAGTCTTAAATCAACTGCTTTCCTTCGATCTTCCACATTCAACACTTAAGGTAAACGATCAATTCACTGTTGGCAATTAATCCATTCTATGTTAGTTTTAGATTATGATCGATTTCAGATCACATAATTTGGTATCAGAGCAGGTTGTGTTTTGTAGAATTTTTGCCAGTGAATGTTAACTAGGTCTAAGTCGCGACGTGGAGAAGGAACACTTGAGGAGTTTGATCCAGAGATTGGAAAGCGAAAAGTCGCTCATAAATCGACTATAATAGGATCTAATGCAGGTGAAACTCTTGAAGAGAAAATGAGCGATGAACAGTTTCAGAAAGTGTTTTTGAGCATGCAACAAATATTGGGAGAACTCTATGAAGATAAGAAAGCGAGAGATGCAACTTCTTCAAAGACATCGAAGAAGGACAAGGGAAAAGGCAAGGCTGATAAACTTCCTTCTCCTCCAGCATCTCCATCATCATTATCTTCTTCTTCTTCTTCTTTCAGTTTAGATACTAAATATATATATATATATATATATATATATATTAAAATTCCCTAAGAAATCATCTCTTTTAAAACTTGAGGTAAAATTTGAGCTACCTATTTATGATGGAGAAATGAATCCTGAAAAGTTAGATAACTGGATTAAGCAGGTAGAAGCGTATTGTCGTATTCAAAACATTTCTGATGAAAAACAAAAATTCATTTAGCTACACTTAAAATGGGGGGAACAACTTTAATCTAGTGGGAAAGTAAAGCTCAAATAGATGTAAAGTGAAAAGGTAAAGCCATCTCTTCATGGTTTAAGTTTTTAAAAGCTCTCAGAAAACAATTCTATCTTTTGGGATATATGCAACAAATTGTTATTGATTGGCAACATTTGAGGCAAAGTAAGGGGTAGAATGTTCAGGAGTTTACTCAAGAGTTCAAGAAGAAAGATTTGGCACTTGGTATTCCATTGGATACATGTGAAACTTTATTAAAGTAAATTGGCAGTTTACATTCATATTTACAACATACATTATTGATGTTTAATCCGGATGACTTTGATGAAGTGTGTGTTCAAGTCATACATATTGAATCAGGTGGCAAACCGTTCAAGTTTTCACAGAAACCATCCAGACAATTGGAAATCAAGGATTCCAAAGTTAGCAAGAGGAAGAGCAATTTGAAGGGAAAGAGATCAGTGACAACTCAAAAGGAAAGTGAAAGACCTACTTGTACTCATTGACAAAGGATCAGACATGATGAATCCAAATGTTGGAAACTTCACCGAGAACTCAGACCAAAGAAGTTCCAAAAGAAGAAAGGTGAAAATAAAGCGAAGGCAGCAATCCAACAAGATTTGGGTTCCGACTCAGGTGATGAAGGTAAAATAACCACAATGGTTTCGACAAGTAATACCTCTGGCACTGGTTCAAGTTCTAGTACTTCTGCACATTTTTCAAACATAAATCAAGGGATTTCTGTGGAGAAAGTTTCCTCCATCTATGGGGAATGATTCCTAATCATTTTGTATAAGTACTAAGTCGAATTTGCTTTTAGGGAATTATTGAGAAAATCTAGGAATGTGTTCCCTGCCATTTAATGCAAATACCTAGTATTGGGGACTAGATCCACTAATTAAGAGATTTTGGTGGGGAAAGCTTCCTCCATTCATGGAGAATGATTCCCAATCATTTTGTATAAGTACCAAGTCAAATTTGCCTCTAGGGATAGATTTTTTCATTAATGTTATTGTGGATAGAGTTTGTATTCTTGCATCTCCATTGTATTTTTTTGCAGAGATGTAATTATATTGATTAAAATAATGAAGATTGGTGTCATGTTCAACCTCTAAATTTTGTTCTCCTCCATAGGTCTTTGAGTTTCCTTGGGTTTGGCCATCCCAGGAACCTTAGAACCCTTTTGATTCATTTTCTTTCCTTCTTTTCATTGCTTATTCACATGCATCTCTAGTTTTTATTCTTTTCTATTTCTGCATTTAAGATTAATAATTTTTTGTTGTAGGATTGAGTTAAATGGTTGATGTAAATCCTTTTTCAAGATCACAAGCATTATTTCATCCTTGGAAAAGCTTTGGAAGTTCATAATAATCATTGAGTTGCTTGGATTAGTCTTCTTATTCCCAAATCTAGATTGTTGGACCTCCTTTTTAGCAAAGAACAATAAATTTCTGCTATTTTTAGAGCATGCTAACGAGCTTCAATCAAATTGATTCCACTTGCATTAGATCACAAAAAAATTCTAGTTCATAAAAAAATTACCCCATTGCATTTGCACTTGATTTGGTTAGACATTTTTTAGATTTATGAGCTCACTAATTCTCGAATTCCTAGATTTTCAACTAGTAATGGTTTTTTTTTTTTTGCATGGGTTAATAGAGGTTTTTTTGAGTGATTCCACTTGGAATGGGGACCTAAGACATCCTAGTTAATACCAAAATTTGTCCCAACCAATTTGGATTTGGTTTTTTTGGTCATTAAACCCTCGCTAATTTCATCATTTCACAAGGAAACTTTTCCAGGCCTCTTGAGCAAATCCATCCATCTCCCAACTTTGGTTTTGAGTTCTAAGTGATCTTAGGTATTCTCCCACTCCATTCCACCCATCACACACCTTTCCTAAGCTTCCCATCACCTCCAACACTTCATATTTTGCTCTTGGCTGTATCCTGTAGGTTTCCTGTAATTCCTACAAGATGATCCTGTAGGTTTCTAGTACATCCTGTAGGTTTTCTTGAAACAACCTATTTTGAGGCCGAATTGATGGAAAACCTCTAGGAAGTCACCAAAAGCCTCCCAGGGATCTTCCACACCACCCAACCATCTCATAACCCTTCCATCGATCCTCAAACATCCTTAATTCACCCGCCACATCCACAAAAACAATTAATTTGCATACTTGATTTTGCATAAAAAGACAAAAAAGCAAAAACAGATTTAGTTCAGTCTCTTTACTGGCACATTAGTGATGTTTGATGCTTCTTACTTCCATGCTTAGATAGTAGCATTCAGTTCATAATAATTTAACATTATTGCAAAGCATAGTTTCTTGGCAGTTAATTAGGAAATGGTGTGATTTAGCATTTAATTTTCGTCTCTTTTCTTGTACTTTCTTTCTTGCAATAGGTTAAGGTTCGATTTCGAACATTTCATTTTCTGCAATTAGTTTAGGATTTGAGTTCAGTACATGCACTCCATTACATCATGACATCAAAAGAATGACACATTGTATGCCGCACATATAGTGTCAACACCTCTTAAGTTTGTACAAACCCTGGGTTGATAATTAAAGTCGGTAGCCTTAGGGGTTGCAGCATTCTTGTTGCAATACTGAGGCTCATCACTGCCCCTCAAGCTCTGTGCAATTTTTGGACTGAAGCCAAGGCTGCTAGCCAGAACTGCGCAAATTCTGAGAGCAAGCTCGGTGATGGGCTACTTTGCACAATTTTCAAGGGGAAGGCATCCTGCATGCTCTGCACAATTTTGGAGAGCAGCTGGCTGCCAGGATACTCTACGTAATTTTAGAGAGCAAGGTTGGTTGCCCTCCAGTTCTATGCAATTCTCAAAGTCAGCACAAGAACCAGTTGAAGACCAAGTCACGAGAAGTCAACTTGCGGGTGCAAGGCAAACAAGTTAGTGAACATAAGCTGATAAGCCAAAGAAACTCAACTGAAAGCATAATTACCTGGTAGTGCAAAACATGCTGCCAAGGATGGTTGGTAGGGAGGATCCAAAACGAAGCAAAGGCAAAATTTTGGAGGATGGTTGTAGTCGCTACAATAACTTCTCAATGTGTCTACTAAAACAGAGGAGTTTCCAACACCACGCTACTCATCTGATCCCTAGGGAGAGTCTCGGGCATTGTAATCTACCATCTTACTAGTCATCTTTGATATTTTTTCCTACAAGGAATATCATGTGAGCTAAACCAAATCACAATAAACCAATGTATTTTAGTATAGTTCAGGGATGATATCTCGTCTACAAGATCAACAAATCAGCATGATATAGGTATAACATAATCATGACAACATATAGAAACATAACACATAATCGTATAACCATGTACCCATCATTCTAGCTAAAGTCTTGTCATCAATGCATGACCATGTCAACTACACATATCATAACCTCATACATGAGAACAAACACTACGTTACTGTACACTTGACCACATGTGAACATTAACATGCATAAGCAATGCATAATCAACCACACACTCATAACATCGCACTCGACAACAACACCATCAACTTCGATGGAAACATCATTACAACCATGACTCATACCATACAAATTAAACAAGCACATAGCCCGACAACATAAGTGACACACATGCAACCAACATGAATGCATAACCAACACACAACCCATCCAATCTGAGGGGTGAACCATGCATTTGATACCACTCTGTAACATCCTTCTCCCACATCTACCCAAGTAACCGACCAATTGGGGTAAACATGTGACGAGAAGTTACTATGATATGATTTGACTTCTTAAGTCACGTTAAGGAAGTGGAACCGAAGGAAACACACCATACAGATCTTCAACATCAACTACAAGACCCCTAAGAACCATCCCAACATTTATGATATACATCCCCTAGGTCCCATTGAGATTTTAGACCACTTGACCCCCAGACGCTCCCATGCTATGGGTCTAACAACATCTAGGAGGCTCTGGACGCTCTCATGACAAGGCATGCCAGTGTCCAGGGACTATTTTACTCAGTGTTGTGCCAACGTCCCCAAGATTTGAGCCATTTTTGTAGGCCTAGAGCCCAAGTCACTACCCATAATCGAATGACACCTTCAGAACATAAAGGTAACAATGAAACAATGATGTAAGTCCAAATACTTGAACAAGCCCTTGACTGGACCCCTACTAGCCATGACATGCATTTCATCAAACATATCACAAATATGTAATATACAAGTGTAAATAATATATCTAAGCATAGGGGTATCAGATTTTGCTGAGAAGCATTGATGCCTCAACACATTAGCTTCAGTTTCATCCATTAGGTCATAGATACATTGTTCATTCATCTATAAGTAAAAACATGATGAGAGTCATACATAGCTACTATCGTAAAACATATATATAACCAACATAATAGCAACAGAAATACCAAGGAAATCACAGCCGTATGGTCCACATATAAACTAGTATAATACTCATAGAAATACAAGGAGAAATAACCTCTTATTGATGATGGAAAATCCAAACCCTGGATGAGACTACCACGTTCCACCCGACCATAGAATGGTTGATTCGAATCTCTCTTCAACTGTTCACGCCTGTGCCATATTCCAAGAATGAATGTGGGATCTCATAGAACACATCAATCCAAAACCATGCAGGGCTTCTAGAAGCCAACCACCTTAACCCATAAAATAGTGATTCCACCTCACAGTTGGACATCACAAAACCATCATTAGATTGGTCTCTACCCAAGCCTTCCAGGGATCCAGAGCGTTTGTTCCAACCAAGGCTTCTAGGACTAGTAACTCAACAAACAGTTGTCGTTGGGTTTCCAAAGAGTTTGTCCAACTAGGTCTTTCAGGACTAGTAACTCAACCCAACGAGGGCTTCTAGAGCATTTGTCCAACCAAGGGTTCCAGGACTAGTAACTCAACCATGGTTGTTACTGGGCTTCTAGAGCATTTTTCCAACCAGGACTTCTGGGAACTAATAACTCAACCCAATCTAAAAGAAACATGAGAACCAGCCAGAAAAACAAAGAATAAACCCACAACACCATGGCTATCTAGGAAATGGAAAGGATAGGCAAATCCACTGTCAATCTAGGCAATCCACCATGCTAGTGACAAATTATTACCAACAAACCACATGCATTCCAAAATTAGTGAGGAAAACATACATGCAACTCGGAACATGCAAGCCAAATCCGCTATAGTTGCTGATCCCAATGTCCTCTTGTGCTTTCCTGTTCTTCTTTTGCCTTCTTGCTCCAAAACTCCAAGTATGCCACACCCTCCAAGAGTGCTCCAAGAAAACTCTAAGTGTCCAAGAGCACGAGAGAGAGAGATAATAGAGAGAGAGCTCCAAAAATGAACTAACAAAAGTCTGTGAACTAATTTTTATAAGTCTTTTTATTAATGAAGCCTTTATTTCATTCATTTTCCACTATTTTCCTTCATTTTACTCCTCACATGCAACTTGTGACCTTTCACTTCCTTTTCCTCCTAATTTCCATTATTTTCATAGATAAATGTGCCAAAAATGCCATTTTGCCTTTCCAAAGCCTTAGCCATTGCCTTTGCCAATTTCCTTAGCCACATTAACCAAAATGAACACCCACACTGGGATGTTTTGCCCAACATTCAACTTGGAATAAGTGTCCCATCAACCGTGGTTATTATTTTTCCTTTATTAACTTTTATTAGATGGAATTTTCACAGGGTTGTTACAGATGTTTATATAAAGCTATAAAAAACAAGATTTCCTATGAAATGTGGTATGGTTGCATTTCTTCAGTGAGGCATCTCAGGGTTTTTGGCTCCACCTGTTATGCCTTGATACCCAAAGAAATGAAATTCCACATCTTGAAGGGGGGATCCCTATACTGGATCAATTTGTGGAATCTTCTTCTGAAGGAGTCTCTCCCCCACGTGAAACTTCAAACATTGATGATACTTTGAGTGATGTGATTGACAAAATTGGGAGACTAAATTTTGATTCAGCCTCAAATCAGTGAATTGAGTAGCCTGGGCCATCTTAGAAAGGTCCTCTAAAATGGCTAACAAAGACACTTGAAAGTGTTCATCTTGATGGGGTTGGAGAGACAGGAACAAGAAGCTAAACTAGACAGAATGGAGGTGATGTAGACAATCTTGATTCACCAGTTGACATGAATGTTTCGATTATCAACTGAATTTGTCTACATATTTTGAACCAAATTCCTTCAAAGAATCTGCTTCTCATGATGAATGGAAAGAAGCGATGCATAAATAATATGATGCTTTGATAAAGAATGACACTTATCTGCTGGTTGATCCTCCATTACGAACCAAACCAATAGGCTACAAGTGGGTTCTTCAAAAACAAGTATAAAACATATGGCTCAATTGAAAAGCACAACGCCAAGATTGTGGCAAAAGGTTTTGCACAGAAGGAAGGGGTTGATTATGAGGAGACTTCCTACCCCCTTGCCCCCCCATAACAAAATGGGCTACCATTCAGACATTCTTTTCCTTGGCAACTCAAAATGGTTGGAAAGTCAATAAGATGGATGTAAAAATTGCTTTCTTGAATGGAGATCTAAAAGAGAATGTTTTTATGTTCCAGCCAGAAGGATTTGTTGTGAAGGGTTAGGAACACAAAATATCTAATCTTATAAAATCGTTGTATGGCCTCAAGCAAGCACTGCGAGCCTGGTACGAAAAATTAATTAAGCATCTTGTGAAACTCAATTTCAAACATTATGATCTTGATGATGCAGTTTTTTTTGTCAAGAAGGTTGGCAAAACAATTGCATATTTTGTGGTGTATGTAGATGATCTTTTGATGACAAGGAACAAGGAGAACCACATTGCATCCATAAATAAAGAACTAAGGAAAGGTTTTGAAATGACTTATTTGGGCTATGCTCACTACTATCTTGGTATTGAAGTAACCCAACATCCAAAGTTTACATTCCTCTTTCACAAGAAGTACATTGGAGATTTGTTGAACATGTTTGGCATGGCTGAGTGCAATCCTATGATTACTCCAATGGAACATAACTTAAAACTCACATCCAATGAAAGAAAATAATTTGAGGATGCAACAAAATACAAACAACTCATAGGAAGTCTCAACTACCTAGCTACTACTAGACCGAACATCTTATTTGTTGTTGGAATCCTCTCCATGTTTATGCGAAAGCCTGGTGAGGGTCATTGGTCTACTGCAGAAAGAGTTCTAAAGTACTTGAAGGGAACTCAAGACTTTGGATTCAAGTATACACAAGTGGGCGACTTCAGCTTGATTGAATATTTTGATTCAGATTTCGATGGAGATAAAGAAACTATGGTATCTACTTTAGGTTATGTTATGGGTCTTGGATCAAGAGCTGTCTTCTCAAGGTCATGCAAACAGTCAGTTCCAACAGATTCCATAACTGAGGCAAAATATGTGGAAACAACTGAAGCAACAGATGAAATTGTATGGCTCAGGAAAATTCTGGAAGATTTGCAGGAGAAACAAGTGCATTCAACTCTTCTTTTGATTGATAACACTTCTACAATAAAGTTGGCCAAGAACCCAAAGTTCCATGATCGAATGAAGCACATCAATACAAAATACCATCTGATTCAACATCATGTTGAGGCCAAAACAATCCACCTATGATATTGTTCCACAAATGAGCAGATTGTAAACATCTTCACCAAAGCGCTTAAAAGGAAAAAGTTTGAAAGATTCAAAGTGATGCTTGGATGTTGGCATTATGAGACAAGTGTTGTCCTTGATGGCAAATCACACAAATGATAAATTATAGTGCAGCAAATTTATTTGATAAATTATAGTGCAACAAAGTTTCCTTCATGTAGAGAAAAGTTCACGCACTTTTATGCAGAGAAAAGTTTATTCCATGTAGAGAAAAGTTCACGCACTTTTATGCAGAGAAAAGTTTATTCCATGTAGATAAAAGTTCATGCATTTTTATGCAAAGAAAAGTTTATTCCATGTAGAGAAAAGTTTACGCACTTTCATGCAGAGAAAAGTTCCCTTCATGCAAGAGAAAAGTTCACGCACTTTCATGGTTGGTTCATGGTATTAGTCCGACAGTTTTTGATCCTATGGTTTTGGTTCGTGGTATTGCATCCAAAAGTGTTGATCTCACGCACTTTCATGGTTGGTTCATGGTATTAGTCAGACAGTTTTTGATCCTATGGTTTTGGTCCGTGGTATTGCATCCAAAAGTGTTGATCTCACGCACTTTCATGGTTGGTTCATGGTATTAGTCCAACAATTTTTTGATCTTATGGTTTTGGACCGTGGTATTGAGAAAGGACTAAGGCTATAAAAGAGGAAGGAGATCATTTGGCAAAGCATCTTCTGAATTTTGAATATCTGATAAAGTGCTAGATCTGGAATACGGTGATTGGGTTATGGTGCAGATCTGAATCTGAATGAAGAAGGAACCTGAGCATAAGGAGAAGGATAAGTTCTATTGATGGGTCAAAATCTGAAGGCTGGAATAGTGATCTGTGGATCTGACTGTTTGTGGTACCTTGGAGGACTGTTAATTTGGCCCTAATTAGAGGAAGGCACAGTGCGGGTATACGCAGCTCAGCTGAAGGCACAGTGCGAGGTACGCAGTACAGAAGAAAGCGCAGTGTGGGTATACGCAGTGCAGCTGAAGGTGAAGTGCGGGTATCCGCAGGTGTATATTGGTGAAGTTGCGGACCTGTTTTGAAATATTTGTTGGCTGCCTGTTTTCTATTTTCTGTTGTGTTCTGGGTTTAGGTTACTGGTGTTGTTTTTCTGTTTACAGCATTCTGAGAAGTTTGGGTGGCTCATTGGATTGTTTGTATAAGGAGATTGGTTGATTCACATGTTCTTGATGTTTATTTGATGTTCTTGGATCCAGTCTGAAAATTAATGAAAAGTGGTCCTTGAAAGAAAAGAAGTAGGGGGTTGTAGCTCCCCTCCAGGAGAGACTTGAAAACGAGAGAGAGAGTTGTAGCTCTCTGCAGGTTGTAGCCTGCGTACTGGTAAAGGACTGCACCAGTACAAAATCATTGTAAAATGAGTTTCTAATTGAAAGAAGATAGAGACATATTGTAGCAGGTGGTTTTCACCCACATTGGGTTTCCACCTTATATCTGGTGTTCTTTTGTGTGACTATTTGCTTTTCTTGTTCCTGCTCATTATTTTATGATACTGACATACAACATAATGATCAATATTTGAAGAATTATTCAAAGTATAAATAAGGAAGATATATTGAAAAGAATTTGATAATACTGATTCACCCCCCCTCTCAGTATTATTTCCAACAATTGGTATCAGAGCAGGTCCTTCTAAAGAAGCTTGATCGCTTGAAGGAAGATCTAACATCATGAGCAACCACGAGAGGGAAGCATCAATCAGGCCATCGATTTTTGATGGGACAAACTTCGTATATTGGAAGGTAAGAGTTACTGCCTATCTTCAATCTTTGGGTACAGAAGTATGGTACATTATAGAAACAGGGTATACTTTTCCATCAGCTACTCCTACAGATTCAACTGAGAAGAAGAAATATGAAACAAATGCAAAGGCAGTTAATACTCTTCTAGGATGTCTATCTCAATCTGAATTCGTGAAGGTTATGCAATATAAATCCGCAAAAGAAATATGGGACAAGATTGTTTTGAGCTACGAAGGAGATGAACAGATAAAACGTGCAAAACTTCAAACCCTCAGGATTCAGTATGAGAATCTCAGAATGTATAATGATGAAAGTGTGGCTAACTATTTCCTTCGGGTAGATGAGATTGTTAATTGTATGAAAAACTTAGGTGAAGAAATAAAAGAGGCTGTTGTGGTTGAAAAAGTCCTAAGATCATTGTCCCCCAAGTTTGAATCTAAAGTGTCTGCAATAGAAGAAAAGGAAAATCTACGAACTCTTACTATGTCTCAGCTACACGGAATCCTACCTGCTTATGAAATGAGAAAATGAGGTGCATCAGACAGGAGAGAAGTTGCTTTTAAGGCTTCAGGCAAAGGAGACTACTATGAATCAAGTCACGTGCCAGAAGAAGAAGAAGAATCAAATTTTGTCAGAAATCTTCAACGGGGTACTGGAAGGTTCAGAGGTAAGCTACCTTTTAAATGTTTTGCTTGTGGAAGAGTAGGTCATTATGTTGCCAAATGTCCTCATAAGGATAAGATTGATAAAGGAAAGGAACCTGCTAGATGGAGCAAGAAACAGAATGCAAATAAGAAAAGCTACTACACTCATGAAGACAATGATGGTCTATCAAATAGTGATGAAGATGAACGAGGTAATGACTATAAACTTTTAATGGCATTTGAAGATGATTACATGGATGCTATAGATGTGGATAGCTTTTATGAAGAGATTTCTAGACTTAAGACATGTATAGAAGAAAAGAATATGATCATTGATACTCTACAATTTCAAATTGATGAAAAAGAAAAATATCTTGAAAAGTTAGAAGGTGAAATTGTTGGCCTTAGAAAAGAAATTGGGAAAACAAAGGTTATTAATCTTAAGTTTGTCAAAGGATCTGAAACTCTGGATGAGATCATCAATGTACAGTGTTCTCCGCTAAACAAGACAGGTCTGGGGTATAATGGAGAAACATCTCAAGCATCCACCTCAAAGAGTTATCTTGATGCAGCAAGAAGGAATGAGCAAAAGCACAATGGAGATCACCAGGTAAAACAGGGACGAATTACATCAAGAACGAACAAAGACTATCAGGTAAACCCGGGGCAATCTGTCTTAAGGATGAACAAAAGCTACAACCAGCCACAGGTAAAATCTTCTCAATTTGCTTCAAGAATGGATGACAATAGAAATTACAATCATTTGGCCGGTAGATTTGATAATCGCAGAAATTTCTTCAATGGGCAATGTTTCTCCTGCCATAACTTTGGTCACAAAGCAGCTCAATGTGTTGCATATAAAACAATCATGACTAGAGAAGCTCAAAAACAAAGAAGTATGATCGGGATTACAAAAAGGACCTATAACAACTTTTCGGCTCTTGAAAATGAAGTTGAATGTTCTATTTGCAATAACTTTGGTCATGAAGATTCTGAATGCAGAAGCAGGTTTCAGCAGACAAAGGAACAAGCCTCAAGCACCAGAACATGGAGAATAAAGGAACCACAAACAGAAAGATGTGGGATAGCATTTTATGCAGAAGGACAAGAAAATCTATGGTACATTGACAGTGGATGTTCAAAACATATGACAGGTGATAAAGAAAAACTTGAATCATATTCTGCTTTAGAAAAGGGAAAGAAAGTTTCTTTTGGAAATGATACTTCTGCAGCTATAAAAGGAAAAGGCACTGCTCAGTTAAAAGAAAAGGTCAAAGCTGGAAATGTTTTGTATGTTGATGGATTGAAGCATAATCTTCTAAGTGTCAGCCAGATGTGTGATCAAGGAACCGAGGTGATATTTAGATCAAACGGATGTCGTGTTCGTGATCTTGATACAGGTAAAACAGTGATCAAAGGTAGAAGAACTCCAAATAATCTATACATATTTGAAGAAGGACAACAACAATGCTATTTGAGCAAGGATGATGAACACTGGTTATGGCACCGGAGGTTGGGGCATCTAAGCTTTTCACAAATAAGGAAAACATGCAAATATAAGGCAGTTCGTGGTCTTCCAGATATCAAAATTCCAGAAAACACCATATGCAAATCATGTCAGTTTGGAAAGCAAACCAGAACTAACTTTCCAGAGAAGGAAGGATCAGCTAGCATGCCTCTTGAGCTAGTCCATACAGATGTATGTGGTCCATTTAGGAAAAGGACACCTCAAGGAGAAGAATACTTGATATTATTCATTGACGATTTCTCCAGGTTTGTTTGGTTAGGACTTATGAAGCACAAAGACGAAGCATTCGAGAAATTCAAATCCTTCAAAGCCTTGGTTGAAAATGAATCAGGTTACAAAATTAAGTGCCTCAGGTCTGACAGAGGTGGGGAGTTTACCTAAAATGAATTTTTCGATTTCTGTGAAGAACATGGGATAAGAAGAGAATTCTCTACAGCTATAACTCCTCAGCAAAATGGAGTGGTGGAAAGGATGAACAGAACAGTCCAACAAATGGCTCGTGCTATGCTGGATGAGTCTGGAACTCCTGCAACTTTCTGGGGTGAAGCCGCATATGCTGCGGTTGTTATTCTCAACAAAACAAATGTCCGAGTGAACATCACTCAAACTCCTCATGAGCTTTGGTATGGTGAGACTCCTTCGGTAAATCACTTCAAAATCTTTGGGAGCAAATGCTATATTAAGAATACTGATGAGCAACTTGGATAACTTGAACCTAGAGCAGATGAAGGCATTCTTCTTGGTTATTCTCCACACAACAAAGCATATAAGTGCTACAATAAAAGACTTGGAAGAATTGTTGACAGCATTGATGTAGTGGTTGATGAAAAGGGATACATTCCTAGGCAAGTAAATCATGAAAATATCGAAGAAGATGAAGACTACCCTCAAAGACAGAATGATGAAGAAGAAGAACCTCAAGAAGCACCAGAGGAACAGATAAGGATAGAAGAGAAGACTCCATCCCGGTACGTTCAGAAGAATCATCCAGAATCTTAGATTTTGGGGCAGAAAGAAGCAGGTGTACAAACAAGAAGAACAATTGCAGAAGCTTCAAGCTATTTGGCATTACTCTCCTCCACTGAACCACAAAATGTAAGAGAGGCATGCAAAGATGAATGTTGGGTCAAAGCAATGGATGAAGAACTTGAGCAGATCGAAAAGAACAACACTTGGGAGTTAGTTCCTAGACCAAAGGATAAAAATGTTATAGGGACAAAATGGGTCTTCAAAAATAAGTTTAATGAAAATGGGGAAGTAATTAGAAACAAGGCAAGACTTGTTTGTAAAGGGTATGCGCAGCAAGAAGGAATAGATTTTGAGGAAACTTTTGCTCCTGTTGCAAGACTTGAGGCCATCCGAATGTTCCTTGTTCTCTCAAGCTTTCAAAAGTTCAAAGTATTTCAAATGGACGTGAAATCAGCCTTTCTGAATGGAGACTTAGAAGAAGAAGTATACATTGAGCAGCCAGATGGTTTCATTATTGGAAATGATCCAAATCTTGTATGCAGACTGAAAAAGGCTCTCTATGGTCTTAAACAAGCTCCAAGGGCTTGGTACTATCGTTTGGACAAATATCTTCATCAACAAGGTTTTTCAAAAGGATCAACAGATAGCAATCTTTATATAAAAATTGAAAATGATAAATTGCTAATACTTGTTGTGTATGTAGATGACATTATCTTTGGCAGCAATGAAGAATCTATGAGTCAAAGCTTTGCCTTGGTGATGCAGAAAGAATTCGAAATGTCCTTGCTTGGAGAATTGACATATTTTCTTGGCCTGCAAATCCAACAAAAGGAAGGAGGGATTTTCTTGTCTCAAACCAAGTATCTCAAGCAGATTTTGAAGAAATATGGCATGGAAGATGCAAAACCAGTATGTACACCCATGGTCACAGGATGTAGCCTCAGTGCAAATGATGAATTAGCAGCAGTACATCAACCAACCTACAGATCTATGATTGGAAGTCTACTTTATTTGACAGGTACCCGATCAGACATCATGCATGCAGTAGGAATAGTGGGAAGATTTCAGGCAAATCCAAAGGAAACTCATCTTCAGGCAGTAAAGAGAATCTTCAAATATCTTCAAGGGACTCAAAATTATGGCTTATGGTATCCTAGAGATACAGATCTCACACAATGCTTATACTGATGCAAATTGGGCCGGAAGCGTGGATGACAGGAAGAGCACAAGTGGTGGTGCATTCTTTATGGGTTCCAGATTAGTATCTTGGTTCAGCAAGAAACAGAGTTCGATTGCCTTGTCTACAGCTGAAACAGAATATGTTGCTGCTACATCTTGCTGCACTCAACTCCTTTGGATGATGCAGACCTTGCAGGATTTTCAAATCACTTGTACACCACCTATCTCCATCTTATGTGATAATACAAGTGCAATCAGCATTTCAAAGAACCCAGTCATGCATTCAAAAACCAAGCACATACCAATCAAGTATCACTTTCTCCGGGAACAAGTGCTTGAACAAAAGGTCAAGTTGGAGTATGTTCCTTCTAAGGAACAGGTTGCTGATATACTCACCAAACCATTGCCTAGGGAGACCTTTGAATACCTCAGGCAAAAGCTGGGGGTTGTTGATGCATCATCTTGTTGTTGAATCTCTTCTGATTGTTGGTTGTACGCAAGGTTCATCTGAAGTATATGCGTACATGAGCTGGTTGCGGATTGGTCGAAGATCGATTGGCACAGGTTCAGGGGGAGCATATCATGCATTGTTGGCATTATGGAGGAAGTACAGAAGGAGATCATGGATGCTGGTCTGAATATTGCTGCAAGTTTGGTTTCCCCACTATGCCTGGGATGAAGATGTAATGTATTTGGTTGTCATATTTCTGATGTATCCCCACTTGGTTGGGTGATGGATGTATGTATTGAGTCTTTTGGTGATAGGAAGGTCTCTCAGATGTATAAGTCTTGGTTCTTCTTGAAGAACATCTTTTGCAGATCTTTCCTACAGTCAGGGGGAGCATGAACATCACAATTCAGAAAGAGCAGAGCTTTCAACATGTAGCATGAACAGATTGGTACACCTTGGCATATACAAAAGGGGAGCTCATTCAGAGATTTCAACAGGTACTCAGGGGGAGTATGAACAGCGGAATGCCTTTCTAGGAAAGAGAATATCTTGGTTCGCCCTTTTCCCTTGATGTCAAAGGGGGAGAGTGATTTGGTATTGTTGCCATCAAGTCCAAAGGGGGAGATTGTTGGCATTATGAGACAAGTGTTGTCCTTGATGGCAAATCACACAAATGATAAATTATAGTGCAGCAAATTTATTTGATAAATTATAGTGCAACAAAGTTTCCTTCGTGTAGAGAAAAGTTCATGCACTTTTATGCAGAGAAAAGTTTATTCCATGTAGAGAAAAGTTCACGCACTTTTATGCAAAGAAAAGTTTATTCCATGTAGAGAAAAGTTTACGCACTTTCATGCAGAGAAAAGTTCTCTTCATGCAAGAGAAAAGTTCACACACTTTCATGGTTAGTTCATGGTATTAGTCCGACAGTTTTTGATCCTATGGTTTTGGTCCGTGGTATTGCATCCAAAAGTGTTGATCTCACGCACTTTCATGGTTGGTTCATGGTATTAGTCTGACAGTTTTTGATCCTATGGTTTTGGTCCGTGGTATTGCATCCAAAAGTGTTGATCTCACGCACTTTCATGGTTGGTTCATGGTATTAGTCCAACAATTTTTTGATCTTATGGTTTTGGACCGTGGTATTGAGAAAGGACTAAGGCTATAAAAGAGGAAGGAGATCATTTGGCAAAGCATCTTCTGAATTTTGAATATCTGATAAAGTGCTAGATCTGGAATATGGTGATTGGGTTATGGTGCAGATCTGGATCTGAATGAAGAAGGAACCTGAGCGTAAGGAGAATGATAAGTTCTATTGATGGGTCAAAATCTTAAGGTTGGAATAGTGATCTGTGGATCTCACTGTTTGTGGTACCTTGGAGGACTGTTAATTTTGCCCTAATCAGAGGAAGGCACAGTGCGGGTATACGCAGCTCAGCTGAAGGCACAGTGCGAGGTACGCAGTACAGAAGAAGGCGCAGTGCGGGTATACGCAGTGCAGCTGCAGGTGAAGTGCGGGTATCCGCAGGTGTATATTGGTGAAGTTGCGAACCTGTTTTGAAATATTTGTTGGCTGCCTGTTTTCTATTTTCTGCTATGTTCTGGGTTTAGGTTACTGGTGTTGTTTTTCTGTTTACAACATTCTGAAATGTTTGGGTGGCTCATTGGATTGTTTGTATAAAGAGATTGGTTGATTCACATGTTCTTGATGTTTATTTGATGTTCTTGGATCCAGTCTGAAAATTAATGAAAAGTGGTCCTTGAAAGAAAAGAAGTAGGGGGTTGTAGCTCCCCTCCAGGAGAGACTTGAAAATGAGAGAGAGAGTTGTAGCTCTCTGCAGGTTGTAGTCTGCGTACTGGTAAAGGACTGCACCAGTACAAAATCATTGTAAAAGGAGTTTCTAATTGAAAGAAGATAGAGACATATTGCAGCAGGTGTTTTTCACCCACATTGGGTTTCCACCTTATATCTGGTGTTCTTTTGTGTGACTATTTGCTTTTCTTGTTCCTGCTCATTATTTTATGATACTGACATACAACGTAATGATCAATATTTGAAGAATTATTCAAAGTATAAATAAGGAAAATATATTGAAAAGAATTTGATAATACTGATTCACCCCCCCTCTCAGTATTATTTCCAACATTGGATTCACCAACATCCCTTCAAATTAAAGGGGGAATGTTAAACAACTAATCTTTGGGATTAGAAATCCTATGCCAATATTGTAAATAGCAAAATAAGAGAAGTTGGAAGACAAAGAGACATTGGGAGATGAAACCCAATAGCCTCCATCTTCTTGTATATAGTCATATTTTATCTTAATGAAAAGACAATAAGTTATTCGTGGAGTTACCCCTGGTCTGCCAACTCTTCCCAAGCCCCATGCGTATTGTATCTCTATTTCTTCATCAGGATGATGAATTACCCCTCATACACCTGTGTCCCCTCTCTTAAACAATTTGTAGGAAGCTAAGGAGCTAGAGGGTAAAAGGAAGCTAAGGTACTATAAGGAAGTGATCAACCCCACACTTGATAACCAAAAGTATCTCTCTATGTTGACTAACACTAAGAAGGAAATGAACACCGCTAGGATTATAATTAACTCTCATGAGCTTCAGAGTGAGACCGGACGGTGGTCTACTACCAAGACTACCTGGGACGATAGAATCTGTTAGATTTGTGATACTAAGAAAGTGGAAAATGAAAATCATTTCATTTTAGACTACCCGACGCTTACCCACATCCGCTCTGAATTCCCTATCATCAGTGACACCTCTAAATTTTTTGACTTATTAAGCCAACCCAATTATAGTGATCTTGGAACGCTTTTTTCCCTACTCCTTGATCACATAAACAAGATTTTGAACAATTAGACTCTTTTTTCTTGAGATCCTATAGATCACATTAATCTTAGTGAATGTTAATCATCATTATTAATATATTTTCAAAATAATTCTAATTTCTAATTAAACATTTAAATATTAAAATTTCCATTTTCTACATAAAAACAAATAAACAAAAACTAAAAACTGTATGGATTATTAAAAATTTTCATTTACTACAAAATTACCTTATTTTCATTTCAATTTCATGAAATACCACAAAAATCATAAATAAACCTCATCAAAACCCAATTATACAATTAATAATAATTCTATACGAATTCCGCCTGATTCATTATTCCAAAATATTTTGGCTTTTCTGAAGCAACTCAAAACCTCACCCAAAACACCTAATTCATTATTCCGAAATATTTTGGCGTTTCTGGAGTAACCCAAAACGTAACACAAAACCCAGAACAGCATCGGGAGTCTCTAGTCAAGATCTTTCCGCATTTGGTAGAAAGTGTGCGATTTGACTGGAAAACCTATGCGAATTGACATAAATGTACCATTAAATTAATTTCACGGGAGTTTCCTTTGCAGCTTCCAATTGTTTGATGACAAATTGATGCACTGGAGAAGGTTCATTGTATTTGGGATTTATTCATCTCTGGTAAGGGTTCTTTAAATTTAGTGTCCTTGTTCATAGGGTTGTGTGCATTGGAGGCAAGCTTCTAACAGACGGTGCACGTTTGTCGAGGACTACAAAAACTGTTGACTCTTGGGACTCGCAAGCTGTATTGTATTGAGGGAATTTGTAGTCACTGTTATGTTGGATTTTATACAGTGAGACCCTACTACAACTTGAGGCAGGGTATGAACTTTGTACATTGAGGGCTATAAGAGTTGCAGGCTTTCTGGTAATTTGGGTTTATGCATTTCAGCATGGATATTAGTGAATTGCTGTTTATGCATCTAGGTTTTTGTAAAGGTTTTATAAATTGAGAGTTTATCGAGCGTTTTCAGATTTTGCAGAGACCAAGTGCTCAGGATTCTGTAAACAAGATGGCATTCAGAGCTGTGTTTCTGGCATTGTTCATGATCGTCTGCATTTCACAGGTGCTCACTGCCGAGTTTAGGTTTTCCCTTTGATATTATGGTATATATGAAATTGTATTGTTTCTGCTAATTTCATGGGCTTTGAAGTGCAGGCATACTCCCGTGTTGAGCAGGAAATACATCCTGTAATGAAGGATCCATACACGAGCAGTATAGAAGAACTACAGACTAAAATTAAGTAAGTTTGTTTTCTTTAGTCTGTCTTCTTCTTGTCTCTTTAATCCAATATCAAGACTAGCCAGGAGATGTGATAGGCCACCATGATTATATCCATAGATTCCATGGTCTTAAAGAATTGAAAGAGTAATGAAAATATATATATAACTTTTTAACAATCTTTCCTCTTTCTAAGTGATACCGCGTACGTTTGTGCATTTTTTGTGCTTGTGAATGTAACCCAAGTTGAATAGTTTTATATATTTGTTTTTTGTCCCAACGTTTCCTTTGAACCTAGTGGTTGTCGGTTTATGTGCATCGATGATTTTAAAATGCAAGACACAGCGTCCCTTAAACAGAAATAGGTCAAAACCTTCTGGGCCTTATGAATGTAATCCAAACTTCAGTGGTGTTGTATTTTTGTTTTCTGTCTCTTTGTTTCCTTTGGACCCATTTTCAAGTATTCATTGCGAGTTTCTGTGCATCGTTGGAATTAAAATGCAAGGCACAACGTTCCTTAAACGTAAACAGATGAAAACCTTCCAGGGTCTTTTTCCGTAAATGGTCTGTTATATGCATTTTATTATAGCGTATAACTTAGAAATCCAGGATGGCCGCTCTCTTTGGCATTTATTAGCAGCTGCACATGTACTCTGAACTTCTTTTGTAGTAAATCGACTTTTAATTCACTCCCAATTTTTATATTTTATTTTTAACTGACAAGGGCCTAAGGCATGGATGCGAAATCAAAGATACCCATGGCTTTGTAAATTAGAAAAATAACTTTGTTTTCTGGGTTTTTATCGGTATACCCATGGCTTTGTAAATTAGAAAAGTAACTTTGTTTTCTGGGTTTTTATCGGTTTTCAGTCCCTTTAGTTTAGTTGTATTGGCCTCTTATATCTCTTCTGCAATATACGCCCTTTTTCTTCTGTTTTCTCTGTTTCAGATTGGTGTCCTTTCCACATCTCTATTTTATTTTATCATTTTTCACAAAGAAAAATTCAGAACTCTTTTATTTCATGGAAGAAAAAGTTGAAGCTACATTCCACAAGTGCACATGGAACCATGAAAAATGGAAAAGAGCATAATTAGCTACCTGCCTGAAGCTTAAGCACAGTTTGTAATACATGTGCAAATTGTCTTGAAAAGTTAAATATTTAGGTTCACTGATTATGCCTACTGACATGAAGACAGTCCTCCTATGTATACCTCAAAATCAAAAAACATTAACAGCATTAAGTTTAGAAAACAGTTCAATGTTCTTCACAACCTCCTGCAAATAATATAAAATAAGAAGAGTAAATCTTCACTATTTCTACTTAAGAATACCATATTAAAGTAAGACCATATCTACCAAAGGATGAAAACACTCATTCACAGGTAGATCTGGTGACTGTGGGTGGGATTCCCCCCTCCGTAGCTTCCATCAAGTTCATTGACCCAACTTTCAGCACCAAAGCTTGTTCTGATAAACCATATGTGACTGTATTGTGTTGAAACTTGAAAGTAATAGCGGTGAACCTGCTCAACATCAAATGGATCTGATGATAACACGTCTGCAAAATAAGGTTTTGAAGTCTGTAATTTCCTGACACCCAGCCAATGACCAGTTTTGAATCACCAAAGACGTGTAGAGAAAAAATACCCATTTCTAGTGCAATTATGAGTGGTGCAGCGAGGGCTCACAACAGCCCAGTGATTTTTCTTCTATCTGGACCTGCCTGGAAATTAATGCGGTGACCTCAGAAAAGAATAAATAATCTCATGTCCCAGATGGGTTTATCAGTGTCGAAGGAACCAATCTGCCTTGGATGTTTAGTTTTAAGAGGTACTGTAATGAAATCACAAGTAAACTAAAATACCTGAAGTGGAGAGAGTGTTTAGTCTCAAAAAAGCATGACACATCTACTAGCCCATGGTGCCATGATACTACAGCTGGCTAAACTTTGTGCTCTGTTCCCTCTGCGTCCTGACACTAGTTTTTATGCCCTTCTGCTAAGGTTGCACTCTGCCAATTTCCTTTGCCTACGATGAATGTTGTAGCAGCATCTCATAACCCCTTAGCAAAATGAGTTTACTGAACAGATATATTGTCCCACTTCCACGCTTGCAGAAAACACAATAACCAGGGCCTTGCCATGAGCATTTCTGCAGAACTTCCCACATGAGGATCTTATTTGGAAATTGCAAGCCATAGAAAAAAAAATGAGCTTTTATCTTGCTGATTGGTTTCCACCACTAACATACATCCTCCTGCCCTTTGGCAAAAACATAGCTGAATCTCCCAGGCCAACTGTGTATTCACTATTGATAGAACTTTTTGACTAAACAAGTGCATCTTCTTCTATGCTTAGCATAATAGAACTATTCCGTAGCCTCTGCACTAAGGAATTCCACGTAATAGTGTCTAACCCTTCCAACCCAAAACTTTCTGCACTTTTCTCCACTTGATGCTGGAGAATACCGTTACTTTGGTTATTATCAGTCTGGGCTGTACATTTATAAATTTTAAAATGATAATGTCTATGGATCTTTACCAAGAAAAGAGCAATAACATGTGGTATTTTCCCTTGTGATATTGATACAGGTTGTCTTTATTAAGTGTATTATATAAGCCAGATATGTTTTTCGTCTATATTTTATTGGGTGTATTTTGTAAGAGTTGTTCTTGCTCTTGCATTTGTAGGTATCAATTCAAGGATAAGGTACTGTTGACGAAAGCACTGACTCATGCCTCATTTTCCCAAGACAACAATGGGGCCTTGGATTTCCTAGGATCAGAAATTATCAAAGCTTCCATTTCTTTTCGGTACCTATGGAAAAATTCTACTATCTCAAAGGGAGACCTGACTTCCCAGATGTTCAAGCTTTCCAATTGCGATGCTCTTTCAAACGATGCTTTTGATATGAAACTCCATGAGTTGATTAGAGTGGCCCCCAAGGTGGATCCAAAAGCAAAAAAAGTAGTATGTGGCTGCTACCATTCCTTGTTTGGGGCTATTGGAGTTGATGCAAAAAATCTAGATGTTGCAAGAGATAAATTTTGGATTAGGCAGGGGTGGAACAGCACAAAAAACATGCAAAAGCATTTCCCACAACAAGATCGTCATTCAGAAAGTCTCGATGCTTTTGAGTAGTTGTTTCTTACTGTTTGTAAATGAATGCTGATTCCTTTCTTATTTTGGGATGAAAACATAATATCTATTACTAAAACTTTAGGCAATGAACCAAACTTGCTTCCTTATAAATCTGCTATGAATCAAATGGGTATATCACCTTTTGTAGATTACGATTTTGAGAAGCTGAGAATCAGGTAGCGACCTTGCAATATGTAACTAAGAACTAAGTGGGTACATCTACTCTCTTAAATGGTTATTTTAAGAATTAGATGGTAGCCTTGGGAGGCTCAGTCTTTTCTTTCTTCTTTTGGGGTTGTAAATATAATTTTCAATTACTTAAATTCTGGCCAATGAACCAACCATGCTTTCTTATAAGTCTGCCATGAATCAAATGGGTGTATCTATTTTTGTATATGTTGTTTTTCAGAAGCTTAGAATTAGATAGTGGTCTGCCATGAATCAAATGGGTATATCTATTTTTGTATATGTTGTTTTTGAGAAGCTTAGAATTAGATAATGACCTTGAGATATGCAATCTTGGGACCAAGTGGGTACAGTTTCTTTCCTAAATGGTGATTTTGTGAAATTAGATGGTAACGTTGGGAGGTGCAATAATGAAGCTTGGTTACAAGGCAATAATGAATATTTTGACATGGTTTCTAGGAGAATAAGAAATCTCCACCCTTTTAAAGCAAATTGCTTCAGTGTGTTACTTTATTTTATACTTCATTTTCTTTTATTGTATGGGATGGCTTGGAATCTTGGATAACACTAATGAATGCTAAAATTCAATTCCTAAAGTCTGATGTCCTAGATACCAAAGAGTTAATTGTATTTTTTCTAGAACATGTAATTCAAAATATTTCAGTATAATTTATTGTGTAATGATATGGGTAATTGTGTTCAGTTTTATCCAATTTCTAGGTGAATTGTATCAATGGATATATTTATTTCATGTATTGCATAATTTAGATGATTATATGAGATCAAGCTTTAAAGACAGAAATATGTTTTGGCTTTATATTGGATTAATAATGAAAGAAGTCAGACTTGGACTCCAGGAGCTTTATAAAAGATTTAGATTTTAATGAAAATATATTATGGTACAAAGAAGTAAATATAAACAGTAAATTACCAAATATGTTGAAAGGTATAAATAGTGAAAATGGATACAGAAATTACTTCTTAAAGTTTTAAGAAGCTTTTTGATGTATTAAACATAATGGATGACTCAACTTTTTTGAGATTGAACACAATGGATGGCACTGATTTGCACAATTATGCTTTGAAGAGATAAAACAGTTTGTATTTTACATTTGCAAATTTTTAGATAAAACACAAATGGATTCCCTTCCTCTAAATGAGTGCAGTAAACATGTTGTACATACCAAATCAAGTCCAAACTTACACAAAAAATGATTAATAAATGAAGGCAGTCAAGTGCTTGAAAGAGTTGAGATATAGGGTCAGGGTCTTTCGATTTTTTCAGTTAATGAGTTGAAGTTATCACCTGACGGGGTGTGTCAATTAGGGTCTGATTAGGCCGAGTCAACAACTCGGGCCATTTTTTTTTTACTCCACAAAGTTAAAAGAATGGATTTTGAGTGTTTTGGGATGGTTTTGAAAACACTTGTTTTTGTTTTAATTCCATATTCATGTTTATTGAATTGATAAGTAGACAATCTCTTGGTAGAAAATAAAAGAACTTCTTGAAGAAACTTATGTCCTCTCTTTGCATAGATAGAGTTTGTCTGAACTAATAATTCTGCTGAGGTAAATTCATTACAAGGGCAATAAGCATGTGCAAACTAGTCTTCATTATGTTTGATATGAATGAATCTCACATGTAGGGCTTGAGCATTTACAGGTTTGATTGTAATTTTAATAAATATAAAATTAGTATTGTTTGGATGAATAACATTGTGTCTTTTTATTTAATTAACATTGACCTGTAGCGAATTATTTTTATATGTATCAGAATTCATAAATATTAAACTTGTTGGGTTAGTTTTTTGGATATTGAAAATTCCATATACCAAGTGTTTTAAAGTGATTTCTTGTATTTGAAAATGTTGAATTGGATAGAAATGGATGTTGAATGATAAAATATGTTCTACCCTACAAGAAAGATGGGGTGTTCAGTAATTTTGAAGGAAGAATATGTTAAAAATATGTTTAGGGATTTGGTATCATCACGAATAATGACACAAAAGTGTTTGTGGTGTTATAGGATCTCATTGCACTCAAACACAAGGGAGTTTGTAAAGTCACAAGTTTTGGCAACTCCATTAATCTCATTAGAACATTGTGTGAAAAGACTTTCCCTTTGTATCTACATTAACTCAAAGGCGAATAAACAAACCAACAAAGGTGTTTTCCTCGGTGTGGAGCAACTAAGTGAAAGGGAAGGAATCATCTCATCACTTATCACTCATTCCCTCCCACAAATAAACTCTCCCCTTCAATATACAGAAACTCAAAGGTGAATAAGCAAAACCAACAATGGGGTTTTTCTTGGTACAGAGAAACTAAATGAAAGGGAAGGGATAATGTCATCGCTTATCACATTTTCCCTCCCATGAATTGCTGAAAGGTGAATAAACAAACCGACAAGGGGTTTTTTCTTAGCGTGGAGCAACTAAATGAAGGGGAAAGGGATCATCTCATCACTTATCACATGTTCCCTCCCATGAATAGTGTTGAAGGGGTAGCCTCTCACTCCAACATGCAACATAGCATGTGAAAGGGACATCTCCTATATATGGGATGAATTAGTGGATAGGTTATTTAAGTTTGATCATGTTAAAGGTAGAGTTTGTTGTTTGTATGTAGGTGGAAAGATTGGGAACATGACTAGCATTGAATTTTTTTGAGGGTAGCCCTAAGTCTCCCATGAGCACAATGATCACACATTGCCATTGAAGGAAATCAATGTTGCGTTCATTGCGACTTGAAGGACATAGAACTATTGAAGTAGTTTGAAAAGGATGTGGTGGAACAAATCGTAACAATAGAGTATAAGTTGTAGGGAGCACAAGTACTCTAAATTTGAGTAACATTTACACAGTACTGAAAAGGCAAAGAAAGTAGATTGCACACAATTCAGGTGTTTGTAAGCAGTGACCATGATTAAAGTTCTACATAATATCAAGTTGATCAAGCATCGAACTAATTGCTCGGTAGTACAATAATTCAAAGACAAGATCTGACACTCTTTTACTATCAGTGTGTCACATTCAAAGAAAGCACTTGGAACATCTACAAATTGAGTTTAATACATTTCTAGAATGAGTAAATAATAGTGAAGGCAAGTTTGTGTAAAAGCTACACAATACAGAGGTGCATAAGAGTTTAGTGTGAACAAAATTCCATATCAAGAGAATGCCCTAATAAGGACATATTTTGCAATTTCCGATAGAAAATGCCAATACAGAGGCACAAAGTTTGTTAGGGTCCAACCCTAACCCCCTTATTTATGTAATAGGGTCGAGTCATAGTTATAGTTAGTTAAAGAGTCAATAAAGCCCATATTATTAATTGTAAGTTGTTGACCCGCATTTAAAGAAACGGACCATAGCTGGTTGCAAACGTGCCATGGTATTAGATAGATGGTATTAAGACAACCATGGCACTGACCCATGGTATTGCATGTATGAATCCTATATAAAGAATAGAGACTCCCCATTGAGGAGCGTCGCGTCTTATTTTGTAATCGAGCCCTGCTCTATTGGAGGTTGCCCCCTCGAAGAGGCAAGTGAACATTGCTTTCATCTCTGATTAATAAAATACACGTCGTTATTTCTCATTTTGTTCTGAGTTCTGGGTTTTGTGTTTCTCTATATATTTGGTATTTTGGCATCTTCTCGCAGGTCAAGAGCATAACAAGTGGTCTCAGAGCGCTTTCTAGGGCCGATGGTATCTCCATTTTTAGCAATTTTTTTTTGGCTAAAGACGTGTTCCAGTGTCTTTAAACTACGAGATCTGTCGTTGAGAGCATAAACCTGCGGATTTGGAGAGGCATGCACGTAGGAAATACAAGAGGTGGTCACGCTTGTTGGACTCCCTTGTAATCCCTGTGGGTACCCCTTCGAGTAGTAGCGCATTAGACAAAACCGCGCATGGACTGTCTTCCACGTACCCTCTGGGTATATCAGAAGCCCCCTAGGTTCACCTGAAACCTTGCTATAGATAAACCATTAGCAGTTTTGTTGCTACAGTACACCGAGAACATCACTAGGGGAGATTACTCGCGTGTATGATAGGGTAGTCGGGTAGTACGGCTAAGGGTACGGTTGATCCTCCTTAGTTAGTGCCCTGAAAGATTGGGCCGAGTACTATTGTTGGACCCTTAGGTATATTGCGATTTGTAGCGCTCAACACTCCTTGAGACCATAGTTCCGTCGTCTCTCTAAAGATCACCCATTATCTTCTTTGCCAAATTAGATCTAGCAGTTGCGGTTTTGTCGCCGCCGTAACAATCAGATCAACTAGTTCAGGGTCTACCGCCACAATACCATGCGGATCTCGCAGTTGGGGTTTTGTCGCCACCGCAATCCAATTCACATTCAACAGTTGAGGGTTTCGCAGACAGATCTGATCATTTGTGCAGGGAGGCTTGTGGTTCCTATACCCTGGGGCGATTCTCGCAGGACATTGGGCAAGATTAACTTTTCTGGAAATTGGCCACTGCAGTGTTGGTAAGCGGAGAGTAAAACTCCTCTCGGAGTAGAGTCTGAGGCCCTCCCGGGACGCTTTTAAAAGACTTAGCCCATAAGAATTAGGATGACGAGCTGAGCGAGGTGGTACCATTTACTTGTCAACGTTAATTTTCAGGGGGTACCAAATTTTTTCAAAGTGACGACAAGTGACCCGGATCTGTGTATGGTTGAAACCAGAGCTCAAGCCATGGCCAATGAGAAGATCGAGAACATTGAAAAAAATTTGGCCTCTTTAATGGACCAGATAAAGACATTAACATACACAGTCACAAAGGGCAAGCTGGCATTACAATCGGAGGCATATGGTTTTAATGAAGACCTTGAAGGAGAATCTAGCCATCATCTTCACTTCCATGGAAATCACCAACATTCCCACCATTGACCACCCAAGCTGGACATGTACAAATTTGATGGCTCTAATCCGACAATATGGGTAGCACAAATGGACCAATATTTCATTCTGAATAACATTGTAGATGATGACACTAAACTACGTGTTGGAGGCCTTTACTTGGAGCAAGAAAGATGGCAATGGTGGCAGTGACATTAGAAATGCTATCCAAGGAAAATTATTTGGCAGGTGTTAGCAAAATCCATTTGTGACCACTTTGACGGTGAATCTAATTTTTTGGGTCGTCTTACTAAGCTCAAACAGATAGGCACAGTAAACGACTATATTACAGTTTTTGAGACATTGGCCTTCCGCACGCAGGTCTCGGAGATGAATTCTACTTGGAATGTTTTATAAGTGGTCTCAAAGAAGCCATCCAAACCCACGTCCGGATGCACCACCCATCCACAGGGATGGAAGCTTGCACAAAGACTATCGAAGTGGAACGTGCTTTAGCAGCCAAGTCGCCTCATCCACATTTCATAGCCAAGGAATGCCCCAACCAGGCTTAGGGCACTACCCAAACACTTAAGGTTCAAAAGGTGTCCCCCGCAGAAATGGCTGAAAGAAGAAAGAGAGGATTGTGTTACTACTGTGATGACAAATACTCTCTGGGGCATAAATGCAAGGAACCCAAATTCTTTCAAATTGATGCTACTGATCACAGTTCATCTGAGGAAGCCCCACTCTTTGAGGGATCAAAGGAGGAAGATGAGGACAACCAACAAGACAACGAGCTCCCAGCTACGCTAGAAGAACTAGTTATCTTGCTCCATGCTTTGGCATGTTTTTCGTCTCCCCAAACTCTCAAAATCAGAGGTTTTATTAAACATCACCCTATAGTAGTATTGATTTATAGTGGTAGCACGCATAACTTTATCCATCAGCGAGTCGCTGAAGCTGTTCATTGTTTTGTTAGAGCAGTCTCTAATTTCCAGGTCCAGATTGCTGATGGGGGGACAATGAAATGTGAAGGCTGCTGTGAAAATATCAAACTTTAGATGGGAGATTACCACCTAAAGACCCACATGTTTGCCATCAACATGGGTGGTTGTGACATTGTCTTGGGTGTTGAATGGCTCTGCACACTAGGCCCAATCACAATGGATTTCCAGGAGTTATATATGAGCTTTAAGCAAAATGACCACATGCATGCCCTTCACGGACTCCAAGTAGGTACTCCTTCTATCATCAGCTCGCATCGAATGGAAAAGTTGTTAAAAAGGGCCATCATGGAGTTATTGCCCAAGTTAATGCCATCCAGGCCATCGAGCCCACTACTCTCCATATTCAACCTGAGATGCAATAGGTCTTAAACAGCGACCTGTAGGTTTTTGACAAACCTAACAAGCTTCCACCCTCTAGAGGGGAACATGATCATAGCATCACTTTGGTCCCAGGGGCACAACCACTGAATGTGCGCCCATATAGATACCCTTTCGCGCAAAAGAATGAAATTGAAAAAATCATCAAGGAACTCCTGGAAGCCGGTGTCATTCGTCCTAGCATCAGTCCTTATTCATCACCTGTTGTCATGGTACTCAAGAAAGATGGGGAATGGCGCATGTGTCCAAACTTCAGGGTCTTCAACAAGTTCATGGTCAAAGATAAATTCCCTATCCCGGTGGTTGATGATTCGCTGGATGAACTAAATGGTGCTCAATTCTTTACCAAGCTAGATCTTCGCTCGTGCTATCACCAAATACGCATGAAAGAAGTAGACATTCCCAAGACTGCTTTCCGAATTCATGAAGGCCATTATGAGTTCTTGGTCATGCCATTTGGTCTCTCTAATGCCCCATCCACTTTTCAGAGCTTCATGAATCACCTGCTCAAACCATATCTCAGAAAATTTGTCCTTGTTTTCTTTGATGACATTCTCATCTACAGCCTCACCTGGGAAAAACATCTTCAACATGTAGACCTGCTCTTGCAACTGCTCCGGAAGCATAAATTATTTGTCAAATTGTCCAAGTGCTCTTTTGGCATGGAAGAAGTCGAGTATTTGGGCCACATTGTGGGGCGTGAAGGTGTCAGGGTGGATCCCAAAAAGATCTAGGCAATGCAGGATTGGCCCCAACCAAAGACCTTGAAGAGTTTGAGAGGATTCTTGGGTCTCACCGGCTACTATCGCAAATTTGTCCGTAATTATGGTCGCATTGCTAGACCCCTCACTCACCTTCTCAAGAAAAATTCATTCCTCTGGACTGATGAAGCACAACAGGCGTTTATGGCTCTCAAACAGGCCATGTGTTCCACTCTTGTATTGGCACTACCCAACTTCACCAAATCTTTTGTGATTGAATGTGATGCTTTAGGTACGGGTATTGGGGCTGTCTTAATGTAGGAAGATCGACCCTTGGCTTTCACCAGCCAACAACTAAGTGGGAAACATCTGGGACAATCTACCTATGAGAAGGAGATGATGACCATCTTACTTGCAGTGGATACCTGGCGACCATACTTATTGGGGTGGCATTTCCAAATCCGCACAGACCATCAAAGCCTCAAATATTTTTTGGAGCAACGACTATCCTCGCCACAACAAAATAAATGGCTAGCCAAAATGCTGGGATATGATTATGAGATAATTTACAAGAAAGGGCACGAAAATGTCATAGCGGATGCTTTATCACGCCAATTTGAGGAGGACAACACCCTGCTAGCAATCTCTCTTCCCATTGTAGATTGGATTGAAGAAGCCCGCAAGGAATGGTTTTCACATCCTTCGCTCTCCCAACTCGTTAATAACTTGCAAGCAGTGCTAATTCCATAGTGGCCTACTCTTGGAAGGATGAGATTCTTCGCTACAATGAGAGAGTAGTGATGTCACCGACATCCACCCTTAAAATGCGCCTTTTGGCAGAGTTGCACTCATCTCCCATTGCAGGCCATGCAGGCTTTTAGAAGACTTATGCTCGCACTCGTCGTTCCTTCTTTTGGACAGGCGTGAAAACTGACATTCTTACTTTTGTAGCGGAATGTGATGTGTGTCAACGCCACAAAGGAGAAATAGTCAAGTCCCCAGGCACTCTACAACCATTGCCCATCCCTGCCTCAATTTGGACGGAGGTTTCTATGGATTTCATTACTAGTCTTCCGAAGTCAGGCAACAAGTCAGTCATCATGGTGGTTGTGGACAGACTTTCTAAGTATGCTCATTTTTGCGCCCTACCCCCATTTACCCCCACTTTGGTGGTCCGATCTCTCATGGACCAGATCTTCAAACTGCATGGCATGCCCACTTCCATTGTGTCTGATCGTGACCGGATCTTCACCAGTAACTTTTGGCAGGAACTTTTCAAGCTACAAGGCACCCAACTCCAACTAAGTACTTCCTATCATCCCCAAACTGATGGTCAAACTGAAGCAGTCAACAAATTTTTAGAGACCTACCTTAGGTGCTTCACTTCAGAAAAGCAACATCAATGGATATAGTGGTTACCTCTAGTTGAATGGTGGTATAATACTAACTATCATGTTGCCACCAAAATGAATCCATATGAAGCAGTTTATGGTCAACTTCCCCCTTCACCTACTTCTTATTTCCCTGGATGCTCTAAGGTGCGAGCAGTGGAGCAACTCCCACAGAACCATGCAGCCATGCTAGCCCGTCTCAAAGATAATCTCCATCAAGCTCAGAATCGCATGAAGCAACAGGCAGACCAACATCGTTCAGAGCGCACATTTCAAGAAGGAGATCAGGTATTCTTGAGGCTGCAACCATACAAGCAAACATCAGTCAAAGACAAGGGCCGTTAGAAATTATCTCCAAAATTCTACAGACCTTATCCAATACTTCAACGCATTGGAGAAGTAGCCTACAAGCTAGCCTTGCCACCCACTGCAAAAATCCATCCTGTCTTCCATTTATCATGCCTCAAGAAAGTGGTGGGAAACAATTGCAGAATTCAAAACAGTCTACTTGAATTGAATGGTGGTGGTTCAATATGGCTCCAACCTCAACAAGTACTCGACACGCGAGAACGACATCTACGCGACTGCATGATCAAGGAAGTCCTCGTCAAGTGGAAAGACACCTCTCCAGAAAATGCGACCTGGGAACCAACCACTGTTCTTCAGCAGTTTCCGCAGTTTCAACCTTGAGGACAAGGCTGTTTTTATGGGGGAAGGGCATGTTAGGGTCCAAACCTAACCCCCTTATTTATGTAATAGGGTCAAGTCATAGTTATAGTTAGTTAAAGAGTCAATAAAGCCCATATTAATAATTGTAAGTGGTTGATCCGCATTTAAAGAAAGGAACCACAGTTAGTTGCAAACAGGCCATGGTATTAGATAGATGGTATTAAGAGAACCATGGCACTGACCTATGGCGTTGCATGTATGAATCCTATATAAAGAATAGAGACTCCCCATTGAGGAGCGTCGCGTCTTATTTTGTAATCGAGCCTTGCTCTACTGGAGGTTGCCCCCTCGAAAGGCAAGTGAACATTGCTTTCATCTCTAAATAATAAAATACATGTTGTTATTTCTCATTTTGTTCTGTGTTGTGGGTTGTGTTTCTTCTTATATTTGGTATTCTGACATCTTCTCGCAGGTCAAGACCATAACAAAGTTGCGATTAATTTTTTAAGAAAAAGAATATACAATCAAGAACATCAACCTGTCCCTATTATTTTGCCTCGATATTCCTTCGACAACAGTCCACAAGCTTACAAATTTTCCAATCGTTACCAATTAGTGTCATTAGAGTCCAAGGAAGAAATCTCAAATTTCTGATACAAAATAGATCTGGGATCTGTAGTGTCATCATTTTAGCTATAGTAAGAAAAATATGTACTCTAATTTTAATACAAGATGAAATGAAATTATGAAACATATGCATTAAAGTGAAAATTTGGGCATTGTTGCTCTACAATAGTTGAAAATTGCAATATAAATAAATAAATGCTCTTAGAAGGCTACTTTAATAAAAATGGGGACTAAATTGCACCCTCAATTTAACATTAAACGACCTGGACATGAAACAAAAGATTGCTTCCTATAGATACAGGAATAAAGAAGATGGAGAGGATGTGTAGCATGTCATGGATTCTGCACTTGGATATGACTTTCAACAAAATAATGAGTCAAAATTTGGGAGCAACTATAAAATAGAGTAAATAGATGAACAAGTTGTATAGCTTGGTAACCTTTTCAATTTTGTGATGCAGCTCCAATTGTGTCAAGAGAATCAGATATATTTTTCATCAATATGGAATACAACAAGTACTTCTTTCTTTGTATATGCTTCTTGTAGGAGTGATGAATCCACAATTTCTGACAGTGGGTGTTCCTCTTTGAATGTTTTTCTAACCCAAGTGACCAAGTCCATGTCAAAGGATGCAAGTTGGAATGTTGGAGATCGACCTGTAAGCATTTCCAAAAGGACAACTCCAAATGAATAAACATCCCATTTCTGTGTTGGCTTGTGGCCAACAACAAAGGCTTCTGCAACCTGGTAATTATTCAAAAATGAATGTGAACGTCCATCATTTGTTGGTCATTCTATAACTAATCTTATAACTCCTCCTGGGAACGTGCTTCCATGAGCAACAACTGAGTTTTTTCCTGATGGAAGGCCTCCACTAAGAAGTTCTCCACTTTGTCGAGGTGCAACTCTGCTGCCTGCAATAATAATTAGACGACCCAAGCGAAAAACTGAGATATATGGCTGCATATTGTTATCCAACAGAATATTTGTGGGCTTAATGTCTCCATGTACATATTTACGAGGATTGCACTCATGCAGATAGGCCAAACTGCGTGCGGTTCCCTTGGCAATATTTATCCTAGATGCCCATGTCAAGAGTGTGGTTGGACGGCCTGATCTACCTGCAGGAATTGGTAAGAATTGTCAAGCTTGTTGTCAACCAATAAATGCAATTTAGATTCTCCCGCAACATATAAAAAATATGATATATTTAAATAGAGAGTTGGCTTAAAAGCTAAAATCAGTAGTTATAAACAAAACAAAGTTATTGCATTTGATATAAATCTGTTGGAGTTAATGCTTACATTCCATAGTTAAGAAGTTGGTTTGTGATGGTTGAAAAATTCTCTCAAGCTCTATATCTAATTTAGGAATAAGTTGGATCTCAGAAACTCTATTTAATAGAGTAATCTGAATGTAAATCAGTGTGTGAGTGTGTTTGCACATACACCATTTGTGCATAATATATGATTGAGTTTCTGTAATTGTGTTGTTTTAGCTATTTTTTATCATGGTATCAGAGCGTAGGATCAGAGGCCTATGTGTTGTGTTGTGATAAAATTCCTAGAACTGAGATGAGCTTGCGTTCAAGAGCTGTTTGCTTTGCGTTCTGGACAGTGTATTCTCCATTTTTTTAAAATTGCTGCCATATCTCCGGTCCGATCCAGTCCAGCCACGGAATTAGCAAAGTGACCACAGATTTTCAGAACGTAATACATGGAGTGAACGAGAAGATCTGCATATTTTTCATTCATTTGCTTCATAGACCGACCTTCCTGCTCCTGTAGACACTTCACACTGCGACATATTATGTCCTATGCTCTGAACGTGGGAAATCGCTTAAGAGGGAGAAAAATTTACAAGATCTCCATCTGAGTTCATATAAATCATGGGTTCAAACCATGATCAAGTGCTGTCAGAATAACAGTTGGAGGGGATTCTTGCGCGAGAGAAGTGGAGCTCCGTGAAGGAAGAGGAGATGTTCGACAGATGGGACATGTTGCATGTAGGCGAAGCTATTTGTCGATGCAATCCATGTGGAACATGTGATCGCAATCAGGAATAATCCTCACATTCTCCGGCTCCTTGTAATCGCTTAGGCAAATCGAGCAACACTTGTTATCCTCTGCTTCTTCTAACTCATTTCCGTGTAAAAATTGAGCGATTGGCAGGCTTTGACAGAATATAACATCTTGGGGAATGAATCCAAAGTCTCCTTATCGATCCCAATTACAGCGCCGTTCTCGTTCAAATGGGCGGTATGAAATCTGATTGCACGATCGCTAGCCCATATCTCGTTTCTTACATGTCTGATGTGTTGCCTATTTCTGTCACGGCATGGTTCGAGGTGTTCAGTGCTATCGTATTCATAGCCATTATATTGTTGGTTCTTCTCTCTGTCTCAGTGAGCTGGCAAAACCATTCATATTATGATGAATTCAATGAAGAGAGTGAACCTATTAAACTCTTTTAAAAATAACTAGCAGTTCAACTATGTGTCTGATGCCAGTACTTAAAGATCAAGTAGCAGTAAGGCTCAATATGGATGGTTGTCTAGATAGTATGGCAGTTGCGGATCTAGGGAAGGATCCCTCATTAGTGGTAGACATGGAAGTGGTTTCCTAATGAGGTTATGCGACAGATTGGGATGCTGTTCAGTAATTGACTTCGGGAGGTCCTTGATTCGGGAGTTGAGGAAGGGAACTCGGGAATCCAACTTGCCAACTACACCTTTCCGAGGGTTATGAGGCAACTTGATGGAGCATCTACTGATAAGCTTGATTAGTTTGTTATTTTCATGTAATGTAATCATTAAGGGGGGATGTTGGAGTTAATGCTTACATTCCATAGTTAAGATGTTGGTTTGTGATGGTTGAGAAATTCTCTCAACCTCTCTATTTAATTTAGGAATAAGTTGGATCTCAGAAACTCTATTTAATAGAGTAATCTGAATGTAAATCAGTGTGTGAGTGTGTTTGCACATACACCATTTGTGCATAATATATGATTGAGTTTCTGTAATTGTGTTGTTTTTAGCTATTTTTTATCAAAATCATCATGAATTAATAGATTGAGGTGGTCTGAGCAACGTTGCAATAACAAATTGTGTTTTTAACCTGGAAGTAAGCCTTCCTACCTCAGGACTACAAACAAAGTAGGCAAAAAAACATTTTTCAAAGCAACACTTTATGATTGATGAAAAACAATGAATCAAATTGATCCAATAAACAACACTGAAACTGAAGAAGTTGTGAGCACAAGATACTTCGTTTCTGTGGTTGTGTTTTCAGTTTATTTGGTTGCAAGAGCTGCCACCCGTGGGGCTCTGGGGAACTGTAAGATTCAACCTTGTTATATAGGGCTTTATAACTTGTTTCTTGTGACTAGCCAACAAATTTAATTTGCTTAAATGTTCCCCAACAAGCAAACCCAAGGAGTTGTACAGAACAAGAAGATGGCTTCTAAGGCAGCCCAACCAAAAGCAATGGTCTCTCCTTAGAGGGTTTCTCAAGCTGCAAACAATAGGAGGGACCTGGGAGATATTGGTAACATTGTGGCAAATGTCGGTGGTAAATGCAATGTCACCAATGAAGGAGTCAATGGGAAACCTCTCGCTGAGGTCTCTTGCCCTATTACGAGGACTTTTGGTGCTCAGTTACTTGCATGGGCAGCTGCAAAGAAGGGGATCTCTGTTGCCAATAACCAAACTTAGGCACCGGTTGTGATTCCAAAGGCAGACGTTGTGTGGGGAAAAAAGCAAAGGAGGTCTAGTAAGAGCAAGGACATTCCTCCAAGAACTGTAGTGACCAATGAATCAGATGATTGTGTTATTATTGAACTACCGCACATAATAAAACAAACTTGTAATCACAATGCTGGAGATGCAAGGACAAAGAGAAACCTCAATTACTAACAACAAAACCTAAATCACTAACAACATCACTTACATCTAGAAGTGCAGTAGCGTTACGTGGGTTTAGATTTGATGATGAAATCACTGAGGTAGAGGAGGACCCTTGCCAAACTTTGATGGGGGACCGTGATAACCATTTAGCAGTGGTTGAATGTATTGATGATATATACAAGTTCTATCGTAGAATAGAGCAAATGCGATGTGTGCCAAATTATATGCCCAAACAACAAGAGATTAATGTCAAAATGAGAGTAGTACTAATAAATTGGTTAATTGAGGTACATTACAAATTTGGGTCGATGCCAGAGGCTTTGTATCTTTCCACAAATCTTCTTGATAGATATCTTGCTACTCAACTTGTATCGAGGAGAAATTATTAATTAGTGGGTGCCATTGCAATGCTTATAGCTTCAAAGTATGAGGAAATTTGGGCTCCAGACAGACTTTCTTGACATCTTAGAAAATAAATTTGAGAGGAAACATGTATTGGTTATGGAGAAGACAATGCTCAACAAATCGAAATTCCATCTCACAGTCCCAACTCCATATGTATTCCTTATCTGGTTCCTCAAAGATGCTAGCTCTGATGAAGAGATGGAAAATTTGGTATTCTTCTTTATGGAACTAAGTTTGATGCAATATGTGATGATAAATCCTCCTCATTAATGCTCGATGCTGCTGCAGTCTACAACGGTCAAAACACTTTGAAAAAGACACCTGCCTGGAACGATGTACTTAAACGCCATACAGGCTACTCTGAAATAGACCTCAAGGAGTGTACAAGACTGATGGTGGCATTCCATCAGAGCTCTAAAGAAAGCAGATTGAATGTAGTTTTTAAAAAGTACTCAATGCCCGAGTATGACTTTGTGGCACTTATCAAACCTGCCAAGCTCCCTGCATAGCAACTGATTAGCAGAGTTGCCATGTTTCTCAACTCAGTTGTACATCTAGGAATTGAGATTGGTATGTCAATCAAAAGTTTTAGCATAGAAGATCATTCATTCCCTTGATATTCCCCTTTGGGTGGATGGTTTTTTTGGTCATTCTTTGTAACTGTACATAGTTGTGGCAAAAGCATGATTAAGAGAAGATATAGCCCACTTCATTTTCGGCATAGCCTGTCCACATGGGAAGTGGTGGCTTAAAGCCAAGGGATTTTTACTTGTCAATTGTAATAAATGCTTGAGGGCATTTATGTGTTTTTTAATTTAAAAAATTGAATTATATAACACTGAAAAAAAAAGCAATGCTGAAAACCATTTTTTGATTTTCCTTCTCATTAAAATACTCAACCTTAAAACTATCAATATTATACCTTGCAAATAGTGTATTTTGAGAAACCAAGTTGAAGAGAAAAAATCCGCCATAAAATCAAAGAAACTTAAAATTGAATCTATAAAAGAAAATTTACCATGCAATGCAACTTCCAAGCTTCCATTTGGAACGAAGTCAGATATCAACAATTTCTCATCAGCTGCCCAATAATATGCTCGAAGTTTCACTATGTTGGATGTTGAATTCGTGCAATGGCTTGAACTTCATACTCAAATTTCTTAAATATCTGATCACCTCCCTCCCGCAACCTCCTCACTGCCATAGAATCCCATTGCCAAGTACCACTTTGTACACAATTCCCAATTCACTCTTCCCTAAGACATAAGCAGAAGCTCTGAGCAATTCATCTAAGTCAAAGCTGAAACCTTTGTCATTGGGAATGAGATCTCCCCGGTCTCCCTTCTCTGAGGCTATTTCAGAAGTCTCTGCGTTGTTACATAAACATTGAGGAATCCCTCCTACCAATTTTTCTTTCGTCCACAACTGCACCATTTGGCTTTGGTAGATCCTAGTTTTCCAACACAAATAGATAAAAAGTAGGCCAATTATGGAAATGCTCCCAACATTTCCCACCGATATTGCAACAATTAAACCAGTTTTAAAACTTTTCCTTACTGCAGGGCTCGCCTCCTGATTAATAGGGCTCCCTGAGGAAGGGCCTTGTAAAGGAAAATTGAGATTAGGAGGTGTTGATATGGGCTTTTTGCAAGGATTTATTTAAGAGGAATCCATAAAGTCTTGAATTGTTCACAAAGGTTGTGGGTCCTTGTGGGTCCTTGATTTGCAAGAGATCCATCTTGTTGAATCAATCCACTAAGATTATTGTTCTGTAAATCTGAACTAATAGGCAGAGGCAACTTACAGAGAGTTTGAGGAATTGGGCCTGAAATCCTGTTATAGGAAAGATTGAGAGTGCCCAACTATGAAGAAAGGTTACAGAGCTCCCCATGGGTTGAGCCATTCAAAAGATTAGAAGAAAGATCTAATTGCACTATATTATTAAGGTTTGATCCAAGCCTGATTGGAATTGGCCCTGTGAAGAAATTGTTTTGTAATATCAACCTCTCCAACAGTTTACACTTTGTCAACTCTTGAGGAATAGGTCCACTGAGGAAATTGACTGAGAGATCCAGGTTCTCAAGTCTGGACAATCTAGTAACCTCGACAGGAATAAATCTCGTGAGATTGTTTTCATAAAAACACACTATGGAGGGCAAAAACATTGAATAACTGGGTGGGTATTGCGCCATTCACCTGGCCAGGACAACCCACCATACTCTAGTTAATTTTGTTTACATCATATTGATGGTGTAAGTAACGCATGGGCCCATACTTGAATTAGGTTGCACCATGCTTTCTCCAAAACCCGAAGTGCTATAGTTATTGATAATCATTTTGATAAAATTCTCCCTTTTAATTTTTCACTCCGATTTTCAGAATATCAACACTGTCGAAATGATTGTTTCCATTATTCACTTCCACCCACGACGCTCTTTTCTTGTTGTGTGCACAAAATCGAATAACCCCAAAGCTATTTCTCCCTGTCACCAATCTAATCCAATGAAAATGCTGGTGGGGTGGAGTAGAAAAATAGTCATGACCTGTGGCAGTGGCAGAGGAAAAGGTATATAGAAAAATAAATATTCCTGTGTATGCTTTTTTACCAGACAACAAACAATAGAAAAGCAAAGTTGTGCTCAACCAGCACAACCAGAATCAATGGGCATTGAATACAATTTTCAGTGTAATCTCTAGTCATTGAAATGGTCTTCTTTGAAGTTCTGTGCTGAGGAATCCATGAACATAAGGTGATAGTGAATGATAATGGAGATAAGGGCTTGAATGGCGGCATGCTTGTTAACCCATTGAGTTAGTTGGCAAGTTTGATCCAAATCCAAACAGACAGTATGCCTATGAATGCAAAATATTAGGATTTGATTTATTTATTTATTATTATTGATTTCTGCTACAAAAATCCTCTTCTCAAACTTCATACCAATGGATCTTAATTCAAAGGGATGTGTTAAGAAGTTCAAGGCCTTCTAAATCCATTGTTGGGTAATGTAGAATTCTTCACCAGGATCCTTAGATCCTTTTTTGGGCTTTCTTGAATCATTTGTTGGGTTGTCATAAAAGTTTCTCAAGAGGCTGAAATCCGGGCATATTTCCTTGGGTACTGTATAAAGATTTTATTGGAACCTCAAATCCATGGTTTATGTATTGGTTTTTGTCAAAATTTCTTATCTGAGAGGATGAAACTCGACGTTTTCTTTATTGAGGATTATACGCAAGAGGTTGAAATTTAGGCTTCCTTATTGGCTTGCCCATGATCTTTGCATTGAAAGCTCAGATACTGGAGTTATCTTATTGAATGGTGGAGAGTTTCTCTTGAGGCACCTCGAATATGTTGTGTTGCTTAGAAAATTCATCCATTCCTCAAATTCAAGATTTTGCCTATTCCAGTGTCTCGGCCGGTGAAGACCTCCTTAGCTATGGCGAGGACGTGTTTGCCTAATATACAGGAATTTACATTTGGGCCTAGAGATTTACCATATAAAAATTTATTGTTTGCATTTTGTTGGACTGTTAAGAACTGTTACCCCAAGTCTCAGAATTCAGGTTTTTGCTGCAAATATCCAGCTTTCTCTTTGTTAGGCCGTCAAGAATTTGTCAAGCCCAATTTCAGATCGAGTTTGTTGGTTTCCTTGTGTTTCTTAACACAAAATCTTATTCTTAATCTAATTAAATATTTTCTGATTGAATTTGTAGGTTTGATTGGTCAATTCAGATCTTCTTTAGCTCCTCCACCAATGGGCCTTTTTCTTGAGAATAGCCAACTCGAACAATTTGGTGGCAGGTCGAACAATTCGATGCCTATCAAAAGCAAGATCTCATTGCATATTTACCCGATGAAAGGTTGGCCTCGATTTTCTAGTTTGCAGGAGATAGCACCGCATTCACGCCTTGTTCTCCCGGTGCGAATTGAGCTTTCATCTTTGCTTCTTTACTTCCATCTTTGATCACGAGATTTGAATATGGGAATGATTTGGCTCTGAAATCTTCCAGAAAATTTCCTAGTGACCCAAAGCCCTGATGAGGATCACTGTCGCGCAGCTGATGGAGGTCCCTTGGTTCCACCGGGGCTTCAGGCACCAGAAAGGCAACACTGATGTCTATGTTGACCTCCCCGATCACTGCAAGGAAGCTCCCCTCAACACCTTCGACGGTGTCGTTTAGTCTGTTCACGTGCCAATTTCTAATTAGATGAAAGACGACGAAAATGAAAACCTGCGATTGGACGAAAATGAAAGCCTGCGATTCGCCACTGCAAACAGTGCTGGCACATCCAAACCGCGCAGTGAAAACGCTTATCAACGTAATCATATCAAAAACTTACTTCTAAAAATACTTATCAAATGCAATGTGATGCACAAATATTTCATTAGGGTAGCCAGTGTTCTCTTTTTAATGCTACAATTAATACTATCTTTATATAGTACGCACTTCCTACTGAGTTTTTATTAGGCCAACCAATTTTGTGAAATTTTTTTTTAGTGTTTTTTAGTTACTTTCAGAGGTTAGGAGAGATGGCTCGATGGCTCTGATCTTCTTCGTCAGGGCATTCCATATATTGTATCTTTTATGTTATTGTGTTGTACTTTTTATATTCATGCATTGTATTTTTTATAGGAGACTATTTAGTCCTCCCACATTTTATGGACATCATTGTATTCAACAATCCCTTTGACCTACTTTGTAGTCATTAATTGGACATAAATATAATTATCTTATCTTATACTTAAAGAAAAAAACTCAAAACCATGTAAACACATTATCCACAAAGCAACGAAAATAATGAATAAACCACTCATGTGATTGTGAGATTTGGAAATAGGTACGATGCTCAAACTATCGCATCAAATGTCTATTTCTCCACTCGGGGTTTCCAACACCCCTCATATCATAGTTTTTTGAAATGTTCTTCGCAATTCCTTCATTTTTTTTTAAGAGTATTCAAGTCTGTTTTACTTTGTCACATTAATTCAACTTTTTCTCATTGTCTTTTCTTCTTTAATTATTTATTTTTTTCATAATATTTTTTTTTACATGCATATAATTTTTATTAATATGATTAGAAAACAAGAGAAGCAAGCAGAGGAAGTCCCTCATGGAAAATCGAGGCTGAACATGGGCAGAGAGATGGGGACTGGGGTTTGGGAGTTTTGGCGATGGCGGCCAGCGCTGTGGCCTGGTTTGGCGTTGTAACGACGTGCATTACTCCTCGGGCGATACCCTCCCTCTTACCGGCCAACCACCTCCGTTACTTCCCATCCAGTCCGTTTAACAACTGACTGCATTGTACACCTCTCTGACCCGGCATATATCCGCTAGGGGTTATCTTGGGGTGGTTAACATTTTGTTGTCAGTTAGCATGGAGGGAGACATAGTTGCTTGCTCTAAGGATGCATTTAAACTGGACCCCAACTGGTCTGTTTTCACTCCGCAACTGTCGGTCTCCTCCTTGAATATTTCTTTGGATATTCCCTCAACCCTAGCTAGTGCACCTGGGGTTTAATCGGTGCCGGATTACCTTGCCTTCACTAATTCGGCTCAACAACCTCATCTATTGTCTGGTCCGTCTTCTTCCTCACTGCCATTTTCTGGCTACCTTGAAGCGGTTTTCTACCCACTTGACCCTGACCTATCCCCGCTCTCCCCGACCTCCCTGAAGTTCATTTCATCTTGCCTCAACCCTCCTGCTCCCCCATACCCATTTAATCCCCCTCCGCCTTATACCCCTGTTTCTTCTCACACCCCTCCACCTCAGGCATTACACTTTCAGCCAACCCATCCACTGGACCTTGTTGCCCCTCCTCCCCCACCTCTCTTACCTGCCCTGCCCCACCCACCTTTGGTTGTTTCGCGGATTCATCCCCTCCTCACTCGGGTCTGACCGGGATTCCCCGCTCGGAGGTTGACTTGATCCCTTCTCACACTCCACAGAGTAGACCACTATCTAATCGACCGGGGCGTCCATCCAAGAGATTCAAAGGGATGGAAGCTGGCACAAAGAATATCTCTCTCACATTTGAAGACAACATTAAAATGGGGGAAGTTATGGATACCTCTGACCGTGTCTTGGTGGGTCGTGTTAGCGGAAGGGCTATTCGATTGCACAATTGAAACAATGGGTACCGGAGAATTGGGGGTAGGTTCTCACCAAATTGTTGTCAATTGTTACCCTTTCTTGTGGATGGTTCACTCTTCGATTTCAGTGGCCTGAGTTTATACCTTGGGTACTATCAAAGCATTGGTACATTGAAATGGCTCCGCTACTTCTCAAACGATGGAGTCCCCTCTTTGATTCCTAGAGAGAACATCTTGGGGCTGGACTCATTTGGGTTAGATTGCCTGGTCTTCACTTACACTTCTGGTTTGAAGACGTTTTCAAGCGGATTGGGAACGCCCTTAGCAGATATATGGATTATGAAAAATCTTACATGCTAACAAGGAATATGTCCATGGCTCGCATTCTTGTACATCTTGACACCAGGGAGGGTTTGAAGGAGAATATGTAGCTGCATTGGAGGGATACCTGTAGGATTCAGATTCTGGACTATGAGGGGGCGCCTTATCGCTGCATGAGATGTCACAAGATTGGACATCTATATAAAGATTGCTCCCTACTTTCATCTAGCTCTGCTTCGGTTGCACGGTCTGAACATGCAGTTGTTAACCTGGACGCTGATCAACATCGGAAGGCACCTGTTCATTTTGAGGAGAATTTGCAAATGGACTCTCAGGCAGTTCGTGGTACTCGCAAGGAGAAGACTCGTCCCCCATCCCCACGTATCACTAGATCTCGTGTGGCTGCGGTGGAAAATACCTCTGTTGCAGATACCATCTCTAACCCTCCATCTCTCCATTTATTGTCATCTGCTTATTTTCCTTGTTCTTTGTTTTGTAATGTTGGTTTTGTGCATTGTTCATCTGTTGTTTGCACATTGGTCCCATTTGCACCCATTTTCTTCCCTCTCCTCCTACCATCTTTGGAATACTGGATCCACTCTCCCATGAGGAACCTTCCTCTGAATCTAGTAAGGGACACTGTTATAACCTTCGGTCTTCATCTCATATACTCCGAGGGATGGTAGTGGAATTGGTATTACACCCTTACCTCCGCTCACCAAGTCTTCCCGTGGTAGAAAATCCAACATGTCTAAAGCCATTATCCAGGTTGGACTGGATGTGGCACAAGGTAGACAACATCCCATTGACAAGGTCCTTAGAGCATTGACCTCCCTCCCCCCTGGTCCTCCATGAAGTGGATCTCCTACAACTGTCGAGTTTGGCTAGCCCTGCTAAGAAATTAGCCTTTCGTCGGATGATGGAATTGGAATCGGTTAACATTATATTTTTACAAGAGACACTTGCGACTAGATTACATATTATTCCCATCCTTGAGGCCATCTCTCTTGGATGGCATTTCATTGCACTAGATGCACGAGGGCAATTTGGTGGTTTGATATTGGGATATGATCCCAGATACATAAGACTGCTAAACACTTGCGGGGGGGGGGGGGGTAAGGGTTCATAGGAGTTGATATTTACTCAGCAGAGATTGGAAGGGAGCTGAGGATTATTAATGTCTATGGGCCTTGTATCAACATGATCACTTTCTGGCAACAATTACTTGATTATGACTACTTTCAAGTAGAGAACATCATTATAGGGGGGGGATCTCAATTTCTCTCTTGGGCATGCTGAATCCTGGGGTATGAATGCACAGATTTACTCGCTATCGGATGGCATCCTGACCCTACTGTAGGATCATCATCTGATTGATATACCCATGCCCTACTTAAAACCCACTTGGTGAAATCGAAGGACTGGGGATGCAGCACTAGCCAGAAGATTGGATCGTTTTCTGGTTAAGGAGATCTTATTGGATCAATTGCCCCTTTATCGACAATGGGTGGGATTAGAAGGGTTCGTCGGATCACATGCCCATATATCTAGAGATTGTTGGTGGTGAACGCAAGCCCAAGGCACCATTTAACTTTAATTCTACTTTGCTTAAAGATGATAGTTATAAATAGATGATCACAACAGAATGGAAAGCCTGTAATGTTCATCCGGGTCAATCAACCTTCGTTGTTTTTGCATACAAAATGCTATCCCTGAAACAAAGATCAATTGACTAGGCAAAGAATAAGAGGATAAAGGATGAGTAGACCTTGAGGGACATAGAACAAGAAATTGAACAATTGGGTGGCAAGGAGGGTCGAGAGTTTATTTCTGCTGATGCCAAAGAAATATTTGTCAGACTTGAGATTGAGAGGAATAGGATCTTGAAATACAGGGAGGAAACTTGGCGACTCCGCAGTAGGGATACTTGGTTAAAGGAGGGGGACGAGAACACCAATTTTATCATCGTGTTGCAAATGGGAACCAGACCATCAATACCATCTGGCAACTTGAGGATGATGAGGGTACACATGTTATAGACATTTTTGGGCACTGCAACCCCAATCATATATGTCCATAAACCAAGGGCTCTTGAGTCCCTAAAAGTATTGTTTCATGCCCTAAAGGAACAAGGTCAGCTGATTACATCATCTCCCAGAAGTTCTCCACAGGAAACTGCTCAGAACTGGTCAAATCTGGACCATACAGGTTGCTCAGTGCTAAGGGTGTGATGCATCTCACCTGCCCAGTGTAAAAGGTGCGATGCATACTGAAAAGCCCTTCTGTAGGGTGCGATGGGCGAGAGTAGACAAATGGCAGAGACAGTTTGCGAGGTGGATGATCATAGAATCTTCCAGAAGCTTCTCCTGTGACACTTGCCTCTTTGAATTTGCCCAGGGATGAGTAAGAGATCATCAATCTCCAAGTGGAACCAAGAACTATCAGAGAGAAGACACTAATCAAAATCACAGAAGCTGACTCACCTCCCTACAATCATCTATATATGGATCCCTCATCTCAGAGATCCAGAGGCTGGAATTTTGTATCTTGTAAGAAAGTGTTGTTGGTTTCCTGGTGGAATATCATAGTGTTGGGTGATCTAAGCTTTTCATGAGGTGAAGAAGGGCTTTCATGCTGGGAGGATGACGCTGGGTCAGAACAATGGGTTGTAATCCTCTCTTCTAATCTTCATATTAACAAAGCTATTCAAGTTTTCCTCCACATTCTTGTATGTCTGATAGTATATGCATTTGTGTGGTCAATATATATCTGGTCCTATATTGTTTATGATTGTAGATCTCTGCACTTTGAAGGTATTATGCTGCTTTGACTCTACAGGTACTCTTTGAAGCGGAGCGGTCAAGGGAGAAGCAGCATAGACCGGTCGGTGAGGAGAAGGAACAAGCAAAGAACTGAGCGAAGGATTGAGGTTGGTATTCTTTGATCTTCTCCTATCTACTTCTCATAAAGGAAAATGAGAGTAACTTTAATCTGTTTGTTTCTAAGATAGCTACCCGTCTTAGTGGGACTAGCAGCTCTGCATAGACACTCGATTTCATGATAACAAAATGGCGACTTCGCTGGGGAGCGAATAGATTGTTTGCTTGTCTATATTTGTTTGTTTTATAAACTTACAGATGGAGCCTGAGGTTAAGCCAGCTAGCCTTCGAACTGCATTTGCTATGCAAGTGCAAAGTAGATCAATGCTGCTTCAGTCTATCTCGGGGTTTTGTTTATAAACTGAATGATCGATTTGCAAACATCCTAATTGCCCTAGTGGTGGCTCTAGTAACCTCATTAGATCAACCCCTGTGATTTCTATTCACTGACTATCATTAGCTCAGCCTAAATCCCTGAACTAAGCTGCAAACTGTGACCAAGAACCATGTTGAAGTCTCGTCCCTGGACCATCGCACTTTCTCCTCTTGGGAATTTGGATGCATCGCACCTCCTGTGTGCAGTGGGTGCGCTGCATTGCACTTTCCCTGTGTTGCAGGTGCGCTGATCAGACAAGACCTCTTCTGCTCTCACATTTTGGTTTTGTGTTCACTCTCTTCAGCTTTATTCAGGAGTTTTGCTGTCTGTGATTAGTATACCACTGTGAAAACTCCCTTCCTTTGCATGATTCCGCCTCCATAGTACAAAGAATTGTGAATGTTTTTATGTATTGTGCGCCATTTACAGTTCTCTTTTACAAAAAGTAACGTAATCAAAATGTCGTCTTTTGATTTGGAAGTGTCGCAAGTGTCGTTTTTAATCAAAGAAAAGAATTCTATTGTTCTGGATGGTCGATTATATAGTTACTCTTGTATTTGATTTGAATTAGTAGTTTTTCAAGTGTCGAAAGCAGTTTTCAATTCAAAATAGCAAAGTGTCGTCATTATCTTCCTTTCGTTTTTGAAGAGAAATTTGTTAGTACTGTCGCTTTGAAAAGATAATTCAGATTTGTACTTAGCATTCTTCTTGTCATTCACACATTAAGAAAGCTGAAAAAAAATACATGCATGTGCATTTGCATTTAGATTGCTTGTTGGTTTGATTTAGGACAGTGCATCTAGCGTGTACTTTCTGCTCTATGTTGAAAGAATATCATCTCTCTTTCTTTAGTAGCTAGGATTTTCATTGCAAAAAGAAGATTAAACGATTGTTTATCATCTTAGATTGTATTTTAGGAATTGTATATCTACATCACGCGGTGAACCTGAAAGGCAAATTTCTTAAGAAAGATCAACTGTAAAATAAATTCAATGAACATAAAAACGCTTTGGAACCTAACGCACAACATCTAAAAGTCTAGGCTAGAGACGTATTCTAGCGTCGTAAAGCCTGGTAACTATCGCTTTCATTGTTGGTTGGGTGATTCCTCCTCTTTGAGACGACAAGTGCCAGTACGGACTTGTGCTCCCACGTACTGTCGAGTATATATTGGAAGACCACAATAGGCTATATCCTTTATCCATAGGAAGTTGCATCTGCCGCCCTATCGATCGCAATGCACTGAACACAGCATTCGGGAAGATTGACTGCCGTACCGTAAAAAGTATTTGCAGTTTTGCGATTGGTTTGGTAATCCCTCTGTCTAGATTTCCAGAGTAGTCTCTTTCGTTCCTTTTCAGACTCCTTAAAGGAAAAGGTCCATCTGAGCACTTGTCACTTCAGGCTCATTAAAAGGCGATTAGAGTCATCTTTTGTCTTTTCTCGACTCTTAAAAATTGAAAAAATAAGTTGTGTCAAAGCGTCTAAAATTTATTTTAATCAGAATAATATCACTATTCCCGTGTTGGTCTTAGGTTGAGGGAAATGGAGTCCACCAACCAAGGATTTCCCCTCGGAGGAAATCCTAGTCCTTTCTCCTCTTGGGGAGATGTTGGTGCACCCCATATGGCCACATTGTCACTTCCAGGATTGACGATTGGCTTGCCAATATGGCTCTTCTCGACCTCTGTCATTCAGAACACCGTAATTCCTGAACAATCAAGTCAACAACTAGATGATACTAAATTTACCCCCCAACCTTCTACTTCGTCCGATTCTCCCTCTCCTCCTTCCTCTTCGCTTGATGAAGTTGGTAAAGCCAAAAATCAAGTAACTAAGAAGGAGAAGAAGGGAAAGGAGAAGAAAGAGAAGAAGAAGAAGGAGCCAAAGGAGAAAAGGGGTAACTGGACATCGTCTAGTGAAAATCCACACACTGCACCGTCCAAGCCTAAATCTCCATGTGTCATTTGCAAAGGAGACCACTATCATCGAGATTCTCCTTGCATCCCTCGGATCTTAAGGGACTGGTCTCCTCGTTTGCACAATCCGATGTCATCAAACCTCTGAAGATCATGTTGAAAATACACCATCAACTAGTGAAAGCGAAGCATTTGGACAAAAAAGGAAATGTAAATTTCCTTGTAAACTGTGTGAAGGCGATCACGTCGTCCACCGTTGTCCCTTCCTAGACGAAGCTAAAAGAGTCTTGGATAACCGTCATGCTTCACCGCTATGGCTTCCTCCTGGATACAAGAAACTCTTGCCGAGTCCATCACTAGTTGAAAATCCGACTGACATGCCATTGTGGTCGGTCGAAGCATCTATCACTGAAGATAAACCCATTGAATCCATACTAGACGAAAGTCAAAAGGTTGAGGCGGCAGTCGACTCGATTTTGTCTTCGGAAGGTCCATCTTCAGATGATACAATCACTGAAGAGAATGAGAACGACACCGTTCAAATTCTTTTCGTAAACACAGACTTCGATGAACATGGGGCCAATCTTCCCGTTCCTTTACCGTAGGAAGGAAGTTCGTCAGAGTCATATCCGGCCGTCTATTCGGTCCCACCTCCAAGCAACCTAGTCGTTTCTTTCAATTGGAATCTACTAGGCAGACCCCGTTTACCGGCTAGTGTACCATTCTGAATCATTGTACAAGCTTACAAAATGATCATGGTCAGTACCATCATAGATGAAGGGGCTTCTATGAGTATCCTTTTCTCAATTGCTTGGAAAGCGCTTGGTACGCCATCGCTTCTGCCTGAGATGAGAAATATGACAGGGTTCGACAAAGGAACCAGTCGACCATTAGGGATCCTCCCCAATGTGCCTATAACGTTGAGAAGGAAAACCGTTTATATGAACATAATGGTAGCCCAAGGACCTCTAGACTATAATCTACTCCTCGGGCGTGACTATATTTATTGCATGGGAGCCATTGTCTCCTCACTCTTTCGAGTAATGTGTTTTCCGTATGAAGGCCGAGTGGTCCAGCTCGTAGACCAACGTTTGTTCCCCGGCTCACATATAACAAATAGTCAAATTCCATTCCTAAATGGTCTTTTCATGCAAGGAATGTCTCATCAATCTCTAGTTCGTCCACCTGAAGAACGCGAGTAATTCGGGGGGTCGTGACTGAAACCCAGGGGGCATGCGCCCTGGTCTGCTCCGGCAGGAAAACTCTGGGTATAGAGTAGGTTTCGGCGAAGGATATATGACTAGTCTGACACCCGTCCGTATAGGAAAATGGGATTAGACCAAATAAGATACCTTCATTAGAAGGTATGCCTTTCCTGATAGAACGAATGTTTTGTTTGCAAATTGAGGGGTAACCTATATAAGGTAGGCCTTTCCTGACAAAGCAAACGTTTTGTTTGCAAATTGAGGGGTAACCTTGAAACTCTACTTCACTATACCTGGGGGCATGCAAACCTTTTTGCGTGCAAGTGAAGAGCGACCATTTATTTTCTTAGTTTGTAGGTTCTCAAACCCTTTAAACTCGTAGGATTGGTCGTTCCTAGCTTACATAAAGGAAGGATACGGAGCAAAGCTTCGAAAGGTGCAAGCTCCATAAAAATGGAATCTATCGATGAGATATCCTTATTATACAACTGGCACGAGCAGTTTTTATGTGAAGTTCAAGCTCGTTAAAAATTAAACCTAAGCAATAAGAAAACGTTTCCCTAGAGTTTAAGCTCATTAAAAAATGAACCAATCTCCGGTAAATAACCATTGTGAATGCATTATTATCAGCTCCTGAGCCTTGGTCGTGTTCTTATCATCACCTCCACTCTATTTTAGTCGATCATTCACCTCCACTTGATTGTTTACCCCTTTTTGAGGAACAGCTGTGAAGAGTGATCCTGTTAGCCATCCTTGTGACACTGCCGTGAATGGAAAATTCCAAACCTTACCTGGAATCAGCTGCTACTCGAAATTATCACTCGTTCCTCAAAAAATGAGTCTCCTTTAAGCTCTTTTCGTCTGATTCATAAAATATGAAAAGATCGCTGAGCAGTTGGCCTCTCTAGCTCGTTAAAGCTACCAGGAGTGCTATCCCTCCTTTAGATTTTAATCTTTTTGGACCTGGGGGATTATTACACAAAAAGATCGAGCACTTGTTTTGTTCGGCTCGTTAAAATTATCGAAAATTCATCCCTTTCGTATTATTTTATACTTTTTTCGGACTTAAGGGATTATATGACGAAAAAAGATTTTTGGAGTTTCCTTTACGTCCCTTCCAGACTCTCTAAAATTGAAAAGGATCGAGTTATCTTTGTTGTTAAACTCGTTAAAACCAATAGCGACAAATTTGTCCATATAGACAAGAACGAGTTTCACTGTCGCTAGGCTCGTTAAAACATAGCGACGGGTTTGCCCGAAGGGGAAATTATAGAACAAGCATACGTTATCCTCATCAAGCTTGATAAAAATAAAGAGGTACTGGTCAACAATGACTGGGGAAAAATTGGGAAGAAAACTTGAAGAAACTTTATTGGTAGCAAAGTCGCTCTTGAACATGACACTTTCACTCCATGTCTGAGTCGGGTTGGGTTATTCCGTTCACCGATCATATTACCATTGGTCCATCGTACCATCCATCTTTGGGGTTAACGCTACCAATCCATTTCAAGTGTCGCCGATATGTTCAAGAGAAGTCGATTAGAGAATTCACCAACCCATCTTGTGTTTCATCCACTACAATACCTTTACGCTTCATTCTTTCATGACCGCCACCCTGAACCTTGTATCATTAGATCGTTTTCACCTCCAAAAATCATTTTCTTTGTTCCGTGTCATAGATGTGGGATTCATTAAGGCCCTCCTACGACGGGTCACTTCTTGTCGACATCAGCTCATTATCCAAGAAGTTGACCTAGGAACAACCCTTTTAGTACTTTGAAGCTTGCATGCCTCAATGGCAAGTTTCTCACTTTGGACGACAAGTTTACATCAATGGCCTTCGACCGAGAGATTTTGCGTGATGTTCGACGTCAAGTCCCATTCTCACACCACGCGAATTGTACTGCCGTACCTTGAGGGTCATCATTATTATCGGTGCTTCCTCTCGCGCCTGTTAACAACTTACATCATTCGCTGGTAATCAGGCGATGTCTTTCCATGTTCGACTCCAGAACATTTTTCACATGGATTGACTTGTACTTCGGGCGAAGATTGGACGAGTTTGAAGACCCCGAATCTAGTTTCATCCATCCGGGCTGCAATATATTAAGGAAAATAAAGATATCAAATGTACATCATTGCTGCACAGATGATCATCTGAACCAAAGGATGATGGCTCTACTAGAATCATCAGTCTGCTACACAGACGGTTGTCTGTCCTATGTACATGAAAATGAATTTATAAAGCTGAGCATGGGAATGCCCGCCTCAGCTAGATCATGAAAATATTATGAAGATAATGTATTGTATTGTATCTTATTACAGGTCGCCTTCCAGTTCGAAAAACCTCGAATCCTCATGATAAAACATTTCACTTGACATCAAAAGATTAACGATCTCATGCTTTAGGGGGCAACTGTTATAGACATTTTTGGGCACTGCAACCCCAATCATATATGTCCATAAACCAAGGGCTCCTGAGTCCCTAAAAGTGTTGTTTCATGCCCTAAAGGAACAAGGTCAGCTGATTACATAATCTCCCAGAAGTTCTCCATAGGAAACTGCTCAAAACTGGTCAAATCTAGACTATACAGGTTGCTCAGTGCTAAGGGTGCGATGCATCTCACCTGCCCAGTGTAAAAGGTGAGATGCATACTGAAAAGCCCTTCTGTAGGGTGCGATGGGTGAGAGTGCACAAATGGCAGAGTTTGCGAGGTGGATGATCATAGAATCTTCCAGAAGCTTCTCTTGTGACACTTGCCTCTCTGAATTTGCCCAGGGATGAGTAAGAGATCATCAATCTCCAAGTGGAACCAAGAACTATCAGAGAGAAGACACTGATCAAAATCCCAGAAGCTGACTCACCTCCCTACAATCATCTATATATGGATCCCTCATCCCAGAGATCCAGAGGCTGGAATTTTGTATCTTGTAAGAAAGTGTTGTTGGTTTCTTGGTGGAATATCATAGTGTTGGGCGATCTAAGCTTTTCATGAGGTGAAGAAGGGCTTTCATGTTGGGAGGATGACGTTGGGTCAGAACAATGGGTTGTAATCCTCTCTTCTAATCTTCATATTAATAAAGCTATTCAAGTTTTCTTCCACATTTTCGTATGTCTGATAGTATATGCATTTGTGTGGTTAATATATATCTGGTCCTATATTGTTTATGATTGTAGATCTCTACACTTTGAAGGTATTATGCTGCTTTGACTCTACGGGTACTCTTTGAAGCGGAGCGGTCAAGGGAGAAGCGGCAAAGACTGGTCGGTGAGGAGAAGGAACAAGCAAAGAACCGAACGAAGGATTGAGGTTGGTATTCTTTGATCTTCTCCTATCTACTTCTCATAAAGGAAAACGAGAGTAACTTTAATCTGTTTGTTTCTAAGATAACTACCCGTCTTAGTGGGACTAGCAGCTCTGCATAGACACTAGATTTCCCGATAACAACAGAGGAAAATACCTTCCATCAATTGGCCAACCTTGGTATTACACATTTTGGAAGATTATTCAAAGCTCCTACGGAGGCAAACCTTGCTGAGATCATCAGGGTAGCAGGACACTTCCTTAGATATGTGGACCAAGATACAGGAGAAGGAGTACTTAATCCAGTAACCCTGGGGGAATTAGAGGCCACTATTAAGTGGTTTAAGAGGGATAAGAGCCCTGGACCAAATGGATGGTCGATTGAATTTTACATAGTTTTTTTTGACATAATTGGGCAAGAGCTCCTCCAGATCATTGAAGAGTGTTGGACTAGTGGGTGGATATATGATGCTTTCAACTCTACATTTATAGCTCTTATTCCCAAGACTAATGATGCTCAAACCTTTGACGATTATAGAGCCATATCCCTCTGTAATTGTACATATAAGATAATAACCAAGATTATTGCAAATTTCCTTAAGCCCATATTATCTGAACATATATCATCAGAGCAATTTTCTCTCCTGGATCATCGACAAATACACGACGCATTGGCTACAGCACAAGAAGCCCTTCATTCCATCAAATCCAAGAACCTCAAAGGCATGATTCTCAATATTGACTCGGGAAAAGCCTTTGATCAAACCAACTTGCTCTACATTCGAATGCTACTGACCCATCTTGGATTTCCACTATCTTTCATCCAATGGATTATGTGTTTCCTATCCAATGTATCACATAGTGTATTGATCAATGGATCGACATCTTCCTTTTTCCATGCAGAAAGAGGTCTAAGAAAAGGTTGCCCCCTTTCCCCTCTACTATTTCTATTGATCATGGAAGGTTTGAGTAAGCTCATCTCGACGGACCAAATGCAGGGTAGACAGTGGGGTATCAAGATCATAAACAACTGCACTCTCACACATTTTCTATTTGTGGATGACATTCTCATATTTCTGAATGGAACTTTGGGGGATTCCACTGCTTTTTCCGTCGCATTTCGATTATTCTACTTCGCTACAGGTATGAAATGCAAAAACCATAAATCCACTCTATCTTCCTTTGGTTGTAACCCAAATGAGATTCATTTGGCACTTCAATACTTTCCATTTATCACTCTACAGATTGAGGAAGGATCAAATATTTGGGCTATAGGTTAAAACCATCTAACTATCGGATTGGTGGCTGGGTATGGTTAGTTGCAAAAATTGAAAGAAGATTAAATATCTAGCAGCATAGGTGGTTGTCTAGGGTGGGGAAACTGATTCTCATCAAATTAGTCCTGGAGGCCACTCCGATTTATTGGATGTCATTGGCTTGGATCTCGAAGGGTATTATCAGAAGAATTCAACAACTATGTTGCAGATTTATCTGGAGGAGAAAACAAGCGAGTCACATATTTTCCTAGGTCAGCTGGGAAATAAACACACTTCCAAAGAATTGGGGGGATGGGGATTGAAAAATCTAGAATCCTTTTCTTGTGCACTGGCAACAAAGATGGAATGGAATGCTCTGTCATCCAAGAATCTTTGGACAAAAGTTATCTATCAGAAATACATCTCTCCTCTACATCTACGTGACTAGATTAGGCTTCCTACATGGGACAGGACCAACATATCAACGGTTTGGAGGGCAGTCCTAAATACATTGGACCACGTTAGGGATGGATTGACTTGGAAAATTGGCAATGTAAGCTCAGTTCGAATTGACATGGACCCTTGGATTGGATGTGGGAACACTCATTTACTTCCCCAAGGGCTGATACAACATCTATCGGACACTGGACATACCAACTTGACACATATTGTAGACCTTGAGCATATCGATATGTTCGGGCAAGCATGGAAAAATACTATCACACTGGGCATTCCCCCATGCTGGTAGGTCAATTGGCAGAACTATATAATATCATTAAAGGAATCACATGTCCGACTAACTGAGTGGGAGGATGAACTAAACTGGTCACACTCACCAAATGGGAAATACTCCCCCAAATACGGATATCTACATATCAATGTTGATCACATACCCCTTGCTATGGATTGGTGGTGGGCTGTATTATGGAAGCTAAAGGCTATCCCCCGAGAAAACTGTTCATGTGGTGCATACCCAGGAATAATGTTCCTACTGCAAATAACCTACAAAAACGCACCTTTCATGGCCCATCATGGTGCGTATGGTGCAAAGAGAAATTAGAAACATGTGATTATCTATTCCTAAAATGCACTACTACGATCTCCATCTGGATCGAGATCACTGCTCAACTACAGATACATAGCAATTGGCAGGGTCAGGGCTTTCGTGGGGCATGGCATTGCTGGTGGTCTAATGCACACAATCACAGGTGTCAAAACTTACCTGTTATGGTATGTTGGTGTTTCTAGTTACAATAGAACAAGATAATATTCACTGATATTGCACCATGTTGGGCCCTTTCCATTGCTAATCTCATCACAAACTTTCATAGCTTACCGGAGGAAACTCGGGAACCACCTGCTCGCAACATCCTTGTTTAAAACATTGATTATGATACCCCATGGGCTTATTTTGATGGATCGACACAACAACATGGTTGTGGTGGAGGCATATTCCTTCATATCACACACCCACACTTTTACAAGATTCAAATGGGATTGCAGGCGAGGGGGGGGGACAAATAACTTTGCAAAACTTATATCTCTCCGACATTTATTATACTTTGCTCTTGTCAAAGGATGTAGCAAATTGTAGATATTTGGTGACTCACAAATCATTATTAAATGGTTTAATCAACAAACTGTTTGTCTCACACACACACACTTTGCCACATATTAGATGATGCTGTGAACACATTTCGAAATTTCTTCTTGTCAACATATATATAGGGAACACAACCAGGTTTCTGACAACCTATCCAAGGAAGCCACACACCTGCCATGGGGGGTCTGGTTGATCCAAGAACAACAGGATATGGACTCATACAATTATTACCTCCACCCATTCATGGATGAACAATTTTGATAGGGCCAGGGGCCCTGCTTTATGAGTATTTTATGGCACAATTTTGTTGTAAATATTTGGATTATAGCATATATTTATGTCTATATATTACTGAACTTTTCATATGTAATTATTCATAGTTGTCTCCCTTAGATGAGATCGACACATATTTTTGAGACGAAACAACACAGATAGTGGCCATACCATTGATATTTCATATGCTATCAAGCATCTTCAACATGTAATTTTCTATATTAATGAAAATTATGATTTTTCCATAGTTTTTTTTTTTTTTTTTTAATATAAAATATTTTATTTTATTTTTCCTATATATTTATATATGAAAAAAATCAAAATTTCCTCTTTTCCTTCATTCTAGCGCTCAACTTCGTACTTTTTTTTTCTTGCGAAATATTCAAGTTTTTTAACTTTATTCTATTATTTGGACCGTTCTTTAATTATTTAAAATTTTATAATAAAAAAATTAATGTTTATAATTATATGTATACATACAATTTTTATTAATATAAAAAATATTTTATTATATATAAATATATAAAATCATTGCAATAATAATTTTTTAACAAATTAATTTTGAAAACATTTTAGAAAGCAATGACTATATTTTTCCATGAAAATTGCTTGTAATTGAGTTTTAATCAATCAATTATTGCTAATTTTTTTAGCAAATTGATTTTGAAAGCATTTCAGAAAGTAATGATTATATTCTTTTAAATAAAGATTATTTATAATTAGTTTTCATATATGTGAATTGAATTTGAAAGTGTTTTGATAACTATTGATTTTTAAGTAAATATTGTTTGCAATAAAGTTTTAGAATTCTGCATTAATCACATTTTGTGTTTGAGTTTTGTTTAGAGGTAAAATGTAAGAAATGTTTATTTTTTTTGTATTTGAGAAGTAATAATATATCAATTTCTCTTTTAATTTAATGAGTCGAGTAAGTATTTTAAATTAAAAGCCATATCATGTTTGTTTGCAACTACATAAATTGCATATATGTACATCATTTTTGTCTTTGGCACATGTTAGAGTCCATGTGAGTATTTTCATATATGTGAAATTGCAATTATGGACATTTAAAGATGTTGGTGTCAACATAAATGTGTCAATGTATAGAAATTAACAAAATGTAGCTAATTTGACTATCTCTAGATTGTTTTACTTGCATTGTCTGATCATAATAATCTGTTTCATTTTTTGGTTACCATGAACACTTTGACTTGCTAAAGGCTTTATACATAATTATAAATTTGAAGTTTTTTATATACATATGTAAGTCAATGACATCAATGTTATGCATTACTGCTAAAACCACATAATAGGGGCAATATTGCATAATAATAATCATAATGATAGAAGTAATTATAATACAATGGTTGAGATGGAAGTGGAGGTAGTTGTATGGCTCCATGTGGATCCAAAATTATAACTTGTTAGTCTCCCATAATGAGGCTATCCAAAATGAATTGTTAACACATTTATCCAGTGTACGTGTAGAGAATGATTGGGTAAACCAGTGAGTGTTAATGTATAACTTATTTCATTTTTGTTAAAATTTATCAAAGTTGGCGTGGCAGGAGTGGGAGGGATTCTCACTAATCCTGAAGGAATACTTGTTGAAAAATATGCTTGGGGCTTGGGAAAGAAGTCCAACAACCAAGTTGAAGCTTATGGCCTCTATCTTGGGCTCCTTTTAGCCCACCAAAGGGGAATCATATATATGTGACAATTCTGGGAGACTCCTTCCTGGTCATAAAGCACATGCGCTCCAACTCTTCTGCCCATAACAACAAGCTCAATCAACTGCTTCAGCGAGCCCATGGAATTCTCCCTCTCTTTGCTAACTTACAATTTTACCATATTTTAAGAGGCTTAAACTCTGAGGCGGATTCACAAGCTAACAAGGCTTGTCAATTGAATGAAGGGCATACGATTGTCAATGGAAACTATGGTTTTTTACCCATCCCTTAATTTCATTACGAAAGTCTCCCTAATATTTTCCCACCCCTCTTGAGACTTCTATTATTAAAGAGCAATTAGATCCTAATCCCCCCTCCATATCGTCCAACCCCTACTTGGCCCGTCTTCCCACCATGCCCCCTCCCGGTCTCCCCTGGGCTCTCCCCTCCGACAGCTCCACTTGACAATGTTTGAGGACTCATCCTCCATCTCTCTTGATGTGAGGTGCTTTGAAATCGACACATTTGAGGTCTCCAAGTGTGATTGACCCAATAAGCGTGGGAGATCTCTTATCCGTATCTTGGATTATGGTTTCTCACAGGTATTTTCAAGTGTTCTCCATGCGAATTCCCTCTGTGGGCGAGCCACATTTACTCCTTGTTTAGATCAGATGTCTGACCCACTAGAAGGCAAGGATGCATGATGTGAAGGTAATTTTAGTTTGTAGAGAAATCATTGAGCCACCATGGGATCTTGGGGGCACACAACCCACTCCTCTGTTTTTCACGAGGCTCATGTATGACTCAATCTATATATCGTGGGGGTGTAGTTTGATTTTCTTCATACCATTGGTGTTCGACTCCTTTCTTCAAATTGACAGTGTTAAGATCCCTTTGAGGGGCCTGAGGAGTCCTTGACTGGTCGAATTGGCTAGGGGTTGTTCTTATCCCCAACCCTAGGTGTCTCTGCATTCGATGAAGCTTGTTTGGTCGGTGAAGCATCCAAGGAAGCATTTGGTTAAGCATTTGGTGTCTCTGCAAGCGGCCATAAGATGGTTTGAAGGGGCTCTCCACAATGGCATCAGGTTGTTGGGGCTGTCATCGTCCTCACTCGGGTAGGGTAGAAAGGGATTGCTCAAAATAGTGGGTTAAGATCAAGATGTGCCCACCCTTATCCACCTTCTATCCACCTTTTGAAATGTGTACCAACCAGTAAGTGAAATTGCGTGTAGATATTGCTAAGTTGCAGGTGCTCCTTCATCAACAGAGGGAGTCAACCAGTGAGAATCAGGAAATGATAGTGGCAAAGAGAAACCAAATTGCATGGCTGGAAGACGAGGTTGGGGCGCTCAGAAGCATGCTCGAAGATCTCCAAATGCATTTCACTAAGCATAATTCTCCACATGTAGAGGAAAAATCGAGCCTTGACCTTAACCGCCTTACTGTTTCTGAGGACTAGTCTGTGTTTTTATGTTTGGTTTCCTATATATCTTTCTCTTATCACAGTTCTGTCAAGTATATACTAGTAGAATAATAGGAGTGTTGTTCAGTTTGAAGTTTTGTTGGATAATTGGGCCTGGTTTGATAGCTTATATATGTAGCACATGAGGCCCAACGATGTAATGACATTGTGAAATTCCTGAGTATCTGTCGCATCTGAGTGCGGAATTAACAATACTCTTTGGTGTTAATTTTTTCTTTTATCAAAGTAAAAATGCACAAATAGTATATTTCCTAGGTGTTTGTGGATTTTTCAAAGTTTTACGTTGTTTTATAGGTCCTCATAACCGTTTAGGCTATAGAGAAGTTATGTTTTTGAAACTTTGACTTGTGAGAGTATTTTCTACCTAAATTTTGTCAAAACACAATTCATTATGAACAATTTTTATTCTATATCTATACTGATGAACTCTAACAAACTTGTCCATGATTCTCATCCTTGTTGTGTTTGGGTGTGTTGACCACTACGTGTCAACGACCCATAGCAATACACCCCCTTTTTTTCGCAAAAAAGGATAGCGCTTGATCGATGTGTCTGTGCCATCCAGTTATCATCGTTAGCCTAATCATCATGTTATAATGTAAACCCATTATGCGTGTATATGATGTAAATAATCTCAACAGATCCATTTCATGAATGTAATGACCTAGGTAAACCTACTTTTCTGGTGACGATCTACATTCCGAGAGGTTTTTTGTCTCACCGATCCATTCTCGGATGGTCGACAGAGTTTTTCTTCAGTCTTACCCCAAATTGGGATGGATGTTGTCACTGGGATCTTAGGCGAGTCCTAGTGTTCTAGATCGAGTCTATGTAAAATTAATTTGAAAATAATCATAATTATTTGGTTATGTTATTTTATTACAAATTGTTTGGTTTGCTGGATTTATATTTATGTCGCAGAAATGGGTAGTTTGTGAGGGTCTATTACAAATGAGTTTTCCCTCTTATGATGTAAAAAATATGAAAATCATGATGTTATGTGTCTTGAGGGTTGGAAAAATAATTTATCCCCTCATAGGTTAATTAATTAAATTTTCCGGCCAAAAATGAATTAAAATCCTAAGGCAGAAATTAAATAAATTCTAGTTCCTAGGTGAATTTAAATTCTCCAAAGGCAAATTTCGTCGGTCCTTAAAAATTAAATTTTAAAAGGTCCTGGGACTAAGGTAAATTAATTATTTTGCTAAATTTTAAGGCTTTGGTCCCTTGGGGTTAAGTCAAAGTCAAATTTCTGGGGCAATTAACTCAAAAAAATTATTTTTGAGTTGATTAAAATGCATTTAATTGAAAAATTCGAATTTCCTCAAGAATTTTATTTTTTGACGGATGAGATTAAAAGAAATTTTAATCCTCATCAATGGTTGAGATCACTTTGACGAGGATCTCTCGAAGTAGCCATTGGAGGATTTACCTTTAAATAGGAAGTCATTTGTCAGTCAAATCATCCGACCTTTGAGTCGTGTGCTTAGCGAAAAGTTCGTGTAACCTTTTTACGAATAATAAAGAAAGACTTTGGGGTTAAATTTCCCCTGTGTTACTCTTTATGGAAATACTGTAAGATGTGTTGTTTTCATGTATACTTTTTTTAGCCATTGATGATAGCTTTTGAAGAATGATTTGAGTACAAGTATCTTGCTCAATCGCTGGGGTTTAAGTGACAATTTAACTTTTGAATGTACATGTAGGAATTTACAGGGTAAATTCGTCAGACAGAACACCAAAGGACACTGCTCACAAACAAATTACAGATAAATATACCAGTATTCTTGACGTGGTTAAAACCCTCAAAGAGGGAAACAGTGCACAGCTTGAGCCAACGTGGCCACTTCAGGCAATTTATTAATAAAAGAATGAAATTTTACATAAGATTCTCTCATGAACGGTTACCCTACAAATGACCCTCCATGCTCTTTAAATAGAGATCATGGACCAATCGGGTGTTAACCCACGGATCAAGTGTCAGTAATACCGAGGAGAGAATGAACCGTCGGATCACTTCATGTCTAGAACATATCGTGACCGTCAGATTGTAAGTTACAAAACTACATAGTAAACAAACACACTTTACCTTACTCTACACTAGACCAAGTTATACTTAACTATTTCCTATGTGTTGGAATATCCTAACACCCCCCCTTAAGAACAACTTGGGATAGGATTGAAGGGTGTACAAATATGACACAATATGAGAAGGAAGGAGGCATTAGATCCTATCTCCCCTTAGTGACAACTTCCTGAATTCCAACCATAAATAGAAGTTTAGTAAACTTCGCCTCTGTGAGAGCCTTTGTAAAGATGTCTACAACTTGATCATCTGTTGAACAATATTGCACTTCAAGAACATGGTCATGAATGAGCTTTCTGATGAAGTGCATGTGTAGTTCAATGTGTTTGCTACGTTGATGTTGGATTGGATCTTTGCATAGTTGAATGACACTTTGATTATCACACCAAAATGTAGTCGGATGCTGCTGCTGAGAGCCAAACTCTGAAAGCATCTGACGAAGCCACAGGGCTTCCTTACTAGCTTCTATGACACCATGATACTCTACTTCTGCTAAAGAAAGAGAAATGGCACTTTGTTTTTTGCAAGCCCATGTAATAGGTCTTGAACCAAGAGTGAACACATAACTTGCAGTAGACTTCCGATTATCAGGGTCACTAGCCCAATCGGAATCAATGAAACCAATCAATAAAGGAGATGATTCTGCACTATAATGAATCCCAAACTGAACTATACCTCGAACATAACGAAGTATTCTTTTAACTGCTTTCCAATGACTTTCATGTGGGTTTTTCATAAACCGAACAATAAGGCCAACAACAAAGGAAAGGTCAGGATGAGTATGGGTTAGATACAAAAGTTTTCCTACAAGTTGACGGTATAAGGTAGCATCAACTTTAGGGGAAGTACAAGTGATTGAAAGTTTGGCTCCAGCCTGAAAGGGAGAAGGGGTTGGCTTACAGTCTGCCATGTGAAAATGGCATAGAATATCACAAGCATACTTGGATTGGGAAAGGGAAATACCTTCCTTGGATTGTAAGACTTGAAGACCAAGAAAATAATGCAAGTGTCCCAAGTCTGTCATTTCAAACTTCTTTTTAAGGTTGGAATTCACATGGTTTATAAGGTTGGGATCACTACTAGTAAGGATAAGATCATCAACATAAAAAACAAGAATGATAGGAGACTTGCCCACTTTCTTGGTGTAGACAATATTGTGAGAATGACATCTAGAAAAGCCAGTTTCTAAAAGAAAGCTACACATTTTGGCATACCAAGCCTGAGGGGCTTGCTTGAGACCATAAAGGGATTTCTTAAGCTGACATACAATTCTGGAGGTTGTTTGTATAAAGCTAGTAGGTTGTTCCATATAGATTTCTTCATGCAAGTCCCCATGCAAGAAGGCAGATTTAACATCCATTTGATGGACTTCCCATTTGAAAGAGGTATAAAGGGAAATAACAAGGCAGATAGAGTTCATTTTGGAAACAGAGGAGAAGGTTTCAGTATAGTCAATGCCTTCAACTTGTGAAAAACTCTTAGCAACAAGACGAGCTTTATGTTGATCAAATTTTCCATCTCGTCCATACTTGGTTCTGTAAATCCATTTGCATCTAACAATTTTTCGTCCCTTTAGAAGATGAACAAGATCCCATGTATCATTTGCTAATAATGAATGATATTCTTCATTCATAGCTGCGTCCCAATCTGGATGGCCTGAATCTTCTGCAAAGGTGTCACGATCATAATTCACTGAAGCTTGAGCCAGTAAAGAAGAAGCTCTATCGAACTGAGAACGTGTACGTCATTGATTTTTAGGATCACTGGCAAGAGTACCTGCTGCATCCCAAGTAGCACGAACTCATTTTGGAAGCTGAGGATCTGAAGGAAGATCCTGAGAAGGTGGGGGAGGATTGCCATCCTCGTTGTCATCGTCTGAAGAAGAAATATTTTTAGAAGTTGAAGGGATAGAGAGAGGTGGCACATCCACCGAACTAGGCTCGTAGGCTGATATATTTTCAACAAACTTCACATCTCTTCTAATGATAACATTTTTGGACATAAGTGGAATAAGTCTATATCCTTTGACATCTTCAGAATATCCAACAAAAATACATTTTTCACTCTTAGGTTCTAAAGCTTTATGTTTCTCATCTAGAATATGGGCCCATGCTTCACTTCCAAAAACACGAAAGTGACTTACATTTAGTTTAATTGAGCTCCATGCTTCTTCTGGAGTGATATTCTTTAAAACCTTAGTAGGAGTGTGATTTACTATGTAATTTGCACAGTTAATTGCTTCTGCCCAAAAATTAAGACTAAGTCCTTTAGATTGAAGCACACAATTAGCCATTTCCTTTAAGGTGTGATTCTTCCTTTCAGCTACACCATTTTATTGTCACTGGAGTATATGGAACAATATGTTGCATTTGAATTCCATTCTTAGTGCAAAAGTTGATGAATTTGTTGTTAACATATTCTCTGCCATTAGCTTAAGAATTTGATGTCCAAATTGATTTTCAACAAAGGCCTTAAAGGCCAAGAACATGTTAAATACTTCACTCTTGAGTTTTAAGAAGTATACCCAAGTGCCTTTGGAGAAATCATCAATGAAAGTTAAGAAATACTTGTAGCCAGAGAATGAAACAACTGGAAGTGGACCACATAAATCACTATGCACAAGTTGTAAAGGGGTTGAGGCGTGCCAAGAGGCACGTTTTTCAAAACTATCCTGATGATGTTTTCCGAGTACACATCCGGAACAAACACCATCTCTGTAGGATACCATTTGAAGAGCTGTCACCATATTTTCTTTGCATAGATTTTGAAGGGAGTGATAGTTGAAGTGACCAAATCGCTCATGGCAAAGTTTGCCCACTTCATCATTATGAGCAACAAATACTGAGGGAAGATTTGATGACCCAAAGTTGTTAAACTTATACAACCTTGTAGAATCATCAACAATGTCAGTAGCTAAAATCTATCTAGGATATCTTAGGTCCTTAATTACTACATCGTGAGGTGAAAATTCAATGATTTTACCTTCACCTGAATGCGTTATTTGATATACATATAGAAGGTTGCAGGATAAGGTTGAAACACATAATACATCATTAAATTGACCATTGTCTAGATGAACAGTTCCAGTCCCTCCAACACTAAGATATTTATCATCACCAACATTTTTTTTTTTGGTGTTACAATCATTTAAAGAAGAAAACATGGCTTTGCTTTTGGCCATGTGATAAGAAGCTCTAGAATCAATGAGCCACTCATGAGAATGAGAAGAAGAAGATACATTTAGTGCATAATCCGACCGAGATGCTTGACAACCCCATGCAAAAAGTGTTATTCCTGAAGATGAAGTTGAAGTTGAAGAGTGCTCCAAATGGATGTTTTGCTTCTTCATTGCTGCTTCCAAGGCTTCCATCTTCTTAAAGCATTTGGATTCTAAGTGGCCAGCTCGATTACAAAAGTGGCAATGTCTATCAGTTTTCTTCTCTTTGTTTTTATTTTCCTTATCATTTTTGTTGAAATGATTTTTCATTTTGAGACTGAAATTGCCTAAGACCATTCTTTTTAGGATATTGCTTCTTAGAATTCTTTGAATTTGGTTGCTTCTTGGCGGCTAAGGCTTTCTTAAAAGAGTTTCTAAGATTAAGAAGACCAAAATATAAGATATTTTCTTGTTCTCTTATTAAATAATCACAAAAGGCATCAAAAGATGGGGTTTTGCAGTATTTTCCTTGAGAAATAAAGGCTTCTCTAGTAGAATGGAAGGTGGAAACAAACACAAAGTACGCTGGTCCCAACTTAGTAAGAATGGAATAGATAAGGCTACCATCTTCTTTCTTAACCTTAACACATTCCAAGAGAAGTTTAAGGGTCTTGAATTTGGACAAAAAATCTTCAATGGATGAAAAATTACTGGGGTCCAATGTACGCAATTCATTTTCGAGTTAATGAGCTCTAATTTCATTTTTAATTCCAAAAACTTTAGTGAACTGTTTTATTGCTTCATTAGGAGTATCAAGTTCTACGATATGGAATCTAAGGTATGGAGAAATAGACATCCTTATCAACCCACGTGCTTGATCTTGCCTATTTTTCCATTTGGCTGCCTTCTTTTCACCTTGAGGTTTGGTTTGTTAGCCTGAGGCTATTCTGTAAAGACCTTTACTTCTAAGTATATCCACAATGTAAGACCACCATTGGAAGTAGTTGGTCCTGTCAAGAATAAATTGGCATGGACTTTCTATTTTAACATAAAATGAAGCTGTAGATGCTGAAACTAAGTGTTCCAATGGAAAGATCTCGAAAAATTAGGCTCATTAAAAAAAAACGGCTCTGAAAATGACTTCCAGATGAAGAAGTTATGGCTTTTTGAAGAAAAGTTGTTGAAAATGCCGTCGAAGTGCGCAAATGTGCGGAAATGAATGATAATGTTATATTTAAAAAAACCACCCCTTTCCAAAATTAATCTAATTAGCTCACTTAAAAAAAAAAGATTTTATATGATTCACTTTTATAAATAAGTGAAAGTCACTTTTACAATGGTAATTTATGAACTACCCACTAAATTGTAACTTAAATAAAAGATAAAGAGACTTTAGAATTATAAGTGATTCACTTTTTATAATGGGCGAGAACACTTTTACATAAAGTAATTTTAAAACATAAGTTACATGTGATTTTTGAAAAAGTAACTCAACAAAAAAAAAAACTTGAACTCAAGACCTCTATTCTCATAAAGTAACTTTGGACCAAGTGAGCTAGTTTAAAAGGTTAGTAATTTTTGGAAAAGATGAAGGACTTTTTTTGTTTTTTGTTTTTTTTTTTAAGTCACTGAAACTTTTGGGTGTGTGCTTACTTGGAAAAACTCTTTTTTGCTTACAAAACAAAAACCACAAAACACAACATGGACATACAAAAAAACAAACCTTACGGCTTGAAGTTAGTTTTAGTCCGAAACTAAATATTTTCCTCAATGTTTTTTATTTTCCAAGATCACACTAAGACATAGTAGAAAAGAGCATACGCATGAGAAAAATCCTTCCTTTTTGTTTCTGGTTTGCCGAGATTGCATAGAGTCGCAGGGCAAAGAGTATACGCAGAAATGAAAGGTATAGATCTGGTAATAAAAAACATAGCTAAATAGACCAAAATAAATAGAGATATGAATAGCTAGAACTGCAAATAAAGACTGTATACCTCTAGATCTTTAAAATGACATAGCTAGGGCTACCAGAAACCTTTTTGCATGAAACGAAAAGGTTTTCTCACTGGAACAGATGCTCCTAACACAATAGAGCAGTCCTCTCGGACTGAAAGCAGTTAGAAACAATAGATCTAGGAAACGATAGTCGGATGCAGTTGTACTGGCTTCAGATTTGGATCACCAATGGATGTTGCCCTCAAATAGCTCTGATACCATGTAGGAATTTACAGGGTAAGTTCCTCAAACAGAATGCACCGCTCACAAACAAGTCACAGATCAATACACCAGTATTCTTGATGTGCTTAAAACCCTCAAAGAGGGAAACAGTCCATGGCCTGACCCAATGCGACTACTTCAGGAAATTTATTAATAAAATAATGAAATTTTACATAAGCTTGTCTCATGAATGGTTACCCTACAAATGACCCTCCATGCTCTTTAAATAGAGATCATGGACCAATCGGGTGTTAAGCCACGGATCAAGTGTCGATAATACCGAGGAGAGAATGAATCGTCAGATCACTTCATGTCTAGAACATATCGTGACTGTTGGATTGTAAGTTACAAAAGTACATAGTAAAGAAACACACTTTACCTAACTCTACACTAGACCAAGTTATACTTATTATTTCCTATGTGTCAGAATATCCTAACAATATATCTATTTATCTGAATTTTATTATCATTTTCTCACTTTATTTTAATGGCTGGATTGAGTTTTGCAGGAAAAACTTGATTTTTAGATCCTCAGGCGTTAGGGGAAGTTTTCAGTTAGACTAGACAACTCCCGATCCGTGTTTTCTGAGGAGCCCAGTAAAATTAATCTCGGGCTTATCATAAGAATTTTTTTTTTGGTGATGCATGAAGGGTTTCAAGTTAGCACCTCATTAAAATTAAAAATAATAATAATTTTTATGTGGAAAATTGATAGATATTGTTGTTGAGAGCCTTATATTATCAGATCTGGGAGCAGAGTTGGACTCATACTGCTCAGATATGATAGATCTATCATTCTTATGCATAGATTTGTAATTTATTTTTGGTTTTCTGACTTGGGTTTTTCTGGGTTATAGTTTTTTTTTTTTACCATTGTATATATATCGTTTGGGTGTTTCTTGTTGTCTTGCAGCTACAGATCTGAGGAGGAAACTTGTGTGGAGTCCAGATATAGGCCCTAGAGGGTAAGACTTAGATCTTTGGGGGTATATCAAATTAATTTTCCAGGGATATTATTCAATTTTGTTACAGTCCATGGGTTTATTTTTTTTTAGATCTGAAAACTTTCATGAGGGTTTCAAGGCTAAATCTGAAGCATAGAAAATATATTGACGTGGAATTCAAATTTTTAGGTTTATTTTGGGTTTTTTGAGGCTATCGTTGGCTACCTGGAAATGCTCTCTGGGTTCTCCTTTTATTTTTTCTTATTGCAAATTTTTTAAAATTTGTTTAAGGAAGGCCCACAACCTTTTTGTTGCTGCCTGCATTCTCCTTAACCCTCCTGCTACAACCCTCCATTTTTCTCTGCTGTGTTCACCTAAGCTCCCTCTTCCACTTAATGCAAACTCTCTTCACCAATGGATCCCATCACCTCTCCTCTCCGCGATTTCTCTTTTCCCATTGCTCCTCCGCTGACCTGTTAGCTGCCATCGTTGCCCTATCCATTGAGCTTCAAACCCTTCATTTTCCAAATGCTGCCTTTCGCTCTACTCTTTTCCATCGCTGTATGTCCACATCCGTCTTGCCTTCTCTGTGTTTCCTCAAGCTTGCAGTTTATCCTTGCTCAAACCTGCTCCCTTCCTTCTCCATGGCTTTTCCTTGTAGCTCGAGCTTCATTCACCCTCGCGCATCCTCTTCTGCCATCGAGCTTCACCTGCACACAACAGCAAAAAAACTTAACACATTCGACTTTTCTTTGTGTGTGTGTGTGTGTGTTTTTTTACATTACACATGCATTAGGTTAGTTTAATTTCTCATTTTTTAAAATATGTATATGTGTAAGGGGTTAGTATTATATATATATATATATATATATAGTATTTTCATTTGAAATTCGATTTGGTTTTATTAGATTCGATCTTTGTTTTGACTTTTTTTTATTTTTTATTTATTTTTTATTTTTGATTTTGATTTTCTTTTTATTTTTAACTTACGATTTTAAATTTTATTTTTGAAAAAACATAAAAAAATAAATTAAAAAACTAAAAAATATTGAAATTTAAAAATTTAAAAATTTAAAAAATAAACAATAAAATAAAATAAAATAAAAATTCATTTTTGTGACTTGAATTTTTTAGTAATCTTATTATGAGGAGGTCATTTGTTCCATTGAAAAGTGGCTAATTTAAGGTGACCTAGATAAAATAGAAATTAATAACAATCAGGTTGATGCTCACATGGTTGATCCACCAGTCATAACAAATTAGGTTCATAAATAAGTGCAGGTCACAGAGGTCTTGAACATTCCAAATTTTCCATACGAGCATTTTTTGGATCAAGAAGGAAGTTGTACACCGACCACATCATCATCAACATTACAACCTACCACAAAGAAAAAGCGTAAGAGAAAGAGAATGAGAAAACAATTTTATCCATCTGATGGTTGCGAGCAACTTGATTTTTGGATAGGAAAAAGTCCTACAGTTAAATCAGGCTCAAGTATGCAAGAATGCAGAAGTTAATCAAGCTCAACTTATTAAAGATATGGAACTTAATCAAGCAACATTAACAACTGATCATGCCAGGGAAATTAATTCTATGCAAAGCAAGTTATTAGCCCTAGAGGAAAAGATGACGATCATGGAATTTTATCATTCAAATCAAGTGACTGCCATGGAAGCAAGTTATCAAGAAGAAATAAGTTTGATTCAAAATAGATTATTAACTATGGATGAAGAAATGACCATCATGAGATTCGATTATAATAATTAGTTAGTGACCATGCAAGCAAATCATAAGAAGGAACTTAAACTATATGCAAAATTGCTTCATGGGCATGAAAGCAAAGAATGATAAAATTATAAAGGACATGTAAGCTGGTCAAATATGTATTCGGAATAGGTTATTGACCACAGAGGAAAACCATGCCAAGGAAGTCAGTGCTATGAAGGTGTAACACTCTAACCAAATGGATGCCATAACAATGGAAAAGATACAGGTACATAAATTTCAGCATTACTCATAGGATGAAAGAAATAAGGCAATGTCAATAGATCATAAGCCTCCCTGTCTGCTGCAGCAAGATCCATCTTATTATGAGGAGGTCATTTGTTCCATTGAAAAGTGGCTAATTTAAGGTGACCTAGATAAAATAGAAATTAATAACAATCAGGTTGATGCTCACATGGTTGATCCACCAGTCATAACAAATTAGGTTCATAAATAAGTGCAGGTCACAGAGGTCTTGAACATTCCAAATTTTCCATACGAGCATTTTTCGGATCAAGAAGGAAGTTGTACGCCGACCACATCATCATCAACTTTACAACCTACCACAAAGAAAAAGCGTAAGAGAAAGAGAATGAGAAAACGGTTTTATCCATCTGATGGTTGCGAGCAACTTGATTTTTGGATAGGGAAAGGTCCTACCGTGTGCAGGATTGGACATGGCACGTCTGAGAAACAACCAACAGATTTGCCTGAAAGCATGCAAATACTCAGCATACATTACATCGAACTCATATGATGCCATGGGGCATCCTTTGTATTGTTTTCCTAACCATACACCCTTTTATTTCAGTATTTTATTTTGTAGGTAGATGTTTTTTTTATGTTATTAGGATAGTTAATAAATGAAGAGCTTAAATCTTTCATGTGCTTAAAGTTATCTAATGACTTTTGGATGGACGCTACTTATGTTATATTGTGCGTTGCATGGATGCAGATTCTGGATTCTCACATTCCTCTGGTGCAACAATGTGTCCCCAAGTAGAGCCAGATGTTGACCACTACGTGTCAACAACCCATAGCAGTGCACCTGCTTTTTTCGTAAAAAAGGGATAGCGCCTGATCGATGTGTCTATGCCGTCCAGATATCATCGTCAGCCTGATCATCATGTTATAATGTAAACCCATTCTGCATGTATATGATGTAAATAATCTCAGCTGATCCGTGTCATGAATGTAATGACCTAAGTAAACCTAGTTTTCTGGTGATGATCTACATTCCGGGAGGTTTTTTCTCTCACCAATCCATTCTCGGATGGTCAACAAAGTTTTCCTTCAGTCTTACCCCAAAGCCGGGATGGATTTTGTCACTAGGATCTTAGGCGATTATTAGTGTTCTAGATTGAGTCTATGTAAAAGTAATTTGGGAATAATCCTAAATATTTGGTTAGGTTATTGTATTACAAATTGCTTGATCTACTGGATTGTATTTGTGTCGCAGAAATGGGTAGTCTGTGAGGGTCTATTACAAATGGGTTTTCCCCCTTATGATGTAAAAAATATGAAAATCATGATGTAAAGTGTCTTGAGGGGAAAACTAATTTATCCCCTCATAGGTTAATTAATTAAATTTTTTAGCAAAAAATTAATTAAAATCCTAAGCAAGAAATTTAATTAATTCTATGTCCTAGGTAAATTAAATTCTCCAAAGAAAAATTTCGTCGGTCCTTAAAAATTAAATTTTAAAAGGCCCCGGGACTAACATAAATTAATTATTTTGCTAAATTTTAAGCCTTTGGTCCCTCAGGGTTAAGTGAAAGTCAATTTTTTTGGGAAATTAACTCAAATTTTTTTATTTTTGAGTTAATTAAAATGCATTTAATTGAAAAATTCGAATCTCCTCAAGAATTTAACTTTTCAATGAATGAGATTAAAAGAAATTTTAATCCTTATCAACGGTCGAGATTGGTTTGACGAGGATCATTTGAACTAGCTGTTGGAGGATTTATCTTTAAATAGGAAGTCATTTGTCAGTCTAATCATCTGAGCTTTGAGTCACATGCTTAGCAAAAAGTTCTTGCGTAACATTTTTCGGATAATAAAGAAAGACTTTGGAGTTAAATTTCGTTGGTGTTATTCTTCATGGAAATACTGTAAGATGTGTTGTTTTTATGCATAATTTTCTTAGCCATTGATGATAGCTTCCGAAGAGTGATTTGAGTATAGGTATCTTGCTCAGTCACTGGGGTTTAAGTGATAATTTGAATTTTGAATGTAATAGCAGGTATCTCTATTTATCTGAATTTTATTGTTATTTTCTCGCTCTATTTTAATGACTTGATTGAGTTTTGCAATAAAATCTTGATTTTTATATCCTCGGGCATTAGGGGAAGTTTTTAGTTGGACCAACCAACTCCTAATCTGTGTTTCCTAAGGAGTCCAGTAAAATTAATCCTGGGCTTATCATAAGATTTTTTTTGGTGATGCATGAAGGGTTTCAAGTTAGCACCTCCTTGAAATTTAAAAAGATTAATTTTTATGTGGGAATTTACAGATTTGGATTTTGAGAGCCTTAGATTATCAGATGTGGGGGTGGAGTTGGACTCATACCCCTTAGATTTGATAAATCTACCATTCTTGTACATAGATCTGTAATTTATTTTTGGTTTTCTGACTTGGGTTTTTTTGGGTTATAGTTTTTTTTTACAATTGTATATATATCGTTTGGGTGTTTCTTGTTGTCTTGCAGCTACAGATTTGAGGAGGAAACTTGTGTAGAGTCCAGATCTAGGTCCTGGAGGGTAAGACCTAGATCTCTGGGGGTTTATCGAAGTAATTTTCCAGGGATACTATTAAATTTTATTACAGTCCAAAGGTTTAATTTTTTTTTTAGATCTGGAAACTTTCATGAGGGTTTCAAGGCTAAATCTGAAGCATAGAAAATATATTTGCGTGGAATTAGATTTTCTGTGTTTATTTTGGGTTTTGAGGCTACCGTTGGCTGCCTAGAAATGCTCCCTGGGTTCTCCTTTTATTTCTTCTTATTGCAAAAATTTCAAAATTTGTTTAAGGAAGGCCCGCAACCTTTTTTATGCTGCTTGTATTCTCCATTAACTTGAGTTCTCCTTAACCCTCATGCTGCAGCGCTCTGTTTTTCTCTCTTGCATTCACCTAAGCTCCCTCTTCGACTTAAGGCAAACCATCTCCACCAGTGGATCCCATCACCTCTCCTCTCCACGATTTTTCCTTTCCCATTGCTCCTCCGCCGAGATGTTAGCCGCCGTCGCCGCCCTGTCCATTGAGCTACAAACCATCCATTTGCCAAACGTTTCCTTTCGCTTTGTTCTTTTCCCTTGGTGTCTGTCCACATCCATCTTCCCTTCTCTGCGTTTCCTCAACCCTGCGGTTTCTCCTCGCTCAAACCTACTCCCTCCCTTCTCTGTGGCTTTCCCTTGCAGCTCAAGCTCCATTCACCCTCGTGCATCCTCTTCCTTCCTGCCACCGTCATTTCCTTTCCGCAGTCTCCATTCCGCCGTCGAGCTTCACCTGCACACAACAACAAACAAACTCAACACATTCAATTTTTTTGTTTTTTCATATACATTGCACATGCATTAGGTTAGTTTAATTTCTCATTTTTTTTTTAATATGTATATGCGTTAGGGGTTAGGGTTTAGTATATATATATATATTCATTTGAAATTCGATTTGGTTTTTTTGATTTTCAATTTGGTTTTACTAGATTCGATCTTTATTTTGACTGTTTTTTTTTTTTAACTTATGATTTTAAATTTTTATTTCTGAAAAAGCATTAAAAAACATAAAAAATTAAAAAATTGAAAAATCTAAAAAACTAAAAAATCTTGAAATAAAAAAAATAAAAATAAAATCATTTTTGTGACTTGAGATTACTAAAAAATTGAGGATTTGCTCTTTCAGATTATTATTTTTTAATGTGGCCTATGTCCCATTTAAAATTTTAATTTATTAAATTCCTTTTGATTTTATTATTTTGGTCACTTTAAAAGTTTATTATTTCATTTGCCACATTAAAATTGCCTCATGAGCTTAACACACTAGAAATTTACCTAAGGGATAATTAAAACTCTAATATAAGGTTCCTTGGTGTCTTTTGTGTTAGGTTTAAGATTTTAAAGTTTGTGGTAGTAATTTCTATATTGGCAAGCCCGATTAATGTTTTAAAAAAGTATATTGCCTATTGAAAATTGTTCTGGATCTAAATTCTTAATTATTTTAAATCTGGAATATCTTGCGTCATAAAGTTTTAAGAATTTACGTTGATCATTCATGATTGTCACTATTCGTCACATATATAAATTACTTGGGATATCTAGTTTCTTTTTAGTCTATGGTTAATTGAATACTAAGGCACTGGTCTATAATCATTTCTATCATGTGGTTGTGTCTAGGGTTTAATCTATACATCTCAGTTGACCAAGATTTGTTCTAAATTCATCTGGTTGTCCATCTTCAAGTCTCCTAGAGCTTGTGTTCCACAGGCTATTCTCATTCATTCACCTTAGGGACTATCCCCCTTGACTTGTCTAGGAGAGAGTCTAAACGGAGTAAGTATTAGATTGGCAACTCTTACTCTGAGCATTGTCACGGTGCCTAGACACTCTGTGTTACAATAGGGTGGTTGCCTTATTTTTCTAATTATGAAATCGATGTTTGAATAATAAGTGATACTATGTTGATTGTTCAAAGGTTTTGAGCTAAAGATGCAAAGGTTGCTGTTAGAATGGGATATGAACTAATGCCCTATCAAACTAGTGCTTTTAACAAATGTATCTACATAAAAATCATCAGATAGAAAATGAAGAAAGAGAACAAGGTTAATGAACAAGTTCCACACCCCTCAATGATTGCCACTCAAAAGGTCTTCTCTCCTTACAAAGTAAATACTAATGATCCAAAAGAATCATAATAGCTATATTTATAGAGGTCCGAGACATGGCTTCCAAGCTTTGACTTTGCAAAATAACAATTATAAATAGATTAAAACAATCATATGAATTTAATATAGGAAGTTTCTTGCCAAAAGCATCTTACTGTATGTCCACGATGGGCTTATCTTACTATATGTTGATCCGTAAACTACCGTGGATATTCCACTGGACAATTTGTCACAACAAATATGATAATATTAGATTAAAAAGATTCCCAGATGCGGGTGACAATTGAGGACAGTGAGGTGGCCGCCAACTGGGTTGGCGTGTGGCGCGACCACATGGCCTCCCGCAGGGCGGCACACTGGTCCAAAAATGGCATTTACCATCACCATAAATGCACCGTAAGTGAGCGCTGCCACCATTATGATAACCGCCATCAACCTCGGCTCAAGGCAAACATGAACTCTCGGGAAAATATCACCTTTGCTCCTGTCTATCCACCCCTGCAGCCTCGGCCCCTGCAATACCTCTGCTCCTGTCTATCCACCCCTGCAGCCTCGGCCCCTGCAATACCTATGCCCTCATGCAGTGATGGCACCCAGCTCTCACACAACCACTGGGAGACACTACAATCTCCTTTGTTGTCTTGATTTTGGCTCAGGCATCCACTTCCCCCAGAGCCTGGATTGTCAATTTATTATCCCTTCGACCTTGTTTGCTCATCCCTATGCTGAATTTTTCATTAGCTCCACTGTGATGTTGCATCCCATTATGCCCAATTCTGGACAAAATTTGCATCCACCTGCAGACAGCATGGTGCAACATAGAATGCGCAGCCATAGGGGTGGGAATCGAGGGAGCCTAAGTCGCTCCCAACGCTCTTCTGCTTCGGATACCACTTCCTCTCTGGCTGAGCATAACACTGGTCGTTACCCAAACACGCGCAGTGGAAGAGGTCGCCTCCACTTGGTGGCCTCTTCCTCACCTCCTAGCAGCTTCCCCTCCACTTCTGGCCCATCTCCCAGAGGCAATCCACCCGCTCCTCAACTGCATTCCCAAAATGCCCAATTTACGTTCCACTCTGCCCTAAACAAACTCCTCATCATGGCCACCATAACCATAAGCTTTCACAAGGAAGAGCAGAGCTTTGAGGCACAGGACACTGAGGCTGGTGGATGAACCATGGCAACTGAGGAGCAAGGAACAATGGGAGGTGGCCGAACCAGAGAAATTGGGATATTGAACATTGCTTGAGGTGGGCGCACCACAGCAGGGGGCAGCCACACCAAAGCCAAACCGGAATTGCCTCAGACGAGCATTCAGGGCGCAGAGGAGCGGAGCCAGGAGCAGCAGACTAGATGCGTAGGGAAGGAAGTGAACGAGGCTCTGCAAACTAACTGGGTTATGGACGATTACTGCTGTCTCGTCGAGGAAGAACACTCGGAGTTGCAGGCTGGCGACATGGAGACTTCGCCGCTGGCAAGTGGCGACATGGACGAGTACAGATGCTTCATCGTGGAGGAGAACCCTCCGTCGCCACCGCGTCCCTAGCCTGCCACCTCGATGTCGTTTGTTAGCCTTTTGGTCTGCCACTTTGTTGCCACTCAACGTGCCGCGCACTTGCCTCATACAATACCACCCAGCATGCCACGTGTCTCAGGTTCATTGGGACTCTGTTTTTTAGCTTTCTGTTTTCAATGGGATTTTGGGGAAAAAAATATAAAATTTTTAGCTCTTCAGTTTTCGGTTTTTCTTTTGTTTTTGGTCTCCTTAGATACAATGATACAAAACAGGATGCTTTGTTGGTTTCCCCTGCGTGTGCAGCAAGCTATTTTTCTAAACTTCTTTGGTTACGAACTGGTTTCCCTTCTTGGCAGTTCAAATCTAGACTTTTACTGGTTGATGCCTTTCCTCTAGCATGGTTAAGTACAGGATTCGGCCTCAGTGTATGATATCTTTTTTTTCATTAATAGAAATAGTATAACTTAGAAAAAAAAATATTAGTTTAAAAATATGAGATTCTATACTATTACAGTTTTATTTAATTTATATATCTATAAAATTAACTGTAATTAGTGCATGCATGTAAAACGTAAATCAAGTAGAAAAGTAGAGAACGAAAAAATAAGCTCACACACACATAATACGCAAGATATGCTCTTTGGAAAACCCTTTCGAGAGAAAACTCAGCTGGAAGGTGAGGCCGCTCCGCTCTCTTTCTCTCTCTGGAAGTATGGTTGCAGATAGAAAGAAGTAATGTTTGTGGCCCATGGGCTGCTACAATGCACAAATCCTCTCTATGTACTCTATCTCCTATCTCTCCTGGCTACCTTTGCTCAACTATGTAACAAAATGCTGTCAAAAGAATGAAATACCTCTTCTTCCTTGTGGCCCGGTTATAACACAACTTGATATCCTATTAGTGGTTACGTTTGACTACATCAACTCTTAAATAAAGTTAAAAAATAGACTCTTCTAGAGTCTTTTACATCACAAAAACGTGGCTATCCCATTTTCCATGAATAATGGGGGCTGATGCGACTTCCTCCTGAACTATAGGTGTGAAAATAGGAAGGTCAACTTCTGAGTGGCATTACTTTTGCATACAAACTCCGATTGACGCGATTCTTGCACCGTTGGAAAGCTTTATGTGTGTAGAATAACATGAAAATGTGGTACTTTGAAGAGGCAAAGTTTTAACCCCAATAAACGTTGTTTAATGCCTCAAAATGATCTCGGAAGGTTTCAGACCTCGTTTCGCCAAATTGGGTCCCGCTAGTAAAAATAGTCTCGTGAGTTTATTCCTTCACCTTTTCCACTCCAAATGCATCAAGATGGATGAAAAATAATATAATGATCCAATTTAGATCACACCTCTCCATTTTGGGAGGCTTTTGGTCCCAAAAATATTTTACTGAATGAGGTGAGGAAATTTTTCCTCCACCTTCTCTCTGGTGTACCATTTAGCTTTGCTTGGAAGTTGTCCCTTCAACCCAAGATGCCAAAGGTATTTTTGCCTTTGTATTGTAGTCCTGGACCTCTTCTGCAAAACTGTATCTTCTGTCAACTTTGCCTGAGCGTCTGGTGCCAAATCCTCCACTGAAGGTAGGACATGTTCCTGTTCTTGATCTAGCATGGAAGGCTCATAGAGTTTCAAATTATCTACATTTACAACTGAGTAAATATATGGTGGTAAACTGAGTCGATATGCATTATTACACACCTTTTCCTGTATCTCAAAGGGACCATACCTTAGATCCTTGATTTTCTTACCAGGTCCTTGCAACCTCTGTTTGTTCAACTATAGCCATACTCTGTCTCCCACCTTGAATTTTTTCTCTATTTTGTGCTCATCATGGATGGCCTTATAATTTACCTACCACTTATGCAGTGTTTCCTGTACCTGTAGATGGACTTGCCTGATCTTCTCTATAAAATTTTCAACCCTCAAAGCATCTTCTCTAAGGTCTTCCTTCACTCCCCCTTACTGCCCATATGCAATATCCAAAGGTGAAGGTGGAAAATATCCAAAACAAGTTTCAAATGGGGACTTTCCTATAGAAGTGTGGACTACTTTGTTATAATAATGTTGCATATATACCATATTTTTCATCCTAGGTCTTCGGATGCTTCTAGTTGTAACCCCTCAGAAGCTGCACCAAAGTCCTGTTGACTACTTCTATTTGCCCATCTGTTTGTGGATGGAATCTTGTAGATATCTTGAACTTCGTGTCCATATTCTCCTACAATGTAGTCCATAATGCACTAAGAAATATTTTATTCCTGTCTGAAGTGATGCTCCTTGGTATCTCAAAGTGCACTAGACTTGTCCAAAGAACAAGTCTGTTGCTTCTTGTCCATTGATGGTCTTTTTACAGGGTATTAGAACACACATCTTTCTGAACCTGTCAACTACCACGAACAGGTAGTCATGTCCCTTCCTAGTTTTAAGTAAACCTCCCACAAAGTCCATGGAAATTATTTCCCAAGGACAAGTAGGTATGGGTAAGGGATGATACAGACCCTGTCTCCTGTTTCCAGGCTTGTTGGTACAACAAAGCATGCATCCTCTTATGAACCTAGCTACTTGCTCTTTCACCTTGGGCCAATACACATACCTCTACTGGTTAGCCACGATATTCCCTACACCAAATTTCCATGCAACCTTAGAGGTGTGAGACTCTCCAATCAACTACAAATTCTCACCTTTAGGAACACATAGCTTATCCAACATACAGAGTAACCCATCCTGGAGATGGTATTCAACAGTGTTGTTGCCACCGTGCACATGAATCTGACTCTGCAACTGCTGATACACCACCTTGAAGTCCTCATATTTTGAATATGCTTCTATGTATGTATCATGGGTGAATGCCTCCATGTGCATCAAAGTCCCCAAAGCTGTAATATTTGATGTGGGTGGCCTTGAAAGCATATCGACCAATTTGTTTGTGCTTCCCTTCTTATACTTCATCACCAAATGAAACTGCTGTAAAAACCCCATCCACTTGTAGTGACTGGTTTGTTGTAGCTTATTTTGGCCTTGCAGGTACTTTAAAGGCCGGTGATCCATGTGGAGTATTGTCTCCTTTCCCATCAGATAGTTCCACTTCTTCACAGATTGCATCATGGCATAGAGCTCCTTATCGTAGGTAGGGTAGTTAAGAACAACCCCATGAACAAATTCAGAATGGTAACATACAAGCCTTCCTCCTTGCATCAAGACAACTCCCATAGCATACCCACTCACATTTGTCTCCAATTCAAAGGGTCGTTGCAAGTTTGGTAATGCCATAACTGGTGCTTCACTAATCTTCTTCTTTAACTCATCAAAAGCCTTCTCTTAACCTTTTCCCCATTGGAAACTCTTTCCACTTGCTGTTATGGGGTGGAGTGGTGTTGTTGCTGCTAAAAGCAAGGTAATGAATTTCCTCAGGTACTGTGCTGATCCAGTGAAACTCCTAACTTCAGTAACATTAGTAGGCATCAACCATTTCATGATGACCTCCATCTTGGAAGGATCTATCTTCAATTCCCCTCTACCAATCACATATCCCAAATACACCAAGGAATGTTGTGCAAACTCACACTTCTTGAGATTTGCTAGTAGTTGGTGCTTCTTCAATGTTTCCAACACCTGCGTTAAATGTGAAATATGCTCCTCCCAGGTAGCACTATATACCAATATACCATCCAAATAAACAATAACAAATGAATCTATAAAAGGGCGTAATACATCATTCATTAATCTCATAAATGTAGCTGGTGCATTACATATGTCAAATGGCATAACTAACCACTCATACAAACCTTGCCTGGTTTTGAAGGTGGTCTTCTATGTATCTTCTTCTTTGAATCGAATCTGGTGATATCCAGACTTCAAGTCCAAATTGGTGAAATACTTTGCTTGTTGTAATTGATCTAATAGATCGTCTATCCTTGGCAGGGGGTATCTATTCTTGAGCATGATTTTATTCAACACTTTGTAATCTATACACATCCACCAAGTCCCATCCTTCTTTGGCACAATGATGATGGGTAACCCACATGGTGGTGTACTCTATTGAATGACACCTTGTTCCAACAACTCCTGCAACTGTTTCTTCACCTCACTTGCTTCTATAACAGACTGCATGTACAACCCAATATTTGGAAATGGGGAGTCTAGAAATAGTTTCATCTCGTGCTGCACTTCTCTCTTAGGGGGTAGCCATTTAGGCTCTCAGAACACGTCCTTGTATGCCTGTAATGACTCCTCCAATTACTATTTTTGTTTCTTAGTACACCCCTCTAGGGATGCCTTGCCTCTTATTGACTCCTCTACAGACTAATTTTCTCTTAAAAACAACAAAACATACTTCTTGTTGGAACAAATAAATTTCTTGGCTTGGTTGGCATTTAACAATGAAATTTTTTACTTGCCTTTGTGCGCGCTGATGATGAATTATTTTTCATCCTTGATGATATGGTACTGGTTAGCTCTCCTCATGAATATTTCATCACACATGTACATGTATGGACTCCCAAACATGACTCCACATACATCAATGGTAACCACATCTAGATCTACTTCATCAATAAAATCAACACTAATAGCAAATCTAATTTTACATTGTTTTGTTACCTTCAAATCTGTATCCCTATGTACCCATCCTAGTGGATATGGGTTTGGATGATCACGAACTTCGAGACCCAACTTCTTGATCGGATCTGCTGCAATGAGATTTTCCTGCGATCCTGAGTCAAACAAACCATCAATCTTCATCTTCTTGTCTTGTATCTTTACATGGAAGAGTGATTCGAACTTAAATAGGAACGCAAAAACTTATAGATATAATCATAAACACAGAGATGCTGCAGAAAAACACTTCATTTTATTAATAGAAAAATATTGAACTATGCTTACATACAGAATGGAAATAACTATAGCTCTAGCGATGATAGCTTATATCTAAGAAGAGATGTGACAGATACATGCCTCTGAACTATTTTATAATGAGGCTTAAGGGCCTATTTATTATTGGAAAAGATAAAAAAACCCTAAACAACCAAAACCCTAACCCCAAGAGATGTAACACCAAGAGTTTGTGGGCCTCATTGGGGTTAGTTGGGCAGCCAACTTCCCGGGGTCGTAACTTGGTCATATTATCTCCATTTGGCGCATACAATAACTTGTTGGAAAAGTATCTCTGAGTACTATAGGTTTCGTTGTAGGCCTTTTCCTATGGCAGTGGACCTGCAGCAAACCCCAAAAAAAACACTGTTTAGGGGGTCAAAATTGCTCCGGAAGTTCAAGACCCAAAAAACTGCTAAAAATAGTAAATGTTGAAATGAACAAGGTGTTAGGTTCCTATAATAATAGGGATCATAATTTTGAATTGACTATGTTAAGTCTTGTAATATTGTACATATATTTTCTTTTCTGCAAATGTTTTCCCATATTTAAAAAAATGTAAAGAGGGTATGTCCTAAAAGAATAATAAAAGGACAAAAAGAAACAAAGATAAAAAAATAATATTAAATATGAACCCCACCAAAAAGAGATAAAAATAGATCATGAAAGTGATATAAATTCAAATGCCACTACTTTTTACTTTGCCTTGCAAAAATAAGATTGTGTGCAGCTTGCCAAAAATGTCACAATCCATGATGGTCAAATAGTTTGATCTTGATTCATTCATGCTTTAAATTTCATGTTGATAGATTAGAGAATAAAGATTTAGCCAAACTGTTTAATATTGGCAGATCAGTAGTTAGGTAGAGAATAATAAGGAGCTCATCAGTTTAATTTGAGCCCTTAGACGTTATAAGATTAGAATTATATAGTTTGTTTATCAAAAGAAAATAAAAGGGTCAACAAGCTCAAATGCACCCAATAAATAAAGAAAAAATATTAGGGTAAATGATGGGTAGGCAAAAGCAGTTTGCACAAGGTATGGAAAGCAACAGTTGGTTTGTTTCTTATCACTAATATCTTACTAATTTCCGCTTCCTAATTCCAAAAATCCCTTCCCTCATCATTTTCCCTTATTCTAACATATTTCCCTCGTAAGAATATCCCTACCTCTTCATTTTACCTTTCTCCCTATTTCATCTCATTTTCCCTAGTAAACCCACTAAAAACCCCCTTATCCTAAGTTTAAATAAAGTATTGGGTCCCATTAAAAAACCTTCCTTAATACCCTTTTAACTTATATCCCTAGTGTATTTATTCTCGGGTCCCGCATTTTATTAACCCATCATAATATGTTAAATCCCGCAATTACTCTTTAATTAATTACATTTCATTGTAATTAAACCTGACCCCACTCCCCCATTCAGCCCTCGTAACTCCGCCGTGCAATAGCCCTCCGATCAATCACTCCCAGATCCAACGACACATTCCCATATCGTGCGCTTCCACCATCCGATCGTTAACATCCCAAAAGCACGCGAGATTCGCGGTTTTTCCCGAGCGCCCTTTTTCTATGTGGTAGCCCCACATCATATCACATCCCTCGAAAAAAAACCATTTACCACTTTTGATCCACACGATAATCCACCATACCGCTCTTCCTTCAACTTCTCTTCCCCTCTGAAACCACCTCCCATTCCACGTCATCTCCCTCATAAGACCGATCTCTAACTGTCTCCTCCTGCCCGAAAGCCTCCTCCGACTGCTTCACTGTGTATCCCCGGAAGCCCTATCATCCATTGTTGTGTGGTAAACCATCTAACTGCACCTGCACAATGTGAAAAATCACAGAGTTTTTACAATATGAAATTCCGCCTTTCCCTTACCTCTATTTAAAATGAATAGATGAAAAGCCTTTTCCAAATAGAATTGAGCCATCTACAATCCGGACTCCATCCGCAGACATCTTAGTTCAATAAAACCATTGATTGCCTTCCCGCAGACCTATGCTTTATTAATGATTGTTTTATTTTGCAGGTGATTAGCAGAACAAGAGCTTGGAAAAACAGTTTTGATACTAGTTCCAAAACCTGTTTACTCCAAGATTCGCAAGGAAATATATTCAAAGGCTTTATTTAGAAGGAAAGGAAAATTATCAAAAGCAAGAAGAAATCATTTACACAGAAGTAGTAATGGTTAAAAGAGAGATAAATCCCATAAAGTAAAAAAAGAAAAAAAATTATATAAAATCCCTCTTTTTAACCCTTACTTCACCAAACCCTGTTAATATAAAGTTTTGGACTTTATATTAATTTCTCCCCGCAAGCCTATACTACCTCTCCCCCTTGCAAAGTCAACTAATGGCCCACCCCTCACTAAGAATTAAACCCCCTTCATTTTTCTTTGCCTGGAGATTTGTGAAAACAAATGAATGGTTAAACTTCCATATCACATGCTCAACTCATCCAACACTTAACACTCAAAAAGCACTCGAGATTAGTGGTTTTCCCACCCATATTTTTACTACGTGGCAGCCCCACGTTATATCGCGTGCTCTCAAAAAATACCACCTCCCTCTCAAAAGTGATGCCTTTTGGTTTTAAATCTTATAAACGTTACGGGAATATGGGGTGGATTAATTTCAAGTGAAATACAAAGATATGAGAATGCGGTAATATTTCAGAGCTACGGGTGAAACCATACTTGAGGTAAAATTATATAGCTACACGCAATATGAGACTAAGGTCGTGGAATGAGATTCAAATATAAAATGGTTTTACAACAACACATGAAATGAAATTCGTGGATGCCATGAATTTACCAGAGAAAATAAAAGGGAAAATTTCACATGAAATTAATGTACAGGAGAGCAAAGACAATATTCATGTAAATCCATTTCACCATAGAAGATTAAGGTGAAATCAATTTACGGGCATGGTAAAATCAATTTACACGTGTAAAAACATGTTGCAAGTAAAAGTAAAAGAGTAAAGTGAGAATACTCTTCCAACCATCCAAATCAACACATGGTTTTGCAAAACCATCCAGGTATTTTACAAGGGTAAAATGAATTTACATACAGATAAAATGAATTTACAGAGGAAGGAGTAATAGGAACAAAACTATACATGGTTTTGTGAATTCATAGAAAGAGAAAACAAAACCACAGATTGGAAACAACACATGGTTTTGTAGAAATTTAATTTAAAATATTTTGGAAATATTATTCAAATATATATATATATATATATATATATATATATATATATATATATATATATATATATTATATATTTTCCAAAATATTTTGTGACACTAATGGATTATAAAACAACAGGGCAGTCACGGGGAAGTTTAAGATTATCAAGTCAAAGGATTAGCAAGCAGTTGATTGAATTACTAAGAAAAAGAGAGATACATCTGCAAGTTCATCTACCAACACAACCACAAATTTGGGTCCACATCCTTCCTGCAAATGACTAAGAAAAAGAGAGATACATCTAGTTCATCTACCAACACAACCACAAATTTGGGTCCACATCCTACCTGCTCCCACTTCCACAGCAACAACATTTACACAACACATTCCACCAGAACTATTAATCTGCAGCAGTTAGAGCTTTTTAGTTCATCTATAGTCTAAAAATGTCTTGTCTGTTAGAGACAACATTTATTGTAAACAATTTGTAAATTTTGTATAAATATTTCTGCTTTTGAAGTATTAGGGGGGGATTTTTGAACATTTCTATAGGTGAACTCATCTACAACCTGAGGGTTTACTATACTTTTTCAGTTAACAGACAGGGCAAATAATAGAAGCATTTATTTACAGGATTCATGTGTTGAGCCACTTCAGTGAAGTATATTTCAATTGTTCATGTTATTTTCTAAAGTATTCCATGAACTTGAATGTTTTCTAAATTTGAATGGTATAACATGAATGCTATTGCAGAAATTATTTAAGTACACTCTGCTCTTACTGTTATAAATTTCTATGTTTTATTCTGATATCCGGATCTGAGAATCCTTAATTGCTCTCCCATCTTGTTTGACCTCTTTCACTTCCTTCATTATCCTGTTTAAGGAATCCTTAATTGCTTCTTGATCTCAATTGAAAATCATTTAACCATTCCAACCTTGAGATCTGATACTGCTCAGCTACCTTTCCCTGTAACGCTGCTTCTATAAGTTGTTTCTGTTCTGTTTTCTTGATATATTGACTTCATAGCCCAATGGAAAATATACAGTCATCTATCCATCTAAATCAGTAATTCCACCAACAATTCAAATCAAAACCAAATCAAGCTTACATAAATAGCCTAAAATCAATTAAAACAACAAAGTTAAATCATTAAGAGAGAGCCCTCTTTGAGCATTAGGAAGGCTAGATCCTAATCTCCAAAGTAGGTTTGTGGTTACCTCAGTGATTCTTTCTTTAGCCTTGAGAAAATTACAGAGTGATAACACAAGGAAACATATGAAACTGACTGGGGGGTCTAAGTGGAATAACTGGGTGGCCATCAATATCCACTTGGATCATTCCTCCCACCTTAGGAAGAAATGGTCCCCATTGCGTGTAGAGCCTCCATGAGGTGAGGAAATTTCTGTAGAACCTGGTCCCTAGTGAACCACTTGCCCTGGTGAAGGAGTTGGCTTGCTTTGACAACTCGGTATAGATGTATCCTCTATTGGTGAGTGTTCTTGATCTATGTGTCCATGATCTGATTAGTTGTGGCCTATTCCATGCAGTGTAGGTTGAGCTCTATTGGTGTGAGTTGTTCTACAATGTCAGATGTATCCAACAATGGTGGAAAGTATGGCCAAAGGTGGTCTATATTGAACACTGGGTGCAGACCAAGGAATGGTGGGATGCTGAGCTCGAAGGCATTGTCACCGAAGGCCTTGGTGATGGTGTATGGTCCATATTGGAGTAGGCGAAGCTTGCAGTGGGGTCCATCAAGGCACTCCTTCTACAAATGTAGCCAAAATTTGTCACCCACCTAGAACTTGTGCGACATTCGATGCTGATCATGGTGCTGCTTGTACTTAGCATTGGTTTTTTCCAATATATCATGGACCTGCTGGCGGATGTGTTGAATTTGCTCAATGAATTTTTTAGCACTTTCAGCTTCAAACTGAACATGAGTTGAATCTACTTGAGTGACTTTAAATGGTATGGCCACATCAATGGGACATAATGGTTGAAATCTACGCCCTACCTGAAAGTGGTTGTGGCCTGTTGAGTTGTGGAGAGTTCTGTTGTAGATGTGTTGGACATAGGGAAGAATTTCATCCCATTTGTGTGGATGCTTCGAGTTGTACATGGGAAAAATGTGTACAATCATCCTATTGACAACCTCTGTTTGACCATCAGTTTGAGGATGGAAAGTGATGGACTTAGTAAGTTTTGTATCCAGCAACAACTAGAGACTTGACCAAAATGCACTCAGGAATCTGTTGCCCCGATCTGAGACAATGGACTGTGGAATCCCAAAGTGTACCCACACTCGCTCAAAGAAGAGCTTAGCAGTGGCCTCTGCTATGATATTCTTCTTGCAGGTCGCTGCGATGGCCATCTTAGAGAACTTATCAACGACCATGAAAACACAATCATTGCCATGCTTAGTAGAAGGAAGGCTTGACAAGTAATCCATGGAGACAAATTCCCAAGGTCAGATAGGAGTAGGTAGAGGAGTATACACGCCTTGCTTCTTGATGTAAGTTTGGCAATGGCGTAGGCGGTGCATGATCTAATGTACTTCCCAACATCTTGATGAAGTTTCGGCAAATAAAAATACTTCTGCAATACGCGACTATTTTCTCTACTTCGAAATGTCTAGTGACCCGACTTGTTAGGAAACCATCTCACAACAAGATAGAAAATATAGATCAACGCCTTATAATTCAGCCTCTTCGAGGGGTCAACCTCCTTTACATTACACAAATGAACAATTATTGGATGATACAAATGACAAGACCTCCTTTCTATATATAGGAGTCTATGGGGTCATAATATAATCAGAGCCGACATAACAATAATAATGTAAGGGCACAATAATAACAATAGTGAGCTTCTATGGGGCACAATAATAACAATATGGGGACTACATGGGCACAACAATATAATAAGGGGATTGTACTAATAACAATAAGGGGTTACACTAGTAGTATAGGGACCTAACATGCTCCTCTCCTTCAAAAAGTGTTGTCCTCAACACTTGAGTATTTCTTGATGCTTCTGTATAAAATTCTTGTCCTCCCATGTGCAGTCTTCAGCGGGTAAGTTCTTCCACTTGATGAGATACTCCAGAATTGATTGATTTCGTAGTTGTTGGGTTCTTGTTTCTGTGACTGCTCTAGGTTCCAATATGATTTTTCCTTCCTCGTCAAGTTCTAGGAATATTGTTTGAAATGGGATCTTCTGAAACTTTTGAATAAGTGGCCACACTTCTTCGTCCTTCTTCCATTCATACCTTGCTTCGTTTATCCAATCTGGTTGGATAATAGAAATAACACAAAACGATGCTTCTACGTCCTCATCCTTTGTTGAGAGTGCATCTGCCACAACATTTTGCTTCCCTTTTTTGTAGATGATTTCAAAGTCATAACCCAACATCTTTGTGACCCATTTTTTCTGCTCTTCAGAGGATAATATTTGTTCTAAAAAGTATTTAATACTATCATAATCCGTTTTTACTTTGAAGTGTCTTCCCATTAGGTAAGGTCTCCATTTCTTAAGTGTGTGTATTATTGCCAACTTTTCCTTCTCATAAATAGATTTCTTGAGGGACATTTGTTTGTGTGTATGTAACCATAAAAATACCCAATCGCCTACATCAAAACTTCTTTCATTGCGATGTTGATTTGCTTGTTGTTTCATTCAATTTTGCACCAAAGTGGCGTTATCTTTTAAAAGTTGGAGAACTTGTTGTTGATGCTCGATGTGATCTTTCACTGCTTGAATCTTTTTCTTCTTGATATGTCCTTCTACCTTGAGAGTTTGAGGAGTGGTAATTTCTTCCAGTGCATTACAAGATATGGTTGGATTCATTTATTGATGCTCTACGTGATCTTTCACTTCCTGATATGTCCTTCTATCTTGATAGTTTGAGGAGTGGTAATTCTGGCCATTGCATTAACAGATATGGTTGGATTCATTTCTTCTTTCTTGATGTGGTCTTTCACTTCTTGAACCTTTTTCTTATTGATATGTCCTTCTATCTTAAGAGTTTGAGGAGAAGTAATTCTTTCCGATGCTTTACAAGATATGATCAGATTCATTTCTTCTTTCTCTGGAGTTGGTTTCTGATGTATATACTCTTCTTTTGATGTTTCTTGATCCTTTTCTTCCTCCTCTCCACAATCAATGTAAAATAATTTCTTCTCAACACACTTATGACCTTTAATGTATTTGTTATCACAACTGTAACAAAGCCCTTTTTCTCTTTTTTCTTCCAATTGTTGTGGTGTAACCCTTGTAGGTTGTGGAAGGCTAGGAGAAACAACACTTCCATCTTTATAGTTGTGAGGGGTAGACTTCCTTGTTGCCATAATTTTTCTTTCCACTTTGTAACAAAGCCCTTTTGCTCTTTTTTTCTTCCAATTGTTGTGGTGTTTCTCTAAAGAAGGTGTTGCTCTTTGTATCCTCATAATGTGCTATCATTTCCTCCGTGAAAATTGACCACGTAACAAGTTGTTTACGAGAACAAAGTTCTTTATACCATAAAAATTGATCTGGTTCTAAATATGTAGATGCAATACATACCTTTTGTAATAGTAGTACGCCATGTAGATCAAAATATTGCTCCATGTTAGTATCCAATTCATCAGATCCTTGCCATCAAACTTCCTCATATTGCCTTTTCTTGATTTTATGAGCTCGATATTGAAACGATTGTAACTCTGTAATTTCAGATCTCCAAGTTTTGAAATTTCTTCCTGCGCTAGCACTATGCGTTCTCTTTCTAACACCACAAGTCTTATCAAGATTGGATTCTGCAAGGAAGTGTTATATCAAGTATTCCACGATGACCTGATTATAGACTGGTTCAGTAGAGTGAACTTGTACGAAGTTCCAGGTGTCACTTTTTCAACCTTAGTATCTGCAACTGATATACATAAAACTATAGAAAGTCCTCTTTCTGAAACTTCTTACGAAATTTCAATCTATTGCTCAGAACAAAATTTATGACGATTTTCCCTAGGTCATCTGTTTGGAATGTAATTCGGGAGTCTACACAATCTCTAACTTCCTCAGACCATATTTCAGAAAATATAGTGAGACAAGATCTAAAATTCGGACCCACGGTTCAGACCGATTGCTTCTCAAATAAGCTTTTGGTTTAGCTTCTGAAACTATGTAGTGAAAACGTTATAGCGAAAATTCCATGATGACCTGTTTTAGATGAAATTCGTGAGCTTGCCAAAACCCTAACTTCCTCAAATCATATCTCCGAAAATATAGTGAGACAACATCTGAAATTCGGACCCAAGATTCAACGTGATTTCGTCTCAAATGGGTTTTCTTTTTTACTTTTGAAACATCGCAAAAAAAATGTTATAGTGAGAATTTCACGATGTCCTGTTTGGAGAAGCGAAACCCTAAAATCCAAAGCTCTAATACCAAATGTTTGGAAACCAACTCACAAAAAGATAGAAAAGATAGATCAACGCCTTATAATTCAGCCTCTTTGAGGGGGCAACCTCCTTTACATGACACAAATGAACAATTCTTGGATGATACAAATGACAAGACCTCCTTTCTATATATAGGAGTCTAAGGGTTCATAATATAATCAGAGCCGACATAACAATAATAATGTAAGGGCACAATAATACCAATAGTGGGCTTCTATGGGGCACAATAATAACAATATGGGGACTACATGGGCACAACAATATAATAAGGGGGTTGTACTAATAACAATAAGGGGTGACACTAGTAGTATAGGGACCTAACACGACTGTAGTATGCCTCCCAAATCATCTTGGCACACTCACTTGAAGGAACACGGATGTGGCCCAGGTGGCATAATAGTGCATCCTAAAGGTGAAAATCTGGAACTTACTTCCCTTCCAGAGTGTCTGGTATATGCTGCCGAATTCTAGATCACTCTTGTAAAGATGGGGCCACCCCGATGTCTCATGCCCACAGGAGTCGATCACAGTGATCAGTGCCATGACCGATGGTCGGCTGAGGCAATTAGATACATTATTGGTGTTTCCCTTCTTATAATTAATGTTCAAATGGAACTGTTGCAGATAGGTGGACCATTTTTTATGGCGATCATTCTGCAACTTCCCTTGTGTCTGTATGAACTATAGAGGTCAGTGGTTTGTGTGGATGACCGTTTCCTTCCCCATAATGTAATGCTTCCATTGACGGCAGGCCTGCACAATGGAATACATTTCTTTGTCGTAGGTGGGGTACTTTCGGACTGTGTCTGAAAGTGTCTCACTGTGGTAAGCCACTGGATGCCCATGTTGAGTAAGAACTGCACCAATAACATAGTTGGAGGCATATGTCTCAATCTAAAATGGTTGTTGCAGGTCTGGTAATGTGAGCATAGGTGCAGAACAAAAGAGATTCTTCAACTCGAAGAACGCTTGTTATTGGGTTTTTGACCAAAAAAACTTTGCTTTAACTTCGCCTTTGGTGACTTGACATAAAGGCCAACTGATATGAGAGAACCCCAACACGAACCTATTGTAGAAATTGGCAAGACCCAAAAGCTGAAGAGATCTATTAGAGTGGTTGGGGCTGGCCAATCCCTAATGAATTGTATCTTGGATGGGTCCACATGTACACCTTATTCATCAATGATGTACCCCAGATATTGAACCTGGGTTAGGCCAAAGGTGAATTTCTCCAAGTTAGCACACAACTTGTGTTGTTGCAGGGTTTGAAGGACCTGTTGAATATGGTGGAGGTGCTCTTCCCAACATTGGCTGAACATCAAGATGTCATCTAAATACATCACCATGAATGCATTGCTGAAAGGTTTCAAGATGTCTTCCATTAGTCTCATGAAGGTTGCAGGGGCATTCGTTAATCCGAATGGCATGACCAACCATTCAAAAGGCCCTCCCTGGATTTGAAGGCAAACTTCCACACATCGGAGGGTTCGATAGGCACCTAGTGATAACTTGACTTGAAGTCAATCATCCTGAAATATTTGGCCCCCTTGATCTAGTCCAGAATGTCATCAATCCGCGAGATTGGGTACCTATTCCAGACAGTGGTCTTGTTTATCACTCGATAGTTAATATAGAGCCTTCAGGTCCCATCCTTCTTTTGTACCAATACAATTGGGTCCCCACAAGGTAATGAGCTTGACCTGATGTGCCCTTTCTACAATAGTTCATGAATATACCTCTTGATCTCATCGTTATGCAGAATATAGCATTGATTGATCGGTCCATTAGGCAGCGACGCGCCTAAGGTCAGATTGATGGAGTGCTTGACCTGAAAGTGCAGAGGCACCCTTGTGGGTGAGGAAAAAATATCCCTGTACTCCTCCATGACCTTGTCCATCTGTTGATGTTGTGTAGAGGAACCCTGCCTGGAATTCATGGCCACAACCTTCTTCTTTCCCTGGGGGTGAATCATAAGGAAAACAATTTTCCTGGTCTGGGAAATGATCTTACCACATTTCTTTATAATGATCAGAGAGATGGCGTTAAGCGTGGCTACCTCCGACGTCCTGTACAAATTATTAGCCAAAGTAAAAATCATAGAGCTAGGTCTAGGCTAATATACAACATGTTGCTTCCACAAGTATGGTTGTCTTGACAATACATCACAAACTTCAAGACGAGAAACATCACACAATACCTCATTCGTGAAGGGCTTGATGTTGTAGGGAAGGTGACACTGCTGGCTGACGCGAAGATCTCCTCCTTGGTGAAGCCACCTGATGGTGTATGATTATGGATGTGATGTATTATTTAGGCACAACCGCTTCATGACCTCTACTGAAATGAGGTTCTTTTGGCTTCTGTTGTCGACAATGAATTGCAGCGGAGAACCCTTCACCAAAATCTGTGAGTGGAAGAGGTTTTCCCACTCCTCTAGATCTTCAGGCTCAATCTTCTGGATCTTGGTGGTGGCCACGGTGGTAGTGGGATCTGCATCAATGATCTGCTTCCCTTTGTCAGTTCCCTTATCGGGTTATGATTCAAAGGTCAGAACCTATGTCTGATTCGAAAGCCTTCAGCTCAGCAACCAGTGATTGCTTCGACTGACACTCACTTGTATTGTGAGTGGAGCTTTTATGGAACTCACACCATTTTCTTGTATCCTTCTTCGTCTTCATGGTGTTGTTCTTTGCTTGCAGCATCGACAAGCTATCCTGGGTAGCCCTACTTTGGATTCATCCTTTGTTAAGTGCTTTGGGGGAGCCTTTTCCTTGCTTTGGATTCACATATACAAAGTGTTGCTTCTTCTGTTTAAACTTCTGCTCAATCTTGACAACGTACCGATTCGCCATGCTAAGCGATGAAATGTCTAGGAACTCCATCTCGTCTTGAATGTACTTGTGTAGAGAGTCACGATACTTGAGCACCAAATGCCACTCAATATCCTTGATACCCAACTTTGTGTGAAGGGTATGGAAATATTTGTGAACTCTGGCACATCTTGGTCCCTTCCATGCCGTAGCATGGTCCACTTTATGTATTTGTCTTCATAGCTCCTAACAGGGTATTATTGTTCCTTGATGGCGTCTCAAAAAGAATTCGAAGTGGGTATGAATGAAAACAATGAGGGTTCACTCTCATTTCTTTGTTCACAATAGGTTTCCCACCAATCCTTGACATGTGGGGAAGCTTTGAGAAGTGTTGTTGTAGCAGATACAACACCCTCCAAAATTTTGGCTCACATGCAAATTTCAGAACCTACCTTGGATCTTGTGATCGATCATCCTTGGTCACTTGTTGGTAAGATGATGTTTTCAAGATCCCCTCCTTGATCCTAAGAGTTGTCCGCGTTCTCATCTTTATGCAACATGTGTCATCATCGGGCATGTTAAGCTCCAAAACTGCCCTTTCCTTAGCAACTTTTCTCATCCATTTTTCTTTGCTTTTCCATGAAAGATGCATCCTTATCATCAATGACCATTATACATTGCCTCAAGGATAACATTTTAATGATTTACATGTTATACTTTTATGTTTGCTGCTTGAATAAGTTTTTGTCTTTTAGCTATGGAACGCAGCCACATTCTGCAGCTAATCGGCTGTTCCGCAGCTACCTCCATGCTTTTGCAGGTTCCAGGTGTCAAGAAGAGAAAATGACTACATGGGCAGCTTGGAAAACATCAGGGCATGGATCATGTCCTATTCACCTAGCCCAATTCGACAAGGAAGACTCTGGTCAAAGGGAAGTCAAACATAGAAACCTAAGGCAAACATGACTCTGTTTTTGTACATGTTTCTTAGTGATTGGGTACAAAGCAGTTTCCTGAGGCTACGGACTTCATCAACCACTTGTGCAAACTGAATCCAACAACCATTACCTTAGATTTATGTCTCCAACAACTAAGAAAGAGGATTCTGTGAACTTGTCTACCTATGTGTTTTGTTGTAGCTTATTTTTCTCCTTAAAACGGTTGTCTAATTTCTCTATAAATACCCGTGTGAAGAACGCAGAACCAGTTCGATTTTGCTCATGTGTTAAGTTTAGATTACCAATTTGTAATTTTGAGAACTCATTCTCTGTTTTTAATATGAAGACTGTGTATTTCATGGATACCTGAAAGCATTTGTTGGAGTGTTGATTAAGTTCATTTAACCTCAGCAGTTGCAGAGGGCCCCTATGCTGGCTAAGGTTACATTTCATTTTTGTTTTGTCTTTCATAGTTAAACTGTAAATTCACTGTGTTTTTCCATGATGTTTATAACCATTTTCTAACTTTGTTCATAATGCAGCTTTTGTCATCTTCTTACTAATGCAAAGCAATTTTATTTCGGTATAGAATAGTCTTTTGGTTTAATTTCTTTTCAGTTCTTCATCAGTAATTTGAAGTTGAGTTCAGTAGTGTAGAGTAATTATTGCATTTGTTGTTCATTAGTCTTTAAGTTCTTAGTTAAAACTGATCAATGCCATTTCTGTCTTGTCATTTCATTACTAGTTTAGTGACTCATATTATAAGTGAATATTTCTAAAAAGCGCTTCTAGTTGATGGTTCATCTTAAACCCAGTGGTTGGATATTTCATTTATGTAATGAGTTCTTTTTTTTGCACTTTTGTATTTAGTTTTTCTTAGAACAATTAAGTATGGAGTTCCTCAAAATGTTATCACAAGGAGGTTGTTCTCCCAAAATTGTGTAGCAGAGTGACAAAGCATTTCATTTAGTTTCCATAGTAGATTAGTTGCAAATTCATTTTCAGTCTTAGAATTTCATTTAGCTTTGCTGCAATTTCATTTTCAGTGTTTTTTTTTTTCCATTAAGTTTTGATTCGGCCATAGACTAATCAGTAGTTGTAATCTCACTTTCAGTATTTCATTTCAGTTATGTTTTCATAATAGATAGTTACAATTTCACTTTTAAGTCCTTTTAGTTCATGATTTGGAACAATAATAAGAGCAGGAAGAGAAACTTTGTTTTCATTTTCTTCATTAAAACTTTACTTCCAAATCTGGCTTAATGCACTTTTAGCTCTCATTTCATTTCTTTAGATTCTTAGTAGCAGTAGATTTAAGATTTTGTTAAGCACATTGCATAACATTAGGAATTAAAGGATCAAACCCCCAAAACAACATAAAACTCAAAAATAGTGAGGTAAGAAGGGTCATCTAGCACATATAGTGCACTACACTTCATCAATTTACCCGGATTGATAATTTATGTAGATAAATTTAGGACACTAAATTGACCAAACATTTTGGCACCGTTGTCGGGGAAGTGTAACTAGGTAGCCTTATCTCTTACATTCATTAAAAAAAAAAAAAAAAAAAAAGAAAAAAAAAAAAGAACAACAAAACAAAACAATGACATGCATAGAAAAATAGACTCTAGGGGTAGATTTATAGCTAGGGGTAGAAGTTTGATTCCTACAACTCCACCTACTCTACCAAGAGTTAGAAAAGACACACCTCCATCCCAAACTCATACTCCCAGCCATAGGATTCCTGGAATTCAAGGGGCAGAAATTCAATCAGAAGATTCTCCTACATCATCTACCAAAACAGTATTAGGAGAGAAAAATTTTGAAACTCCAACAGCAGGGGCAACCTTTTTCACCTCCACAGGAGAGCCTATTGCAGTTGAAGAATTAGGAATACCTGGTGAGGAAGAAAAAGTAGAAACTCTCTCTCATAGTCCATTAATAGAAGAACCAGGAAGAGGGAATAACCTTGCAAGTTGAGCCCTATACTGACTCTAAAGAAACTATAATGGCAGAAGAAGAACAAGATGGAAAATTTACATTGTTTGGAGGAGGGGGTAGAGGGAGAGGTAGAGGAAACAATGGAGGAGGTAGAGGTAATAATGGAGGAGGTAGAGGAAATAGGGAAGTAGATGACTCATTTGGATTCCCTATAGTGGATGAGGAAACACATAAAACAATGAAAAATATCTCACCATTTGTCCTCCCAAAATTTTATGGAATGAGAAGTGAGGATCCAGAAACATTTTTGTTTGAGTTTGAAGTCTTTTGCAGAACCTATGACTATCTAGAAGACTCTAAAAAACTCAAATTGTTCCCCTCAACACTAAAAGGGGTTGCTTTGAAATGGTTCATGGGGTTAGTCACTCAATCCATTAGAACATGGAATGACATGAAATAGGCATTTTTGGATAGATACTTGGATTATTGTATGCCTACCAATCATAAAGATGAAGTATTCAAAATGATGCAAAAAGAGGATGAAAACGTAGAGGATTTGCTTGAGAGATTCAACTATAATTTGAAAAGAGCAAAGATGAAAAATTTAGATGAAGAAACTTTGAAAGCTCTTTTGTAAAAGGCCATTAGAGATGAATGGATAGATATCCTTAACATGATGGGGAAGGGAGATATCTCTCAACTTCCATTGAGTGACATAGCAGAACTATGTGTTCATCTCTCAAGAGGGAAATCTAAAACTGGGAAAGGGCCGAGAGATCCTTCTCTTGTTAAAGCAAACGAATCTGCAACAAGATCTGTAAGTAGGGCAAAAATTGGCAATATGCTTGATGAGTTCAAAACGAACATTCGAGGGAGCCTTAGTGAGCAGCTAGACACCCTTAAAATTTAAAACAAGCAGAAAACAGAGGCTGATGCTTTAATCATTTTTTGTCCAAAATGTAGAAAGAAACATGCTCTAAGGGAATGCCCTTTAGATGTGAAAAAATGTAGAAACTTGTATGATTTGTTCAGAAAGTCATCAGCCCAAGGATTGTCCTTCAATCCCAGGTCTTAAGGTCGTCTTTCAAGAGGAAACAGTCCCAAATATTGTAGAATCTCTTTGTTTTGTTGCAAGAAGACCTTGGCAGGGGCCACAAAATGAAGGATTCAACAATCCAATGTATCTTCAACCCCCACCAAACTGGAATTCTTGGCAGCAACCTTGGCCTCAACCTCAATCTCAGTATCGATCTCAACTATGGGCACAAGGGGTACAAAATCCTTATGGTAGATTTGCCCAATATTACCAATATCCTCCATATTATCAGAATTATCCTCCCCCACAAAATCAGCAGCCACAAATTCCAAATCAAAACCCTCAACTTTCATTGCCATTTCCACAACAACCTCCACAACAAGGTCAAAATCCTCAATTCTTACTTCCATTTCAACAAAATTAAAATTAGCTACTTGCCCAACCATTACCAAACACCAATAATAAAAACCCTCAGAATGCTTACATGGTAGAAGGATAACAATTTCCAACTTACATGATTACTCCTCTAGATCTTAATGATGCTCAACTTAGATCTGGTAGGATATTAGAAAAGGAAAAACCTTCTATAGTTATTCAAGAACAAGACACTTCTGAGGAGGATTCTCTGAAAGTAAATAACATTTTTGAGGGAACATCCTTCCAAAACCAAAACATTGAAAAAGAAAAACAAAAAGAATCAATAAACACAACTCCTATAATTGAGCAATCAGCATCTACTTCTACACCTCCTTTTCCTGAGAGATTACAAATTGATAGAGGGGTAGAAAAACAGATCTTGTTGCCCAATTATGATCTTTTAGATTAATTGAAGAATGTTTATATCAAAATTCCTTTGCTACAAGCCATTAGAGAAATTCCTATTCTAGCCAAGACAATAAAGGAGTTGAGCATCAAAAGACCAAGAAGAAAACCGAGAGAAACAAAAAGAATTCACCTGGTAGGAAAGATAATAGACATCATGATGGGAAAGATTTCCATGCAAAAATAAGTGGATCCAGGAAGTCCAATTGTCAAGACACATATAAATGGGATTGAAATTCCAAATACATTGATTGACTTAGGGGCGACAATAAACATTATGAGTAGCAAACTATGGAGCAACTTAAACTTCCTAACCTTCTTTACACCCCTACCTTACTGCAACTTGCATATAGATCAGTAATCAAGCGGGATGGTGTGCTAGAAGATATTTCAGTCTCCTTAGATTCTTGGGACTATCTTGTTGATTTCATGATTTTAACTCCCAAGAATAATCTAGGAGGACATCTACTCATATTAGGAAGACCTTGGCTGGCCATAGTTGATGCTTTTATTAGTTGTATATTTGGTGACATGTATATTTCTGATGGTAATTCAACAAAGAAATTTACTTTGTATCCTCCAGCAAAAGCAATAACAAAAATAGATGACAAGGAATGGATCAATGATGAAGATGATATTCAGCCTTTCTTTAATATATCAGAAATTAGTGAAGATAGTCAAATTTTGAGCACATTGGAAAATTTTGAAACATCTTCAGAATATGAACATGCACAATTTCAAGAAATATCTAATATTGAATACTTGTCATCCAGGTAGATGTCTCTTTATTCTATGGAAGAGTTTGATAGCTCTACAATTGAAATTTTTCTAGGTAGGACATTGAACATAAACAAAAACTTGGAGAAACTACAATAAGAAGAGCTAACCAAAATATTACAAAAACATTCTATTGCATTTGCATGGGAGTATACCGACATGAAAGGCATTGATCCTAAGACTTGTATCCATCATATCTATATTGAGGAAAACAGTGGACCAATCAGACAACCTCAAAGAAGAATGAATCCAAATCTTAGGGAAATTGTGAAAGAAGAGCTCCAAAAATTACTCATTGTAAACTTCATTTACCCAATTTCAGATATCTAATGAGTTTCTCCTTTGGTAATTGTGCCTAAAAAGAATGGTAAATGGAGGGTGTGCATTGACTACCGAGAATTGAATAAAGCAACCTTGAAAGATCACTTTCCTTTTCCCTTTATAGATCAAGTGTTAGATACATTAGTAGGTAAAAAGAATTTCTCATTCTTGGATGGTTTTAGTGGTTATAATCAAATTCAGGTAGCACCCGAGGATCAGGATAAAACCACATTTACTTGTCCATGGGGAACTTTTGCTTACCGAGTGCTTCCTTTTGGGTTATGTAATGCACCTGCAACATTCCAAAGAGCAGTACTATGATTTTTTTTCTGATCTAATACATGATTGTGTAGAGGTATATATGGATGATTTTACAGTCTATGGTAACACATTTGAAGAAGCTTTGGAGAATTTGGAAAAAGTCCTTAAAAGATGTAAAGAAACAAACCTTTCACTAAGCCATGAAAAATTCTTTATGATGTTTACGGAAGGTATAGTTTTAGGAAATCACATTTCGAAAGAAGGGATTAAAGTTGACAAGTCTAAAGTTGAAGTTATCTCTAAGTTGTCAATTCCAAATTGTTAAAAGGATGTTAGAAGTTTTCTAGGATTTACAGGATATTATAGAAAATTTATAGAAAACTTCACTAAAATAGCACCTCCACTCTTCAAATTGCTTACAAAATATTGTGAATTTAAGTGGAATCTTGATTGCCAACTAGCATTTGAAACCTTGAAAGCAAAAATATCTGAAGCACCTATCTTAAGAGGACCAAATTGGAAAGTTCCTTTCCATATTTCTATATATGCTTCAGATATAGCTCTGGGAGTTGTATTGGGACAAAAATATTTGATTCCTTATGCCATTTACTATACAAGTAAAAATTTGACTCCCACTGAGTTGAATTATACTGTAACTGGAAAAGAATTCTTAGTTGTTGTTCATGCAATTAACAAGTTCAGACACTATATAACAGGCTATGAAACCTTCGTTCATACAAATCACTCTGCAATTAGATATTTGATGAATAAACCTATTACTAATGGAAGAGTTACAAGATGGCTTTTACTTTTGCAAGAATTCAACATTATTGTGCTAGATAGACCTGGAAAACAAAAAATAGTTGCTGATTTCTTGTCCAGGATTCAGAATATCAAAGAGGACTCTCTGGTTGAAGATAAGTTTCCTGATGAATATCTATTTGCAGTAACTACTCAGACTCCTTGGTTTGCATATGTTGCTAATTACTTGGTTACAGGGAATTTACCTTCACATTTGTTTCCTAGAGAAAAAAGAAAGATTATTCAAGAAAGTGCAAGATATTCATGGATCACTAATGAATTGTATAAAAGAGGGCCAGATATTATGATCAGAAGGTGTGTCAGGGAAGATGAGATGCCTGATATTCTCAAAGCATGTCATGATGAGCCGTGTGGTGGACACTTTGCTGACAATAGGACAACCTATAAAATCCTTTCTTTAGGATATTATTGGCCATCCATCTTCAAAGATGCTAAAGAATATGTCAGAAGGTGCGACAGCTGCCAAAGGGTAGGGAAACCTTGCTCCCTCAAATGAAATGCCATTACAAACTCAGGTACTTATCGAACCCTTTGAAAAATGGGCTTTAGACTTTATTGGACAAATTAATCCTCCATCTAAGCGGAAAAAGTATATATTGGTATGAACTGATTATGTCACCAAATGGGTAGAAGCCAAAGCATTACTTTTTGCTAACGAAAAATCTGTAGTTAGTTTTATTTTCAAGGATATTTTTACTTGCTTTGGTGTTCCAAGAGAAATTGTGACAGATCAGGGATCTCAATTCACATCCAACATGATGGAGAAGCTTATGGAGGAAAACAAAATCAAGCATAGGAAATCTACTCCTTATCATCCACAAGCAAATGGTAAAGTGGAGTCTACAAATAAAGTGATTGAAGGAATCCTCACCAAGACTGTGCATCTACATCGAAGAGATTGGGCAGAAAGGCTTCCTGAAGCCTTATGGGCCTATAGAACTACATAGGAGGAACACAACTAGACATACACCCTATGAACTTGTTTATGGGAAGCAAATCATGTTCCCTATAGAGTTCCAAGTCAAAACTTTCAAGATGGCAGTCCAGTTGGGGATGGATTTATCAGAAGCTCAAAAACATAGACTGGAGCATTTGAATGAACTTGATGAAATCAAACAAGAGGTTGTTCAAAGAACTAGTCCAATCCAGAATCAGAGGGCTAAATGGCATGACAAGTACATCAAGGACAAGAAATTTCAAGAGGGAGATTGGGCACTGTTATTTGATTCAAAGTTTAAATATTTTCAAGGGAAGTTTCAAACTCATTGGCTTGGGCCATATGAGATTGAATTTTTTTTTAGTAATGGAGCAGTAAGAATTGGAACAATAGATGAAAGTCAAACTCCTCTCCTTGTGAATGGTCATATATTGAAATTTATCAAAAACCAATCTCAAAGGAGGAGTTCATCAAGATCTTTCAGAACAATTCTAAAATGAAGTTGGTGAATAAGAATCCTTCTTCTCAACCAACTTAGTCTTTGTTTTTCCTATTTAAAAAAATTAAAAGAAATAAAAAATAAAATAAAATAATAAATTGTATAAGGTTGAAAACCAATCACTGATTGGCATGCTTATACAGAAAATACAGGGTGAAAATCAGAAGCTTCTGACACCCTATATTTTCCATTTCCTTTTCTAGAAAAAAAGAAGAAGAAAGAAGGTGACTCACTCTGCATTCTGCAAAAATTCATTGTTTCATCTCATTTCACTTTGTTTTACTTTTACAAATTCACTTCACTCCACTGCAATATTTCACCAATAAATTTTTCCTTTTCTAGCATTTCTTTCATCACCATTTTCATTTATCATCTTGTCATATTTTCACTCACACAACCATTTCCATTTCATTCATTCATAAATCATATTTTACTCTCTGTTTTACATTCTGCAGCTATTTCCACATTGTGTAGCTGACTCCATTTTGTAGTTGATCCTGTTCTGCAGCTAATTTGATTCTGCAACAACAGTTTGATTATCAGTCTAAGCACAAAGAGGTCAGTTCATAATAAAATCTTATATGCAGGTAATTGAAGAGAAAACAACTTTGAAGAGCAATCACACCTAAAGCACCTGTGGAAGCAAACATCAAGACATTAGCAAGCAGAAGGTAAGGTTCCAAAGGTAAAAACAAAAACTTATTTCAAAAGGCAATACAAAAACATAAGTTTGTATAACTTGTATGATCATATGTCTCCTTGATTAATCATTATGTGATTTGACTGCCACGATTACTCCATCTTCAATGCCTAACGTTCCAATGATGCCTTCTTAACTAATCTCCATTTTTAACTCCATGACTCGTACTTAACCAGACTTCTACAACCACATCTGTTAACGGTTAGATTAATGACATGACCTATCCATATACGACTCTTCAAAACCTTGATTGTTCATTTATTACACTGAGTTTTTCTCTCATACTTCCGCAGCCTCTTTGTGCATATAGTCACTCTGTTTTCATATTCTTTGTGTATAACAGTCACTCTGTTTTTCACACAGTTTACGTTTATAGCTACTCTGTTTCCATATATTCTGTGTATACAGTCATTTTATTCACAGTCATCCTGCTTCCATATACGTTGTCCGTTTCCATATCCATAATCATTCTATTTCTATCCACCCAATTGCTCCATTTTCGTATACACGGTCCTCTTTATGCAGTCACTCATTTCTCAGACAGTGAAGGGAATTTTGAAGAGTAGCCAAGAACAAAGGTGATGGGACTCATTGTTAGAACTGAACCCATAGGGGTGAAGTACATGGAGGGTTATCCTCAGCTGAAAGGAATGTTACAGAAGGCTGGTTGGTTGAGTTTCATTGAAAAATTCAACAGTTACCATAAAGAAATCACCAAATCTTTTGCCAAATCATTTGATGGAATGGACATGGAAATAGGTGACATCAAATTTTCAATTACCGAGTCTTTTATTGCTGAAGCAACAGAACTCCCAAGGCTAGGAGAAAGGTGGCTTAAGAACAAAGAGTTTCATGACGAATCTTGGAAGGTCATTCTCAAAAATCCAGGTATGGACACTTCAGTTTTTAGAAAAGGGATTCCAATCTCTGCACTTAAAAACAAATGGAGTAGCATGTTGTTAATTTTGCAAAAGTTTATTACATGCGAAGGGAGGTTTGGTTCTATGTATGTATATCACATACAACTGTTAATGAATTTCCTAGAAGATGGAACCCTCAATCTACCATTTTTCCTGTTGAATAGTTTGAGAAGAATGGAAACTAATGTTCAAAAGAAAGTTGAGTCAATAGAAACTACTCTATATCACCATGGACTAGTAAATATTTTTGTTGAATTTCATTTGAGAAGTGTAGGGGACACATGGGAGGACTTTTTGGTAAGAAACTTCTTCCAAGATGCTCCAGAATTGCCTGAGGGAAGTCCTGTAAAAAGAAGTAGGAGAAGGAAGACCAGCCTCACCATTCAAAACACCCCTAAAATTTCAGCACAAAAAAATGATGAAGAAGAGCCAATCTTTGAGAAATTAACAGAGATCAGAAAACAGACTAAGCAGAGGAGAAAAATTAAAGAAAAAATTGAAGAAATCCACAAGGATATCCCTAAACTTTCATCACCTAAGGAGGATGAACATCTTCTTTCTGAGAGACTAATCCAAATCAGGGATCAGCTCAAGAGAGATAAGGAGAAGGGAAAGAGGAAACAAGTTATAGAGGAAGAAATCATAGGCTCCCAAAGTTTGAGGAGGATTTATAGACTCAGGGGAAAAGTTAAGAAAATAAAATCAAAAGAGACTCAGCTTATAGATTTAGAGGGAGAGACTCCAACTCAGTTCCCTGACAATATTCCATATGAGCAAAGCCCACAGAACTCTCCTCCACAAAACTTTGACAGCAGCCCAAGAAGAGCCTCCCCTGGTATTGATCCAGTCCAACAACAAATTTATGACTACATAGATTCATTGGAGAAAAAGAGTACATCAGTAGACCTAGGGACTTCAGCTAATCTAGAGCAGCCTACCACCTCACAAGAAACTTTAACTAGCTCCCTTAAATAGGAGATCTATGAGCTAGAAGTTCTAAATAGGCACATCCAAAGAGAAAATGAAGCTTTAAAATAACATAACAAGTTGGATAAGATTATCCATGATAACACTATGCTTCATTTGGGTTTATGGCACAAGAAGAACGGAAAACTAAAAAGGAAGAATAAGAAGCTAAACATGGCACTTATTAATCTCAAGTACATATTTCTCATGAGGAAGCCAAGGATGGCAGTTGGTGCAAAGAAAGGCAAGAAGAGGAAGTTGGATGTTTTGGCTGAAGTATTAGAACAAATGCAGTAGAAGGAGGAAGTTCACAATTTTGATTGCATGGGGACATGCAACAGTCTAGTAGTGGGGGTATGTTGAGTTCCAAAACTGTCCTTTCCTTAGCAACTTTTCTCATGCATTCTTCTTTTCTTTTCCATGAAAGATGCATCCTTATCATCAATTACCATTATACATTGCCTCAAGGAGAACATTTTAATGATTTACATGTTATACTTTTATGTTTGTTGTTTGAATAAGTTTTGTCCTTTAGCTACGGAACGCAGCTACATTCTGCAGCTAATCGGCTGTTCCGCAGCTACCTCCATGCTTTTGTAGGTTCCAGGTGTCAAGAAGGGAAAATGACTACATGGGAAGCTTGGAAAACATCAGGGCATGGATCGTGTCCTATTCACCTGGCCCAATTCGACAAGGAAGACTTCGGTTAAAGGGAAGTCAAACATAGAAACCTAAGGCAAACATGACTCTGTTTTTGTACACGTTTCTCAATGATGGGGTATGAAGTAGTTTCCTGAGGTGACGGACTTCATCAGCCACTTGTGCAAATTGAATCCAACAGTCATTACCTTAGATTTATGTCTCCAACAACTAAGGAAAAGGATTCCCTGAACTTGTCTGCCTATGTGTTTTGTTGTAGCTTATTTTTCTCCTTAAAACAATTGTATAATTTCTCTATAAATACTTGTGTGAAGAACACAGAACTAGTTCGATTTTGCTAATGTGTTAAGTTTAGATTATCACTTTGTAATTTTGAGAACTCATTCTCTGTTTTTAATATGAAGATTGTGTATTTCATGGATACCTGAAAGTGTCTGATGGAGTGTTGATTAAGTTCATTTAACCTCAGCAGTTGCAGAGGGCCCCTGCGTTGACTAAGGTTACATTTCATTTTTGTTTTGTCTTTCATAGTTAAACTGTAAATTCACTGTGTTTTTCCATGATGTTTATAACCATTTTCTAACTTTGTTCATAATGCAGCTTTTGTCATCTTCTTACTAACACAGAGCAATTTTATTTCGGTACAGAATAGTCTTTTGGTTTAATTTCTTTTCATTTCTTCATCAGTAGTTTGATGTTGAGTTCAGTAGTGTATAGTGATTATTGCATTTGTTGTTCATTAGTCTTTAAGTTCTTAGTTAAAACTGATCAGTGCCATTTCTGTCTTGTCATTTCATTACTAGTTTAGTGACTCATATTGTAAGTGAATATTTCTAAAAGACCCTTCTGGTTGATGGTTCATCTTAAACCAAGTGGTTGGATATTTCATTTATGTAATGAGTTCTTTTTTCTGCACTTTTTTATTTAGTTTTTCTTAGAACAATGAAGTATGGAGTTCCTCAAAATGTTATCACAAGGAGGTTGTTTTCCCAAAATTGTGTAGTAGAGTGACAAAGAATTTCATTTAGTTTCCATAGTAGATTAGTTGCAAGTTCATTTTCAGTCTTAGCATTTCATTTAGCTTTGCTGCAATTTCATTTTCAGTGTTTTTTCCATTAAGTTTTGATTCTACCATAGACTAGTAAGTAGTTGTAATCTCACTTTCAATATTTCATTTCAGTTCTTTTTTCGTAATAGATAGTTGCAATTTCACTTTTAAGTCCTTTTAGCTCATGATTTGGAACAATAATAAGAGCAGGAAGAGAAACTCTATTTTCATTTTCTTGGTTAAAACTTTACTTCCAAATCTGGCTTAAAGCACTTTTAGCTCTCATTTCATTTGTTTATATTCTTAGCAGCAGTAGATTTAAAATTTTGTTAAGCACATTGCAGAACATTAGGAATTAAAGGATCAAACCCCCAAAACAACATAAAACTAAAAAATAGTGAGGTAAGAAGGGTCATCTAGCACATATAGTGCACTACACTTCATCAGTTTACGATACCCGGATTGATAATTTATGTAGAGAAATTTAGGACACTAAATTGACCAAATAGGGCATAGGGGTTGTTGTTTTCATGCAAAAGGAATGTTATTTTGCTTCAAAGGAAGCATGTGTGCATGAGTGATTGTCATCACATAGACATGTTTCACACTCACTTCACGCACTCTTTTCACGAAGGTTGTTGCATCAAGTAAAGTATGTCTTACGCATTCTGGATGGTCCACATTGTGTCGCTAAGTGTTTGTGTGCGATCACAGTCAAGTACTATCAATGTTTACATATGTTTCACTGGTCTCACACTTAGCCATTTTCACAAGCAACCTAGCCTCATCCAGCTTCCTATAACTGTGTGCTTTACTTCTGCAACCAACAAGCTTCCTCCCTTGTCTACTGAAACCTCGCAGTTCGCAGAGACCCCAACCTCCCTTACCTACTAAAACCCTACAACCCTCAGGAACCCTAGCTAGTACTGCTCTCCAAAAATGCGTAGAGAAATCTAGCTGCACTTCACTTCGAAATTGCCCAGAGGTGTCCTCCCAAGACCCCCATCACTCAGCAATGTCCTGTGCCTCAAAAATGTGTAGTGTTTTTCAATATTCCTTGTCTGTCTTGCATCTAGAAACTGCACATATAGGCCTCCCAGGGCCTCATTCTGGCAACAGTCACTGTCCGTTGAAATTGCGCAGATCTACCTCTCAGTGACTACAAGAAAAGGTGACATGCTGAGATCACTCCCAAGAAGTCGAGGAGAAGGACCAAAAAACCAGTAATGGAAAATATCAAGACTGCATGGAAACTTCATCAGATGCATGATCATCTTGAGGGTAAGTATGGTAAGTAAAGAACACCTTTCGAAGTACATCTCCTAGTTGAGTTTGAAGGACTCTTGTCATTTTCATATCATCCTATCCTCAGTAACATCCATGTGCGCAAACACGATATTTTTTTTATGTGTTTCTTCACATGTCTTACTTCCTTTTCACTTGTTTGACAAACTATCATCTTTGACATATTGATTTATATGTCATGCTTGTGACCTCATTCTGGTGATGTTGAAGGTTGTGTTTGAGTTGTGTTCGCTATGTAAACTTCTAGCACACTCACACACAATGTTGTCAGTATTATCATGCAAGAGTCGTCGCGATCATCCGAATGTCTATCTGAAGTGTCACACTTGTTGCTTTCACCATTTGACAATCCCACAATCAGTCACACTGAGCATGTTGTCTTGTTGGTTCGAGGTGTCTTATTGTTGAGTCGTGTCGAGTGTGTGTCTACAAAGTCATTTATGCAATAGTTCACTCGCTCACATAGTTAGTCATTTTGTTGACTGGACCACACCCCAACAACTGAAGCTCCGCCGAGCTGCACTATGCAGTCTTAGCCCTTAGTGATTATGTACTGCTACCCTGAATTGCATAGAGCTTGAGGCTGTCTCCCAGGCAGTCTACACTGCACAATCCTGGAATCAACCCAACTGTCTGTCACTTAAAACATTGCAAAAGTTGCTTAGCAAGTCATCTCAATCTGTGATGCCCGCAAGCAAAACCATCAAGCCTCCAGCTGGTCAACCAGAGAGTTTGACCGGGCAGTGACCCCGGGCCTCACTCCTCCAAAACATTGCATAGAAGCTGCTAAGCATGCCTGCTTCTGCTGACTAAAGAAATTGTGCAAACATGAAGGACAGGAACTCGCTGCCTATCATTGGACTGTCCTCAAAATTTGTACAGTTCTGTTAGCCAGTCACCTTGTCAGCCGGCCTGCTGCTCCTCCCAAAAACTGCATAGTTTTCATGGGTTGTCTCCCAGCTGCCCAACATTTCGCTCAACCCAAAAACTATGCAGGGATGTTCTGCAGGCCAACCTCCCAGCTCTGCACAGTTTTGGCCAACAAGCTCCCACAACCCGCTACCAACCTCCCAGGAAATATTCGCAGTTTTCACTGCTAGTGTCCTCCCTTCTCCTTGCACTGACTCCCTGAAAAATTTGCACAGATTTTCCCTTCATTCGAGCTGGATCCCGCAGATAGTCACTGCTAATTTGGACTGCCCATATCAGCCTCCCAGTGACCTCTGTGCAATTTTCCTTGACAGTGCCTGAAGCCTGTATCCCAACCTAAAATATGCTCTGCACAGTTTTAGAGCCTTGTCCTCTCTCCCGGTCACTTGTGCCCGAAAATGAAGGATGATGCATCATGGTAGACTAGGAGATTTCTGGATTTGATGTCATCTCGTCATGGGTGATTGCAGATACAGGTACATGGATGAGACATTGCACAACAACAAATGGGTTGAATAAGGAGCACATGCTAGGAGACTTGTTCGCAAACGGACAAAAACATGAAGCGTGCATAGAAGCAAGTGAAGGAGACACATGTGCATGCATGAACTATCAAGCGAACACCAAAACCATCGAAGACTTTGCACACCTTTCCATGTGGAGGTGAAGCTATGATACACCAAGAGCACACTGATCACTCATCAACATGTTGTGCTATTCAACAATCCCCTATTTTTCTATTTTATAAATTTCTTATGAAATTTGTTTTATTTAAATGGGGACCCTTAATAAATTAAACATATATATATATATATATATATATATATATATATATATATATATCTTTGTTTTGTGTTATAGCCCCTTATATACCAAGAATCACCCCCTTTTTAGACCAAAATCGTAAAAAACCAAGAAAGCGAATCATCCCTGAAGCCAAAACCCAATCTCCGCAATTAGAAGTTAAAGTTTAAGGTCAAAGCGTAGAAATAAAAAGGAAATGGGTCGTAGTCCTAAATATTTTTAATAAAGGAATTATGTGCAAAACAAATAAATCCAAGGCTACTAGGACCCACAAGGTCACGTTACTATATCACAACGTAAATTGCAAAGTTCTATAAGACTTCCCCCGCTAACTCCGATTTGCAAAATGTGATTAGGCCCGAACCTGATCACAGATTTAACTCCATCCATAAAATCCCCGCATCTGCAGGATATTGCAAACTCCAAAAGGCTAAACCCTCTAAACCACAGATTGTGATATGTGATAAAACCCGAACCTGAAGAGAAAATCCATTACAATTCATAAAACCCCGTGTCTGTGACTATTGTAGGTTCTAAAAGAGCTTAAGTCCATACCCCACCACCGATTGCGATATGCGATGCGATATGCGATTAAGTTTGGACTCGCGGGGATTATCCACTTCACTTCGTTAAAGTCCTGCGTCCGCACAATCGCAAGAACCATTGCCTTATGCCAATTGCGATATGTGATAAGGCCCGGACTCGACGAGATTATTAACTGCGATTTATATTAAAATCACGCCTGGGTCCTATATTGCAATCACAAAGTTTCTAAAAAGTCATGCCTCATCCCAATGCTAATTGTGATATGACATCAGCAGTGACGCCAGATCCACATCATCCTCCATGTCAGCTGCCACATCATTGCCATGTCAGATCCACGTCATCTGCCACATCACCATTCCACGTCATCCGCCATGTCATATTGACGTCACCATGATGTCACCCTGGGATCCTGCAATCGGAAGTTTTAAAGGGAAACGACTTATAGTAAACCCTTCACCCATTTTGATTTTCAATATGCGATATAAGCCAGACCCAACGGGATTATACATTCCAGTCCATAAATTCCCCACCTCCACATAATCACAAGTGCCAAGGGTCATGCCTCCTGCCTCGTACTAATTGCAAGTAACCCAGACCTGATGGGATTATTAACTCCATTACATAATCCATCTTGCATCCATCGCATCACAAGTTTCATAACATCTGCCATACCATAACCCTTTGTTAAAAGAGATTTGTGATTTGTGATAAGAGCCACCTCTGCCACGTCATCCCTGACATCATACCCCACATCACCCCACATATCGCAATCGCAAAAAATCAAAAGCCCCATTTCATAGCATTACATAGAAAATTGCGATTTGCGATTGTGATTTCCTGCACCACCTCATCATCACGTAACCACTCAGGATTTATGATTGCGATTATTATGCTTCTATATATTGTTGCGATTGTGGTTTAATTAAATACCCACAGGCCGTATGCCGCTTTCTACTTCATGCCCATTTCTTTGTCTCCGCTTCGATAGTCGATTGTGATATAACTCCACCATATCCGTCTTCCATTTGCTCTACCACAATTACAATATTTCAAATAAAATTAAAGGCTTGCTCATGTTTCTCTTCCCCGGTGTTTACGATTGCAATTTTTATGCTCCAAGTTTTAAGCCTGATTTTTTGCAAATGTCATTTGTTTCAAATGAAACTTGCTTATCAGTCTCATTTATTTTTAGCTTATCAATTCCTATTTTCTGTGTTCAGATTCATGACAGAGGAGGACAACTATGCTGATAAGTGGAAATTTAGTTTAGATAAACCGATAAACACCCAGAGAATCTGATCAAGCAATAAGGCCGATTTGACAAAACAACAAGATCAAGAGATTATGATGAAAATTTTGTTTTTCAGATATGTGATTAAAAGGAATTGTTCAACTCCCTTAACGCTGCAAGAAAAAGAATATTTTTTCTATAGTGGCTATTAAAACAAGTTGTTGGCATTATACTAAGGACCCAGAATTCGAAAGAGAAAGCCTTGGAGGCTTGCACTATTGTACCTCTTAGTATTTTTAATAGAATTATAGGTCCCGAATCAAGGGAGAGAAGCTTGTAATATTGTAACTGTGAATTATATCTATTGGTGGAGAAGCTCTTGTTTATCATGCACTATTGCTGAAAGGAGGAGACATTTTCTACAAATAGAGATTGATTACAGATTCCAAAGGATTGTGCACTACAGTCGTTCTGTGAGAATATGTAATTTGATTTCATTTATTACTAAAGGATCATTTCAATTAATGATGTTTAACACTATTGTTTACAAGATTTAATTGAAATAAATTCTTAGTTTGGCCTTTTAATTTATATTTTGAATGTATGAGTTAATAATTAGATTCATGCACAATTGTTTAATCTTGAGTGTTAATTCATTTAAAAGTCTGCTCACACTATTCTACATGCTTAATTTTAGATATAATATGAGAGCTGAAATTTGCATAGGAATAGATAGTTATAATCTTAGATCGGCAAGCTATCTTTGGATTTATGATAATAATTGTTTTCTTGCATACATGATGTCTTATTTGAACTACTTGAGTAATTTATCATGAATCTTTGTAGTTCTTATGCATATGATAAATAAGGAATTGGATATATTTTCAATACACACTTATGTAACTATTTACTAAGTGTTCAATCGTTAATATTTATGCTAATGAGGAATCAGATATTTTGAGTTATCTCATCGATCTAATTCCTCCATCTTAATTATAATTCTTTAAAGCTTCTTTTCCCATTAAGTTAAGTTGGATCTTGATTGAGAGAAAGGTTACCCTTTCCTTCAATCGAGATAGGTTAGATTAATTACATTGTAGACTTAGTCTTGCATGTGTTATCATAGATCTTACATTTTAGAATTAATTTTCATTTAGATTTTCTACATTTATAGAAGTCCTCTTTTGAGGCAAAACTTTAGATTGGTTTTCCACAAAAACAACTTAAGGATCATTATTCTTGCATGATCAACTCGAAGAATTGATATGATGGCCCTAGCTATTAGCAACTGAAGACATATTTAAAGCTAATAGCGGTTCAGAGAAAGTAACTAGACCTAGTTAAACCAGTCAGATCCACTATTCCAAACGGAAAAGGAACTGCTTTAAGGTCAGGACCAGGTGGCTTTCCCTAATGTTGTTGTAGCAATTTTCGAGGCCTCAACACAACACTGCAACTTGACATGGACACCACCATTAGCATGAACATACCAGCACTGTCGTGTCGAGTCATGTCATGAGTCATCTCGGCCACATCACTACTATCGGCCATACTCTTGTAATCAATGTAATGTAATGTGGAAGTCCAAGAGACCCAGAAGAAAAGTCAAGTAAAGTTGAAAATTCATGTAAGTCAGACAATCCTAAGGGAATTCGAATAGTCACAAGGGTTAGTTTCACCTTTGGCTATATATACCCCTCATTTGTACATGTAAAAGATTTTTCACCTTGGCTCCTCCCACATAGCATTGAGAGTATGTAATCTTTTCTTTGAGGAGCAAGCAGTGGCTCCAAATCCCCATTATTGGGGTTAGTGATGTAATGGTGTACAGATGTGTCTTGGAACTTTTGCTTAATTCAGAAGCCTGTTAACAGGCCAACATGTTTTCACACATGTGTTGTATTCATTTGTACGACTATTCTTTGGACCCTTGTAATGCATGTTTCTTTAACTTGTATTAAGACAGTTGAACTATTTCAGTTGTTTTAGTACATATGCTGTTGGAAATGTGTTGTATTAGTTTCTAACGTTGTCTCGGCCGTGTGGGCTATCCCGTTAGACACTCGACAAATTCATTCATGTAAACTTGTTATAACGCCCGTCGCACTCGTATGGACTATTCCGCTGAGTGTTGTGTGTGCTATCTGTTAACTTTGTGTTTGTGACTATTGCATCCTTGTGGACTACTCCACTGGAAGTTGCACATGTCCTGTTGTGTTGTGTGTCTCTAGCAAAGTTGGGACTATTCACTTTCAATCTGAGACTCACTTCTACCCTCTCCCTCTGTAGTGAAATAACTTTGACACAAGCGACACTAACCACTCACTAGGCACGCGAACCTCGTTGTTCGAAGACAAAGAAAACCACTCTTAGGTGCTAACAAGCAAAAGCTAAGACATATCCTTAAGATAATGGCAACCAAGCCATTGTACCAGATGGGACTCCTACACCAAACGGTGTGAGGTCTAATTGGGATTTCGTATTGTGGAGATCCCGTGAATGTTGGAGGGTCCAGCACCGTCAACTTTTCTGGTGCTAGAAGGAGGGCTAGATGACAAGCCGAATCCTCACATCCTATTTTAAATTTTCACACATCTATCATAGATATCATTGTAGTTAACCCTCCACGATATCTGTCCAATACACATTCCTTTGAAATCACGAAGGAGTTTTTTGATCACTTCTCTGAAATCACGTATGATGGTGAAGGTGAAGTGGCTTGGCTTGAGCACTTGCACAACTTCCTTGCATTCTTGTAGGATGCGGGAGAGTTTGATGAAGTAGACATCAACATGCTGATTGCATACACACTTTGCGAATCCCCTGAGCGATGGTGCTGCGACCTACCTCACAATTGCGTGCACTCATTTAAGCACTTCAGTGACCTAATCGAATCTATTTTCCATCATTTTGATCTTGAAACTATTGATAAGAAAATGTTAAACAACGGAAGGTCCTATATGAACCACCTATGGATTTTTGGAAGCACTTCTATTTAATCTAGTTTGAAGCTCCGAAGAGTCAAATGAAATTCCAATATCTCATGGACAGATTTGACTTTTTCCTTACCAAATCACTTTGTCCCAAGATGAAGCTAAAGTTCAAACCCCGCTCAACATACTTCGATGATGGAGCTATGTAATCACAAGCAGGCATCGTTGTTGTCACAATTGACTGTCCACCTTCCCCTCATCAGAAAACTCCTCCCCCACAGAGTGATGTGGGAGAACATGCACACACAACTGTTCAACCATCATATCCTCCCACCCTCACTACTTTCAATTTCTACACAGATTTCGTTAGGAAGCCCATGGGTTGTCATACACACTTGTTATCTCAATCTCCATCTCTGCGCTCTGCTGATCCTTCGGATTGTACTGTCTTGTGTTCTTTTGTTCCAAAATCTACACCTGTTGTGAATGAGGATTAAGCCATCGATGAAGTTGATGTTTCACAACCAACCTACGCTATCATTCACGAAGAGTATGACTGGGAATCTGAGCATGAACCTGCGATGAAGGATAATCTCCTTCTATCTGCGCCTCCTCTACTTTTTCTTGACATCGTTGGTGATTATGTTATCTTTGATTTTCCTTGTGTAAATCCACCCATGGATGCATCCACTTCATCATTCGCAGAACACACCTGATGCCAGTCCATTATTTTATAGCGGAGAAAAAAATCTTTCATTGAGAATCCACTTGATGTTTCATCTATTTTTGCAGAAACGCAGAGGGTGAACATTATTTCTTCTCATATACCCCTCTGTATGATTCATCAAATTATGAGGATGCCGACAAACATCTTGAATTTTTTGATCATGGTTGTCTTGATTTCTGTACTTCTTCATTTGATCACGATTTTGATTCAATCATTGTTAATCTGTCTAAGCCAATGGTCTCCGATGATCTATCTATTAATGAAGTGGAAACCCCATAGGTTGTTGAGGCACTTTAGCCTGAGCTGATTTTTATGTTAGGCCCTCATTATCCTGAGGATAGTTCCACTTCCAATCAGAAAATTTGTGAGACACCGAAGGCTCCTCATCACTCATCTGTATGCACTGAAGATCAATCCAACACACAATTTTCGCTTCCTCCACCGGAATCACATGATCCCATCACTTACGCATTGGAGGAATCATTCACAACAAGCACACTTGCAAGGCACAAGTTGTCTCTTTTTCTCATGTTTTCTTGTTTGTCATAGTCAAGAGAGTGCATAAGCTTATCATCTATACATAGTGTGTCACAAAACCATGGAAATTCCATAGAGTGTTTGTCTTGTGCTTTCACTCTTTTCTTTTTTGTGGACACTTTTAAACTCGAATTGTGTTGGTCTTCATTGTTATATCTTTTATGTTTGTTGGTTCGCTTGACTATGCTTCTCACGAACCATGCCTTCACCAACATGGGCCAACCAATGTGCTAGTGGATACATTGGAAATATCACTTCACATGAGTAGGCCCATGCAACGTTTAGCGTAGGAGTAGGAGTAGTCTTTGCTTCTTGCTTTGCTTTGCTTTCTAGTTTTCATGTTTGTTTACTTGCTCAGTTGGTTTATTTTTCTTGCTTGATTGTTTTGCTCACTTTTTTTTTCTCTCACTTTACTTTTGCTTTTTGCTTTATTGGCGTGCTCGTAAATGTAGGTTAGCCTCTCGTGAAACTGTGTTTGGCTCTCAAGGCAAGCTGGGAAAATCTAAGAGGACTTGTACAACTATCAACATCTGGTTATCTATTGTCCTCTCTCTTTATGAAGAACTTGTTATCTTCAGTCGATAATTCCTTGGTGGAAAATATGTTTTTTCAGAGTGAGTCTTGGTTAAAACACAATGCTTGCATTGTTAACTAGTACCACCTACTCTAGTTGGTTGTTTTTGGGTTAGTCCTTGTCAGCTCAGTCAAGTAGAGTAAGGTGAGGGGGAAAACATTAACAAGTACTATCAGAGTTATACATAACGTACTTCTCTGAAGGAACAACCTCTTCTTCTCTCAATAAGTCAGGATCCATCTTCCGCCTTTGAAATAAATAAGTGCCTATGCACAGTTCTTGAAAAAATTAAATATGAAAATGTGAAATTTTTTGAAAAAAAGAATAAGGCGAAAGAAGAGAAAGGCTTTCTGCACAGAGAGGTGATGCAAGTAACTCCGCTGGGGTACTGACTAGCCTCATTGACATCGGACCGATACTTTGTTCCTGTGTGACTCCACTAAGGTACTGTCCAGGCCTGCTGGCAGCGGAGCAACACCAGAGATGAAACTTAAACTTTGACAGTCATATTAATTGTGCACCAATATACCCCTCATCCCCAATCGAAACAACTAATTTGACTTGGCTTGGAATGTGTGCTGACTGATCAAGAGCATGGCAGGTGCTACCTCTTTTAATCAAGCTAGTGTGGAAACCACGATGATCAAAGAATCAAACAATACTTTCAGAAGGGTTAGACTCACTTTTCACGAAACAAGGTCTATTCAGAGAGCTGGAGTTCTACTAGTGTGTCACCAAGTGTTGTAGCGGCTACAACACCCTCCAAAATTTTGGCTTGTATGCAAATTTCTGAGCCTACCTTGGATCCTGCGATCAATCATCCTTGGTCACTTATTGGTAAGATGATGATTTCAAGCTCCCTTCTTTGATCCTAAGAGTTGTCCACATTATTATTGTTATGTAGCATGTGTCATCATTGGGCATAGGGGTTGTTGTTTGTCATGCAAAAGGAATTTTGTTTTTCTTCAAGGGAAGCATGTGCGCATGAGTGGTTGTCATCACAAAGACATGTTTCACACTCACTTCATGCACTCTTGTCAAGAAGTTTGTTGCATTAAGAAAATTATATCTTGTGCATTCTGGATGGTCCATGTTATGTCACTAAGTGTCTTTGTGTGATCACGATCAAGTCCTATCAATATTTACATATGTTTCATTGGTCTCACACTTAGTCATTTTCCTAAGAAACCTAGCCTCATCTAGCTTCTCGGAACTGTGCGCTTTACTTCTACAACCATCAAGCTTCCTCCCTTATCTATTGAAACCCCGCAATGTGTAGAGACCCCAACCTTCCTTGCCTATTGAAACCCCACAGCCCGCAGAGACCCCAGCCAACACTGCTCTCCAAAAAAATGTGTAGAGAAGTCCAGCTGTACTGCACTCAGAAATTGCCCAGAGGTGTCCTCCCAGGACCCCCATCCCTTAGCAATGTCATGTGCCTCAAAACTACGCAGTGTTGTTCAAGTTGCCCTATCTATCTTGCATGTAGAAATTGCGCATACAGGCCTCCCAGGGCCTCATTCTTGCAACAATCACTGTCTGTTGAAATTGCGCAGATCTACCTCTTGGTGACTACAGGAAAATGTGAAATGCTGATATCACTCCCAAGGAGTTAGGGAGAAGGACCAAGAAACCAAGTAATGGAAAATATTAGGACCACATGCAAACTTTATTGGATGCATGATCATCTTGAGGGTAAGTATGGTAAGTAAAGAACTCCTTTCGAAGTACACCTCCTAGTTGAGTTTGTAGGACAATTTGTCATTGTCATATCATCGTGTCCTCAGTAACATGCATGTGCGCAAACACGAAAAGTCATTTTATGTGTTTCTTCTACATTTCTTGCTTCCTTTTCACTTGTTCGACTAACTGTCGTCTTCATCATGTTGATTGCTATGTAATGCTTGCGACCTCATTCTGGTGATGTTGAAGGTTGTGTTTGAGATGTGTTCGCTATGTAAACATTTATCGCACTCGCACACGATGTTGTAAGTACTGTCATGCAAGAGTTGTCGTGGTCATCTAAATGTCTATCCGAAGTGTCGCACTTGTCACTTTCACCATTTGACAGTCTCATAGTCAGTCACACTAAGCATGTTGTCTTGTTCGTTGGAGGTGTCATGTCCTCGAGTTGTGTTGAGTGTGTGTCCGCAAGGTCGTTTATGCACAAGTTCACTTGCTCACACACTTAATCAATTTGCTGAAACTCTGTTTACCAGACCACCCCAACACAACTAGAACTCTGCTGAGCTGCACTGCGCAGTCTCAGCCCTCAGTGATTATTTACTGTTGCCTAGAATTGGGCAGATCTTAAGGCTGTCTCCCAGGCAGCCTGCATTGCGCAATCCTAGAATTGACCTGACTGACTGTCACCAAGAACAACGTATAAGTTTCTTAGCAAGTCATCTTAATCTGCGTTGCCCATAAGAAAATACATCAAGCCTCCAATTGGTCAACCAGAGAGTTTGACCGGGAAATGACTCCGGGCCTCACTCCTCCAAAAAATTAAGCAAAAGCTGCTAAGCATGCCTACTTCCGCCAATTGAAGAAATTGTGCAGACATGAAGGACAGGTACCTGCTACCTGTCACTGCACATTCCTCAAAATTTGTTATGTTCTGTCTACCAGTTACCTTGTTAGCTGACCTGTTTCTCCTCTTGAAAACTGTGAAGTTTTCATGGGTTGTCTCCTATATGCCCAACATCTTGCTCAGTCCAAAATATGCGCAAGGATGTCCTGCAGGCCAGTCTCCCAGCGCTAGGCATTTTTGGCCAGCAAGCCCCCACAACCCTTTGCTAGCATCCCCAGAGAATCTGCACATTTTTCATTGTTAGTGTCCTCCTTGCTACTTGCACTGCCTCCTTGAAAAATTTGCACAGATCTGCCCTTCACTTGAGCCAGATCTCATAGAAATTCACTATTGATTTGGACTGCCTATCTCAGCCTCCCATTGACCTCTGTGAAATTTTCCTTGATAGTGCCCGGAGCCCACATCTAGGCTTGAAATGTGCTCTGCGTAGTTTCAGAGCCTTGTCCTCTCTCCTAGTCACCTGTACCCAAAAATGAAGGATGATGCATCATGGTAGACTAGGAGATTTCTAGATTTGATGTCGTCTTGTCATGAGTGATTCCAGATATAGGTAAATGGATAAGACATCGTGCGATGATGAACGAGATGAAAAAGGAGTGCATGCTAGGAGACTTGTTTATGAACAGACAAACACATGAAGCATACCAAGAAGCAAACGAAGGAGACACATGCATATGCATGAACTATCAAGCGAACACCAAGACCATCGAAGACTTCGCACACCTTGCAATGCAAAGGTGAAGCTATGATACACCAAGTGCACACTCATGACTCAACAACACTATAGCTCAACATGGACACTGTTATCACTCAGGTTGTTCCCAAAAGTTGTAAGAAAGGGAATACGGCCGAGGTAACCACAGACCAATCTTTTAGATACATATTCTAGCCAATTTGCATCCATAGAGGGCTCTCTCTTTATGATTTAGCTTTGTTTTGAAATGTGTTAGGCTAGTTATGAAGTTCAAGGGTTTTGTTTTGGGTTTGGATGGTGAGATTCAATAGAACAGTGAGGCAAACTGAATAGTTCAGTCCATTGGGCATGATGGAGTCAAAGAAGGATGGCTTTCTGGATTTGGTTTCTTAACAGAGGATGACATCACAGAGCAAGGTAGTCAAACATGGAACAAATTAAGGCTGAAATCAGATGGAATGGACTCAAATGGATGAAGGGCAGTTAAGAATCCTTCAACATATTGAAAGAGGGAAAATGGATGATTACTGTTAAGGAGCAGTTAAGAATTCCTTATCAAATAGTCAATATGCGAGAATCAGGAAACAAGAGAAATTAAGAATTCACTGTTATACAAATTTTGAAGAAAACACAGTGAGTAATAAAGACTAAAAACAGAGTGCAGTTTAAGCAAATTCTGAATTAATCCTTTTCTTTACCATTCAGATTATGAAACATAGATGATATAGCAAACAAGAAAACTGTAAAACATGAGATATAGGGGACTTATTGATCCGGAGTTTGATTCAAGAATTCTATGACAAGTCCTCTGCATCAATTCCTCATCCAGTGAGCCCGACAACAGTTGATTCCAACAGCTCTTTATTCCAAAACATTCAATATTATAGCAAAATCTAGGAATGCCCACCAACCACAAATACTTCGTTTGGGGGGGTATTTATACAAAATATCTTACAAAATATCTGATGGAGATAATATCTAGTGATGACTAATCCCTTTTTTACAAAAGATAGAGACAAATAGTCTTGAAAACAGGAAAAAGATAAGCTATTGCTGTGCTGGCTGCTCCATCTTTGTCGGATGTGTTGGAGGTAGGTTCTGCGAGTCGGTTTACAGCTATCTTCCATTGATACTCTGTGTTGGCTGCTCCATGTTTGTCGGACATTCTTTGACCCTGATCAAATACACTTCAACCCACTTGACCCTCATTTATCTCTATTTATCTTGTCATGGAAAAATGGGCCGAAATCTACGTTTTACCCAAGAGAAATTTACAAAATTTCTAACATATCTTGCCACCATTTCTGCTGTGGCAATTTATGCCTCTGAAGTTTTCTGAGAGTTTCATCAGTCTCTATACCTCTGAAGTTTTCTGAGAGTTTCATCAGTCTCTATACCTCTGAAGAAATTAGGCTGAATGGCGAATAGATGCTTCACCTCGTGCTCGATGTAGAATAAATTCTCTAAGTTGTCATAGAGAACTCGGCCAGATGGAAGGGCTTTCACTCCCGATGCACTTGATGATGTGCTAGTTTGATTGCTAACATACTTATTTAATTTATCAACATAATCAATGTATTTCATTAACTTATCATTGATGACTAAAGGGCTTGGTAGCCCTTTGCTCAGCAAAACTGTGAACTTCTCCATAAAGGCATTAACTTCTACTTGCATATCTTGGCACCTTCTCTCTAAGTTATGCATTAAAGTTCTCTTGGTTAGAACCCTTTTGATTTCCAGAATGGTGTTTGTCTTGTCTGGAATGCCAAGTTGCTCTAGCTGTTCTGCATTCTGGGTGTTCAAAAAATGTATAAGCCAATTAGCTTCCTTTGGAATTTTTCCCAAGTGTACTCTTGTCTGCTGAATTACCTCATGGGCTATGTTTATTAAGCCGATCTGCTCATAGATTACTTGGATAGATGGCCATATTTCATTTATAGACTGGGTGATATTTTCCCAAAGGATTTTTCTGATCTCTGCTAAGGGCTTATCAAAGGTGAGCTCTTGTTCTAATGTTTTGACTTTACTTTCTAAGGCTTTAATCTCCTTGGTTTTTTCCACGACATTGATTTTGGAAATATCATAATTTCTCTCTGCCTTAGCCAATTGGTCTTTTACCAGTTTCAACTCTGACACTTGTAGCTTTAGTTCTTCCATGGCCTTTATCAATTCTTCTGTGCTCATATTAGTACTGTTGCCTGGTGCTGCTCCTGCTGATGATGTACCTGTGATTACCTCTGTTGTGACTGCTGGGACATTTGGGGCCAATGCTGATCCAATTGTTGAGGGGACTGCAGTTGTGACTATAGGGATCACCTCAGGTGGCTGGGAGGTCGACTCTCCCTGCTTCTCTTTTAGTGCTTTTTCCAGTGCCTGCTCTGTATCGGTTAATCTTTCATTGAGTTTTATGAGTAGGTCCATCATGTCTTCCTCTGATTTCTGCTCTACAATTTATGCAGTCTGAGGGTGCCTTGAAGGAGGTAGCTTCAACTGTTTCCTCAGGGCAGCAATGTCTTGTTCCTTCTTCTTGATTAGTGCCTTTATGCCTTTAGCATCTTTGGGTCATGTCCCAGTTCCATGATGATATCTTCCAACAATCTGATTCTGTTATCCTTGGCCAGATAAGAGGCTTTTTCCAAATGTAGTTGAGTTGCTGTATTGTCTAGGGAGTTTTGCAACTGTTGGGCCAACATTGCTTTGTCATCCAGGGTAGAATAGACCATTTCCCCAGTCTGCTTGTGAAGTTCAATTTGGTCCATTGGATGAATATCTTTGGCTAGGACCTCCAAGTTTGTTCTGATGTAATCTGCTGCCAACTGGGGTTGCTGTACCTTTGGCTTAAAATAACTCATTAACATTTTTCCTTCTTTAATGTCATAGGCAGACATTAATCTTTGCTGGTTTGAGGGGGCCATTTTCAAATATTGATTGTACATTTGAATCCTCACAGGATCATTTTTAGCCTTAATTTCTATGAAATTCCATTTAATGTCAGAGGCTTGTTTGCTTTGTGGCCTGGTAGATGATACTTCAACACTGTGTTGTCTTTCTAGCTCCTGCCTATGTGAGTGAGTTGATGTTTCTACCACTGGGGAAGTTTGTTGGTTGACTACCCTTTCTGCCCTCTGGCCTTCTGTGGTTTGTTCAATAATTTCATCTTCTGATGGAGGATTAAACCTTTGCCTCTTTGCACCTGGTTGTTTTGCAGGTCCACTTGTGGGGGGTGGCTTGTCTGCCTCTCTTCCTGTTACTTTCCACATTTAGATGAGTTTGCAATGATGGAATTCCTGCTGCTTTAGTTTGGGCTGGAGGAATTTGTTCTTGCTGATCTGTCATTGCAGATTGCTCTGTGTTTGCCACTTCTTTGCCCTTTGAAATTCCTGTAACTAGTGTACTGGTTTCCTGTACAGGTTTCTGAGAAGTTCCAGCAGAGGATGTACCAACTCCCAATTGTTGAGGTAGCTTAAAAGATACCTGTCCAAAAGAGTCCAGGTCAAGGGTTTTTTCAAGATCTTTCATGGCATTTTCCATCTTTTCTTGCTCACTAACTTCTTCTATTAAAGTCCCTTTTACCCATTCATCCTGATTTGCAAACTCTTCAATTTCTGGGATCTTATGGTGTATATAAATTGACAGCTTGTTTCTTACCCTTCTGTCACTTATGAAACTATATGGGTCATATGGCACCCAGAAAAAACTCTTCTTCAATCTAAGGTGTTCTTTTAATATCTTTTCAGCATCTTTCCATGCTTCCCTAGAGTTGATGACATAAGGGCCTAACTAGTTTTTGATTCTCAACTGAGCTTTCTTCTTTGCATTACAAAAGTGGGTTAAGTCTGCATTGATGATCTGCCTGAAATATTCTAATGCAAATAACCTCATGGGCACATATCTAGGCAACTTGAAAGGGCAAAGTTCACATCCATACATTTTGATTTCTGTGTGATTCTGGTATAGGTACCAGTCACCTATCCTGTACTGTTTAGAAAGCTGCAAAATCTTCTTCATGTCACCAGTGATCCTAGGAGGAGGAGCTCCTATCAACAGAGTGGAGGCTGGGTGTACAAATAAGTCAATGAATTCACTATAGGTATAAGGGGAGTCACAGGTATTATGGAAGACTGAGCTCCAAAAGATCACAAACCTCCGATTTCCTTTTGAGTCTAATTTCCTGATGGGAAATGGAAAGCTGTTTGGCTGATAATATAACAACAGATGGTATATAAAAGATGTGTATTTGAAGACTCCTTCTCTATCCAAATTTATAAATTGATCATGGATTTTGTTGGCAATAAAAGTGGCATAGTCATACTTGACAGCAGGGGGTTGTCCTGGAGTAAAGATTGATAATAGGAATAGGTTGATATCATCCACATATTCACTGGAACTAAATCCCAAGATCAAGGATATCATGTCAACAATAAGTCTACCAGTTTTAGTGAAAAAGGCGTGCAGATAAGGAGGAGGACCTTTAGGTTGGTGCGTTGGTACCATGAACATCTGAGCAATGCGGGTTATCTCTGATTTGGGTAATTGAGATGCTTGTTCAAGTAAAAATCCCATGGAAAGACGAGTAAGGGGCTCAGTGGAATGGAAATGTATCATCTCATTGATGGATTCAGCAGTTATGGAAAAAAGGATAGTTTGGGAAGGAGACATAACTGCTCTATGGACAGGGTCATAATTGGCACAGCATTGGTGAATGATGTCTGGGAAAACATGGACTAAGGGAAGGAAGTACATGGGAAGGTTTGATTCCCACAGTCCAAAAATATCAGAGTTGCTTAGATAACTATCCCTAATTTGGCAGAAGGTCTGAAGATGATTCATGTCACCAGATAAATATTTTATTTGGAAATCTCTGTCGGCCAAGGCTAGATAATTTAAGTCTTTATGAGGTGCGTTTATGGGCGTGACATTCAGGGCTATGGGGGCTTCCATGTTTGGTTCTTGTGTATTCAACCTGGAATTCGGGCTTCTATGGAAACAATGGACTAAACAACAGGTTTGGGGGTCTTCTTATGGTAGCTTCGGAATGATTTCAACTTGAATTCGACTCTTTGAGGTAAAATTCTCAGTGGAAAAACTGAAATTACAGGTTTGCGAAGTGAATTGGGTAAATACCTGTATTTAAGAGGCAAACCATGTAATTCGCAGGTTGAACGACGAACTTCAGAGCGCGATGCTAGAATTTCTTGGCCGGGTGGTGGACTGGATGTATTTTGCATGGAGCACAGTCTACAGGGAATAAGGGTGAAAATGACATTTTCTCATCAATTTAACGAAATTTGGTTTGGCGGGGCTTTTTTGGCATTTATTGGGCGGATGACGTCAGAGCGATGGGACATCTTGTCGTTTAGCGGAGGGTGGTAAATGGTTTACCCCGCACCGCTTTTGGGGTCGGGTGGTTTTGGACGGGGGGCAAGCGATCAACGCGGGAGCACGATGCGTGTCCATGGTACGGGAGTAATACCACCGTTTCCCCGGGATTTAAACGGTGGCAGATGGGGGGGTCGCGAAATAATTTTGGACCGTCAGATGGTGGAGCAGAGATCGGATGGTGGGCACTGCACGGAGATGGCGGAAGTTAATGCGCGGGCCCGCAACAAAATAAACCAAGGTTTTAATGGTATTGGGCGGGTTTGGATTGGTCAGCGGCTTGGCTTTAATTAACCCGGGTGGCTAATTAACCCACGGTTTGCGCGCGGAGGTTATTAAAAGGTTTCAAATGAACCTATTAATCCCTTTTTAATCAGTGCTATGGTCGTAATCGACCGGGGTGGGGATATTAATATTTTGGGGATTTTTTATTTATATATACATAATACGGGATATGGTAAATGATTTTTATACGGGATTTATGTAATAAAGGTTAATTGTTAATATGAACAAATGAATGAAGGCGACAACGCTAAGTCATATGGTCAAAAACTTAGGCTAGAAGGGAAAAAAGGGGTTTTATGGAGAATTTTGTTATTTTCCTAAGTAAGAAATGGGGTTTCCACTTAGGCACTTTATGAAATGAGATGGAGTGGCTTTAGTGATATTAAGCAGATCTCAATACCATTGGGAAAATTAGTAAATTTTTTGGGGGAAAAGTGTGAAGGGGAGTTAGTCATGCCTCGCTTGAGCTACTCCAAGAGTAATGTCTGCCATGGCACTTGTGATGGGAGTGTAAGTTAACACATTTCTTAAGAGACAAAACCTATCACAAGTCTCATTTTGCAACAGCAATCTACCTACCCAGCCTACTTTGCCTAGCATTTTTTCTTCTTTCTTGGGTGCACTTGGACTGGCAAACCCTTTTCAACTTATCTTTTCTTTTCAGTGTGAGCCTACCTAAGTCTACACTTATTTCTTCCAAGGGCTCAGATTAAACAGTTGAGCTCCTTTGCTTCTCTACCTATCTACATATCTGCCAATTTTAAACAGTTTGGTCAGATTTTATTCTCTATCTCTAAAACAGGAAATTCAAACATGAACTAGCCAAGATTAAGCTGTTTGGCCATTCATCAATTGTGGCATAAAGTTCAACAAGCTGCACACAATGTTTTATTTACAGAAAATGAAAAAGTAGTGGCTTTTTGGATTTGCACACTTTCCTGGTCTTTCTTTGTTTGGGGTTCATTTCTTTCATTTTTTCTTTTGACCATTTTATTCTTTTTACCCTTTGATTTTTCTTTTAGGGCATACCCTCTTTACATTTTTTCAATTTTTTTGATTCTTTTACAATATGGAAAACCTTTGCAACCAGAAAAGGTATGAACATATTACAGAGCTCATCAATGTCAATCATGAAATATGATACCTATTGATATAGGAGCATAATAGACACCACCATTAGCATGAACATCCTAACATTGTCATGTCGAGTGTTGTCACGAGTCATCTTGGCCACATCCCTACTATGGGCCATACTGTTGTAATCAATGTAATGTAACGTTGAAGTCTAAGAGACCCACATGAAGAGTCATCTAAAGTTGAAAAGACATGTAAGTTAGACAGTCAGGAAGTTGAATAGTCACAGGGGTTAGTTTCACCTTTAGCTATATATACCCCTCATTTGTACATGTAAAGGACTTTCCACCTTGGCTCCTCTCACATAGCCTAGAGATTCTGTGATATTTTCTTTGAGGAGCAAGCAGTGGCTCCAATGCCCCGCTATCAGGGTTAGTGATGTAATGGTGTACGAATGTGTCTTGGAACTTTCGCTTAATTCAGAAGCCTATTAATATGCCAACACATTTTCACACATGTATTGTATTCATTTGTAAGACTATTCTTTGGATGCTTGTAATGCATGTTGCTTTAACTTGTATTAAGACAATTAAACTATTTTGGTTGTTTTAGTACATATGCTATCGGAAATGTGTTGTATCAGTTGCTAACGTTGTCTCATCCTTGTGGGCTATACTGTCGGACACTCGATAAATTCATTTGTTTAAAATTGTGTTGATGGTGTTGGACCCGCCAACATTCAGGGAATCTCCCCGATATGAAGTCTCATCTAGACCTAATACAGTTTGGTGTAGGAGTCCCATTTGGTATTATGGCCCGATTTCCATTATATTAAAGATATGCCTTAACTCTTTCTTGTTATCACATGAGAGTGGTTTTCTTAGTCTTTGAACAATGAGGTTCGTGTTCCTGGTTGATCCAAAATGGATTTTGGATAGACTCCTAAGTCTAAGTGTTCCTCACTGAGGAAAATGAAAGTCCAAGGAAGTTCTTGTACATAGCCCCATTGCAGAGATCTTTTCATTCTGAATCTACTGCAACTTGAATGGGCAAAAATGGACTTCGGATGCAGAAGTTATCGCAGAAAGAGGATGCCCTATGTTCTTTAGAAAAAGAGGAAGAATCCTCTAAAAAAAAAAAAAAAACCCTTATAAAGGGAAATCGCATCGGATCAGGGAAAAAGAGCGAACTTAAGCGGAAAGGGAGAAACCTTCGATCCACCGACCCGATGTATCGGATTGGAGGCAGATACATAAGCGACATTGGGACCCTGGATCTGGCGATTACGATCATGCGATCACCGATCGTCGATGATTGGATTGGCGAATTGGCGTCGGCGATGCACAGAACCCCGGGCCGAACGACATTATGATCGCCGATATGGGCGATCGATGATCGACAACCCCTGATGCCGATAAAAAGTCTGGACCCGATAAGTTTTCATAGCCCGATTGTATAAAATTTCACGTCCGGGAATTCAGATTTTCATGTGTTTCCTGTGTATTTGGGATTTTACCCAAAACACATATGCGATATGATAAGCGATGAATCCGAACCCGAAAGGGTTTATAAATGCAAATGTATAATTATTCCAAGTCCGCCATAAAGCCATTTTGCGATATCTTCAATGTTTTAATGCATTTCTCAAATACAAAGGGAAACCATGAAACGAGTGGGATTTCAGGCGGGCCATAGGTAAGTGGTTTTCACTGGGCTCCGCCCGAGCCCATACACTGGTTGCCACGTGGCTAGGCACCGGAGAGAGAAAACCACCCTTTTCGGGCGGGTAGTCTTTGTGCGCGTTAGCCACCCGAAATCAATAACAGTCGTTGATCAACAATCACTTGCAATCGTGCCCAAAGACCGATCCGAAGGGAATATAGGGCGGAACTAATGATTTTTGAAGTCCGATAGACCGCGCTTGGGTAGATTTTCTTATGTATTTGTGTATTTCTCTGTGTAAATAGAGAACGACCATTTTTGGGATTTCAAAGGCATTGATGGTCCATTCCATTACGGAACAGGTGGCCACCATCCATGAAGGCATTTAGTAATGATTGCTAATGCTCAGAAGGGCATTCGAGCAGACAGAGGCCAGAAGCTAGAGAGCCTAGAAGAGGAAAGTGAATAGACAACACCGATTGGCTTAAAATCTATAGAATGACAGAGACAGGGAGGAGCAGTGCTCAGACAAGAGCGCAGAAGGCTAAGCTAGAGTAGGAAGTAGAGGCAAAGAAAGAAGCCAGAGCCAGAGCCAAGAGCTAGAGTCGAGAGCGAGAGCGAGATCCGAGAGCCAAAAAGCCAAGAGCTTCAAGAGCCAGGGATAAAATGGTGTCTAAACCCATTGTTTCCATGTAAAATAGTGGAGTTGAGCAAGAGCTTGTAAAAGGACTTTGCTATAATCCCAGAGAGCCTAGTTGAGTTGACTAGAGCTCATGGAGATGTAGCCCAAGAGTTGTGGGTGAACTCCTAATTAAATTGTTGTCTTATGTGTGTTGTTTTATTGCTGCATTATATATCTACTGCTTTAGTTCTTGTTGTATCAGTTCAAGCAAATAGCATTGAAAACACATAAACAATCAACAATAAACATAAGCATACACCTTACTACAAGCACATAGTTAATTCCGCATTGGTTAATCATTTGTGACTTGGGAACATTTAAGCTTTGGAAGTGGGAGAGGTCCTTGTAAGTTAGACAAGGAGCCTAAGTGCCCCATTTTCAGATTAGGTGGTATTGGAGCCTGAGATCGATTGGCCTCACCTTCAAAGAAGGTTATATCAGAATGCTTGATTGACAGAGGAAAGATTGCTTGTCTAAAAGGTGTTTAAACAGTCAGAGGTTGATTGTATGCTTGTTGTAGACTGACTATTGTTTGAGTTTATAAAGGCGAAGGGAAATTTGTTGATAGCTCAGTCTAGGAAGGACAACAATGAAGAAGGGCTGAAGGGCTGAAGGCATTCTTCTATTCCCAAGGACCTAAAAGCAATCCTTGAAGCACAAGAGGTTTTTTGCAAAAGGTTGCTTAATAAATCACTTTATTAATCTTGTTTGAGTTCTTTTGTTCATTGGTATAATGACAACTTCTACAAGTGAATCCTTAAATTCCTCCTCATCACAAGACTCTATGATGGAGACTTGAAGAAAGACTTGTTCATCATGATGGACAATGTGAGAGAAATGTATGAGGATGGAAGGAAGAGCAGCATACTTAGAGAGCAGTTGAATTCCATGAAGGAAGAGAAGCAATTTCTTTCCGACAGACTGCAGGAAATGGAGAGGCAACTTCATATTGCAAATAAGAACTTGAAAAGGATGCATGAGTTGGAGTCACAACTCTATGTTGCCAAAGAAGCCTTGGTCAAGTATCAGCTTGAAGAAGAGGTAAGGCATTCCAGTTTGTCTTCAAATTCCTCTAAGAATGATTATATTGGTTCTTTTGAAAAACATACCAAAGGCATAGGTTCCAAGCTAATGTCCAAGATGGGCTATGAAGGAAAAGGCTTGGGTAGACATGCACAAGGTATTGTTGAGCCAATAATAATTGAGGAAAGGCCTAAGTATTGGGGTCTTGGCTATGGACAAGCTTATGGGGAGAGTTCCAAAGCTGCCATGAAGGCCATTAAAACAGCTCCAAGAAGGAGTTGCATTGTAGGTCTTCAAGAGTGTGAAGGTTGTATTTCGGAGGAATGCAATAGCTTGAAACATCATTTGTAGGGTGTAGGTGTTCAGAAGCACAAACTTGAACCAGAGAGTTGGGGAGACTTTAACAGCCTTGAAGAGATTGATGGGGTTCCAAAGGTAGCCACTTCTTCATTTGCTTCACCTCCTCATGAAGGAAATAAAGGTGAAAGAGAAAGGTATAAATTTGTTTCTAATCATCTTCCTTTTGATTTTGCAAAGAATGATAAATTTCCACATAAGTATGGGAAAAGAATTGTATATTCCTTTTGTGGTTTGGATAACCATCATGTTTCTAGATGTTGGAAGAGAATGGCCACATATAGGAAACTTTTGAAGGAAAAGAAGCAAAAAGCCAAAGGTGCATTGGGCAAGGAAAATCATGCTCCCAAGAGGATGCACATGTGTTGCACTTACTGCCATAAGCAAGAGCATCTTGCTGAAAGATGTTGGACTTTGAATCCATCAATGCTTCCACAAAAGCTGAAGAAAGTGGAAAGAGAAGATGGCAGAAATGGAAAGGAAGATTCCATGACTGATGTGTCTCAGGACGATTCACATGTTGATGCTGATGTGCAGACAAAGGTAGTACCTTTGAAAGGGATTGGTGAGAAATGGCTAGAGTTCTTATCCAATTAAGGTTGCATGTTTAGTGATGCATCTATTTGCATTTCTTTGTTAATGAGATGCAAGTTGTAGGTTCTTACCAAGAAGGTGAATGGAAAAGCTGAGTAGGAGACTCACTTTATCGCTGCAACATTATATTTCATTTCAGCTTCGAAAGTACAGTGTGCTTAAGCGAAAGTTGAAGGATGAAATGCATGCATGAGCAGGAGATGCATGAACACATGGATGTTGATGATTTCCTTGTTTTTGAACATGTATGTGTAATTAACTTGCAGGGTTGATTGCTTTGACATGCATGTGATGCAATGTTGACTTGGGAGAAGTTAACTTGCTCTCCAAGATGGAGATAATAATGAAGTGTTTCATCTTTGGAAAGGAGTCCTAATGGTATTTTTCTACATGCTTGACTTGAAGAGTCATTTGGTTAAAGGCATGTTTTGTGGGCTTGTTATCTAGTCCATCATTTGTATGCAGATGTAAGACATGGAGGTGTTCACAAGGTGTGAAAATCTGTTTCTTTTGCTGAAGTAGGAGTTTAGGCCATCTAGTTGTTGTCTGTATTTTTGTTGTTGTTAACAGTTGTTGTTGACAGCTTGTCAAACAGATACAAATGAAAGTTTTGTGGAGCAGATGAACTTCACATTTGTTTGAGCCACCTTGGATCAATGATCAAGGCAAAGAAGTTCAAACCACCTTCTATGACCATTTCAGCAGAAGTTCTACAGGAAGGCAAGGAGAAAGACAGTTCTTCCCAGGAAGACCAGCCCATCTAGGAAGGGAAGTGGTTAGAGACTTTAGTTCAGAGGCACTATGCAAGGCAAGTGTGTGGAGGCTGAAAGAAGAGGGTGTTGTTACTCTCAGGTACTGTTCAGATCAGTATATCAGTCTTTTGGAGACCAAAACTTCTTTTAGTGGGAAGGCGTGATCCAAAATGGATTTTGGATAGACTCCTAAGTCTAAGTGTTCCTCATTGAGGAAAATGAAAGTCCAAGGAAGTTACTGGACATAGCCCCATTGCAAATATCTTTTCATTTTGAATCTACTGCAACTTGAATGGGCAAAAATGGACTTAGGATGCAGAAGTTATTGCAGAAAGAAGATGCCCTATGTTCTTTAGAAAAAGAGGAAAAATCCTCTAAATTGGAAAAAAAAACCCTTATAAAGGGAAATCACATCGGACCAAGGCAAAAGAGCAGAATTAAGTGGAAAGGGGAGAAACCTCCGATCTGCTGACCTGATGTATCAGATTGGAGGCAGACACATAAGTGATATCGGGACCTTGGATCTGGTGATTGCAATCATGCAGTCACCGATTGCTGATGATCGAATTGGCGAATCAGCGTTGGCAATGCAAAAAGGCCTGGGCCGAGCGACATTGCAATCACCGATATCGGCGACCGGTGATCGACGACCCTTGACGCCGATAAAAGGTCGGACCTGATAAGTTTTCAATGCCCGATTGTATAAAATTCTAGGTTTAGGAATTTGGATTTTCACGTGTTTCCCATGTATTTGGGATTTTACCCAAAACACATATGCAATGCGATAAGCGATGAATCCGGACCCAAAAGGGTTTATAAATGCAAATGTATAATTATTCCAAGTCCACCATAAATCCATTTTGCGATATTTTTAGTGTTTTAATGCATTTCTCAAATACAAAGGGAAACCACAAAATGAGCGGGATTTCGGGCGGGCTATAGGCGGTAAGTGGTTTTGGTCGGGCTCCGCCTAAGCCCATACACTAGCTGCGACATGGCTAGGCGCCGAAGAGAGAAAACCACCCTTTTCGGGCGGGTAGTCTCCGTGTGTGTTAGCCACGCGAAATCAATAACAGTCGTTGATCAACAATCACTTGCGATCATGCCCAAAGACGGATCCGAAGGGAATATAGGGTGGAACTAATGATTTTTGAAGTCTGATAGACCGCGTTTGGGCAGATTTTCCTGTGTATTTGTGTATTTCTCTATGTAAACAGAGAACGACCATTTTTGGGATTTCAAAGGCACCGATGGTCCATTCCGTTACGGAACAGGTGGCCACCATCCCTGAAGGCATTTAGTAATGATTTTTAATGCTCAAAAGGGGATTCGAGCGGATAGAGGTCGGAAGCCAGAGAGCCCAGAAGAGGAAAGCGAATAGACAACGTCGATTGGCTTAAAAGCCACAGAATGACAAAGACAGGGAGGAGCAGTGTTGAGACAGGAGCACAGAAGGCTAAGCCAAAGCAGAAAGTAGAGGCAAAAAAAGAAGCTAGAGCCGAAGAGCCAAAGCTAGAGCCAAGAGCCAGAGCCAAGAGCCAGAGCCGAGAGCCAGAGTTAGAGCCGAGAGCTAGAGCGAGAGCCGAGAGCCAGAAAACCGAGAGCTTCAAGATCCAGGGATAAAATGGTGTCTAAACCCATTGTTTCTATGTAAAATAGTGGAGTTGAGCCAAGAGCTTGTAAAAGGACTTTGCTATAATCCCAGAGAGCCTAGTTGAGTTGACTAGAGCTCATGGAGATGTAGCCCAATAGTTGCCGGTGAACTCCTAATTAAATTGTTGTCTTATGTGTGTTGTTTTATTGCTGCATTGTATATCTGCTGCTTTAGTTGTTGTTGTATCAGTTCAAGAAAATAGCCTTAAAAACACATAAACAGTCAACAATAAACATAAGCATACACCTTACTTCAAGCACATAGTTAATTCCACATTGGTTAATCATTTGTGACTTGGGAACATTTAAGCTTTGGAAGTGGGAGAGGTCCTTGTAAGTTAGACAAGGAGCCTAAGTGCCCCATTTTCAGATCACTGGTGAGATTTTAGTGTCACTTGTGTCAAGGTTCTTTCACTGCAGAGGGAGAGGGTGAGAGTGAGTTTCAAATCAAAATGGAATAGTCCCAAATCTGTTAGAGACACACCAAACAACATAACATGTGTAGCTTCCGATAGAGTAGACCACACGGAGGCAACAGTCACAAACAAACAGTGAATGGATAACATGTACAACACCTAGTGGAATAGTCCACATGAGTGCGGCAGTCGTTATAACAAGTTTATGAGAATGGTTCTGTCGAGTGTTTGGTGGAATAGTCCACATGGGCAAGTTAAATTTAACAACTTATACAACACATTTTTGAAAGCATATGTATTAGAAAAACCAAAATAGTTCAGCTGTCTTAACATAGGTTAAAGCAACATGTATTACAAGCGTCCAAAGAATAGTCTTACAAACGAATACAATACATGTGTGAAAATGTGTTGGCATGTTATTAGGATTCTGAATTAAGCGAAAATACCAAGACACATTGGTACACCATACATCACTAACCCCAATAGCAGGGAATTGAAGCCATTGGTCGCTCTTCAAAGAAAAGATGACAAACTCTCAAGGCTATGTGGGAGGAGCCAAGGTGAAAAGGCTTTTTCATGTACAAATGAAGGGTATATATAACCAAGGGTGAAACTGACCCTTGTGACTGTTCGACTTCCCTCATGACTGTCTAACTTACATGACTCTTTGACTTCATTCGTGGGTCTCTTGGACTTCCACGTTACATTACATTAATTACACAATTATGACCCAAAGTAGTGATGTGGCCGAGGCGACTCATGACACAACTTGACATGACACTGGTGGTGGTGGTGTCGATGTCAAGTTGCAGTGATGTTGAGTGATGAGAGTGCTCTTGATGTATCATAGCTTCACATCGGCATGGAAAGGTGTGTAGTGTCTTTGATGGTATTGCTTCGATTGATGTTGCACGTACATGTCTCTCCTTCACTTGTACTTGACATGCTTCATGTGTTCCTCTGTTCGCGAACAAGTCTCCTGGCATACGCTCCTTGTTCATCCCATTTGTTGTTGCGCCTTGTCTCATCCATGTACTTGTATCTGCAGTCACTCATGATGAGACGGCATCAAATCCAGAAATATCATAATCTAACATGATGCATCATCTTTCATTTTCGGTTGCAGATGACTGCGAGAGAGGACAAGGCTCTGAAACTGTGCAGAGCACATTTTAGGTTGGGATGCGGGCTTCAGGCATTATTAGGGAAAATTTTGTAGAGGTCGCTGGGAGGTTGAGATGGGCAGTCCAGATCAACAATGACTATCTACGGGATCTAGCTTGGTTGAAGGGAAATTTGCACAAATTTTTTAGGGAGGCAGTGCAGGTAGCGGGGAGGACAATGGTAGTAAAAACTGTGCAGATTCTCTGGGGTGGTTGGCAGCGGGCTACGAGCATTTGCTGACCAAAACTGCGTAGAACTCAGAGGCTGGCCTGTAGAACATATTTGTGCAATTTCTGGGCTGAATGAGATGTTGGGCAGCTCAAAGAACAACCCATGAAACTGTGCAATTTTCAGGAGGAGCAGCAGGCTTGCTGACAGGGTGATTGGTTGACTGAACTGCACAAATTTCGAGGACAGTGCAACAACAGGTAGTGGGTGCTCGGCCTTCATGTCTGTGCAATTTCTTCAGTTAGTAGAGGTGGGCATATTGGCAGCTTCTGTGCAATTTTTTGGAGGAGTGAAACCCAGGGTCACTACCTGGTCAAACTCTCCGGTTGACCTGTAGGAAGCTTGATTGATTTGCTTGTGGGCAACACAGATTGAGATGCCTTGTTGAAAAATTCTGCATTGTTCTGGGTGACAATGAGTTGGGTTGAGTCTAGGATTGCGCAATGTAGACTGCCTGAGAGGCAGCCTCAATCTCTGCATAATTGTGGGCAGCAGTACATGATCACTAAGGGATGAGACTACGCAGTGTAGCTCAGCAGAGGTCCGGCTGGGGGAGGGTGGTTCAGTCGACAAAGTTTAAGCAAAATGACTAAGTGTGTGAGTGAGTGAACTCGTGTATACATGACCTTGTCTACACACACTCAACATGACTTGACGACAAAACATCTCGAATCAACAAGACAACATATGCTTAGTGTGATTAGCTGCGGGACTGTCTAATGGTGACAACGACAAGTTTGACACTTCAGATAACCCTTCGAATGACTGTGACAACACTTGCATGACAATGCTTAAACCTCGTGTGTGAGTGCGATAGATGTTTACATAGCGAACACAACTCAAACACAAACCTTCAACATCATCAGAACAAGGTTGCAAGCATGACATAACAATCAACATGCCAAAGACGAAAGTTGGTCAAATAGTGAAAAGAAATCAAGCCATGTAGAGGAAACACGTCAAATGACCTTTTGTGTTTGTGTACATGCACGTTACTGAGGACAGGATGATATGACAATGACAAGCAGTCCTACAAACTTAACTAAGAGGTGTACTTCGAAAGGTGTTCTTTACTTACCATACTTACTGTCAAGATGATCATGCATCTCATGGAGTTTGCATGTGGTCCCGGTGTTTTCCACTACTTGGTCTCTTGGTCCTTCTCCTCAACTCCTCGGGAATGATCTAAGCATGTCACCTTTTCTTGTAGTCACTGGGTGATAGATCAACGCAGTTTCAGTGGGAAGTGATTGTTGTCGGAATAAGGCCCTAGGATGCCTATCTGTGTAGTTTTTGCATGCAAGACCGACAGGACAACTTGGAAAAATTTGTGCAGTTTTGAGGCTCAGGACACTGTTGTGGGATGGGGGTACTGGGAGGACACCTCTGCACAGTTTCTGAATGCAGGGCCGCTAGACTTCTCTGCACATTTTTGCAGAGCAGTGTTGATTGCTTGACTGCTTTGCATTTCTGGATAGAAGTGTTAACTACTCTGCGCATTTCTAGAGAGTAGTGATCACTGCTTAACTGCTCTGTGCATTTTTACAGAGAAGTGCTAACTGGGGTCTTTGCGGGCTGCAGGGTTTCAACAGGTAAGGGAGGAAGCTTGGTGGTTGTAGAAGCAAAGTGAAAAATTCCGGGAAGCTAGATGAGGCTAAGTTGATTGGGCAATTAACTAAGTGTGAGATCAATGAAACATATGTAAATATCGATAATACTTTGACCGTGATCACACACCAACCCTTACTGATACAATGTAGACCATCCAAAATGTGTAAACATACTTTGCTTGATGCAACAACCTTCATGACACGAGTGCATGTAGTGAGTGTGAAACATGTCTATGTGATGACAATCACTCATGTGCACACAATTCCTTTGAAGCAAAACAAAATTCCCTTTGCATGACAAACAACAACCCCTATGCCCAAAGATGACACATGCTGCATAAAGGTGAGAACATAGACAACTCTTAAGATCAAGGAGGGGAGCTTGAAATCATTAGCTTACCAATGAGTGACCAAGGATGATCAATCGCAGGATCCAAGGTAGGCTCCGAAATTTGCATGCGAGCCAAAATTTTGGAGAGTGGTTGTAGATGCTACAACACTTGGCGACAAACTGGTAGAACTCCAACTCTTTGAATGGACCTTGTTTCGTGAAAAGCAAGTCTAACCCCTCCGGAAGTATTGTTCTATTATCTGATCATTGTGGTTTCCACATTAGCTTGTTGAAAGATGTAGCACCTGCCATGATCTTGATCAGTCAACACACATTCCAAGCCAAGTCAACTTAGTTGTTTTGATTGGGGATGAGGGGTATATTGATGCACAAGTAATATAACTTTTGGAGTTTAGGTTTCATCTCTGGTGTTGCTCTGCTGCTAGCAAGCCTGAACAGTACCTTGACGAAGTCACGCAGGAACACAAGCATCGCTCCGCTGCCAGCGAGCCTAGTCAGTACCCCAGCGAAGTTACTTGTATCACCTATTTGTGCAAGAATCCTTTCCCTCCTTTCACCGTATTCTTTTTTTTTTAAGAACTGTGCATAGGCACTTATTTATTTTAGAGGTGGAAGAGGGATCTCGACTTATTGAGAGTAGGAGAGGTTGTTCCTTTATATACGTATTTTATATATACCTTTGACATACTTGTTAAGTTTTTCCCCATCACCTTGCTCTATGTGACTGAGCTAACAAGGGTTAACCCAAAATAACCGATTAGAGTAGGCAGTACTAGTTAACAGTGCAAGTGTTGCATTTCACCAAGACTCACTCTAAACATAACGTATTTTCCATCAAGGCATCGTCAACTGAAGACAATAGGTTCTTCATAAAGACAGAGGACAACAAATAAATAGATGTTGATATTTGTCCAAGTCCTCCTAGATTTTCCCAACTTGTCTTGAGAGCCAAACACAGTTTCACAAGAGGCTAACCTATGGGTACAAGCAAGAAAAGAAAGCAAAAAGAAAAAAGCAAGAGTAAAGCGAAAGCAAAACAGGTAAGCAAAGCAAGCAAGCAAAAAAACCAAAATAAGTAAGCAATAAAACAAACCTGCAAACCGGAAAGCAAAGAAAAGAAAATAAGCAAACACTACTCCTACTCCTAGCTAAACAATGCTTGGGCCTACTCATGTGAAGTGATATTTCTGTAGAAAAACATGTAGATTCACAAGCTAATGCAATTTACTAAAGAAAGAGATAGGAATCTACTTCTACTCTTTACATAGGAAGCCCATAAACATCAAGAAAACAATGATCAATAGAGGAAGATAATCAAAGGCACATAACACAATAAATATCTAGGGAAAGCCACAGCTCAAAACCCCACTATTTGTTTTGTATTAATCCAAAAAATCAAGATAAAATTACAATGCTTGTTCTCTCTAGAACAATCCCAACACTCAGCAAATTCAATCTCCAACTCATAAGAAAGCTTAAGGCCAAATCTTAGCCAATTCACAAGCTCTCCAAGTCTCTATTCCAATGTGTAAGTCCTATGAAGGATAGCTTGTATCTAAAGGGAAATAAAACCTCTAAAAATAGCGCAATCCCTCAAGGATCAGTTCCTGAATGCATGCACTATCAGTGCAACTCATAAAAATCTAAAACAAATAGTATAATGTCCCTGCACTCTAGTCTCAACTGGGTCTTTCTCAGAATCAACATGCATGAGTTTCTGATGGTGGAATATTCAGTTAACTAGAGTAGCACTAATTAGGTCACTAATGTCCCAACTGTCTATTTACTCACTATTAGTTCCTGAAACTGATTGGAACTAATTTAACTAGACTTCACTCAATAAATCAAGTTAACTAATTACAACTCATTCATAACTCATCCTTAACTCCTATAAGTTAGGGAGAACATATACATGTCTTCTAAAAGACCTCCAATTCAAATTTCCTAAATTAATTAAGTTAATTAAACTTAATTAATTATTTTCAAATTGCCATGAGAAAAATAATTCTATTTTAATTCAGAGTTTAATTCAAGGACAAATTAAACTGGAATTTCTTGTTGCCATTTCTCAACACTCCCTCTCAACAAGAAATGGATTATCCACTACCCCGATCATTTCTTTGTGAAACTCGAATTTACATCTTGGCAATGCCTTTGTCAAGATGTCAACATCTTTCTCCTCCATGGGAATGTAATCTAACTACATGATTTGCCTCAATACACAATCTCTGATATGATGATACCGAATATCTATATGCTTGGACCGATCATGAAAAATTGGATTTTAAGAGAGTTTGATACAACTCTAATTATCACAATAAATCATTGTCGGATCCATCTGCTGACCAAACAAACCAACCAGGATCTTCCTCATCCAGATAGCCTCACATGCTACTTGACTTGCAGCCATGTACTCCGCTTCTGTCGAATTGAGTAAAACCGATCTCTGTTTCCTGCTATGCCAAGAAATTGCAACTAACCCAATACTGAAAATCCCTCTTGATGTGCTCTTCCTGTCAGATGGACTCCCCGCCTAATCTGCATTAGTGAAGCCTTGAAGCTTCACTCCTTCTGTCCATCTATACCACAACCCAAACTGAGTAGTGCCTCTGAGGTATCTCAATACATGCTTTTTCGCCTTCCAATACAGCTTGGTAGGCCTAACCATCGCTTGACTAAGCTAGTTTATTGCATAACACATATCTGGTCGTGTGTTCACCAAGTACATGAGTGAACCAACAATATGCATGTAAACATTAGCTTCCACTACTTATCCTGAAGTAACATCCTCCTTCCTCCAGTTACCAGCTAGAGGAGTCTCCATGTGGAATCTCCTGAGTATCTCATTGGCATACATGCCTTGAGAAACAAACAACTCCCCATCTCCCTGCCATACCTCCATGCCAATAAAGTAAAGCATGAGCCCCATTTCCTTCATCTAAAACTCTCTAGCAAGGTCCTCCTTGCAATATTTGATGAGATTCTCATCACTTGTTAGTATGAGATCATCTACATAAAGTACAATGATCAAAAGCTTACCTTCCACCACTATGTGATACAAGCTTGCATCTACTTCACTCTTCGTGAAGCCCAACCCAATGAAGTAGCTATCTATCTTGGTGTACCAAGCACGAGGTGCTTGCTTTAGCCCATACAACACTCTCTTGAGTCGGCACACATGTGACTCACAGTCCAAGGTTTCAAAACCTTCGGGTTGCTCTATGTACGCCTCTTCCTCAATCATGCCATTGAGCAAGGCAGTCTTCACATCCATCTGATGGATACTCCAACCCATCTGTGTAGAAAGTGCCAAAATAGATATGATATATGAGTACCTTGCAACATGAGCAAAGGTCTCATCATAGACAATCCCCTCTACCTGTGAAAAGCCACGAGCCACAAATTTGGCCTTATTCTTCTCCACACTACGATCTACAGCTTGCTTTACATTGTAAAGCTAATGAGATCTCACAACCGACTTGTCCTTCGGTCTCGGGAACATATCCAAAACACTGTTTCGCACTATGGAATCATACTCCACCATTGCATCAACCCAAACTGGCTGCTGCACTGCTTCCTAAAAGGAAGATGGCTCTGTCACAACACATGCACCCATAAGTGCCATGCTACCTCTCTGGCGACCTCCTTTGTCTGTGCTGAGAAGAGGGTGCTCCCACATTCTGTCGTGCATCATCCAACAATCTGTCAACCTCTCTAGTGTGCTTTCTTCCCTCTCTGGAAGACTTTGCCTGAGTGGATGTCTCCACTCCCGAAACCTCTGCATGTGGCTGCTCCACATCAATCTGAGGCTCTTCAACCTTAGGAACTAAAAGTTCCTCCTTCGCATGTAGCTCAAGCTACCTCTCAAGGGATACTCACATGGCCTTCACCTCATCAAACTTGACATCCATGTGCACCACTGTCATCGACTGGTTTGCATGTACACCCGATAGTTGTGGGGAGTATTAGTGTACCCCACAAAGATCCCCAACTCTGCTGTTGGCTCAAGCTTCTTTCGTGCATCTTTGGTCACATGGAAATAAATTGATGACCCAAAAATCCTGAAGTGACCAACATCTGGCCCCTTACCAAAATAAGCCTTCTGTGGTGTCTTCATCTCAGGAATCTGATGTGGGCTACAATTCTAAACATAAACCACTGTGTTGCATGCCTCAGCCCATAAGTGTAGTGGTATTCCTTGATCATGCAACATCACCCTTGCTACCCCTACTATGCTCATATTCTTTCTCTCGACAACCCCATTCTGTTGAGGGTTATGAGGTGCCGTCAACTCTCGTTTAATCCTTTCTGATGCACATAAGTTCTTAAACTCATTGGAGACATATTCTCCACCATTATCACTCTGTAGGGCTTTAACCTTCTTGCTTGACTCTTTCTTGACCAATGCTTTGAATTCACAAAACTTTGTGAATGTATGATCCTTTCTCTACATGAAAAATATCCAGTACTTACGAGAAAAGTCATCTATAAATATAACATAATACCTGTGTTTGGTAGTGGACACTGTCAAGAATGGTACACACACATCTGAATGGACTCTCTCCAGAATAGACTCTGCTCAACTGTCTCTATCTCCGAAGGAAGACTTGGTGTATTTTCCCAAATTACAACCCTTGCATGTATCAACTTGCTCAAGCATACCTTTGGGAAGACCGGTAGATATTTGCTGCAATATCTTCAAAGCCCCATGATGCAAGTGACCCAATCGCTTATGCCACAACTCGTTGACGTCTCGGCTTAACATCTTTTCCTTTTTTGAACTCAAAGCAGCATAATCCTCTACCTCTATCTTATAGAGATTCTGAACGTTAATCCCTATCTTCTTTACTTGACCCATGACTATGCGTCGAAGGAATGCCTTTCCTTTCAAAAAGATCACATCATAGCCTCTATCCTCAAGCATGGCAACATATACCAAGTTCTTCTTCAGACCGGGTACATGCATAACATTCTTAAAGGTGAGAGGAGCCCCATGCTCCCTCTGAAAGGTAATAGTTCCCACATTAGTAACTCTATACTTACCGTCATCACCCATCTCGATATGCATCTTGAGATCTTTCTCCTCCAGTTCACTGAATAACTCTTTGTCACCAGTCATGTGGAAATAAGCTCCACTGTCTAAGTACCAGACATTTCCCATCATTGAAGACGCCATGCATGTAATGAGGGAAAATTCCAATTTGAATTGGGAGGCCAAAGCCTCACCCACCACTCCTCCTAAGGACTTCTCCCTGGACTTCTTCAATGGACAATTTGTAGCAAAGTGACCCATCTTGTGACAATGAAATCATTTAACTTTCGTCATGTCCTTCTGCTTACCTCCATGATAAGAATCTAATTTGGAACGAGAAATTTTACCTTTCCCCTTTCTTGCCTTAATTGCTAAGGCACAGTTCTCTTCATCATCAATCTTTGATGAAGATCCATCCCTAGTGTTCCTCATGATCTCATCCTGCATCAAATTCGACCATATTCATTTCGAATCTGGTAGCTTCTCCCGACCATTGACAGAGTCCTGATAACTATGCCAATTCTTTGGGAGTCCAAGAAGAGAAAGGCTTACCATATCCTCCTTAGCAACTTTGATTCCAACACTTTGAAGTTCATCTCGACATTAAGTGAGCTTGGTCAAGTACTTTGAAATATCTCACCTTTCTCCATCTTGATTTTACGAAGTTTATCCTTCAATGCCAACTTCCTTTGATCATTGTTATTCTGATACAAGTCAGTCAATGTTTTCCACATAGCATGCGGAGTTTCCTTGCCATGGAGACTTGAGACAATGTGGTCTCGAACTCCCTCAATGATTATTTGCCTTGCCTTCACCACACACTTCTTTCATTCGGCCAAGTTCTGTGCATTCGTACAAAAATTCTCAGAACGTCTCTGCAAACTCTCCTCCCAAAAAGCAATCTTGCTCTGATACCATGTAGAAAAACTTGTAGATTCACAAGCTAATGCAATTTGCTAAAGAAAGAGACAAGAATATACTTCTATTCTTTATAGCAGAAGCCCATAAACATCAAGCAAACAATAATCAATAGAGGAAGAGAATCAAAGGCACATAACACAATAAATATCCGAGGAAAGCCACAACTTAAAACCCCACTATTTCTTTTGTATTAATTCGGAAAATCAAGATGAAATTACAATGATTGTTCTCTCTAGAACAATCCTAGCATTCAACAAATTCAATCTCCAACTCATAAGCAAGCTCAAGGCAAAATCTTAGCCAATTCACAAGCTCTCCAAGTCTCTATTCCAATGTGTAATTCCTATGAAAGATAACTTGTATTTAAAGGGAAATAAAACCTCTAAAAATAGTGCAATCCCTCAAGGATCAGTTCTTGAATGCATGCACTATCAGTACAAATCAGAAAAATCTAAAACAAATAGTACATTGTCCTTGCACTCTAGTCTCAACTAGGTCTTTCTCATAATAAACATGCATGAGTTTCTGATGGTGGAATCTTCAGTTAACTAGTGTCCCAACTAACTGCTTACTCACTATTAGTTCCTGAAACTGTTTGGAACTAATTTAACTGGACTTAACTCAATAAACTGAGTTAACTAATTACAACTCATTCATAACTCATCCTTAACTCCTATAAGTTAGGGAGAACATATATATGTCTTCTAAAGGACTTCCAATTTGAATTTCCTAAATTAATTAAGTTAATTAAACTTAATTAATTATTTTCAAATTGCTATGAGAAAATAATTCTATTTTAATTCAGAGCTTAATTCAAGGACAAATTAAACTGGAATTTCTTGTTGCCATTTCTCAACAATTTCCAATGCAGCCACCAACTCATTGGTTGGTCCATGTTGGCGAAGGCATGAAAAATATGCATGTGAACCAGTGAACCAGAAAGATTGATCAACGAAGACCACAAGCTCTGAGTTCTAAAACATCCACAGAAAAGAAAAGAGTGAATGCAAAAGACAAACATTATGCAGACTTAACATGGTGTTGTGACACACTTCATGCAGATGATAAGCATGCACACTCTCTCGATCATGACAGACAAGTAAACACGAGGAAGAGAGACAACTTATGGCTTGCAAGTGTGCTTACTATGTATGATTCCTCCAGTACATAAGTGATGGGCTCATGTTATTCGAGTGGAGGAAGTGAAATCTATGTGTTGGATTGATCTTCAATGCAAAGCAAAGAGTGATGAGGAGCCTTGGGTGTTTCAAAAATTTTCTGATCGAAAGTGGAACTAACCTCAGGACAGTGAGGGCCTGACATAACCATCAGCCTAGGCTAAAGTACCTTGACAACCTACGAGGTTTCTACTCCGTCAATAGATATACCATCGGAGACTAGTGACTTAGATAGATTAATAGTGAGTGAATCAAAATTGTGATCAAATGAAGAAGTACAAAGATCACGACAACCACGATCAGAAAATTCGGGATGTTCATCGATCCTCATGATTTGATGAATTGTATAGAGGGGTAGATGAGAAACAAGGATGTTCACCCTCTATGTTTTCAGAAATAACAGATGACAGATGGGACAAATTTTTAGAGGAAGATGTGTCCTCTCCACAACGTAATGATAGGTTGACATCTAGTGTGTCCTGTGAACGATTGGAAGTAGAAAAATCTGGAAATGAGTTTTCACAGGGAGAATCAAAACTGGAAGAATCACAAGGTATGTCAGGATAGAGTATATGAGGCGCAGATGGAAGGGAGTCATCCTTCACTGTGAGTTCTTCTTTATATTCCTGCACACACTCATCATGAATGATAGCGTAGGTTGGCTGCACGACACCAAATTTGTCAACAACTGGATCCTTGTTCACAACAAGTGTGGAGTCCGGAACGGAAGAGCACAAGACAATACAATCCAGAGGATCAACAAAACGCGGGGATGGAGGTTGAGGTAACAAGTCCACATGACAAACAGTAGGCTTGGAAGCCAAATTTTCACAGATATCAAGAGTAAGTGGGGTAGGAGGATGTGGCAATTCAATAGATGTGCACACACCTTCTCCCACCTTGCATTGTGGAGCTAGAGTTGTTTGATGAGAAGAGGACAGACAACCACTTGTGACAACGACCTCATCCATCTTAGATTTGACATCTCTAACCCCAAGGTATGTTGGGAGGGGTTCGAATGATTCCAAGAATTATGGATTTTTGGAGATGTAAAGAAGATAGTTAAATCTTCCATCGAGGAATTCCCAATCAATTTCATCTTTAGGAAATCAGTATGAAATATTACAAACACGTGTGTGAAATTTCTTAACATATTCATCAGGTGCTTTCCGTAATTCTAGAATTTCTTTATTGAGTGCTTTACAGTCAAAATGATTGAAAGCACAGGTTATCTCTACAAACAAATGATGGAAAGAGTGAATAGATTTTTCGAGCAATGTGACAAGCCATTGCAATGGGTGCCCATGAAGCGTGTATGCGAACAGGCCGCAAGTCATGTAATATTCATGGATTTCATGCCTTTCACGGGAGCATAGGATGCCAACTGCGTGTCTAAGAATGGATGCTCCACCTTCACCATCGTATGTATTATGTGACAAGTCATTCCAGAAATACTTCAGGATTTCAAAGTAATTTCCATATGACATACATTCCGAAGGACTAAGTGTAACATAAGACATGATGGATATGGGAAGATTCAAAATAAACTTTGAGGACTCAACTTGTCATATGGCCCTCCTTCTAGCACCATAAATGTTGACGGTGTTGGACCTGCCAACGTTAAGGGGATCTCCCCGTTATGAAGTCCCAACTAGACCTCACACCGTTTGGTGTAGGAGTCCCATCCAACATGATGGCTCGGTTTCCATTATCTTAAAGACATGCCTTAGCTCTTTCTTGTTAGCACATGAGAGTGGTTTGCTTAATCTTCGAACAACGAGGTTCGCGTGCCTAGTGAGTGCTTAGTGTCAAGGTTCTTTCACTGTAGAGTGAGAGGGTGAGAGTGAGTCTCAAGTCAGGAATATTCCCAACTTTGTTAGAGACACACCACACAATAAGACATGCACAACTTCCGGTGGAGTAGTCCACATGGGTGCAGTAGTTACAAACACATAGTGAACAGATAACACATAGAACACCCAACAGAATAGTCCACACGAGTGCGAAGATCGTTATACCAAGTTTATGAGAATGGTTATGTCGAATGTCCGATGGAATAGTCCACACAAGTGAGACAATGTTAGCAACTTATACAACACATTTTCGAATTTATATGTATTAGAACAACCGAAATCGTTCACTTGTCTTAAAATAGGTTAAAGCAACATGCATTACAAGCGTACAAAGAATAGTCTTACAAACAAATATAATACATGTGTGAAGATGTGTTGGCACGTTACTAGGATTTTGAGTTAAGCTAAAGTTCCAAGACACGTAGGTACACCATACATCACTAACCCTGATAGCGGGGCTTTGGAGCCACTGCTCACTCCTCAAAGAAAAGACTACAGACTCTCAAAGCTATGTGGGAGGAGCCAAGGTGAAAAGTATTTTGCATGTACAAATGAGGGGTACATATAGCCAAGGGTGAAACTGACCCTTGTGATTATTCGACTTCCCTCATGACTATTTGACTTACATAACTCTTCAACTTACATGACTCTTTGAATTCATTCATGCGTTTCTTAGACTTGCATGTTACATTACATTGATTACATAATTATGACCCAAAGTAGTGATGTGGCCGAGGTGAATCATGGCACAACTCGACATGACACTACTGGTGGTGGTGTCCATGTCGAGCTGCAGTGCTGTTGAGTGATGTGAGTGCTCTTGGTGTATCATAGCTTCCCATTTGCATGACAAGGTGTGCAAAGTCTTTGATGATCTTGGTTCGATTGATGTTTCACATACATGTCTCTCCTTCGCTTGTACTTGGCATGCTTCATGTGTTCATCTTTTCGAGAACAAGTCTCTTGGCATACACTCCTTGTTCATTATGTTCATCATCATGCCATGTATCATCCATGTACCTATATCTGTAGTCACTCATGACAAGACGACATCAAATCCATAAATCTCCTATTCTACCATGGTGCATCATCTTTCGTTTTTTATTCCAGGTGACCGGGAGAGAGGACAAGGCTCTGAAACTGTTTAGAGCACATTTCAGGTCAGGATGCGGGCTTTGGGCACTGTTAGGGAAAATTGCACAAAGATCACTCGGAGGCTGAGATGGGCAGTGCAGATCAGAAGTGACTATTTGCGGGATCTAGCTCAGCTAAAGGGCAGATCTGTGAAAATTTTCTAGGGAGGCAGTGTAGGCAGCAGGGAGGACACTAACAGTGAAAACTGCATAGATTATCCGGGGAGGTTGGCAGCGGGCTGCGGGAGCTTGTTGGCCAAAATTGTGCAGAACTGGGAGGCTGGCCTGCAAGACACCTCTGTGTAGTTTCTGGGCTGAGTGGGTTGTCGGGTAGCTGAAGGACAACCCATGAAAACTGTGTAGTTTTCATGAGGAGTAGCAGGTTGGCTGACAGAACTACACAAATTTTGAAGACAGTGCATTGATAGGAAGTGGGTGCGTGGCCTTCATGTCTGCGCAATTTCTTCATTCAGTGGAGGCAAGCATGCTAGAAGCTTCTACACAATTTTTTGGAGGAGTAAAGCTCAGGGTCACTGCTCGGTCAAACTCTCTAGTTGACCAATGGGAAGCTTGATATATTTGCTTGGGGGAAACGTAGATTGAGATGGCTTGATGAGCAACTTCTGCGTTGTTCTAGGTGACTGTCAGTTGTGTTGATTCTAGGATTTCGCATTCCAGACTGCCTGAGAGGCAGCCTCAAGGTCTGTGCAATTCTGGGTAGTAGTACATGATCACTAAGGGCTGAGACTATGAAGTGCAGCTCAGTGGAGGTCCAACTAGGGGAGGGGGTCCAAATCGACACAGTTTCAATAAAATGAGTAAGTGTGTGAACGAGTGAACCCGTCTATACATGACCTTGCGAACACACACTTAACATGACTTGATGACAAGACATCTCAAATCAATAAGACAACATATGCTCATTGTGATTGACTACAGGACTGTCTAATGATGACAGCAACAAGTGCAACACTATGGATAGCCCTTTGGATGACTGTGATGAAACTTGACCGATAGTGCTTACAACATCATGTGTGAGTGAGAAAGTTGTTTACATAGCGAGCATAACTCAAACACAAACCTTCAACATCACCAAAACAAGGTTGCAAGCATGAAATATCAATCATCATGTCGAAGATGACAGTTGGTTAATGTTATATCCCTTATTAATATTGTTGTGCCCCTATTGTCTCCATATTGTTATTACTGTGCCCCATAGAATCCCTCTATTGTTATTTTTGTGCCTTTCTATTATTATTGTTAGCTCAGCTGGGTTATATTGTGACTCCTTAGACTCCTATATATAGAAAGGATGTTTTGTAATTTGAATCATCAAGGAATCATTGATTTGTATAATGTACAGGAGGTTGCCCCCTCGAAGAGGCTGAATTATAAGGCGTTGATCTATCTTTTCTATCTTTTTGCGAGCTGGTTTCATAACATTTGGTATTAGAGATTTTGGATTTTAGGGTTTCGCTGCTCCAAATAGGTCATCGTGGAATTTTCGCTATAAATTTTTTCAGCGACGTTTCAAAGGAAAAAAAAAAACCCATTTGAGATGAAATCGCATTGAACCTTAGATCCGAATTTCAAAGCTTTTCGCATTATATTTGCAGAGATATGATCTGAGGAAGTTGGTCTTTTTGAAGACTCCTGAATTACATTCCAAACAGGTGACCTGGGGAGAATCGTCATAACTTCCTCTCTGTGCATCGGATTGAAATTTCGTAAGAAGTTGTAGAAATAGGATGGACTATAGTTTCTTGTGTATATTTTTCAGATCCAAAGGTCGAAACAGGGACACGTGGCACGTCGTACAAGTTAGCTCTACTGAACTAGTCTATAATCAGGTCACTGCGGGAGATTTGGCATAACTCTTCCTTGGAGAATCCAATTTGGATCAGACTAGTGGCATTGGAAAGAGGACATAGAGGGCTACTGTAGATCTCAATTTCAAAACTGGATGATCGAAAATTACAGAGATACATCAGAGGTAATATCAAGCTCCTACAAAGTGAAAAAAGGTGTGTAGATTTTTCTAAATTCTTGCTTAAGTTTGGTTTGAAAAATTATTTTGAAGGAATTCAAAGGGCATAGTAGAGCATTATTATCGGTAACTGATGCCTCGAGGAAATAAAATGTAAACACCTAGTAAGAAACCTAAAAGCTCTAGCATGACTCATGAAGAAGAAGAAGAAATGCTACATGATATATCAAAATTACAAGACCAAGTGCAACAAATGTCACTCTCACAAAAGCTAACAGAAGCTAAGATAAATGGCATGGAAGCTTAGATGGACAATTTGAAGATAGATTTCAACACAAATTTGAAGACATGCATGACGGATTTGAAGACAGTTTTGACAAATTTTCTACAAGAAATACTTACTAATGGTGAAAGGGTAGTAAAGGAAACTCATGATGCGAACAAAAGAAATGTTACTCATGATTTCATAGACTCTAATGTTCGATTGAAGACCCACCATATTCCAAAAATTGATATGAGGAAGTTTGATGGCAAGGATCCCGCAACATGGATATTACAGATGGATCAATTTTTTGATCTCAATAATGTGCAAAACACACAAAAGGTACATATTGCAACTTTATATTTGGAACCAAATCAGTTTATATGGTATTAATGGCTTTGCTCTCGTAAACAAATTATCACTTGGGCAATCTTTACGGAAGAATTAACAGCACATTATTAGGATACAAAAAGCAACACTTTTTTTAGCCAATTGATAAGTCTCAAACAAAAGGGTTCAATAATGGAGCACATTGAGGAGTTCCAAAAATTGAACATAATGGTAAAAAATATTTTAGAGGAGCATAGGATTGATGTGTTCATAGGGACTTTAAAGGATAATATCCAACATGATGTTCACCTTTGGGAACTTGATTCATTAGAGAAGGCATTCAGGTTAGCAAGAAAAATGGAAAGCAAAATTATGGCAACCAGGAAGCATACCACTCACAACTATAAAGATGGAAGTGTTGTTGCCCCTAGTCTTCCACAACCTATAAGGTTGACACCACAACAATTGGAAGAAAAAAGAGCAAAAGGGCTTTGTTACAGTTGTGATAGGAAATACACTAAAGGTCATAAGTGTGCTGAAAAGAAATTATTCTACATAGATTGTGAAGAGGAAGAAGAAAAGGATCAAGAAAGGTCAAAAGAAGAGGATATACTCTAGGAACAAAGCCTAGATAAAGAAGAAATGAATCTAACCATATCTTGTAATGCATTGGCTGGAATTACCACTCCTCAAACCATCAAGATAGAAGGACAAATCAAGAAGAAAAAGGTAATAGTGTTGATTGATTCAGGAAGTACCCACAATTTTATTCATTGTAAGGTAGCAAAAGAATTGAATTGCTTCCTATATCCAGCACCAGAGTGTCAAGTGATGGTGGAAAATGGAGGAACAATAAATTGCTCTGCAAATTGCCATAATATCAAGCTATCCATGGGAGAATATGTATTGACTAGCCCAATGCTTTCCATTCCAATGGGAGGTGATAATGTTGTACTAGGAGTCCAATGGCTACAATCCTTGGGTACAATAGCTTTTAATTTTCAAGAACTTTTCATGAAATTTTTTGTGGAAGGAAAGGAATTTGAATTAAGGGGTATTGCAGGGAAATCAGGAAAGATAATCAGCTCTAACAGTATGAAAAAGCTTCTAAAAAAGGAACAAAGAGGTGTAATTGCACAATTATGTTCGCTAGATGTTTCCACATCGAAATCATCTATTTCTCCAGATCTCCAAAATGTCTTGGACAATCATTCCAAGGTATTTGAGACTCCCAAATTTCTCCCACCTATTCATGATCATGATCATGCTATTCATCTAATTCCAGGAAGTGTTCCTCCAAACATCAGGCCGTACAGATATCCTTATGCCCAAAAGAGTGAAATTGAACATATGGTTGCAGAAATGCTAGAGGCTGGTATAATTCAACCTAGTCAAGGTTCTTTCTCTGCTCCAGTAGTATTGGTACACAAGAAGGATCTATCATGGTGCATGTGTTCGGATTATAGGGAGCTCAACAAGCTCACTATTAAAGATAAGTTTCTCATTCATGTCATTGATGAATTACTGGATGAATTGCATGGATCAATTTACTTCACCAAGTTGGATCTTCGTTCAGGATATCATCAAATCAGAATGAAGACATTCCGAAAACAACATTTAGAACTCATGAGGGTCATCATGAATTTTTGTTCATGCCTTTTGGCCTTACCAATGCACCTTCTACATTTCAGGGTTTGATGAATTCCATTTTCAAACCCTTCCTTAGAAAATTTGTGTTAGTATTTTTTGATGACATACTAATCTACAACAAGTCTTGGAAGGATCATGTTGAACATGTTGACAGGGTGCTACAAATATTGGAGGAGAAACAATTATATGCAAAAAGATCCAAATGTTTCTTTGGAGTACAAGATGTGGAATATCTGGGTCATATTGTATCTCATGAAGGAGTTGAGGTAGACCCTAGCAAAATTAAAGCCATTAAGGAATGGAAAATCCCCACATCCATAAAGCATCTACGAGGATTTCTCGGGTTGACAGGGTATTATCGCAAGTTTGTTAAGAATTATGGGAGAATAGCAACACCTCTAACAACATTATTGAAGAAAGATGCATTTTCATGGACTCTAGAAGCAACAAAGGCCTTCAAACATCTTAAAGAAGCAATGTGCCAAGCATCGGTCTTAGCTACACTTGACTTCAAAAAAACCTTTATTGTGGAATGTGATGCTTCAGGAAATGGAATTGGTGTTGTTTTAATGCAAGATGAAAGACCCATTGCTTTTGAAAGTCGTCCAATCAAGGGAAAGTTTTTACAAAAAGCTATTTATGAGAAGGAAATGGTGGCAATACTACATGCACTTAAGAAATGGTGACCCTACCTAATGGGAAGACATTTCAAGGTAAAAACGGATCATGATAGCCTTAAATACTTTTTAGAACAAAGATTATCCTCTGAAGAGCAACAAAAGTGGGTCACAAAGATGTTGGGTTATGACTTTGAAATCATCTACAAAAAAGGGAAGCAAAATGTGGTGGCCATTGCACTCTCAAGAAAGGATGACGATGTGGAAGCATTGTTGTGTGCCATTTCTATTATCCAACCAGATTGGATAAACGAAGCAAGGGAGGAATGGAAGAACGATGAAGAAGTGTGGGCACTTATTCGAAAGTTACAACAAGATTCTAGTACATCTGATACATTTAGCTGGAAAAATGATTCGTTATGGTACAACGATCGCTTATACCTCTGTAAGAATTCCCAACTTAAGCAAAAGATTCTTATGGAATTGCACACTTCTCCCTTAGGAGGGCACTCAGGATTTTTAAAAACTTACCACAGGGTTAAGAAGGAATTTTTTTGGGATGCCCTTAAATCGAATATTCAAAAGTTTGTGGCGAAATATTTGGTTTTCCAACAAAATAAAGTTGAAACAATTAAGATCCCAGGTCTATTACAACCTTTATCCTTTCCAAGCCAACGTTGGGAGGAGGTTTCAATGGATTTTATCATAGGTTTATGCAATTCTGAGGGAAAGAGTGTCATCATGGTGGTAGTTGACAGACTTACTAAGTATGCACACTTTTGTGCATTATCACATCCATTTAAAGCCAGTACAGTTTCTACTGCATTTATGGAAACAATTCAAAAGTTACATGGAAACCCAAAGATTATTGTAAGTGACAGAGATCCCATTTTCACTGGAAATTTTTGGACAGAATTATTTTCTTGTCTTGGTACTCAGTTAGCTTATCTTATCATCCTCAATCTGATGGGAAAACTAAGATAGTAAACAAATGTTTGGAAGGATATCTTCGTTGCTTTTTATCTGATAAACAGACACAATGGGTCAAATGGTTGCCTCTGGTTGAATGGTAGTATAACACGTCCTTCCATACAGCAAGAAAAATGACCCCATTTATGGCACTTTATTGATATCATCCACCATCCATCACATCATATTTAAAAGAAAATTCTAAGGTTCAAGAAGTGGAACATCACATCGAGCATCAACAACAAGTCCTTCAACTCTTAAAGGATAACCTCGTGTTGGCACAGAATAGAATGAAACAATAGGCAGATCAACATCGCAGCGAAAGAAGTTTTGATGTAGGTGATTGGGTATTCCTACGGCTACAACCATATAAACAAATGTCCCTCAAGCAAGCTAAGAAGGATAATAAATTATCACCAAAGTATTATGGTCTGTACAAGGTGTTGCAAAAGATTGGCACTATGGCATACAAATTGGAGTTTCTTGCAACTTCTCGAGTGCACCCAATTTTCCATGTTTCATGTTTAAAGAAGGTTATAGGCGACAAGCTCCTAGTTCAAACAATATTGCCAGAACTTGACGAGGAAGGAAAAATTATATTGGAACCAGAAGCAGTCACAGAAACAAGAACTCGACAACTACGAAATCGATCAATTTTGGAGTATCTCATTAAGTGGAAGAACTTATCCGTTTAAGATTCCACATGGGAGGATGAGAATTTTATACAGAATCATCCATAACTACTCAAGCGTTGGGAAAACACTTTTTTGAAGGAGAGGGGCATGTTAGGTCCCTATAACATTAGTGATTACCCCATTATTATTGTAGTTGTATCCCTTATTAATATTGTTGTGCCCCTATTGTCCCCATATTGTTATTATTGTGCCCTATAGAATCCCTCTATTGTTATTTTTGTGCCTTTATATTATTATTGTTAGGTTGGCTGGGTTATATTGTGACTCCTTAGACTCCTATATATAGAAAGGAGGTTTTGTCATTTGAATCATGAAGGAATCATTGATTTGTATAATGTAAAGGAGGTTGCACCCTCGAAGAGGCTGAATTATAAGGCTTTGATCTATCTTTTCTATCTTTTTGTGAGCTAGTTTCATAACAGTTAAACAATGAAAAGAAAGAAAGCCATGTAGAGGAAACACATGAAATGACCTTTTGTGTTTGTGCACAGGCATGTTACTGAGGACAAGATAATATGAAAATGACAAGCAGTCCTGCAAACTTAACTAAGAGGTGTACTTCGCAAGGTGTTCTTTATTTACCATCATTACTCTCAAGATGATCGAGCATCTGACAGAGTTTGCATGCGGTCCTAATCTTTTCCATTACTCGGTCTCTTGGACCTTCTCCTCAATGCCTTGGGAATGATCTCAACATGTCATCTTTTCCTGTAGTCACAGGGTGATAGATCAACATAGTTTTAGTGGGAAGTGACTGCTGCTAGAATGAGGCCTTGGGAGGCCTATCTGCGTAGTTTCAGCATGCAAGACCGACAAGACAACTTGGACAACTCTGCGCAGTTTTGAGGTTCAGGACACTATTATGGGATGAGGGTCCTGGGAAGACACCTCTACGTAGTTTCTGAATTCAGTGTAGCTAGACTGCTCTGTGCATTTCTAGAGAGCAGTGCTGACTGCTTGATTGCTCTGCGCATTTATGGAGAGTAGTGTTGACTGCCTAGCTACTCTACGCATTTCTGGAGAGTAGTGCTGACTGCCTGGCTGCTTTGCGCATTTCTGGAGAGCAGTGCTAACTGCCTGACTACTCTGCGCATTTCTGGAGAGCAGTGTTGACTGTCTGATTGTTCTACACATTTCTAGAGAGAAGTGTTGTTTAGGATCTCTACGGGCTACAGGGTTTCAACAAGTAAGCGAGGAATCTTGATGGTTGTAGAAGCAAAGTGCCAAGTTCCGGGAAGCTGAATGAGGCTAAGATGCTTGGGAAGTTAACTAAGTGTGATATCACAGATTGATTGGAAAGTGCCACTATAGATTGTCTCTTACTCATCCTACTGACTGCATATCTAAATAGGTTAAACACATACCCACTTGTAGATCTTCTCTCATCGAAATCTCCAGCCCAGTTTGCATCAACAAAGCCACGAATGTACAAAACTCTGTCTTGTTGGGTGTGGAGTCTGATTATCTTCTTTATTCGGAGGTATCACCACATTGTACCCCAGTTCGTAATGTGGCAACAACACCGCCCGTAATATTTGCGCTACAAGGGGGGTCTAGGTGGGGCGACAACGATCTTTAGGAGCAACGCCCTCGAAGCTAAAAATAGATGTAAAATTGCCTTGTAAAATGTTGTAATTTTGTAGTCAATCTGGGTTGTTCATTAGGTGGAGATCTGACGATATAAGTTATGTTTAATTTAGGGGTTTTTGCCCTAGAAGGCAACCCCTCTCTAAATATGAGGGAATTGTATTGCATCTATGTAGATCTGTATTCTGAGTGAGAAAGAGAGAGGAGGTTCAGTGAGAGAGAAGAGGGAATTACAACAGATCTGTTGTAGGTTGTATCTCTTCAGTTTGTTGGATAATATAAAAGGAAATACTAATTGTTTCCCGTGGACGTAGCCCAAATTGGGTGAACCACATATATCTGTGTCTCTCTTGTTTTATGTGTTTATATTTCTGCAATATATTTTATGTGTTCCATTGCTCTGTAATATATAATTCTCTAACATGTCAAACCTTGGTCTTCCTTGGTAGCACAAAGCATAATGACTAATGCCACACAAATACCTAAAAACCTGCTTCACTGCTGTCCAATGCCCCTTCCCTGGTTTTGACATAAAACTGCTCAATACTCCCATTGCATGTGTAGTGTTTGGTCTAGTACAAACCATTGCATACATTAGGCTACGGACTACACTTGCATATGGAACACAAAACATGTCCACTTCCTCTTCTTGTGTCTTGGGACACTATTCAACAGATAACTTTACACCTCCAAGAATAGGAACCTTCACCGGTTTACTATCCTGCATATTAAACCTTTGCAGTATTGTCTCGACATACTTCCTCTGGTTTAACCATAGCTTCCTCTTTGCCGATCTCGTTTAATTTCCATGCCCAAAATATAGTTTGCAGCACCAAGATCTTTCATGTCGAATTTGGAGGACAATTCGGTCTTCAAATCTTGGATAATTTCTTTGTCATTTCCAACCAACAACATATCATCCACATACAAGACTAAATAAATAACACGGTCACCAATTAATTTAAAATACACATAGTGATCTGCGTTGCTTCTGGTGAAGCCAAGTCCCTGTATAAATGTACCAAATTTCTGATACCACATCCTTGGTGACTGTTTTAACCCATACAAATACTTTTTTAACTTGCATACCAGTTCATTTTTACCCTTCACCGCAAAGCCTTCAGGTTGCTTCATATAGATCTCTTCTTCCAGATTCCCATGAAGAAATGTTGTCTTCACATCCATTTGTTCTACCTCAAAATCAAAAGCAACAACAATAGATAAAAGTAATCTAATAGAAGTTACCTTGGAAACAAGAGAAAAAATATCACCAAAATCAATTCCCGACACCTGGGAATAACCTTTTTCTACCAACCAGGATTTATATTTCTCCACCTTTCCTTCTGCATTCATCTTCTTCTTAAACACCCATTTGCTACCAATGGGTTTCCTTCCAGCTGGCAATGCCACCAGATCCCAAGCCTCATTTTTATGCAAATATGCCATTTCATCAACCATGGTCTCTTTCCAGAGTTTGCCATCCTCCAAATCTACTGTTTCCCTCACATTTTTGGGATCATCATCAGTAATATATAAAGAAAAATTTGAATAGAAAGCAGATGGACTATACCTTTTTGGCTGCCTTCTTTCTCGAACCGATCTTCTCACAGCTAGAGTTTGTGGCTCTTCATCTTCTGATTCCTCTTCTGCTATAGAGTCTAATTCTTCCTCCTTTAGATCAAACTCTATCTTCTCATGTTCCTTTGGTAGGAATTCATGTTTAATAACATCTTTCACCTCTCTAAACACCACATATCGATTGTACACAACCTTCCTTGTTTCTGGGTTCCAAAGCTTATAACCTTTTAAACCATCCTTATACCCAATAAAGATGCACTTTTCAGATTTACTATCCAACTTTGTTCTTTTCTCCTTTGGAACATGTACATATGCATCACATCCAAATACCCTCAGATGTGAAAGAGAAGGTTTCTTACCAATCCACACCTCTTGTGGAGTCTTATCCTCCAACGTTGATGAAGGTGATCTATTGACCAGGTAACATGCAGTCTCCACCGCATCTTCCCAGAATTCCTGTCCTAACTCGACACCACTGAGCATGCTTCTTGCCCTTTCCATCAACGTCTTGTTCATTCTTTCTGCAACTCCATTTTTCTCAGGTGTGTGTGGAGTAGTCTTTTGTCATGCTATACCACACTTATTACAGAACTCTTCAAATTCCTTCTTGCAATACTCTCCATCGTTATCTATCCGCAACACCTTTATCTTCTTCCCTATCTGGTTTTCCACCAGAGCCTTAAATTCTTTAAACTTGTCAAAGACTTCATATTTCTTCTTGAGGAAATATATCCATGTATTCCTTGAGAAGTCATCTATAAATTATACATAGTACAAAAAATTTCCTAGTCATGGAACCAACACACGTCCAAACACATCACTGTGCACAAGCTCTAATCTCTGTTTTGACCTATTACCACCAGAGGGGAAACTCACCCGATTCTGCTTCCCATATACACAATTTTCATAGAAATCAAAATCCAGAGAGCTATTAGACATACCTTCTACCATACCATTACCATGAATTATTCGAAGGCCCTTTTCTCCAATATTTCCAAGCCTTTGATGCCATAGCATGGTTTTTTCTCCAGAGACCACTAGATTTTATGCTCCACTTTTAGGAACCACAGAACTGTTGCACCCATCAATAATAGTGCTAACTTGAAGCTTGTACAGAGTTCCAATCCAAACTCCCTGCATCAATACCAGTGCTCCTTGAACCATATTGTAGGTATCTTTCTCTAACATTGTTTTCACACTTGCATCATCCAACTTTCTTACAGAAATCAAATCTCTGGCCAATGCAGGAATATGCAGAACACTCGAAAGTGTTATAATCCTTCCACCTTGCAACTTCAACTTGACTTTTCCATGACCAATGATTCTAGCCTTCCTGTCATCCCCTAAGAATACATCACCACCATCATATTTCTCATACTCGCAGAACCACTCTCCACAAGGAGTGAAGTGAAAGGATGTGCCTGAGTTAATCAACCATGCCTCATGATCTACATGTGTACTTGAAGAAGAAGCCAAGTACACATCCCCACCTTCACTGAGGTGGTTTTCATCTCTACAAAAGAAGCATCATTAGATCCCTTTACTTTCTCAGGAGCTTTAGATTTACAGTCCCTTTTGAAGTTCCCTTCCTTTCCGCATTTCCAGCACACCTTTATAGTTTTTCCAGGAGATTTGGATCTCCCTCTAGATTTAGATCTCCCACTGGAGGACTTATTTTTGTTTCTATTCTGGGACTGTCCTCGTACAGACAAGGCATCACCATTCTGACCCTCCATATTTTTCCATATCATCTCCTTTGACAACAAGGATGAGACTATTTCATCAAACTGCAACGCAGTTGCATTGCTACCTATTGCAACAACCAGACTATTCCACGAATCTGGTAGAGAACACAACAACCTGATGCACTTATCTTCATCTAAAATTTTAATATCAATAGATAATAACTGGCTTACCATAGTATTAAATGTATTAAGATTCTTTGTCACCAAGTCTCCATCTTTCATCCTCATGTTATATAGCTTTTTCTATAGAAACAATTTATTCACCGTAAACTTAGATTGATACAAAGTCCCTAACTTGTCCCACAAAACCATTACCAAAGCTTCCCTTGATACATTCAACAATACTAAATCTGAGATACACAATCATATTGTGCTCTTTTCGTTCTGATCCAACTTTGTCTAGTCATTAGTTGACATTGTTTTTGGTTTAATACCCAAATCTACCTTGATCCACTGATATTTATCCATTAGTAGATCCTCCATCTTGATTTTCCACAACTCAAAACTTTGGCCATTAAATTTCTCGATCTCTATCTTCCACTGCTCACCATCTTCTTTCACCACAAGAATCGATCCCGCAGATCTACCACAGGCCTAAGAAAAACCCCTCAGCAGCAAAGTCATCCCCTTGAAGCTAAAACAACTCTGATGCCAAATGTAGGTTTTAACCTCGTATAGAAATTACCTACATACGAATTCTAAAAGTAGAAAATAAACAATGGCGAGAGTAGAAAACATAAATTAGATATACACAGAGATTTTCCCCTGGATCCCAAAACCGGGACTACTAGATTGATTTTTCATTATGTTCCTTTCAATGTTACAATACATATATACACATGCGGAAGCATCATTAACCTTAGATTAGAACATAACCGCAGTTCCCTTGATCGGATCTACAAAATACCATGGACACTAAACCATCATGCCCAAAACCATGTGCGAAATCCATGCACAAAACCATAGGTAGGTCCGCCCACCTAATATAGGGTCCAATTTTTATTTTTATTTATTTATTTATTTTTATTTTTATTTTTATTTATTTTTTTTATTTATTTATTTTTTTTCGGGGTGCTGCCCCTTTGTTTTATGTTTTAGAATTCGTATGCAAGTAATTTCTACGGTTATGTTTTAGAATTTGTATGTAGGTAACTTCTGTATGAGGTTAAAACCTACACCCTAGACCCAGTGCATACTCCCGACAGGGGGGCAACCGCTCCCCCTGTGACCCCCGGGCAACACCCCGCACAACGTACAGGGGAGGCTACCGCCCCCCTGTGACTTCCCTATACATGGGCTAGTCGTGGAAAGAATATAACACAACCCAACAAGACTCACTTCCACCCTCTCCCTTTGCAGTGAAAGAACTTTGACACAAGCGACAATAAGCACTCACCAGGCACACGAACCTCGTTGTTTGAAGATAAAGCAAACCACTCTTAGGTGCTAACAAGAAAGAGCTAAGGGATATATTTAAGATAATGGAAACCAGGCCATCGTACTGGATGAGACTCCTACACCAAACGGTGTGAGGTCTTGTTGGGACTTCATATTAGGGATATCCCCTGAATGTTGGCGGATCCAGCTCCGTCAACAAGTGCAAAAGTAATATTTTCTCGAGTGGAAAAGTCATGAACTGAAAAATATCCTTCCAACAGATTTAACCATTTATCTACAACATTTGCATCGAAGTTAACTTGTACCTTAAAAGGAGTGGCGCCTCCAGAGTGGCTACTAGATGAAAATGCATTGCCTGTGGGTAGCCGTCGAAGGATCTGGGCAAGGTTATCCATCGTTGCATCCTTTTGTCGCTCGAGGGTTTCCTCGAGTAACATTTTGAAAGGATCTCCTGCCCCCTCATCTTTATTTTCTTCTGCCATGTGAGGTCGTCAAGTTTTGCGAGTCTGATCTTGTAATGGTTCAACCAGATCAAGCCCTAACTCCTTATACCCTGACCTCGTCGGGGATATTCAAAGAAAAACAAAGAAATAACATACTGCTCTGATACCATTGATCCAAACTTAAACATGAACACAACAACTTAAAAATATAATCATAAACACAGAGATGCAACAGAAAAACAATTCATTTCATTAATAGAAAAATACTCAACTATGCTTAGAAACATAATGGAAATAAGATAGCTCGAGCGATGTTAGCTTATCTTTGAGAAGAGATGTGGTGGCTACATGCCTCTGAACTATGTTACAATGAGGCTTAAGGGCCTATTTATTATTGGAGAACATGAAAAAACCCTAAACAACCAAAACCCTAACCCCTAGGAGATGTAACACCAAGAGTTTGTGGGCCCCCTTGGGGTTAGTTGGGAAACCAACTTCCTGGGGTCGTAACTTGGTCATATTATCTTCGTTTGGTGTGTACAATACCTTGTTGGAAAGGTCTCTTTGAGTACTACAGGTTTCACCATAGGCCTTTACCTATGGCAATGGGCCTGTCACGGACCCCAAAAAACATCGTTTAGGGGGTCAAAACTGCTCCGGAAGTTCAAGACCTGAAAAACTGCTAAAAATAGTAAATGATGAAGTGAAGAAGGAAATAGATGAAACTCACTGGAGGGTGTAAGTGGAATAGGCGGGTGGCCACCAATATACACCTAGATCAAAGAGTTTGGTCATTTATTTCTCTTCGTGTTGCTGAAGACTACTCAGATTCACCTCCTTCTGCATTGATGTACAAACAATCTTCTCATCCACATTCGAGCTACTTTCAACTTGGTTGCTCGAATTAGTGGCCATGAGATTCTTCTTCTTATTATCTTTCTTCTTGTTCTTCGGGTTTAGCTCTGGATGCAACTTCCAACACTTCTCCTTTGTATGGCCATCAATGTTGTAGTGGTTGTTAGGATCTTTGCAAGGGTGTGTTGTGGCTGTTGTCTTTTTATCTTTTCCCCTATTTTGCTTCTTCTTCCCCTCCTTAAAAGCGTCTTGTTGCTCCTTTTGCTTCGATCCACTTGATTACGCTCTTTTCAGGGCTATGTTCTCTAGGTATTGTTAATCCAAGTTGGATCATTATATTTTTTGTCATCCATCTCGATCCATTTGCAGTGGAAAAAGTGGAGGAATCAGCTCATGGGACTATTTTTACTGGTGGGACGCAGTTTGGCGAAATAGGGCCTAAAACCTTCCGAGAGCATTTTGAGGCATCAAACAACTTTTTTGGGGGGTAAAACATTACCACTTAAGCGCAAGACCTTTTCAAGCTATTCTATACATAAAAAGATTTCCAGTGACGCAAGAATTGCGTCAATCAGAGTCTGTATGCAAAAATTATGCCACTCAGAAGTTGACCTTCCTGTTTTCATACCTATAGTTTGGGAGGATGCCGTGTCAACCCCCATTATTCATGGAAAAGGGTCTAGCCACATGTTTGTGATGTAAAAGACTCTATAAGAGTCTATTTTGTAACTCTAGTTAAGAGTTGATTTAGTTAAACTTAACCACTAGTAGGCTATCAGGTTGTGTTATAACCGGGCCACTAGGAGGAAGAGGCATTCCATTCTTTCGAGAGCATTTTGTTCCATAGTTGAGAAAAGATAGCCATGAGAGATATGAGGTAGAGCACACAAAGAGGATCTATGCACTGTAGCAGCCCACGGGCCACAAACATTACTTCTTTGTATCTGCAACCATATTTCCAAACAGAGAAAGAGAGCGAAGCGGCCTCACCTTCCAGCTGGGTTTTCTCCGAAAGGGTTTCCTAGAGAGCATATCTTGTGCCTTATGTGTGTGAGAGCTTATTTTGTTGTTCTCTTCTTTTCTGCATAATTTACTTTTACATGCATGCATTAATTACAGTAAGATCTACAGATCGATAAATTAAATAAAACTATAATATTGTATAATATGAGGCTTTTAATAGAATACTGTCAGATATGTCATGATGAATTGTCCAGTGGAATATCCACGACAGTTTACAGATCAATTGTGCTTGTACACAAGCCTCATCCACCATTTTAGGCTTGAAAAACATCACTTGCTCACGTAGATGGCAGTGCAGACTCCCTAAATACTTGAGGAGTACATCTGGGTTCTTTGGAGAGATACCCAACATTATAGCCATCTTTCTAATTTTATGGTGTACTCCTGCATGCTTTGGCCCAACTTTCGCCTAAAGTAATGCCACCGGATCCACTGGTATTACACGTATCCAATGGGATAAAACTGTGACTTAATGAGGGTTTTGAAATCCTCCCACTTAGTCACTAGAGGTTCTCTCTGCAACCTCAGGGTTTCCATGTGGCTCTCCCACCAAGTCAGTGCATGGCCCTCCAATTTCAGTCGCGTGAATGAGATCTTCTGCCCTTCCTTGATTTGATGGAAACTGAAATTAAAATTCCAGTTGATGCAACCAGTGGTTCAACTTTAGAGCATCGATCTTACCATGGTATAATTTGATATTGACTTTTTCTTCTACTTTAAATAGGGATTAATTCATGACACTCGAATTGGGTTGATCTATTCTGGGTTCTTTCTTCGGCTAATTATCTGTGTATTCCGGATCTCCCAATCCCCCTTTTGATTTTTCCTCTACATTCGAACCCCCTTCTTCTCCAAATATCCCCATGTTATTGCTTAGGGTCACCATGAGGAGGTTTACATTGCGGTTTATATCCGTGACTTGTTCTTCAAGTCGCGGAAACCTCACCTCTACGGGATCATGAGGTGCGTTTACAAATTCGTCACCCATGATTAGGATTTTACGATTTTCGGCCTTCTCAATCTAGATACCTTCAATCTCCACAAAATACCCAAAGAAACCTGCTCTGATACCAAATGATCTATAAATTTCCGTGGGTATTCCACTGGACAGTTCGTCACAACATATATGATAATATTATATTAAAAATATGAGATTCTACACTATTACAATTTTATTTAATTTCTAGATCTATAAAATCAATTGTAATTAGTGCATGCATGTAAAATGTAAATCAAGAAAAAAAAGTAGAGAACGAAAAAATAAACTCACACACAGATAATACGCAAAATATGCTCTCTGGGAAACCCTTTCGGGAGAAAACCCGGTCGGAAGGTGAGGCCGCTTCGCTCTCTTTCTCTGTCTGGAAATATGGCTGTAGATACCAAGAAGTAATGTTTGTGGCCTGTGGGATGCTACAGTGCACAAATCCTTTGTGTGTGCTCTACCTCCTATCTCTCCTGGTTATCTTTTCTCAACTATGGAACAGAATGCTCTTGAAAGAATGCATTGCCTCTTCCTCCTAGTGGCCCGGTTATAACACAACCCGATAGCCTACCAGTGGTTAAGTTTGACTACATCAATTCTTAATTAAAGTTACAAATAGACTCTTCTAGAGTCTTTTACATCACAAACATGTGGCTAGCCCCTTTTCCATGAATAATGGGGGTTGATGCGGCATCCTCCTGAACTATAGGTGTGAAACCATGAAGGTTAACTTCTGAGTGGCATAACTTTTGCATACGGACTCCGATTTACGTGATTCTTGTGTTGTTGGAAATATTTTTGTGTGTAGAATAGCAAGAAAAGGTGTCTCTCTTTAGTGACAAAGTTTTACCCCTAAAAAACGTCGTTTGATGCCTCAAAACAATCCCAAAATGTTTTAGACCCCATTTTGTGAAACTAGGTCTCGTCAGTAAAAACAGTCCCTTGAGTTGATCCTTCACTTTTTCCACTTCAAATGCATCGAGATGGATGACAAAAAATATAATGATCCAATTTAGATCATACGTCGAGCATGGGCTTTATGTTTATATCCGCGATTTGTTCTTTGAGTCGCGAAAACCTCACCTCTAAAGGATCATGAGGTGTGTTTACAAATTCGTCGCCCATGATTAGGGTTTTACGATTTTCAGCCTCGTCGATCTAGATCCCTTAAATCTCCAAAAATACCCAAAGAAACCTACTCTGATACCAAATCATCTATAAATTTCTATGGGTATTCCGCTGGACAGTTCGTCACAACAGATTTGATAATATTATATTAAAAATATGAGATTCTACACTATTACCGTTTTATTTATTTTCTAGATCTATAAAGTCAACTGTAATTAGTGCATGCAAGTAAAACGTAAATCAAGAAAAAAGTAGAGAACAAAAAAATAAGCTCACACACACATAATACGCAAAATATGCTCTCTGGGAAAACCTTTCGGGAGAAAACCCAGTTGGAAGGTGAGGTCGCTTCGCTTTCTTTCTCTCTCTGGAAATATGACTGCAGATACAAAGAAGTAATGCGTGTGGCCCGTGGGATGCTACATTTCACAAATCCTTTGTGTGTGCTCTACCTCCTATCTCTCCTGGTTATCTTTTCTCAACTATGGAATAAAATGCTCTTGAAAGAATGCAATGCCTCTTCCTCCTAGTGGCTTGGTTATAACACAACCCAATAGCCTACTAGTGGTTAAGTTTGACTACATCAATTCTTAATTAAAGTTACAAAATATACTCTTCTAGAGTCTTTTACGTCACAAACACGTGGCTAGCCCCCTTTCCATGAATAATGGGGGTTGACGTGGCATCCTCCCAAGCTATAAGTGTGAAAACATGAAGGTTAACTTCTGAGTGGCATAACTTTTGCATTTGAACTCCGATTGACGTGATTCTTGTGCCATTGGAAATATTTCTATGTGTATAATAGCGCGAAAAGGTGTCTCTCTTTAGCGACAAAGTTTTACCCCTAAAAAATGTCGTTTGATGGCTCAAAACACTCGCAGAAGGTTTTAGACCGCGTTTCGTGAAACTACGTCTCGTCGGTAAAAGCGGTCCCTTGAGTTGATTCCTTCACTTTTTCCACTCCAAATGCATCGAGATGGATGAAAAAAAATATAATGGTCCAATTCAAATCATATGTCAAGTATGGGCTTTATAGCCATCTTTCTAATTTTGTGGTGTACTCCTGCATGCTTTGGCCCAACTTTCGCCTAAAGTAATGCCACCGGATCCACTGGTATTACACGTATCCAATGGGATAAAAATGTGACTTAATGAGGGTTTTGAAATCCTCCCACTTAGTCACTAGAGGTTCTCTCTCTAACCTCAGGGTTTCTATGTGGCTCTCCCACCAAGTTAGTGCATGGCCCTCCAATTTCAGTCGCGTGAATGAGATCTTTTGCCCTTCCTTGATTTGATGGAAACTGAAATAAAATTCCAGTTGATGCAACCAGTGGTTCAGCTTTAGAGCATCGATCTTACCATGGTATAATTTGATATTGAATTTTTATTCTACTTTAAATAGGGATTAATTCATGACACTTGAACTGGGTTGATCTTTTCTGGGTTCTTTCTTCGGCTAATTATCTATGTATTCTCGATCTCCCAATCCCCCTTTTGATTTTTCCTCTGCATTCGAACCCCCTTCTTCTCCAAATATCCCCATGTTATTTCTTAGGGTCACCATGAGGAGGTTTACATTGCGGTTTATATTCGTGACTTGTTCTTCAAGTCGCGGAAACCTCACCTCTACAGGATCATGAGGTGTGTTTACAAATTCGTCACCCATGATTAGGATTTTACGATTTTCGGCCTTGTCAATCTAGATCCCTTCAATCTCCACAAAATACCCAAAGAAACCTGATCTGATACCAAATGATCTATAAATTGCCGTGGGTATTCCACTGGACAGTTCGTCACAACATATATGATAATATTATATTAAAAATATGAGATTCTACACTATTACAGTTTTATTTAATTTCTAGATCTATAAAATCAATTGTAATTAGTGCATGCATGTAAAATGTAAATTAAGAAAAAAAAGTAGAGAACGAAAAAATAAGCTCACACACAGATAATATGCAAAATATGATCTCTGGGAAACCCTTTCGGGAGAAAACCCAGTTGGAAGGTGAGGCCGCTTCACTCTCTCTCTGTCTGGAAATATGGCTGTAGATACCAAGAAGTAATGTCTGTGGCCTGTGGGATGCTACAATGCACAAATCCTTTGTGTGTGCTCTACCTCCTATCTCTCCTAGTTATCTTTTCTCAACTATGGAACAAAATGCTCTTGAAAGAATGCATTGCCTCTTCCTCCTAGTGGCCTGGTTATAACACAACCCGATAGCCTACCAGTGGTTAAGTTTGACTACATCAATTCTTAATTAAAGTTACAAAATAGGCTCTTCTAGAGCATTTTACATCACAAACATGTGGCTAGCCCCTTTTCCATGAATAATGGGGGTTGACGCGGCATCCTCCCAAACTATAGGTGTGAAACCATGAAGGTTAATTTCTGAGTGGCATAACTTTTGCATACGGACTCTGATTTACGTGATTCTTGTGTTGTTGGAAATATTTTTGTGTGTAGAATAGCAAGAAAAGGTGTCTCTCTTTAGTGACAAAGTTTTACCCCTAAAAAACGTCGTTTGATGCCTCAAAACACTCCCAAAATGTTTTAGACCCCATTTTGTGAAACTAGGTCTCGTTGGTAAAAACAGTCCCTTGAGTTGATCCTTCACTTTTTCCACTCCAAATGCATCGAGATGGATGACAACAATATAATGATCCAATTCAGATCATACGTCGAGCATGGGCTTTATGTTTATATCCGCGACTTGTTCTTTGAGTCGCGAAAACCTCACCTTTACAGGATCATGAGGTGTGTTTACAAATTCATCGCCCATGATTAGGGTTTTACAATTTTCAGCCTCATCAATCTAGATCCCTTAAATCTCCACAAAATACCCAAAGAAACCTACTCTGATACCAAATCATCTGTAAATTTCTATGGGTATTCCGCTGGACAGTTCATCACAACAGATATGATAATATTATATTAAAAATATGAGATTCTACACTATTACAGTTTTATTTATTTTCTAGATCTATAAAATCAACTGTAATTAGTGCATGCATGTAAAATGTAAATCAAGAAAAAAAGTAGAGAACAAAAAAAAAGCTCACACACACATAATACGCAAAATATGCTCTCTGGGAAACCCTTTCGGGAGAAAACCCAGTTGGAAGGTGAGGTCGCTTCGCTTTCTTTCTCTCTCTGGAAATATGGCTGCAGATACAAAGAAGTAATGTGTGAGGCCCGTGGGATGCTACATTGCACAAATCCTTTGTGTGTGCTCTACCTCCTATCTCTCCTGGTTATCTTTTCTCAACTATGGAACAAAATGCTCTTGAAAGAATGCAATGCCTCTTCCTCCTAGTGGCTTGGTTATAACACAACCTAATAGCCTACTAGTGGTTAAGTTTGACTACATCAATTCTTAATTAAAGTTACAAAATATACTCTTCTAGAGTCTTTTACATCACAAACAAGTGGCTAGCCCCCTTTCCATGAATAATGGGGGTTGACGTGGCATCCTCCCAAGCTATAGGTGTGAAAACATGAAGGTTAACTTCTGAGTGGCATAACTTTTTCATATGAACTCCGATTGACGTGATTCTTGTGCCATTGGAAATATTTCTATGTGTATAATAGCATGAAAACGTGTCTCTCTTTAGCGACAAATTTTTACCCCTAAAAAATGTCATTTGATGCCTCAAAACACTCGCAGAAGGTTTTAGACCCCGTTTCGTGAAACTAGGTCTCGCCGGTAAAAATGGTCCCTTGAGTTGATTCCTTCACTTTTTCCACTCCAAATGCATCGAGATGGACGAAAAAAAATATAATGATCCAATTCAGATCATATGTCAAGTATGGGCTTTACATTTTGAGAACATCCACCCCACACCCCCACACCCCCCCCCCCCCCCCCTTCCCTTTCCAAAACAAAAAAATAAACACTAAAAATGTGCCCTGTCACATGGCATGGGTGCCTAATGTTACTGTCATGTTTTTGTTTTTTATTTATGTTTTGGAGTCATGTATGCATAATTTTGTGTAAATAAGTCAACATGATAGTAAGCTAAATTATTTTACATGAATCAACATGGTGATTGTGTAAATTTAGCAAGATAACGCTGTAAAATAATTGATAGTAAGTTAAATTATTTTACATGATTCAATAGGATGATTGTGCATATCTTGCACATGTATAGGTCTAAAAATTTGTGTACCTAGGATGAAAGCTTTCCATATGTTCAACATAGTTATAATAGAGCTCTCCATGGTCCTATTGGCCATAGTCCTTTTAGGTGTGCTTGGGGTTCCAACCATTGGCCCCCATTAATGTAGTTTTCCCCATCACATCTTCACGAACAGAGTCCTCCCATGCTTAGGCTAAGGTAGATAGAGAAACCAATTTTTTGAATGAATCTGACATCTCCAACAATAGGTTCATGATATCTTACAAAAAGCCAATGCCAAGTACAAACAAAAACTTGACTAACATCAAGTTACACACAAGTTTCATATTGGTGATGAGGTATTGTTACATTTGCGTTTAGAGAACCTCATATGCCTCAACAAGAAGCTTAAAACACTTCAATATGAGCCTTACACAACTACAAATGGTGTGGGTAAAAATGTTTTTGAATTAAGTATTCTCCCTTTTCCTCGGCTTGCACCCAATATTTAATGTGGAATTGTTTTGACCGTATTTTACACATGTATTGGACACCTTGGAAGTGACTAAGTAGCTCTCCCCCAAGGAACTAAATCCTCACTACATTGAGTAAACTACAGTGGATTCGATCATGGACACCTAGAAGAAGGATATTCACCAACATAACATACAACTCTACCTAGTTGTTAAAGTAGGGCAACTTCTTCACTAAGGCAAGTTCCTCACCAAGAGCCAAATACAATAGAAGTTTCCCCATTTGATGAGAGAACTTGACATAATGGAGATCATTACTTCCTAGGGAAGGGGGAGTGATCTAGATAGATATTGGGGGCCACTCATATCTTCCATAGACTCAATGGTTCTTTACCTTCTTGGCATTTTTTCTATGGTTTTTTGGGTTCCAAGCTTTAAAGGTTGTTTTGAGGCCCTAAAGGATCTTTCGTTGATCCTTTAGTGGCCTAGGGGTTGCCATGACATGCCCTTGCCCAAGCCAAAATTTGTAATCCTTGGATGGTTCTTTCCAACGAGTTGTTATGTGCCCTAAATAGAGATTGTATACAAAAGTTGCACCATTGAGAAGTTGACATGCCAACTAACCACCTTAGGGCTTGCAAACCTTTTGTTGCTTCATCTTTTAAGGTTAGGGTTTTAAAACTTTATGGTTCTTTCTTTATGTTAAAAGACCATTCTTTAGGCCTCTTGTAATAGCTTTTGTGAATGCACATAGTTGTCATCTCTCTATCTTCAGAGATAAACTACCACAATTCTAGACAGTTTGTGTTCTATAATAGTCTGTGATTGTATTTATCAATAGAAGTTGGGTTTCACGATATTATTGTGCTCACTGCTATATTTCTTTTTGTGTGTGTTTCATTTTGTTTCCTACCTTTCATTTCGTTCCTTATAGAACCCAGACCAGTGGTATTAAAGAAATCTACTCCTTGTTATTTCTAAGTCCACGTCCTTGATAAGCTCATGATATAGAGAGTTGGGTCTCGAGCTAGTTTCCCTTGAAATGATCATTCTTACTAATCCAAACAACTTCATAGGACAAAAAAGAAAAAGAAAAAATGAGGGACCAAGAAATCTTATCAAATTGTGCTTGAAAAAACACTAAATTAAATTATTTCAAATTTGTGTAATTTATAATTATTTTTATAATATAAATACTTTTTTCTTTTATTAAAATTGGAAATTTAATATATATATGTTTTTTTTAATATTAAAATTTTTAGGCTTTTAGGGTAAGATTATATTAAAAATTTATGGAGGATACATTTAACTAATAAAATAAAATAAAATTATATTATAATAATGTAAAGTAAAATTTATAATTATTTAAAAGAAAAATAAAGATATTTATTAAATAAAAGAATATATATATATAATTTAATGAGATTTGTCTTTATATATTTGACATATATTTTACTTATAATGGATTTAGTCGGTATTTTGTATAGTCATATTAAAATTGATTTTTTAACAAAAATATTTTTGTAATGAAATAAAAATCATATGAATTGAAGTTTCATATTATAAGAAGTGTTAGTTCACTTTACATGATATTTCTAATATATTTGTTCTAGCGTTTTAGCTCATTTTCATTGAAAAAAAGAGCTAAACAAAGTTTTTGACATTTCTTCCAATTGAAGAAAAAAGATGAGAAAATCAACTGACATAAGATTTAGCACTTTCTTGTCTTGGAGGATAAAGACAAAGCAAAAGCCAATGGTAGAAGGATTTCCTCATTCTCTCTCGGAATGAAAGACCTCTAGTGTTTTCATGAATTTAGCACTTTCTTGTCTAGGAGGATAAAGACAAAGCAAAAGCAGGATTTCCTCATTCTCTCTCGGAATGAAAGACCTCTAGTGTTTTCATGAAACTAACACTTCTCTTTCCAATTCAGTAGGCTTTTGACTTTTTGATTTCATTTTTTTTCTATGTGGTTTCACATAATATTTGTATTGACTTTTTGATTTCATTTTTTTTTTCTATGTGGTTTCATATAATATTTGTATTAGGCAGATCCACCTTAACAGAGCTCCCAAGAGTGTCGAGAGAATTGAACTCGTGATTTCTCAATAGGAAAGATACTTTTAACAATTAAGACTTGACCAATTAAACTAACCCTTGGGACTACAATTTTTTTGAGTTACAAATAGAAATGGTGAATCTTTCTTAAAAAAAAAGGGATAAAATTATGAGAAAGAAAAAAAAGAAAAAGATTGAAGATTATATTTTACAAAGTAAAAAATGACATGTACATTGATCATATAATTATTTTCTAAACGATATAGTATGACTATATTACTTTCTATATATAATGTGTTTTAGATATTTTTATAATATATTTTTTGTTTGTTTAAAATTAGAATATAAATTGTAATTTTTCTTTTGTTCCTTTGTTTTAATTCCATAAATCAATACCAATTAAAGATTATATTTTGCAAAGCAAAAATAACTTTTACATTAATAATGCAATTATTTTCTTATTTGGTATCTTTGTATATATAATGTGTTTGAGATACTTTTATAATATACCTTTTTAATTAAAATTAGAATATAAATGGTGATTTTTATTGGTAAATAAGAAATTATAACCCTAATAATTTGCATTTTCCTCAATTTAAACATAAATCTCCCTCATATAAACACAAGGTTTTTACCATAAACGTCACCTATATTCACCGACTTATCGTTATATTTCTCATCAATTGCGTTAAAATGTTTCTGAAGTATTTTTCCACCAAGGTGCATTTTTTACTCTTTGCTTGGGATTTTGATTTGTGATCAGAGAACTTTCTAGGTTTCTTCGTTTGAAGTATTGAGGGTTGTGTGAAATTTATTTAGCTTTCGGATTTCTAAATCAAAATTTGATGCGAGGAATCATTCAAGTATGTATATTGGTATAGAAGTCTAAGTTTACCTAATGATATCTGGAAAATGTGGTTTAAGCTAGCAATTTTGGAATGTTAGTGACACAAATTGGCCACTGTGAAATTGTGAATTGCTCTGAATCATGACTGATGTGCATCGCCGATCATGGTACGTTATTATATTTTAGATAGACAGCTTTTCCTTTTCAGTAAACCTACTTGGAGAACGACGGCTTGAGTCTCGATTCGGATCCATCAGAACCATATCTTTTTGTTTTGCTTGGTCATTGAAGACTTCGAATAAACTTTATTAGCCTGCGATTGTTCCAATCACTCCTATTGAAAAGTGAAATAGGTAGCATGAAATACAGTTACAGTTGTGACTGCCATGGAGTTCGACGATCTAGAAATTTCTAATCTCAAAATTTTACTTTGTTCTAATAGAATTGCTGGTGGAACAATCCAATCCAGAAACAGCGTGAAGGAAAATGAACGAAGCAAGCAGGAACGAGTGAAGGTGGTGGTAATGGTGGAGTCTGAACTATTTCCATTGTCAAGATGATATCAGCAAATCCATTAATATCAGTTAACACATTACCGCAATTCAAGCATCATGGAAGTTTGGTTTCACCAGAGGGGTTCCCCGCCAAAATTTTCAGGCCAAAAAAAATATTGAGGAGAGGGGCAGTTCGCTCAGTGTCAGTGACGCCACTAAAATCTGAAACAACCACTCAAGGGTGGTTTTCTCCTCTCGGGCACAAACTTAAACCTCTCCAGATTCAGCTGAATTCATTTGGTTGTCATGGCCATGTCATTTGCGGAGGCAGGGAAGAGGTAGAGGCTGTAGAAAAGTCACGGGTGAAAGAGAAGGACAAGCATGAGGATGTGGATATATTGTTGTTGAATGAGCAGCAAGAAAACAGCATTATGGTTTATGGTGGGTTTCTCCAGATGTGCGTCAAAACTGATACTGTAACAGGTGGCAAGAGATTACATGCCCACATTATCAAAAGAGGTTTTGAGGCTGGAGAGCAGGAAGACATAATGTATGTGGAGCATAATCTTTTGACCATGTATGCAAAATTGAACTGCGTAGTGGATGCACGAAAAGTGTTTGACAGAATGCCTGCCCGAAACACAGTGTCTTGGACAGCAATGATTTCAGGATATGCCCAGTCTTCGGACCATGGCCATGGAGAGAAGGCACTGAAACTTTTTGTTGCAATGCGGCAGAGTGGTGTACAGCCCAATGAGTTTACCTTGACAAGCGTCCTGATTGCATGCATTCAGTTGGTGCATCTTCAACATGGAAAGCAGATCCATGGCCATATTATCAGAACTGGATTTGAATCACATATTCACATTAATAATGCACTTGCTAATATGTATGCAAAGTGCGGGGATATACAGGATTCACGCCATGTGTTTGATAAAATGCCTAAACGTGACACTGTTTCATGGAATACTATGATAGCGGGGTATGCTCAACATGGGCTTTGCGAGGAGGCCCTTGAGATATTTACTGAAATGCATCGGGCAGGAATAAGACCAGAACAGTTTGCCTTCTCTAGTGTTGTTATGGCTACTGCTAGTCTATCATCGACATCCCCGGTGGAACAAGGCAAACAAATCCATGGGTATATCGTCAAAACTGGATTTGAGTTGAATGTGACAGTGAATAATGCCCTGGTTACTATGTATGCAAAATGTGGGAATATTGATTTTGCCACCAGAGTGTTCAACAAAATGCCTCAACGAGATGTGATATCGTGGACCGGTATGATTGCAGGATGTGCACAACATGGACAGATTAATAGAGCCTTCCAACTGTTTCAAGAAATGCCAGAGCAAGAGCGAAATTCAGTGTCATACAGTGCGATGATTGCAGGATTTTCCAAAAATGGGGAAGGTGATAAAGCTCTCCAATTATTTAGCCAAATGCAACCATGTGGCATACATCCAAACCATTTTACATTAGCCAGTATAATCAATGCTTGTGCCAACTTAACTGCCAAGCAAAATGGAAGACAGCTTCATGCTCACATTATCAAGACTGGATTTGAATCATACATTTGCATTGGAAGTGCACTTGTTGACATGTATGCCAAGTGTGGGATTATGGTAGACGCACACAAGGTTTTTGAAGAGATGCCCGAGCGAAACATAGTCTCATGGACTGGAATGATTACTGGGTATGCACAGAATGGGCAGGGAGAGGAGGCCCTCAACTTGTTTGGTGAAATGCGAAAGCAACAACTTCATGGAATTCGATTTGAAGCTGTGGACAACGAGTTCACTTTAGCCAGTGTCATTGGCGCCTGTGGCACACTAGGAGCCATGGAAGAGGGGAAGTCCCTCCATGCCAACATTTTTAAATGTGGACTTGCTGCTTGTGTGGGTATTGGAAATGCCTTAATAACCATGTATGCCAAATGTGGGAGCATAGAGGACTCACTAAAAGTGTTTAATAAAATGCATGATCAAGATCGAGATGTTGTTTCATGGAATGCTATGATTGCAGGATTTTCTCAGCATGGACGTGGCAAGGAAGCCCTTCAACTATTTCAACAGATGCAGGAAGCAGGCACAAAGCCAAATTGTATCACCTTTATCGGTGTGCTTTCTGCTTGTAAGAGCATACGTTCGGTCGATGAAGGACGTAGTTACTTTAATTCCATGAGTAAAGACTATGGTATCACTCCAGGCATTGAGCACTGTGTGTGCATGATTGACATTCTTGGTTGTGTTGGATGCATGGATGAGGCAGAGGATTTTGTCAATCGAATGCCATCATATGAACTAGAAGATACTACTTTGGTTTGGAAAGCCTTATTTCGTGCTTCCAGAATTCATGGTAATGTTGATTTGGGAAAACGTGCTGCAGAAAGTATTCTTGCATCAGAACCACAGGGTGTTGCAACATTTACCCTTGTGGCAAACATCTATGCGTCATTTGGTTGGTGGGATGATGCAACAATAGTAAGAAGAATGATGAAAAACAGGGGTTTCAAAAAACTGCCAGCACGTAGCTGGATTTTTGAGGGGAAAAGACTGCATTCATTTGTTTCTAGAGATAGAACACACCCGCGAATAGAGGAGATCCATGCAAAGTTAGATGAATTGATTAGGCAGGCCAAGGCGGAAGGTTATGAACCTGATACAAGCTTTGTCTTGCAAGATGTAGAGCCACATCATCAGGAGCACTTTGTCACATATCATTGTGAAAAGCTGGTTGTTGCTTTTGGGCTTCTTATCACACCACGAGGGACACCTATCCGGATCATTAAAAGCATCCGTGTTTGTGGTGACTGCCACACTTTTACCAAGTTTGTCTCCAAGATTGTCGGGAAAGAAATCATTCTGAGAGATGGCAGCTGCTTCCATCATTTCAGGGCTGGTTATTGTTCATGTGGCGATTATTGGTGATATGTAATGGGGGAACAGTTGTCTAAGTCTGTCAGCCACCATTCAAGATGAGCACACTTGAGTAAGATGTGAAAGCTTGGAATGTTTTTCTAGGCTTTAACTACAGGGATCTAAAGAGATAAAAGAGATAAACATGTTGTAGAGATTCTTCATCGAGGACAAAATAATTGAGGACTGCTATTAAACGTAGGGATTTTATGACAATCCCTGTTTGTCAAATATAGATGGGAATACATATAGTGCTACAAATTTTACTTGTGGACGGGAAATGACATGGGCAATGGGCAAGGAGGTCCATGCCAGTTTACCTTTTTTTATCAAGAATTCCAAATCTCCATGATTTAGTGGAGGAGTGTTGACACAGTTTTTAGTCATCATATACATGTATTTCTTTCCATGAGAATATCTTTGTGCAAATATGAAAAATAGTGATCGAAAATCATGGCATGTGGTGGGCCTAGCCAACCCACAAGATTAATGATTCACAGTTGCAATTTGTAATGGAAGAAAATAATTAGAAACCTATCATGTAGCTGAAAATCGGCAGCAAAGATTGATGAAAATCAGCTATAAGATGGCTGTGACAATGCAAATGGCATCCTTTTCCTTCTGAAACAAGAGTGGAGGAGTGGGCAAGCAGAGATTGTGGCAAGAAACAAGAAGGGAGTTCCTTAATGGTGGTCCCCTCAACCAAGGTGCAGTTTTTACTTTCTAGGTTTCTTCGTTTGAAGTGTTGACGGTTGTGTGAAATTTATTTAGCTTTCGGATTTCTAAATCAAAATTTGATGTGAGGAATCATTCAAGTATGTATATTGGCATAAAAGTCTAAGTTTACCTAATGATATCTGGAAAATGTGGTTTAAGCTAGCAATTTTGGAATGTTAGTGACACAAATTGGCCACTGTGAAGTTGTGAATTGCTTCGAAGCTTTGATCGCCGATTATCGTACGTCATACCGTAACTAAATCCACATGTATGTAGTCAAGATCTTTCCTCATTTGGTATGAAGTGTTTGACTTGGCAGGAAAACCTATGTGAATTGACGTAAATGTACCATTAAATTAATTTCAATGGTTGAAGGAGTTGCCTTTGCAGCTTCCAATTGTTTGATGACACACTTTGATGCACTGGAGAAGGTTCATTGTATTTGGGATTTATTCATCTCAAAACTGGTAAGGGTTTTTTAAATTTAGGGTTCTTGTTCATAGGGTTGTGTGCATTGGACGCAAGCTTCTGACAGACGGTGCCCATTCGCCGAAGGCTGCAAAAACTATTGACTCTTGGGACCTGCAAGCTGTATTGTATTGAGGGAATTTGTAGTCACTGTTATGTTGGGTTTTATACAGTGAGATCCTACTACAACTTGAGGGAGTGTATGAACTTTTTACATAGAGGGCTATAAGAGTTGCAGGCTTTCTGGTAATTTGTGTTTATGCATTTCAGAATGGGTATTAGTGAATTGTTGTTTATGCATCTAGGTTTTTTTAAAGTTTTTATAAATTGAGAGTTTATCGAGAGTTTTCAGATTTTGCAGAGACCAAGTGCTCAGGATTCTGTAAACAAGATGGCATTCAGAGCTGGGTGTCTGGCATTGTTCATGATCATCTGCATTTCACAGGTGCTCACTGCCGAGGTTAGTTTTTCTTGATATATATATATATATAATTTTTTTTTACCTGTATAAAGACTATTCTATTAAGATTAAAAAGAAAAATATTTACAAAGAGGTTTGAACCTCTGAGGGGGCTGTAGCCTGCCCTCTGTCAGAAAAACCGTTGCAATTAACACTTAGCCTTCTGTTTACAAAGATGAAAATCATAGACCCAAGACTAAATAGAGCTAGATAGGATCGACGCTTTAGTATGAGCCGCCCGATTACAAAATGCTGTTCTTTGCCACTATTACAAAAAAACTGGAAAGCCAAAATCATAACCTGGAGGATGAGAAAAACCATACTGAAGATATCAGAAGCCATACCCACTGAGAATTACATCCAAAAACCAGCAATCCTGAGATGACTTGCTGAGGCAGAAGTAGTTATGCCTGAGGTGGCGAGTCTGCGTCGTCTTCATTTGCCTTGTTGGGAGAGCTTACCCAATGAACCATCACATTATCTTCAACTTCCATCATGTTGCAGCCTGGAGGAGTCACAAGGTGCAGGACGCTGCCAGAGAATTGCGCCGGCGCACAAGCTATGATATTCTCTTGAGAAGAGTCTTGCTGATGGCGAGAATCTTCTTGTTGACCTTCTTCCTGCAACGCAGCGGGATTATTGAGGACATCACCCGCCAAGTTGCCCTAAGAGTCACTGGAATTTTGAGAAAGAGACTTTTCCTTGGAGGTTTCAACTGAGCCTGTGAGCTCATCTTCTTCCTCCGAGAAGATGACAGTTATAATTGCTGAGATAATCGGTTTGTTAAGCCTGCTCTTAAATTTGAATCGGGATGAGTGAAGAGAGCTGTTTAGGGAGGGTCCAGAGTGGTCTGATGGCGATGAGGCCGGCGAGGCATAGGCTAACGGGGAGATACGTCGAGGTCCAGAGCCACCACGACCCTGAAACCCTCCATGGGATCCTGAGTTACTACCCCGCCTGGGAATACCACGACGCCGGGCCATTGCAGAAAGGATTAACAAATTGAAAGTGCTAAAGGACTGAGGGAGAAAGGGAAGTGACCCGCCACAAACTATAAGAAACCGGAGTGAACAGACCTCTGATCTGAAGACCCCAAAGCAGAGCACACAGAGTGTATAAACGATCACGAGAAATAACCCAGCACTGACTGAATGAACCCAATACCCGACCCAGACACCTTTAGCAAAGACCGAAACGAAACCCCTTACAGAGATGGGCAAGAAGACTGGCTTAATACACCCGACGCATAAAGAGAAGACTGACTGACTATACCAGATAGCTTCGAAAAGAAACAAAACCAAATACCTGAAGCTGGCTAGATGTGAGCGATTATGGAGCCATGGTGGCTTCCAAATGCTCTGTACTGCGCCAAAGTTCTGAGGACATAACCACCAGAGAATGTCACTACCTGAATAAACCGGAGCGACTCTGTAACTGTCTGAAGAGACTAGAACAAATGAACCGTGAATTGTGCGCACCATCCTGAAATCCTTTCCCTGCGTGCCTTGAACCCAATGCATCATAAATGCTAATTAATATCCTGTCACGAATCGCCAAACCAACTCGAGGTATTGCCAGATGTCGGCGCCGCATGCTCGGGCATTAACAACTCATTAAGGCACCCGCATTCGGGTGTGAGCCTTCCTTCGATTGCATATCACTGGTTACTATGGTGTTGAAGGTAGAGAGTTGATTCTCCGAAGCTATACTGGAAATTGAGCCTTCAAAGAATTCCCTTCCACTGTCCACTCCTAAATTAGCAAGAAAGTCTGCCAGTTGATTCCCTTCCCTTCTAATATGTTTAAAGAAAATTGCTTGGTGATTAGTAAGCCATTGTTTGAGAAGCTCAAGTCGAGTGGCCATTCTCCAACTGCTACTTACCTTATACACCGGGGATCCCTGCATAAGCTTTGAGGCCATGTTGATAATAATCTGGGAGTCCCCTTCCACTATAAGGAGAAGGAATCCTCGTTCTTGCGCCAGATTAAGCCCTCTCCATAATCCTTCCAGTTACGCTGCGTTATTGGTATTCCAGCCGATTGATCCAACAAAAGTTATTAGGGGAGTACCCTGGTAGTTTCTGATGGCTCCACCAAATCCCGTTTTCCCAGGATTCCCTTTCGAAGCTCCGTCAAAGTTAAGTTGAAACACGTTGATTGGCGGTGGCGTCCATCTTGCTGGAGAATCTAGATGCTTTGAGGAGTTATCATTTGAAGAGATCGGATGCTTTAATTGAATCTGCCAGTTGTCCCATATAGCTTGTTCCTGCGGGAGAGATGGGAAATCTTCTTTGGACCAACCTTTAATAGACAGAGTTTCTTTGATGTTATGGTGCAATCCACTCCATATCTGCTCTATCGACTGTGATTGATCTTTAAAAATCCTTTTATTTCTCTCCTTCCAGATATTCCACATTAGTAGTCCCGGTATGAGTTGCCATAGTGTATTTAAGAGTTTGCTTTGATATGGCTCTTGGCTCCAAGTGCGAAGAGTACCTTTGATGTCCCCAATCACTCTTCCTTCCTTCTGACAGCGGAATGTAACTTTTTCCCACAATTTCCTTCCAAACGGACAGGTTTGCATAAGATGTAATGCTGATTCCTCTTCCTGTTTGCAGTTGGGACAAATAGATGGTCCAGAGAAATTCCTTTTCCTGAGATTGTCCCATGTGAGAATCCTGTTGTGAGAAAGAAGCCACAGAAAAGTTGAGACCTTCGGCCATATGGAGGAATTCCATATCTTATCCCATACATTGTCTTTGATTATCTTGTCTTTGATGATTATTTTATAAGCTTCCCTGGTTGTGAAGATGCCCTTTTCCTCATATCCCCATCTAAGAATATCCATACCTGCCGAAGTGAGAATTTTCCGTTTTTGAAGTTCTAAGGAGAGAGAGAGTTGAGTTTGCTCCGGGCTGTGAGGTATTATATGCCTGGCCTCTTTCCACTTTCTATGTTCTTGGGCATTGTGTGAGTTCCAAAATTGGCTCACCTTATCATATTGATTTATATCTTGATCTGAGATTCCCGGAACTGTAACTCTAAGGTTTGGGAGCTGCTGCCATGAGTCTTCCCAAAACCTAGCTGTGTGGCCATCCTTCACATCCCAAAAACTGTGCTTTTGAATTATATCTCGATGTTGAATGGCTGAGTTCCAAATAACCGATCCTTTACTGACTTCTGACATTCTAATTCTCTCCTCCATGGGCGTATTGCTTGCATATTTCGCTGTCCAAAGGGAGGCCCAAGGTGTACTGGGATTAGAGAGCCATTTCCACCAGATTTTGGCCCCCATTACCATATTACTATGTTCTGGGTCTCTTAGCCCAATGCCTCCTGCTTTTTTGGGAAGACATACTTTATCCCATTTGACTAGTGCCCATTTTCGATTTGGCCCCAATTTTCCCCATAGGAAATTACGTTGAAGCTGTTTGATAGCTTTGAGAACCCACTTAGGTGCTGCTGATATGGAAAACAGGTAAAGAGGCATGGACTGTAGAACTGCTTTGATTAGTACTAGCCTGCTAGCCATATTAAGTGCTCTATGAGTCCAAAGGGACAATTTGGCTTCCAGTTTTTCTAAAAGACTATTCCAAGAGGAATGCTTGAGAGCCGAGGCAATTAATGGAGCACCCAAATATTTAGACGGAAGGGTAGCGATGGTGAAGCCAAGGATACGGGCTATTGCTCTTTGGGTGGTGGGAGGCGTGTTGAAGAAGAATATCTGGGATTTAACTTTATTAATGAGAGCTCCTGAGGCATCCGAGAAGTTTGCAAGAATAGATTTAAACGATCGAGCTTCTTGAACAGAAGGATGACCAAATAGCATGTTATCATCTACGAATTGCTGGTGCGAAAAGGCAGGGGCCTGGTGGAAAGCTAGACCTTTGAGTTGATGAGAAAGGATAGCCGCTTTAATGCTACGGCCTAACCCTTCAGCTAAGATGACAAACAGAAAGGGCGAGAGAGGATCCCCTTGGCGAATTCCCCGAGAAGGACGGAATGTGGGCGACGGGATTCCATTAATGAGAATAGAAAAGAACGAGGAGGATATAAGACTATTGATCCATCTATTCCAGGAGGGGGCGAAACCAAAGGCCTGGAGGATTTTTTGCATATATTCCCAACTAATACCATCAAAAGCCTTAGATAAATCAATTTTGAGCATCATACTTGGTTTTTTTGAGTGCTTGAGAGAGTGGATAATTTCATGGGCTAAAATTATCCCGTCCGTAATCTGCCTTCCTTCTACATAACCAGATTGTTCTGGAGAGATGATAAGGGGAAGCAGGGGCTTCAATCTGGAAGCTATCACCTTGGAGACAATCTTGTAATAATGTTGCACAAAGCAATCGGTCTATATTTATCCGGAGTGTTGGATTCCTCTTCTTTAGGGATTAATGCAATGAATGTTGCGTCGAGACCTGGATACATCCATCTTAGAGTGCGCGATTCTTCCACCACCAGCCAAACTTCTCATTTGACCAGATCCCAGAAATGATGAAAAAAATTTGAGGTAAATCTGTCGGGTCCTGGCGCTTTCCCTGCTTAGTTTTTCTTGATATTATGGTATATATGAAATTGTATTGTTTCTGCTAATTTCACAGGCTTTGAAGTGCAGGCATACTCTCGTGTTGAGCAGGAAATACATCCTGTAATAAAGGAACCATACACGAATAATATAGAAGAATTACAGAGTAAAATTAAGTAAGTTTGTTTTCTTTAGTCTGTCCTCTTGTTGTCTGTTCAATCCAATATCAAGACTAGCCAGGAGATGGGATACGCCACCATGATTAAATCCAAGGATTCCATGGTCATAAATAATTGAAAGGATAATCAAAAAATAGATGTAATTTTTTTTTGACAATCTATCCTCTTTCTAAGTGATACTGCAGTACTTTTGTGCATTTTTGTGCTTGTGAATGTAACCCAAAGTTCAATAGTTCTATATATTTGTTTTTTTGTCCCATTGTTTCCTTTGGACCTATTCTTAAGTAGTGGTTGTCAGTTTATGTGCATTGATGGTTTTAAAATGCAAGACACAGCGTCCCTTAAACAGAAACAGATGAAAACCTTCTAGGTCTTATGAATGTAATCCAAGGTTCAGTAGTGTTGTATTTTTGTTTTCTGTCTCTTTGTTTCGTTTGGACCTATTTTCAAGTATTCATTGCTAGTCTCTGTGCATCTTTGGATTTAAAATGCAAGGCACAACGTTCTTTGAACGTAAACAGAAGCAAACCTTTCAGGGTTTTTTTCGTAAATGATCTGTTATATGCATTTTATTATAGGGTAGAACTTTGAAATCCAGGAGGTCCACTCTCTTTGGCATTTATTAACACGTACTCAGAACTTTTGTAATAAATCTACTTTTTATTTTATCCCCATTTTTATGTTTTATTTTCAACTGACAAGGGACTAAGGCATGGATGCGAAATCAAAGATAACCGTGGCTTGGTAAATTAGAAAAATAACTTTGTTTTCTGGATTTTTATCGGTTTTAACTCTCTTTAGTTGTATTGACCTCTTATATCTCTTTTGCATTATACGTCCTTTTCCTTCTGTTTTCTCTGTTTCAGATTGGTGTCCTGCTTAGGTCTCTATTTTATTTTATCAATTTTCACAAAGAAAATTCATAACTCTTTTATTTCATGGAAGACAAAAATGAAGCTACATTCCACAAGTGCACATGGAACCACGAAAAAATGGAAAAGAACATAATTAGCTACCTGCCTGAAGCTCAAACACAGTTTGTAATACATCTGCAAATTGCCTTCAAAAGTTCAATATTTTGGTTCACTGATTATCCCTACTGACATGAAGACAGTCCTCTTGTTAAAATTGGCAACTAGGGCCAAACTCCATGTGGGTCTTCTTATTCATGGCAGCTGATATTTTTCTTGGTTTCCTCTTGTCAAGAGGTGTAGGATTGATCTGATCATCCGATTCTGATAAGTATTCATGGAGATATGTATTTATTTGTGTTATGGGACAATTCGTCAAGGTCGGCCAGCAACCAAATGCCCCCACTTGTGCTCAACGTTTTAGTATAAAAGGAGGTGGTTTGCTAGGCATTTGGACACACACTCTTCTTTTGAGCTCTTCATCTCCACTTGTCTTTGGGTTTTGGTGGGAGGAGAGATCCTAAGAGACAATGCTGCCCTAATGGAGAAGGCTCTATGCTATCATGGAGAAGGCTAATCGCTGGTATGAAAAGGCCCTAATCGCTGGTATGAAGAAGCCCTAATCGCTGGCCTAATGATGCCCTAAACGCAGCCATGAAGGTAGAATGCCCTAGCCGCAGGTCTAAAGGGAGTTTATGCAGCAGAGGAGACCTGTCCACGCAGCAAGAAGATGTCACCTAACCGCAGTCACTAGAAGCCTCTACGCTGCCCTAAAATGAAGGTTCTATGCAACGTAATGTAGGATCCTTTCACGCTGGGCAGAGGAGCCCTTATCTACCCCTAAACGCAGTCAAAAGGAAGACGGTTCACGCTGCCCTAACCACAGTCTTATGAGTCACAAACTGGTGCCCTAGACGCTGTCAATTCACAGTCCATGAAGGGAACTCAATCCGCAGTTAAGGAGGACAGTTAGAAGGAATGTTAGAGGACTGTTAGAGACAGTTAAGTAGAGACCTTAACACTGTCTCTATATACCCTAACACTGCCCTAAACGCAGTCATGGTAAAGTCCTTAATGCTGTCCATAAGGAGATCCCTAACTCGCTGTTCTAGGCCGCAGTTAACAAGGGGTTCATCTACAACAAAAGGAGGATGTACATACTGCGCTGTAAGGAAAGGTGACTGTGCAGTTATAAGGCTGATTGGAAGACAGTGCTGTCATGATGCTGTAGATGATAAGCGTGTTAAGGACTGTCTGGGCATATTGGTGATGAGCTTGATTTGAAGGGTTGCTACAACTAGCTGCTTTGCTAGGCTGCAAGCCATAGCAAGCAGCTAAGTCTGTCCCATGACAGTATTGCAGTGTACACCACAGTGATGATGGACAATATATTAAGATGCAACATACTTGGATGGATGCAACATGAATAATGAATGCATTGATGAATGCAGTGACTGCTGTGGGCAACATGGTGCAGTATGGTGCAGCACAATGAATGCAGCATGGTGCAGCATTATGGTCAATGTTGCACGAAGCGGGGGCTAAGCGGAAGCGTTTTTTGGAAGCGGGGACGCAGAAGCGTCATTTTCCAAAAATCTAGGAAGCGAAGCATCCACAGAAGCGTCTGCTATATATATATATATATTTATTTTTTTCGCATTTATACTCAAAACAAACATCCCAAATACCAAATTAATTGTAGAAGACATGAAAACATGCATATTTTTGCATGAATCAAGATAGATATGGCATCCATGATTCCATTGTAGTTACTAGTATGTACAACAATCATCTATATTCTAGCTATTACAAACATACATCAAATTTTTAAGCATATTATAAAACATAAAACATTTAAGCATATTATAAAACATAAAACATAGAGCATATTATGATTTATCTAGCAAGTGAGCAACTGTCAACATTTGTCATGTCCAAAATTCAAATAATAATGTTTACAAAATATGTCACTTGGTCACCGCCAAGACAAAAAAGGTTCAAAATTCAAATTCACAAGCCTACAAGTCTAATGAGTAATCTATGACAAAAAGTAGTAGATTGTGAATATATCTACTAATCTCTCCTCCTTCCACCACGAAGAGAACGTGGCGGCGGACCTCCACGTGGTGGCAATGAAGAAGATGGTGCTTGTGGAAGTTGTGGCACTGAAACTGATGAAGAAGAACCCCCTGTTGTTGGTGTTGAACCATGGAACCTAGGAACCAAGGGACCAGATGGGGGTGGGGGTGGCATATCAACACGATCATCATCATCCTGGAATCGCTCAAAAAATTCATGCAAAAAAAAGAAAAAAACACTAGTTAACAAAAAAATGAAAAACATGAATTATAGAAATGCTTTATAAGGAAAAATTGGAAAATTCATACCACAATGGATATACCTGGATAAGAGCATCCTCTAATTGCTCTAATCGCAACACTCCATCCTCCAAATTGGGCTCCTCTGGGTTCTTGTCCCAAATCAACAGGTCTTTATTAGACTTCACATCTTCACAGTAATGGGACAACAATCGCAAGTTGTAATGAACATAAACCAAGCTCTCTGCCCGGTCTAAACTCAACCTGTTCCTTTTTAACACTGTGGATGAAAGAATAAGAGCTCCAACACCTCTCTGCAGAAGAAGTGCTTACCACCTGTGATAGCACCTGCAATGCCAAAGCCTGTAGAAGTGGAGTACCTCCTCCATGCATGTTCCACCACTCAAGAGAAGAAAAAGTCTCTCGATCTTTAATTGCATGCATGCTCCCAAATGGACCAGTGTTAAGCGTATAGTTGCTCACCTGTCTCCGTACCAATGCAACCTCCTCCTCATCAGGGATTAATTTACTCAATGCAGCCATATATTTTCTGTGAACCTCTTGATCTTGGTGTGGTTTTCTCTTGCTTCACCCCCCAGGTGCTGTTGTTGAAAGCCATGATGGATGATAGTATTTAGGTGTCAAAACATATGTGAATGCATGCAATGGAACATTTAGCGTTTCCCATCGGTTTTCCACCTCTACACGAATATAATTGTACAAGGTGGTATCTCTAGGCTCAACAATGTCTTTAATCTGCCCCAACATGCTATCCATTTGCGCATACACCTCCCCAATTACTGGTCGATCTGAATCTGCAAACTTGATCATGTAATAAATTGGTTTGGTGAATTGCAAAACATATTTAACCTGTGTCCAAAAGTAACTATCAAGAACAATGTCCTTGACTGCATTAGCACCATCTATGTCAGTGTTAATTTCATCCCATGTTTCAGCACACCAGATTAGTTAAGCTTGTCTCACCTTCACTAGTCGCCTAAAGGTGAGGTAATAACTAGCAAATCTTGTCTTTGCAATTTTAAGCAACTACAACTTGGAGTAAGTGCCATAGAAGTAGTTTACCCTTGTATGCCCTGTGATGAATTTAATGAGTTGCTTCCCTCTCCTGTAAAGCTCAGTAATCCACCCACATTCTTTGTGCTTCACAATATCATGTATCAAAAGGTTCAATGTGTGAACCAGACACCCAGACCAAAAGATGTGTGGATGAGTACGCTCAATAATTTTTCCTGCTGCCTTACAATTTGCTGCATTATCTGTGATCACTTGAACCACATTATTCGGACCAACATCTTTGATTGATTGCAATAGGAGATCTGCAATGTTTTGTGTAGATGCACTGATGGAGGAGGAGTCATGACATGTAATAAATACTGCACCACTAGAAGAAACACCAAGAACATTTATCAAATGTTGGTTTCTAATATTTGTCCACCCATCTGATACAATGGATACCCCATAATCTACCCACTCATTTGTAAAACGTGTCAAAGCTCTTTGAACCTTAGCTTTTTCTCTTTCTAATAACACTGTTTTAGCTTTCTCATAGTTGGGGGCCTTGTATCCTTTTGGGGCTTCATTGATGGCCTTTACCATTTCATGCCAATAGGGAGAGCGAAGCACATTGAATGGTACACCGCAAGCACAAAGAAAACGGACTATCTTTCCATCCACATCATCCCTCCCAGCAACATTAAGGAAATTCCCTATTGTTCTTCTACCTCCAGAGCTTGCAGAAGTACCATAAGGAGATGAGCAGCTACCAAATTTAGAGGTTGCACTTGATTCAGAATGAGTTCTTTGTTTCTTGTTTTTTTGTTGTGCAGGCATCTCTATTTGGATGTATTTTCTTCTTTCTTCAGTTGAAATGTTTGGGCAAATTTGTACCCCCACAGGACCCTTTTTTCATCACTGTCCAGCACCCCACAAAGATGCCTCCTCAGACGGGTATATGAACCACAATATGGTTTTGCTCCATGACAACCATGAGGACACACAAATTTGTAAGAATCCACCAACCTTTCCCCCATCAAGTTTGGTCACATAGTTCCACAAGGGTGTTGATGTAGCTTTCCCATCTTGTGTTTCAGTGTCCCCTTCAGGTTCATCCCCTTCCTCTTCAAACCCTTCCTCCTCATCATACATTGGGTCACTCATATTGGGACCACTGTCCTCTTGTGTTTCTTCCCTTCTATTCCTATTCCCCTTTGCCATCATTAAAACCAAGAGTGGAATGATACATAGGAGCCAAAAGAACACCATCTTGGAATATGGATATAGGTGGTGGACAACCTGTAAGGAAAGGAGCAAGTAGAAACAATGGGAAAGAGTAGGAGAGGGAGGAGAAAAATACAAAAAAATTGTCAAAATATAAGGGAGTTTGGGGTTTAAACTTACCTCTTTAGTTCTTGTAGATGAAGTCCTCCAAGCTCTTGCTCCAAGCTCCTCCTCCTTCTCCTAGCTCCTCCTCCTTCACTCCTCCAAGCTCTCCTCTCTTCTCTTCTCCAACTCTCATAAACTCAAAGTGAGAAAATGAGGAATGAATGGGGGCTTTATTCTCTTCATTCCTCACCTAAACCTCACTCTAACCTCACCTTAACCCACCCCCTTTATGCTAAGTTAAAAAAAAAAAAAAAAAAAAAAAAAAATTGATTTTTTGCCTTGCGCGTGGCCTCTTCTGGAAGCATATGGGAAGCGTACGCTTCCTCCTCCGAAGCGCCACGCTTCCGAGGCTCGAAGCGCCGTACGAAGTGCGCTTCGGAGGCCTGGAAGCGGTGCTTCCGTACCACGCTTCCGAAATTCCAGGAAGCGGCGCTTCCGAATTTCAGAAGCGCGCTTCCGACCATGCTTTCTAGGCGCTTCCGTACCGGACGCGCTTCGGGGCTTGGAACTGGGGGGGGGGGGGCGCTTCGTGCAACATTGATTATGGTACAACATGATGATGATGGGCATGGATGTATAGCAGTAGCTTGATGCATTGTAGCCGCTTGTTGATGATGGGTACATCACGATGATGAGGTACTGCTCAATGAGGGAGCAGCATAGTGATGAGAGCATCTCAGTGATTGGGTGCAGCACAGTGAGATCCAACATGATGATTGGGTGCAACACAGTGAGGTGCAACACAGTGAGATGCAGCATGGTGATGGAGTCAACTTGGAGGATCAGTTGAAGCAGTATGCCTTCACCTGAGTTCAAATAAGCTACCTCATGTGTTATCTTTTTAGTGAAGTTCTCTGCTCTTATTTTGTCACGTCAAAATGTTGACTTCTGATGTATATGTACTATCTCTCTCTCTGCTGAACTATTGAAGAACATAAGAAGAATTGATCAAGGGTTTCCCCACATTGGGGTTTGTCCCTGGCTGACGCCACATCTTGTGTCCTCTTGTCTTGGCTTGTTTTCTGCGATTTATGTTTATGTTCCATCTGCATTTTACTATCATGCTAAATGTGATTGCTAATCTGGAATTGATATTGAGCTAATATGGAAAATTGAAGTAAATTTGCCATCAACATAGAACATACCTAAAATTAACATGGTATCAGAGGTGAAGCGATGACAAAGCCCAAGCAAGAGTGAAAGAGGAATCACCAAAGACAGTTGGAAAGGACAAAAGGCTAAGTGGGTTCCTCATCCCTCTTCAAATTCACCAAGGGTGAAGTCAAAGCAGAGAATATAATCCGAATGGCGCAACGGAAGCAGCATCTGATGGCCTACCTAAAGATCACTTCAATGGGAAGTCTGGAGCTAAGAGTGGAAGGAAAGGCAGATGCCTTGCTTGCAATAAGTTTGGCCATTATGCGAAGGAGTGTCCAAATGGTAGAGACACATCACTTGATGATGGTAACAATCATTCCTGGGACATCTTCAATGATCGGAGGAATGATAGGTAATGCAGGTCATCAAGGAAATGGCCGACTCTTCAAAGAAAGCAAGGAACCCCAGGTATGAAGAATCAAATGTTGTTTCTGATAAGTTAACGGAGTGTTATCTTATATGGCCTTCTCCACTACTCCTCCAGACTCTTTGGGAATCTGGCGTATTGATTGTAGTGCTTCAAGGCACTTCATCGGATAGAAGGAAGCTCTCTCTAATTTGGTAGAGATGGAAACAATCGTGGGGATTATACTTGGAGTCAATGACACCTTTCTCGGAAAGGGTGTAGGGAATGTTACCCCTCAATTGAGTGAGGGTAACACGATTCATTTACAAGAAGTTCTTTATGTACCTGATCTTAAGAAGAGCCTGGTGTCCATTTCGACAATGGAAATCATAGGTTTCAAGGTGGCATTTATTGATGGAAAGGTACGTGTTTGAAAAAAGAATTTTTCAAGATGCTTTTATTCTTGGGTTTAGGGTTGGCAATTTGTATCAAGTTGCAGGAAGTCCAGTGGGGACCATGTCAATTGACACTAATCAATGAATGGATTGAATTGATTTACAATGAGCAATGAAGCTCAATAAATAATACAAATGTATTTACAGAAATAGAAACAACAAGTTTCTACTAAGAAATAGAAACAACAAGTTTCTAAGAAGAAACTGCTAATAAGATCACAGACGATCTTATTCGAATGAGCATTAAACACTAAAATAACATTATTCTAATACCCTCCCTTAATGCTCAATCTATTTACAACACCTATAGACCCTCTGAATTTTACAAACTTATCAGGACCAAGGGGCTTGGTGAAAATGTTTGCTAGCTGCTCCGTTGTGGGAACATACAACAACTGAATGGATCCGTCTTCAACAAGCTGTTGAATGTAGTGACAATGGGTTTCCACATGTTTTGTTCGTTCATGGAAGACTGGATTCTTGGCAAGTTTGAGCACTCCCTGATTATCACAGAACAAGGGAGTAGGACCTGCCTGGGAAACATGCATATCCGCAAGCATACGTTGAAGCCAAACTGCCTCACAAGATGCCTTAACTGCTCCCCAATACTCTGCTTCTGTCGAGGAGAGAGCCACTGCCTGCTGCTTCTTACTAGCCCATGTGACAGCACCAGATCCTAGACTAAACACATACCCAGCTATAGATTTACGGCCATCAACCAAACTTGCCCAGTCAGAATCTGTATAACCACTGAGTGTAGGATCTGAACTCTGAGTGTACAGAAGTCCATAATCAGGAGTGCCACTCACATAACGCAGCACACGCTTCGCTGCTATCCAATGATCAGCCTTAGGAGCTGACATGAAGCGTGAAATGTAGCTCACTGCAAAACTGATATCAAGTCTAGTGGCAGTAAGGTAGATGAGGCTGCCCACTAATTGCCTGAATAAAGATTCATCCACAAGTGGTGAGGATGACTGAGCTGAAAGTTTGAGCCCTGGTTCCATAGGAGTCGTGGCAGGTTTGCAATCCTGCATTCTGAACCTGTCCACAAGACTTCTGGCATACTTGGACTGAGAGAGAAAGATGTTGATCTCTGTCTGCCAGACTTCAACCCCCAAAAAATAATGAAGAAGTCCCAAATCTGTCATATCAAAAGTGTTGCACAAATCCTGTTTGATCCCGTGGATCAAATGTGCTGAACTGCCAGTAATGATAAGGTCATGCACATAGACAACCACAAACAGAGTATCATCACCCTTATGTTTGATATACAGGTTTGCATTAGACGGACTCCGCTGAAAGCCATGATCTGTTAGGTACTTATCAATTTTCATATACCAAGCCCGAGGGGCTTGTTTAAGACCAGAGAGTGCTTTGACTAATCTACAGACTTTCTGTTCTTGACCAGCAACCTTGAATCCTGAAGGCCACATCATGTAGACTTCTTCCTGTAAGTCACCATTCAGAAAAGAACTCTTTACATCCATCTGATGGACTTTCCAACTGAACTGAGTTGCTAAGGCAAGGACGAGCCATATGGTACTCATCTTGGCTGTAGGAGCAAAGGTCTTCTCATAGTTTATGCCTTCCTTCTGTGAGAACCCTAGAGCAACAGGCGAGCCTCATACTTGTCTAGGGTTCTGTCGGCTTTGTATTTCACTTTATACACCCACTTGCAGCTAATGGGCTTCTTCCCTGCAGGAAGATTAGAAAGGGTCCAAGTGTGATTCTTCTGAAGACTCTGGAATTCAGCTTCCATAGCATGTTCCCACTCAGGTATACCCTTAGCCTCTGAATAGGTTTGAGGCTCAAAAACACTGTGTAGGTTAGCCATAAGAGCAAAATTTACTGTAGGTTGCTGTTTGCTCTTATTTCTGGAAGTTCTACCTTCAAGGAGCTCATTACCCCGGAGATCGCCAATAGTTTTAGCCCACCATTTAGGCCGGAGAGTAGAAGAACCAACATCTGGAGTAGGTGGAGAGGCTCAGGAACAACATGAGCAGTGAGAGGAGGATTATTTCCTGGAGGGAACTCAGGTAGTGCATCATCAAGTATTGATGCTGCATCATCCCTCCCATCAGGTGGACCTAACGGAAGAAGAACACTGTGAGGTTGATCCTCAAAACACTGCTCAGAAGGAGGGGACTGAAAGAACCCTCTGTCTTCATCAAATACTACATCCCTACTGAAGATAAGATGATCAGTGTCTAAATCTATCAGCTTATAGGCCTTGTGGTGATCACTGTACCCTGTCATCATGAGTTTCTGGCTTTTGGAATCCAACTTAGAGCACTTAGCAGCTGGAATCCAAACATATGCAACTGAGCCAAACACTTTGAGGTGATTGATCTTAGGCTTACGGCCAGACCAAACCTCTTTTGGAGTCTTCCCCTTAACAGCCTGAGTAGGTGATCGATTAAGAAGATAGACAACAGTAAACACTGCTTCAACCCAAAATTTGTTCGGAACACTCCTGTGTTGTAACATGGAACGAGGCATTTCAACAATCGTATGGTTGCGACGTTCGACAACATTGTTTTGCTGAGGAGTGTAGGGTGTAGTTAACTGGCGTTTGATGCCATGGGTATCACAGAAGTTGGAGAAAGCAGAAGAACAAAATTCCCCCCAGTTATCTGTCCTAAGGGTTATGATATTACAACCAGACTCTTTTTCAACTAAGGACTTAAACTTCTAAAAGATACTAAATACATCAGATTTATGTTTTAGAAAGCACACCCACATCTTTCCATTGAAATCATCTACAATAAGCAGAAAATATTTGCAACGAGTAACTGAAGATGTATTCATAAGACCACAAATATCAACAAGAATTAACTGGAGTACTTTAGATGCGTGCCAAGATTCTCCATCCTTGAATGAAGACTGATGTTGCTTGCCAGCTTGATAGACGCCGCACACTCCCAACTGCTGAGTCTGAATATCAGGTAACTCTGACGCAAGTCCCTCCCGTGATAGCTGAGAGAGATACTGAATGTTTAGATGCCTAAATCTCTGATGCCACAGAGTGCTGATGGGAGAAACACGAGCTGCTAGAGCCACTTCTGGAGAATCACTAGTGTCAAGAAGTCTATATAGGCCATGATCCTCTAGGCCAACAGCGACCATAAGACGAGTTTCCCTGTCAATAATGGAGCACTTGTGCGTACTGAACACCACATCGAGTTGAGGAGAGTTCCTCATAATCTGGCTGACAGACAACAGATTAATTTCCATACCAGGAACATAGTACACATTCAGGAAGATGAGTGTGCGCCCATCAGACTAGATCTGAACTGTACCTCTGCCAACCACTGTGTACTCCTCACCTCCGCCGAATACCACAGAATCACTGAAAGATGAGAAGTGAGTAAACCAGTCACGCCTGTGAGAGAAATGACGCGATGCACCAGAGTCAATGTAGCAGACAGAAGACGGGGCATGATCTGAGGTCCTCTTAGCCATAAAGGCGTAAAAGGTAGATTCCTTCTGCTCGGAATGTTCTGCAACATTCGCTTTCCGATGAGACCCTCCCTGCTTCTTCTGTTCAGAAGCAATCCTTTGTCGGCAATCTTTCTTCATGTGGCCGAACTTGTGACAGTAATTACACTGCACATTTTTCTTCTTAGCAGGATCAGAAGGTTGAGAAGAACCTTTCTGTTGAAAGGACTGAGAAGACTGATATTTGGCAGCAAAAGCATTTTCTGAGGAGGCTGATGAAGCACTACTACCAAACTGCTATTTCCAACGATCCTGCTGCAGGAGTTTGATGCATAACTCCGGAAACTTTAGATCAACATTAGTGGAGGTAATGTTGAGTGTTTCGATGAAGTGCTCATAAGGTTTTGGTAGACTTTTCAAAGTGATGACTACCATATCTTCTTCCTCCATGGTCCAACCAATGGCATTGAGCTGATCTCGAATGTCTTTAATCTTGTTAAGATGTTCCTGTAAAGACATACTTTCGTCCATCATGATGGAGAACAACTGATTCTTTAGAAAGAAAGCTCTGCACTTGTCAGATGTCTCGTGCAATTCCTTCAAATGTTGCTAGGGTTTGGCAGCTGTCTTGCCGGAAGGAATCTGTGGTAACTGATCATCAGTCACAAAGAGTTTGAGAAGCATAACAACCTCTCGATTTCGATCATCAAACTTATCTTGATTTGTACCAGGTGTACCAAGTCTGAGCTTTTTGCCCAAAACGAGCTGGTCAAGATGCCTATATTAAAAAATGGTCAACATTCTCTATTTCTAGATGTTATAATTGGTGCCATTAAAGCGCTGACTACCTTCCAACATCAGGTTGGTTAGTGAGGCCATCTGCATGTTTCCCAAGACACAAAAAACAGCAAAGGAGTTCGGCACAGATTTCAATGCAGAAACTCGAAGATCTCGTCAAAATTCTCTACCAGACAGTCAAGAAGCTATAGCCTGGGTGAGACTGACAACGACCAAGTTCGAAACATAGAACAAACCCTTTGGCAAAACCAATCCACCTTGCGTCAAATTTCGTTTTCAGCAATGCCTCACTTCACTTCAATGGAGAAGTCTGCAGAAGCCAAAAAGTTGGATTTCTGACTTAAAATCGAACAATTGTGGTGCAAACAGGACGTGGATTTCTAGGTCAATTTGAACAACTGCAAACGCGAAACGAACTATTGCGTCACGGGAAGTAGGGATGTAACCAATTGTTCCGATGCTGAAGAAGAAAAGACTGCCGAGACGTCAGAGGGAGAAAGGCTGAAAGTTGGGCGGCAGAGTACAGGGTCGCGTTTATATCCTACTCTCTTAAATTGTGAGAGCAGCGAGATCAATCCCTCGCAAAAAAAAAAAAAACTGACCAACGATTGAATTACGACAATGTGGTTCTCCCGTGACTCAATCCCGCAGGAGTAGATGCCGATCCAAGAGAAAATTTCCTTTAGATCAGATAACCTTGTCCGCACAACCTGAGAGTGGATGCACACAAAGGTCAGAAAATGAGTCGTAGCGTACTATAGAACTTTGTTCGGACCTGACAAATATTTGCTGCTCCAAATACTATCTCCAACACCACCGACTTTGAGTTACGTCCTCACTTGCTCAACAAGAACTCGGGGTCTTGTCCAGTAATTCGGCATTCATCAACTGCACAGGGGTGGCCCTTCACCGAATTAGAATAGAGGTCGCAGGGTCACACAGAGAGCCCGGGCTTCTTAAAACAGACCTTTGGTAGAAGTAGGGTATCCACAAGGTGATTTCGTTACACAGAGAAATCCATGACCATGAAAATATTCATGTCCAGAGATATTAAAATCCCAACCCCATCGGAAGATCAATAGCGTCGGATCGAAACAACAGTGACTCAATTCATACTGAGTGAATGTTCCCAGGAATTTTTTTTTTCAGACTCCTAGAGAGCGATTTCGAAATGAAGTACGAAATTTTTCAAATAGTGAAAAATTATTTCGAAAAATGCCTGTGCTCTAATACCATAATCAATGAATGGATTGAATTGATTTACAATGAGCAATGAAGCTCAATAAATAATACAAATGTATTTACAGAAATAGAAGCAGCATGTTTCTACTAAGAAATAGAAACAAGAAGTTTCTAAGAAGAAATTGCTAATAAGATCACAGACGATCTTATCCGAATGAGCATTAAACACTAAAATAGCATTATTCTAATAGACACATCTCTTTTGTAGCACCGAAGGCCTGCTTATTATGGAGCCGTACCCAATGTGAGTCAGATGGTGACAGGGATGCTTGAATTCAAGAAGAGCATGAGGGTACATATCCGATGTACTGAAGGAAATCTTACAAGGGGACCATTCCCCTCATGTAATAGCAAGACCTCAGATGTGGAACAGCCCGAGGGGTTGAGATCCATGATTGGGAATCTCATGTATGCAGGTTGAAGAAAGCTCTCTATGTTTTAGAGCAAACATCCTGGGCTTGATATGAGAGGATTGATAACTATTTGATGAAGCTAAAATTCACTAGGAGTGAAGCCGATCCAAACCATTGCTTCAAGGTTGTGGATGATAGACCTCTCATACTGACACCTTATGAGGACGACCTCTTTCTGACAGGTGCAGACCCTCTCATTTGCAAAAATAAGAGGGAGTTGGATTCCAAATTTGGAATGGTAAACTGCAAGCCCGTGACTACCTCGATGGAGTTTAACTTTCAAAAGTTATGATGCTGGACCTGATTTGGGAAATGCCTCTGAGTTTCATAAACGCTTTCTAGCATTGATGTTCTTGGTGAACTCTTGTCAGAATATATGTTTTGCAATTAGCATGTTGAGCTCATATATGGTTGAGGCTCACTGGATTGGTGCCAAGAATCATTTGAGATATCTTCTGGGCACAATCTCTCATGGATCGAGATACACTGCCAGTAATGTGAAGCTGCATGATTATGCTGATTAGGCAGGTAGTGTGGAGGATCGCAAGAGCACTTATGGGTGCTGGTTCTCTTTGGATTCTGCTTTGATGCCCTGAATGAGCAGGAAGTAGAAGTCGGTTGCTTTGAGCACTGTTGAGGCCAAATACATAGTTACGAGTATGACCTCGTGTGAAACTGCCTGGTTGAGGATGCTCTTCAGTGAGTTGTTTGGACACGTGTTAGATACCATTGTGATCTTCTGTGACAACCAGAGGGGGATTCGATTGTTGAGGAATCTCATGTTCTATGATCACTCCAAGCATATAGACATCAGGTACCACTTTATCTGGGATATGGTACATCAAGGAGCAAGAAGGTTCCATCACATTGGGTCTGATGTGCAGGTCGTCGATATTCTGTTGAAGCCCCTGGTAAAGGTCAAATTTCTTTACTTTCCGAGAACGACTAGGAGTCGCAGAGAGACTCTCTCCTAAGGGTCCTGTATGATATGTACATTGAGCTCTGGGAGTTCTAGGGGGCTTGGGGGTACATCGTGGAGCGATGAGCAACCATAGGGTGAGTGGTTCAACCTTCCCCTAGTGGTCTGCTATGTAGGCAGGATGAGTGGTTCATCCTTCTCCTGCTGAGACACACTCATAGGGTGAGTGGTTCAGCGTTCCCTAGTGATTTGTTAGTACAGGGTGAGTGGTTCAGCGTTCCCTAGTGATTTGTTAGTACAGGGTGAGTGGTTCAGCCTTCCCCTGGGATACCCCTGGCGACATGTAGGTAGGAAGAGTGGTTCATCCCAGTGTTGTTAAAAGCGCGATTAAATCGCGCTTTTTTCAAAAAAGCGCGCTTTTTTCCCTAAGCCGATTTAATCGCGCTTTTTATGGGAAAAAAGCTCCTAAAATTTTTTTGCCGTTTTTTTTGAAAAAAAGCGCGCTTTTTTGAAAAAAGCCCGCTTTTTTCACAAAAAAGCTCGGGGGCGCGGGGCAGCGAGTTTTATAATGAAAATTTGGATTTTTTTTGGTCATATTTTTTGTTGATATTTTATTATTTTGAGGCTGAGCTGGGACTCAGGAGTCAGGACTTACTATTCAGGACATGATTCAATGTTATGTGTGATTTTAGCGCTAGAAATGATATTAAACATCTTATATATTAGTTTTACTTTTCTTATCATATTTATGTGTCAATGTATTTATTTTATGTTGTAGATGGTTTAGATATTAAAAAAATTGAAAAAAAATGAAAAAAAATGAATATTTTTGTACCAAACGCTTTTTTCTCGCTTTTTCCCGCTTTTTCCGATTTTTTCCGCTTTATTCCCGGCGCCGATTTAATCCCGCTCGCGCTTTTAACAACATTGGTTCATCCTTCTCCTGTTGAGGCATCCTACTCATGCAATCTGGGACTCATGGGAAGTACGTCTCATCTAGCCAATGAGTAGGGAAATGAGGATAGGGACCGTAGTAGTACCGATGGATGCATTGTGTTACTACCGTACTCCCTATGCTAGCATGATATTGATCTGGGATCAATTGGAAATGACTTTGAGTCAGTAAGAGTGATATAACTCACTCTCTTTTGGAACTGATTTCGGATCAGTAAGAGTGGTATGAGACTCTCTTTTATATGGGACCGACTTCGGGTCAGTAGAGGATGGTATGATACATTCTCGATCACTTCTTCTTCTTAATAGTTCAGCAAAGCAAAGCAATGCAGGGCATTTATGGCAGAGATAGTACAGTCTGGCAGATGGATTAGCAGATGGAGTTCTCCCTAGTTGAGAGGGAGTGTTAAAATTGGCAACTAGGACCAAACTCCATGTGGGTCTTCTTATTCATGGTAACTGATATTTTTCATGGATTCCTCTCGTCGAGAGGTGTAGGATTGATTTAAAGATCATTTGATTCCGATAAGTATTCATGGAGATATGAATTTATTTATGTTATGGGACAATTCGTCAAGGTTGGCCAACAACCAAATTGCCCCCACTTGTGCTCAACGTTTTAGTATAAAAAGAGGTGGCTTGCTAGTCATTTGGACACGCACTCTTGTGATCTCTTCCTCTCCACTTGTCTTTGGGTTTTGGTGGGAGGAGAGATCCTAAGAGACAATGTTGCCCTAATGGAGAAGGCTCTACGCTATCATGGAGAATGCTATTCGCTGGTATGAAGAAGCCCTAACCGTTGGCCTAATGATGCCCTAAATGCAACCATGAAGGCAGAATGCCCTAGCCACAGGTCTAAAGGAAGTTTATGCAGCAGAGGGGACCTGTCCACACAGCAAGAAGATGTCACCTAATCTCAGTCACTAGAAGCCTCTACGCTGCCCTAAAATGAAGGTTCTATGCAACGTATCCTTTCACGCTGGGCAAAGGAGCCCTTATCTACCCCTAAACACAGTCAAAAGGAAGACGATTCACGCTGCCCTAACCACAGTGTTATGAGTCATAAACTGGTGCCCTAGATGTTGTCAATTCACAGTCCACGAAGGGAACTCAATCCGCAGTTAAGGACAGTTAGAAGGAATGTTAGAGGACTGTTAGAGACAGTTAAGTAGAGACCTTAACGCGGTCTCTATATACCCTAACACTGCCTTAAACACAGTCATGGTAAAGTCCTTAATGCTGTCCATAAGGAGATCCCTAACTTGCTGTTCTAGGCCGCAGTTTACAAGGGGTTCATCTACAACAAAAGGAGGATGTACATACTGCACTGTAAGGAAAGGTGACTGTGCAGTTATCAGGTTGATTGGAAGACAGTGCTGTCATGATGCTGTAGATGATAAGCGTGTTAAGGACTGTCTGGGCATATTGGTGATGAGCTTGATTTGAAAGATTTCTACAACTAGCTGTTTTGCTAGGCTGCAAGCCATAGCAAGCAGCTAAGTCTGTCCCATGACAATATTGCAGTGTACACCACAGTGATGATGGACAATATATTAAGATGCAACATACTTGGATGGATGCATCATGAATAATGAATGCAATGACTGTTGTGGGCAACATGGTGCAGCACAATGAATGCAACATGGTGCAGCACAATGAATGCAACATGGTGCAACATTATGGTACAAGATGATGATGATGGGCATGGATGTATAGTAGCAGCTTGATGCATTGCAGCAACTTGTTGATGATGGGTACATCATGATGATGAGGTACTGCTCAATGATGGAGCAACATAGTGATGAGAGTAACTCAATGATTGGGTGATTGGGTGCAACACAGTGAGGTGTTGAACAGTGAGATCCAACATGATGATTGGGTGCAGCACAATGAGGTGCAGCGCAGTGAGAAGCAGCATGGTGATGGAGTCACCTTGGAGGATCAGTTGAGGCAGGTTGCCTTCACCTGAGTTCAAATCAACTACCTCATGTGTTATCTTCTTAGTGAAGATCTCTGCTCTTATTTTGTCAAGTCAAAATGTTGACTTCTGATGTATATGTAGTATGTACTATCTCTCTCTCTGCTGAACTATTGAAGAACATAAGAAGAATTGATCAAGGGTTTCCCCACATTGGGGTTTGTCCTTGGCTGGCGCCACATCTTGTGTCCTCTTGCCTTGGCTTGTTTTCTGCGATTTATGTTTATGTTCTATCTGCATTTTACTATCATGCTAAATGTGATTGCTAATCTGGAATTGATATTGAGCTAATATGGAAAATTGAAGTAAATTTGCTATTAGCATAGAACATACCTAAAATTAACACCTATTATGTATACCTCAAAAAAAAAAAAAAAATTAGCAATGTTAAGTTCAGAAAACAGTTCAATGTTCTTCACAACCTCCTACAAATAAGAAGAAGAAGAAGAAGAAGAAGAAGAAGAAGATAAAATCTTCACTATCTTGTACTCAAGGATACCATATTAAAGTAAGACCATATCTCCCAAAGGATGAAAATACTCATTCACAGGTAGATCTGGTGATTGTGGGTAGGATTCCCCCTCTCTAGCATCCATCAAGTTCATTGACCCAACCTTAAGCGTCAAAGCTTGTTTTGATAAACCATATGTGGCTATATCATGTTGAAACTTGAAAGTAATAGTGGTGAACCTGCTCAACATCAAATGGATCTGGTGATAACATGTTTGCAATGTAAGGTTTTGAAGCCTGTAACCAGTTTTGAATCACCAAAGACCTGTAGAGAAGAAATACCCCTTTCTACTGCAATTTTGAGGGGTGCAGCCAGATCTCGCAACTCAGCGCAATGATTTTTCTTCTATTTGGACCTGCCTGGAAGTTAATGTGGTGACCCTCAAAAAACAATAAATCACCTCTTGCCCCACATGGATTTTGGTTCCATTACCATAAAGAAATCTCTAATCTCTAGATTTCTCAGTGCCCAAGGAACCAATCTGTCTTGGATGCTTGGTTTTAAGAGGTACTGTAATGAAATCATAAGCAAACTTATTTTGGTAAAATACTTGTGAAGTGGAGAGAGTGTTTAGTCTCAGAAAAGCATGACATTTCTAGTTGTCCGTGTTGCCATGATACTACAACTGGCAAAGGTTTGTGCTCTGTTCCCTCTGCGTCCTGACACCAATTTTTATGCCCTTCTGCTAAGTTTTCACCCTGCCAATTTCCTTTGCCTACGATCTATGTTCTAGCAACATCCCATACCTCCCTAGCAAAATGAGTTTACTAAACATGTTGGGATCATGATTGCTGTTACACCAAAACCCACGGGTGTTAGTAAACAGACACATCGCCAGAGTTAATGGATCCTCGAGAGGCAGTCAAGCACATGTCGCGAAACACATAGGGAGAACTGCCAAGTCCAACAATCTCCCCCCAACATGAGCAGGGGGTGTTTCGAATTCGAGACCTTTGGCTCTGATACTAATTGTTGTTGGGATCACAATTGCTGCTACACCAAAACGTGCAGGTGTTAGTTAATGGACGCATTGCCAGAGTTAACAAATCCTCGAGAGGTGGTCAAGCACATGTCGCGACACACATAGGGAGCGCTGTCAAGTCCAACAAAACATATATATTGTCCCTATTAGTTTTTGGTAGCATCGGATGTGCTCTAGCCATGAAAATTGGTGGAGAGGCTAAGGCACATGAGTTTTAAAGAACCCAAAAACCGTTTGGTGAAATTCCACCTGGATTTTATTTTATTAAAATAATTAATATTTTTAATGGGGTTCCTAAGTCTAAACTTAGAAAAATTAAGTATTAATGGCATTAATTAAAATATGGGTGAGAATGTTCTAGAAAGCGGATCAAGTCAAGATTTAATCGTAGCTGTTGATTAGAGACTTAATCTCGGCCGTTGAAGTCTCAATGTGAAAAGTATAAGAAAGAGGCTTGGGGTTCATTTGGAGATACACAGAGAGTTGATCAATCAATTCGATATTCCTAGGGTAGGGTTTTGCTAAGGAATTCAAACAAGTGATCAAGTAGTGAGGATCAAACGCAGTACTGAAAGGAAGTGATTTCCAGTTCTAGTGAATATACTTCAGAGAAGACAGTGAAGGATCAAAGAGCCAGCGTAGTGCCAAGGAGGGACAACGCAGCAACTGGAGGAGGTTGATGCAGAGGGACAGTGCAGTGATTGGAGGAGGTTGACGCAGAATTGCTGGGGGATAACAAAGATCAATGCCAGGAATCACTGTGGGTGATTGGCAGGAGAAATCTCGATTTCTCAGCAGCGGAAGCAGTAGCAGCCAAGGTGATGCAGTCAGAGGGAGTATCCACGCAGTGACTGCGTAGGCTCACACAGAGACTGCGCAGTGGGTCATCCAGGAGCTGGGGCCAGTGCCAAATCTCCAGATTCAGTGTGAGAAAATTCTCAGTTATCTTCTTTGACTGGATTGCCATTTTCTCTGGGGCATCCAAATTGTATTCAGAAATTTACTGCCAATAATAGAAACCCTCAGATCTGCTGTACAGGTTTTCCCGCATTGGGTTTTTCCGGGAACGATTGTACAACAATAAGTGTGTCCATGTGATTTTTCATATGCTGGTGTTTCTCTTGCCTTTTAATTTTCAGTTCTTAATTTGTGAAGTCTACAACTGAATTTATTTTGATATTTAGTGAAGCATTGGTAAATAACTTATTTTGGTAAATAAGTAGGAGAAATAAATCAATCACTGCAGCAAAATTTTCACATTCCCACTTCTATGCCTGCACAAAACACAATAACCAGGGCCTTGCCATGAGCATTTCTGCAGAACTTCCCATGCGAGGATCTTATTGGAAATTGCAATCCATAGAAAAAATGAGCTTTTATCTTCCAGATTGGTTTCCACCAACAACATACATCCTCCTGCCCTCTGGCAAAAACATAGCTGAATATCCCAGGCTAACTGTGTATTCTGCATTGACAGAACTTTTTGACCAGAAAAGTGTTTAATAGAACTATTCAGTAGCCTCAGCACCAAGGAATTCCATGTATTAGTATCTAAACCTTCCAACCCTAAGCTTTCTGCACTTTTCCCCACTTGGTGCTGGAGAGTACTGTTGCTTTGGTTATTATTAGTCTGGGTTGTACATTTAAATTTTTTAAAATGATAATGTCTATGGATCTTTATCAAGAAAAGAACAATAGCATGTGGTATCATTCCTTGTGATATTGATACAGGTTTTGTTTTTATTAAGTGTATTATATAAGCCAGATATGTTTCTGGTCTATATTTTATTGGTGTATTTTGTAAGAGTTGTTCTTGTATTTGCATTTGTAGGTATCAATTCAAGGATAAGGTACTGTTGACGAAAGCACTGACTCATGCTTCATTTTCCCAAGACAACAATGGGGCCTTGAATATCCTAGGATCAGAAATCATCAAAGCTGCCATTTCTTTTCGGTACCTATGGAAAATTTCTATTATCTCAAAGGGAGACCTGGCTTCCCAGATGGTCAAGCTTTCCAATTGCGGTGCTGTTTTAAAAGATGCGTTTGATTTGGAACTCCATGAGTTGATTAGAGTGGCCCCCAAGATGGATCCAAAAGAAAAAAGTATAGCATGTGGCTGCTATTGTTTGGGGCTATTGGAGTTGATGCAAAATGTCCAGATATTGCAAGGGAGAAATTTTGGATTAGGCAGGGATGGAACAATATTAAAATACATGCAAAAGCATTTCCCACAACAAGATCTTAATTCAGAAAGGCTTGATGCTTTTGAGTAGTCCTTTCTTACTGTTCATAAATGAATGCTGATTTCGTTTTCTTATTTTGGGATGTAAATATAATTATCTATTATTGCTGAAACTTTAGGCAATGAACCAACCTTGCTTTCTGATAAATCTGCTAGGAATCAAATAGGTATATCCCCTTTTGTAGATGATGATTTTGAGAAGCTGAGAATTGGGTAGCGACCTTGCAATATGCAATCAAGGCCCAAGTGGGTACATCCACTCTCATAAATAGTTATTTTGATATTTAGATGGGAGCCTTGGGAGGCACAATCTTTTCTTTCTTTGGGAATGTAAATATAAGTATCAATTACTGAAATTTTATCCAGTCAACCAAACTTGCTTTCTTATATATCTGCCATGAATCATGACCATGTCTACTTTTGTATATGTTTGTTTTTGAGAAGCTCGAGTATTTCTACTTTTGTAGATGTTGTTTTTGAGAAGCTTAGAATTCGATAGTGACCTTGAGATATGCAATGGGTACAACTTCTTTCTTAGATGGTGATTTTGTGAAATTAGATGGCAAAATTGAA